>CAWUFW010007232.1:0-600000 GCA_963921515.1 Calotriton arnoldi | reverse complement strand
GCGTCGGACGTCGCCTACGGTGAGACCAGGGTTGCGATGCGAAGCGGGGCGATGCGGTCTGCGGTGCAAACAGGTCACCGGTCAGGGATGGATTCGGTTGACGGAGTCGGTTGCAGTTCCCTTCCTCTGTGGCAACTGAAACAGCGTTCCAGAAGCGGTACCCCGAGGCTTGTGAAGTCTTTGTAGTCCCTGAGACTTCTTAACAGGAGGCCAGCTCGGTTTCAGGCCCTTGGAGATACTCAGCACAAGTTTGTAGAAAGTTCAGTCCTTTCACTGCCCAAGACAGAAGCAGCAACTGCAGGCCAACCCAACAAGGCAATAACTCAGCAAAGGGGCAGTACTCCTCCTAGCAGCTCTCCAGCTCTTCTTCTTGGCAGGTTCCTTGATTCCAGCGAGATCTAAATTCATGGGGTCAGGGCCCCAATATTTATATCCCAAATTCCTTTGTTCTCTGAAGGCAGAGAGGCCTTTGCCTAGTCCAAACCAGTTCTGGAGCACTTTGTTGACAAGTCTCCGTCCCTTCTTTCAGAGAGTAGGCCAGGGACATCAGACGCACCACAGGAGGTGGAGCCAGCATTGTGTAGGGAAGGCACTGTCCTATTCAGGGCCCAGGTGCAACTCCTCCCACCCATCTACATGTAGATCTTGCTATTCAGCCCTGTGCTGACTCACCCTGTCTCCTGGCATCCCCCAGCCCCTGTCACTCACACTCCAGACAAGGAATACACAACCTCGCAGAGGCAGGCTTGGATGGTTAGACAAGAAAATACCCACTTTCTAAAAGTGGTATTTTCAAACACAGAATGTTAAAACCAACTTCACTAAAAGATGCATTTTATCATTCTGAGTCCAGGCATACTAAACTCGAATTTCTACCATGTTCCCAGGGTCAGTTAGGATTATAAGCTGTAATAATCAAAACTGCCCATTCTGGCCTATGGGGAACAGGTAGCCTTGCAATAGTGAAAAACGAACTAGGCTGTAATTCACTATCAGGACATGCCACACACACCAGGGCATGTCCTACCTTTTGCATACAACGCACCCTGCCCACAGGGGTACCTTGGGCCTACCTTAGGGGTGACTAACATGTAGAAAAGGGAAGGTTTAGGGACTTGCAAGTGTGCGCACTTGCCAAGTCGACATGGCAGCCCCAGGCTGCGCACAGGCTCTGCGATGGCAGGCCCGAGTTACACTTTACGGGCTGTTTGCGTGGGTGGCACAATCCAGTGCTGCAGCCCACCAACAGCATTTGGTCTATAGGCCCTGGCACTCGCAGTGCACTTTACAAGGGACTGACACATAAACCAAATAGGCCAATTATGGAAACGCCAATCCGCAACACATTTTATACAGGAGCACTTGCACTTTCCCACTGGATAGCAGTGAGGAAAGTGCGCAGAATCATTACACCAGCAAAAACAGAGTCAAAACCGGGAGGTCAGAAAGCAAAAAGTCAGGGGAAACACACCAAAAGATGCCAAGTCTAACACTTAGTTAAGTTACTGATTGTCTGTTTTTGTTTTTCGGTATTTGGGCACCCCCGTCAAAGAATTAGGGTCCCATATTGGGAGAGCTGGCCATGTTGGAACGATTAAGCACTCTGAGAAGTGTAGTTCTTTTTTATCATGTAGCTTCCCAGGTGGGGGTAAGTAGGTACACCTTAAAAAGTGGGAGGGGAGATCTTTAAGGCTTCTTGATCATGGGAGACTCAGTTGTGTAGCTGTGAACCCAGCTCGGGCCAGGTATATCCTTATCAGATTGAATGCTCTGGTGGTTGTTTGTGATGTGGGTTCTAATTGATTCCATTACATGCAGTTTATCTAAAAAGCATCTTAATGAATTTAAAACTGAAGTAATGAAGTCTTAATACATTGATTGACCTCATACATTTGAAGAATACTGGTAAGCATGTGATTGTCATTTTTTCTAAATACTGTTCCTGTGTCTTCGAATAGTCCATGCATATTTTGTTTTTCTTGACAGTAATAAACCAGTGTGACAAAAGCAAGCTAATAATTTTAGAAGAATAACGAGAGCTTTTGCCTCATGATAAAGGAGTTTTACTTCTAGTGACAATAATTCTAGCTGGTGTACGTATAAGTAAGTGTGAAGGCTTGCATGTCTTGGTGAGTGATGAACCTGCACGTAATTCTGGTGACTTTTTGAAAGGGAGTAGTTCTATAGCTTACACCATCTTTATTGTGTTTCCAGAGAGAAGTAAGTAATTTAAAGTCTTTGATGATTGGAGTTATTTGGATACATTTGAAGAGATGAATTACTGTCTTTTGATGAAAATCAGCAGTTTCAATGAGTTGTGAAATTTATTTGAACAACTCATTTTTGGTGATTTATATAAATTGGATATTTTATCTGTCAAATGTCCAAGGAGATACCAGGGGCCGTATTATGCATTGTGATTGTTTGCGCCCGGCGCCCTATTATGATGTATGTGCTGCCACCAGGGCAGCCGCGAACTTGCCCTGCCGCCAGGGCAACGCATACATGTGAAAACACTGAGCAGCTACTCCGTGTTTTCACAGTGCAGGCGGCACCCGCACCCTTTGCAGAAGCCTGCTCTCAGGAGGCGCACTGACAGTGCGCCACCTTTTAAATGGCGCACTGTCAGTGCACCTCCTGAGGGGTGCTTTGACTCTGTGCCTGTGTCTGTAATATGGCGCAGAGGCAGAGTCAAAGGAATTCCCTCATTTTCATAGGTCACGCCCCTATGCAAATGAGGGAACACCCTCTGAAGGTAGCGTTGGCGATTTAAGTGCACCAGCGCTATCGGTATTATAGGAGGGGACGCACAAGTTTCTGTGCCCCCTTCTATAATACCAAAGTGCCCCGGTGGGGCGCAAAGTGAGGTCACACGCCCATTGCGCCCCCGGGGCACATATTGTAATACGGCCCCAGATGACCATACTGGTGTCTAATTTGATAATTGATTTAAAATGTGTTAATTTTCTCTGAAATGGCCAGGAAAATATCAAATCGGCAGTCCGATGTCTGATTTGATAGCAGTAGTTGTTCAAATAGAGATTCTACTTATGCTGTGTATATTTCTCTTTTTTGGAACTTTGAGGAATAACCCATTAGGGATTCACACATATGCTGATGATGGTCCCAAAAGATACAGTGGAGATTACCGAAAAATCAACTCTTTATGACTGTTTCATATAGTTTTTGTAAATATGTATATTGGTTTATGTTAACTTTGTTATGTCTCCTTGCTATATGATCAGTATTTGTTATGTATGTCTTATTCAATCATATAAGTCCATGAATTTGTAAGATTGTTTTATACTAATATTTATAGATAATAATGAATTTTCTATATTCTATTTTTAACCCCTAACTTTGAATGGCTGTTAAATGTTATATGTCATGTTATATTTTATATAATCTTACTTTAAACTGGCTCTGCTATGGAGTTCTTAGTGCATCCACTGCCAAAAATCAGAAAATAGGCATATGTGATGGGTTACCTGGCCAGTTTCAAACTTTCTTAAGCTTGTGAAACAAATTTCAGAAGCTGTCTGTGATACATTCTGTGGTGCAAAGGGGGTGGAAAGGAGAAACGATACAACCACAGACCTTTGTGGTTGCTTCCTCAATGTCACATCGGACTCTTGTCCAATGCCTTTATTTACAGAAGTCACTAATAGAAAGGTATGCAGAAGCTGAATATTTATTTAGTGCAAACTCCTTCCACCCACACAAATGACCACATACTGCACTGAATTCTGATGATGTTCAAGAATCCATTCCCCAGACAATTTAAGTGAATACTGCCAGGATTCAGACTTTGAAATATGATGTGTGTTTAAGTACTGTCCATCCCTTTTCACAGTTTTTCTATATTGACTTTTGAACTTCTTTAAGGCAGTCTGAATGCTTTACATCATAATTGGAATAGGTGACTTGTGTGAATGAATAGTTAAAGAGTGCATTTCCGAGTTTATGTATATTTTAATGGAGAACACAAGTACATTCAATTTATTGCATATGAGTGGGAAGCTTGGTGGCTCAAAGACTTAAGAGGGATAGCGGGATAAATTCAGTCACTGTGTGGAAGGAATATGTTGAATTTGGCCTTTAGTTCAGTAATTCAGTAACAAATCAAATCAAATCGGTTTTTATTGTACTGTTAATTAAAACCTTAACAATAAAAATACATAAAACACATTGGTGCAATTCGTTTTAAGATCATATGACACAGGTTAAAATTCAATTTCATGATATTATAAGAAAATAACATTATGGATAAGTTATTATGGGAGACGTTTTGTCGACTTAAATGTAATCTTACAACCTTGTCTACCTAACTCTTACAAGGCACATCGAGCAAGGTGCATATTATAACAAAGGGCAAAATGCAATTTAGAAAAGTGTGCAGTAATACTGGAGAAGGGGAAGAAGATTGTATTTAGCACTGTGCTGCATTAGTGGCAATCCGTATTTTTTTCCAGCAAGCCTTTGGAATTTTGTATGGCAACAGTTCAGGAGCAGGCCCATAGCATTTGTAATGCACATGGAGCAAGGAGCATATTATAGTGAAGTGGAAAGTGCAGTTTACAGAAGCATGCAGTTGTGGTTGGATAAGAGGAGAAGATTATAGTTAACACTGCCAGGCATTAGTGGCTTTTTTCGGGCAGCCTTTAAGAATTTCGTATAGCAACAGTTCATCATAGGGTCCATAGCATTTAGATTTGTAATTACAGCTTCCCTGCATGTCGGAATCCCGCATTGATTCAAAATGGTTTTCAGCAGTGATCTCCTTTCTTGGAGTAGGCCAGTGCAAAGACATATGATGTGTATGATACTCTCTTCTCAGAATGTACACAGTCTGCAGCGGTACTTTGGGACTGAACTTTTCCATAATATTCCTTTGTTTTCCCCAGGGAGAAGGCGAAAATGGTAGCGCATAAAAGCCAACTTTAAATAGCTAGACCACCCAGTCTCTAGGTAGGTGTGGGGCTTGAGAATCTTATAGCCATTTAGAATTGTCAATGCATGTGATCTCAAGGATAGAATTGCTTTGTCTGTTAACACAGACGTTTTTTTCACAAAGCTAGTTATTTTAATGCGATTGGCGATCGGGATTTTCCCATAGAGCATCATTGCCTACAATAATAATTTTATATAGAATGTCTGGCTTTGGGTATTCCAAAAATGCAGTATGTGACTTGGGGAATAAAGAGTCGACGAATTTCTCTAATTTCAAGCACAATTCATGTGGTGACATACTGGATAGGATGATGCTGAGCCAAAACCTTGTTGTGAGTATGGACTTAGTCTGGCTGGTAGATACAAAACAAGTGACCTTTACGAGGAAGGGCAATTCAGCATTTTCTATTTTATTGCCATTTCCAAAGAATGGGGTAAAACTGTAGTTAGTTTCTCCGTCATCCAAAGTTGCATGAGTGATCATAACCCGTTAGTCCTGAACTTATATATGGGATATTCTCCCTTGCAACATACCCATGCGACCCCCCCAATTGAGTACAATAGGAATAGGGGCATACTCCACAAATGGTAGAACATTGACCCTGGGGAATCAATGACATTTTTAACTGGGCAAAGTATGGAACACTTTTCGGCCCGTTTAGGGCATAAAGTCAATCCACTAGGCTTACTGCGGGCCTATAGTTAAATTTGCACACGTATAGCAGATTTTTTGATATCACCACCGCCACGGGTCCTCCCCTAGGCAAAAGGAATGGTTTGACTGGCATTGTTCATAAGCACATAGTAACCTTTTAAGGGCTCTAATAAGGACATTTAGGGATAGTGAAGAAGTAAGGGCTTGCAGAAAGATCTATAAGGATACAGAAAAGACACAATAAGAGGGGAGGCCTGGGAACAGCTATGGCAGGTGAGTGTCACCAACAATGTTGCTCTATTTTGGAGAACATTAAATCTGACCTCCGTTGAACAGAACACCTGGTGTTCTTTTAGACCCACAGCAAGTTTTCACAATCACTTTTAACTTCCCCCGCAGGCACAGCCAATTAACCATTACCAGCTGGTTCTTACTGTTCAATTTAAAACAAACGTCAATAACCGTGATATCGTACCATCAAGTGAATGTGTGCAACACAAAAAAATGTGAGGAGAGGCCAGAGAGCACCTCACGTCCGCACACCCAAGGAGCTGCTGGATGGTACTCGCCAGTATGCTCACGTTCTCATCATCGGTTGCTCTCGTGGCCAGAGAAAGAAAAGAAAAAGTGTGTATAGAGACTTCCTACGAGGTGGGAAATCAAGAAAGAGATAAATTAAAAATCGTGTGACAGCCAACACTGAGAATATAGGCTCTCTTAGTGCCCACTGGTCCCCAACCGTGTAGAGAAAAAGCATTTTCTCACTATTTAAAATGGGGTATCACCCACATGCAGAACATCCTTTATTTAGAGCTGTGAGTGTCCTCAGGTTAAAAAAGAAGAAGGTATGTATATGGCCACTTTCATCCACGAAAGGCCAACATGTTTCGTTGCCGCACTTTTTTTAGGCAATTTCATCAGGGCTGTTGGGGAAGCCAGTCTTCGGGAAGGAGGAGTGAATGCGCTGTCACAACGCGAGCGTGGTGGTGACTGACATATGCAGCCCTGAAGGTGAAACGCGACCAATTGGCGCAGGACCTTTTACTGAAAGGTGGTACGAGTGACGACAGCAACCACTTGATTGGTGTGAAAATATGGAGGTGAAGACTGGCTTCCCCAACAGCCCTGATGAAGTTGCCTAAAAAAAGTGCGGCAACGAAACATGTTGTCCTTTTGTGGATGAAAGTGGCCATATACATGCCTTCTTCTTTTTTAACCTGAGGACACTCATGGCTCTAAATAAAGGATGTTCTGCATGTGAGTGATACCCCATTTTAAATAGTGAGAAAAAAAAATTCTCTACACGGTTGGGGACCAGTGGGCATTGAGAGAGCCTATATTCTCAGTGTTGGCTGTCACACAATTTTTTGATTTATCTCTTTCTTGATTTCCCACCTCGTAGGAAGTCTCTATGCACACTTTTTCTTTTCTTTCTCTGGCCACAAGAGCAACCGATGATGGGAACTTGAGCATACTGGCGAGTACCATTCAGCAGCTCCTTGGGTGTGCGGACGTGAAGTGCTCTCTGGCCTCTCCTCACATTTTTTTGTGTTGCACACATTCACTTGATGGTACAATATCACTTTTGTGTGTAGGTTTTGTGGTTATTGACGTTGTTTTAAATTGAACAGTAAGGATCAGCTGATAATGGTTAATTGGCCGTGCCTGCGGTGGAAGTTGAACGTGATTGTGAAAACTTCCTGTGGGTCTAAAAGAACACCAGGTGTTCTGTTCAACGGAGGTCAGATTTAATGTTGTTTATAATTGTTTGAGTGGGGGGCGGTCTGACCTTTCTTCCCCCTGTGCTCCTGTTGTATTGGTGCTCTCTTTTGGAGAACAGTTTTGAGAATAGCCACAATACTAGGACTGATGTTACTATACCATCTCACTCCTAGGTGTTTCATTTTACCGAACTTTAAGAATCAAAACGTCCAGAGGACATGACCAATGCTATAGTGGAAAGCTTAGCCACTTCCAGGGGTGAAGGCTTCCCTTCGAAATCACTAAAGGAGGTTATTTCAGCAGTGGAATGATGCCCCAGCAACAAAGCCTCAGGTCCAGATGGGGTACCCATTGATCTTTTTAAAAGCAATCTTGAAATCTGGGCCCCTCTTCTAGTGAAGTTCTGCGCAGTGCTATTCTTGTCAGCCCCCCCCCCCACCAAGATGTGGTCGAGTGCAATTGTTAGTCCCATATTTAAGAAAGGAGCTTGAGGGGATCCATGTTGTTACTACCCTATTTCCCTCATTAACTCCACAGTCGAATTGTTGGGCAGGATATTGTTAGACCGGCTGGTGATCTGGGTTACTGGGAAGGGCATTTTTACAGATGTATAGAATGGGTTTAGGTAAGGATTAGGAACATCAGATCAATGCCTGATCATTCATCTCTTGATTTGTAAATATATTCAAGCCGGGGGGTGCCTACATCTCGCCTTCATGGACCACAGTTTGGCATTTGCCAATGTCAACAGGGGAAAGCTATGGAGGGGGATGTTGGCTAAAGCTGCTGACCTGGAGATTGTAAATTTGCTGTCCCTACTCCATGAGGTTATAGAGGGCTGTGTCAGGTATGGTTCAGAGGGTGAAAGCACCCCCCCCCCCCCCATTAAAATCAGACAAGGAGTCAGACAACGCTGTATTCTGGACACTTTTTTTTAGCCTCTACATCAACGATCTTAATATCTTCTTGCTTGGAACAGAGGCAGATCCACCAATTGGGGGAACCAAAAGTCTTCCAGTACTTATGTATGCTGATGATTGTGTCCTCATGTGCAGAACTGGGTTGGACCTACCAAAGTTGTTAGAAAAATTTGTTATGTTTATGGATGATCTGGGGCTGTCCACTAACAAATTGAAGTTATTTGCTTTGGTCTGTGGTCGTCCATCTAGTAAACTGAAATCATTCTTTATCAGTGACACAAGATTGCAGTTAATCCAGTCTTTTAAACATTTGGGGATACACTATGAAGCTAAGAGCTCCTGGAACAACCTGCTAAGTGTGAAATATGCACAATTTAAGCAGACTCTCGCAGTAGCGGCCCGTGGTGGTAGTGCTGCCGGGCGCTGACGTGGGGCGGGGGAGGGGTAGGGTGGGGGGTAGTAAACTACGGATTACGGCCGATTAGAGGTAAGTAAACATATAAATAAATAAAACGAATTTCGTGGCGCGCGGTGCATGTTTTTATAGAATTGTATATATTCTTTTATCTTTTTTAACCAAATAAAGACTTATGACTTGACTTAGTCTTTAGTTCTATTCTGCAGCATTGCAAAATAGTGTCCTTTGATAGGCAAAGAAGGCATATTTCTGATTTTGTTTTTATAGGTCTTCTAGATTTCAAACCTTGAGATACAGAAGATGTGGGTAGTGAGCAAAAATACATATAGGTCTAGTCTCAGAGATATTCTGCTAGGTTTTTTCATATGGAGTACTTAATGGAATACGTTTTTTCTCAGTGGACTCTGAATTTTCCATCCGAAATGAGGAGAAAATGAAAACCGCCAGAGGTTTGACAGTTGGGATGCATCGTAGACCACCACAAGTAATAAAGGGCCTTATTTATGAGAGGTTTGCGCCACTGGAGTGTCACTTTTTTTTATGTTTTGGCGGCGCAAGCCTCTCAAACATATCGATGAGGCAACGCAAAGCCACTATGCGTGGATTTGCATGGCCTCATAAATGTAAAGTAAGACAAAGCGGCGCAAGTCGCTGCCTTGCCTTAGTCTGCATCAAGGAGGCGTTCCATGGGAATTGCAGTGGGGACTTTCCCAAGTAACACCCATGGATTTTGACGCAGCCCCACATTTACTTAATCATGTAAACCTGGGACAGCTCCAAAACCTTATGCCTCCCCAGAGCAGGCATAACGAAGAGAAATATTTTTATTTCTCCTCGTTGCTCATGCTGCAACACACATGCAAAGAGGAAAATGCCTCTCAGGATTGTTTTTGTGTAGGAAGGTGCCCTTTCCGGCACAAAAACAATCCTGCCTGCAATGGAGGCACTAGGCAGGAAAATTGTGTGACAGCACAGGGGGAAAGGACAGGACATCACCAAATTTCATTAACACTGCGCTTTCCTGACCTTTCTCATTGGCATAGAGCAGCACAGCAAGAAGACTTGCGGGTCTGCCCTACGCCAATTCCTCATAAATAAGACCCAAAGTCAGTAACTTTTTATGTCCAGTCAAAGATTTCAGTAATATAAACCTGAGCTCAACCCCAGGTAGTTTACAGGCTTAGCCTAAGGAAAATTAGTAAAGCATTTAGAATTAACAAAACTGTTAAAAAGTTAAAAACAAAACACAATAAAATTCTCTCTCCAATTTAGAAAAATAGAGTCAAATTAAATTAACAAAATTACACCAAAGTGATAAAAGGCAAAAAATGGGAACAAAAGATATGGATTTAAAAAATGTAAATGAAGATGGTGCCAAAAGCACATAGCGCCAGGAAAGGGACCACGTTATTGAACATTGTTTCATTCACAAAAATTATTACCAGCATATTACACCCACATTTAGGTGGCTACATTTCTCTTCATTTTATTTTGTGGCATACAATTGCATTGAAATAATATTTAACCATCACACCAGCAGAAGAAGCCAGAGCTACAGCCTTTGCCAATGCTTGTTGTAATTGGAATGGCTGCTGATGGCAGGCAATAACCAGTCACAATGTGTAATCTGTCCAAATGTGACACTTTACACACTTCTTATGCAAGCAATAGAAATTGGAAGGTTCTGACAGCTTTTCCTGCTCAATATCCGATTCACAGTGCTGGCACATTGTGAATGCTGAGATGGAGGTTGGGTGTCCCATTCAGTCCTCACTCTCTGCATCCATTAATTTTACGGAGTGAACATCTGATTCCTACTTCATAATTTTGAGAAGGTTTGGATTGCAAATTTTAAAACCTTTGAGGCTGGAGGACTTTGAATACCCCTCGCACTCCAAAGGGAGAAGCTGGTCACAATGCAAAGCAAACATTTCAATGCGACCGCCCTCTGCTCCCCATGATTAGTATTGAAATTATTTGTTGACATTCAGTTGTCCACTGCAATTACAAGGAGTCAACGTGTATATGTGACTTTCTACTTCAGTAAATTTGCAAAATGCTGTGGCTGCATTGTGGAATTGTATTTGTAATCTTTAGAGATCTCATGCTGCTTGTCTCTTTCAAACATCTGTAATCACGAAGACCAGATATTACATCCGCGACAAAAATAAATGCTCACACACCATAATAAGTATGTACAGCTATCATCTTGTTCCTGCAATCAGATATTTATTGAATACATTACGTATAATATACGCAGGGCCACTGGAATGGTCAGATTTTGCAGCGGTGGCTTTTTTCCACATAATTATGGATTTTGCCACATTTGCCACGTAATCCATCATCTAATGCATAAACTGCAGAGTTCAGCCCAAAAAAAATGTTTCTACTCAAACGGCTCAAAAGGTACTTAAAGCGCAGCAGCAGGTAGTTCTGTACAGTGGAAGGTCTTTTGCAAAGGTTGACTGGTCACCTTTCAGTTGCTTTTTTCTGTTTCTGGGTGTCAAAGTCCCAGATAGAGTTAACATGTGCAATAATTCTAAAATAATGAGGTAATACTAATCAAAATGTACCATATTAAGTCGCATAATTTGCCTTCTTTTGTTGCATAATTTAGTCAACCCTGCTTCATAATTTAGTCCTCCGCGACGCAATTTTCCAGTGCCCCTGTTTATACATTTCTTTGCGGTCATGTTTGACAATGCAGTACAATTAATTTTAAATATGAACTGTCCACATTTATAATTAAGTCATTGGCAATTTAGATTACCCGATGACCACATATCATCGGGGGACAAAGGATTACAGCTGAAGCTCTACTTTCATAAATCATTTTTCAAGTATTTCATTCAAATTTTGTTTAGATGAAATTAGAAAAGATTACAACTGAGAATGCTTTAAGTATGTATAGTAAACTCAGGAGTGGAAAATTATGTCATTAATGACATGAAGGAAGTTAGTAACCTTAACTAAGCGTCTTGGAAATTAAATATACTGCATTAACAATAGTTAACATGAATGTGTATCTACCAGGCATGTAAAAGTTATTTGAATCACTACTTTAGCAAAAGGAAAACTCATCAGTTTTAAATAGAGCTCTCCAGAAATGTAATATTAAAAATCAAAAATCCGCTCTTTTTATGTCTCATCAAAAACGCTGTATCCGTTTGAAAAGAGCAAATTCTGCCTCCATGTTACACAGTTTCTGGACTGGGAGTTTAACGTTTGTTGGTTGATGGCAACAGCTGGTAATACCCTGGTATCATCAACATCTAATCGATATGCACGTTCACCAAAAGCTAACTGGTACATCTGTTCTGTAAGAAAACATGCATTCTGCCCCTAGTGCAATCACTGTAATCAAATATTAACATGCATTAATTGTCATCACTGCTGTAAGTAAACAGCTAATGTTTCGCTTAGCGCTGTCTCCTGCACATATCATTAGGCAAATCTGAATAGTGTTAAGCAAACATTCAGCTCGAGCAACGAATGCCCAAACAAAACACTATCTAATCTAAATAACTTAAATCATATTTAAACAATTCAGGTATTAATTAGTGAATTAGATGATCTTATGGGGAATCCATTAAAAAAGGTTTGAGTACGAGAATCTCATTTCTTTTAAAGTCCAGAGTTAATATGAAACGTGATACTGTTTTATGATTTTATTTTTGTACAATTTTTCAAGCAATTTGGGTTACAAAAATGCATGGTAGCGTATTCTAGAAAATGAAAAAGCATAGCTAATTGGTTATGGTTGTAATGTATTTTTCTTCGCAGAGTAGTACTGGAATCCAGCAAAATTAATGAACAATTGAAACCATCTCAGATTTGTGTCATCTTCCTCTTTTTTTTGTTTAGGGCCTGATTCACAAAGGTGAACTTACACGTTTGTGTAAGTTTACAATTTTTTTCGTATTCCCAAACTCCGACTTAATAGTGTGTTTCCGTCTGTGGAAACTCTGCGGTATATATAGATGTAGATGTAGACATAGATTTAGAGATTTATGTCTCCTTATGGCACGTAGATGTGGACTTAAAAATTGTAAATATACACTTACCTATCTATACAAATTTTAGCAAAATATTAGTCGCACACCACTTCCGGCCATATGCATTTAATTTTGTAGTGATCTATCCACAAATATAGCACACTGAGCATTAAAAAAAAAATATGCAGCACATTGTAATCATAACAAAGGGTGCAAGTCTCTACCCTTATAACAGGATGGCAGGGGATATAACTACAGAACAACTGTTGAGACACTTGCAAACTCAAAGTATCATTTGCATGCAGTGAGTCAGTCACCTTTTAGAAGGCAGACCTATTGGCTTCGACAATGCTTTTTAGTTTAATGCACACTGAAGGAGCCAACAAGTGGCCATGATACCTAGTAAATCAAAACATAAGATCCGTCTCAGGCCCATGTTTTTCAAACCTAAAACAGACCGAGCATTAAAAAAACACAAAGAAACACACCTTTGTGGTCATATGACATGGAAGGTGACATAATACATTATGTTTGTTACTGCCTTCTTCCATTGAACATCATTTCATTTAGTGCTGTCTGGCTTTTCGGACACGCTACAAATGACAGATTTGTGTATGTTACTGTTGTACAGCTGTTGGTAATATGACCTAACCTACTTTTCTATTTTTCTTAACAGGAAACGTGATGGGCACACGAAGCATGTCTCTTCTCATTCCAGTGTTAAAAGGGCCATTCAGTGTGGAGAAAAAACTGTTCTCTTCACCCAGACCCGTATCTCTAAGAATAATATTCTAGCAGGTTGCTTTGTTGATAATGTCAGTTAGGGTTTTGAAATGTAATTGTGACCATCATTCACTCAATGGCCCTTAAAGGAGGAAATGCATTTTGGAGCCACACATTTGCCCATTGCATGTTTTATATTTTTGGTGAATTTATATCAGCATCCTATTCGGACGCTGCATATTACAGACTCCAAGGTTCTAGTTGTAGAAAAGTAGGATCTACTTCTTATGGTTACCCCCACTTTTTGCCTGATGTTACACTGTTTTGACTAGTCTGACTTGGAGTCTGCTAATCAGGACCCCAGTCTATCTGCTTTCTCCTTAAACGTTATGCCATGTACTTTGGTACACTCCAGATTGGATACTGGGGTACCCTTATAATCCCTAGTATATGGTACCCATGTACCCAGGGCATAGGTACCCCAGAGGCCTCCCATGGGCTGAAGCATGTATTATGCCACCTATGAGAGGCCATGCAAAATGGAACTACAGGTCTGCCATTGCAGCCTGTGTAAGCTGGTGCTTGCACCACTTACTTTAGATGTAGGTTCACTATATCTATAGGTCACTACACTTAAAACTTATAAGTCACCCCTATAGCAGGCCTTAACAATGCTGATGGCTGGGTGCTGGGTTTTACGTGAGAGGGTGCCCCTGCATGGGCAGAGCCCCTCTGCAGCCTTCGGAGACCATTCTCCCGAGTTGTCTGTGACTCAGCCAGACATATAGGTAGAGGTGCATTATAACCTCGCGGTAAATGCTATCTCAAAAATGGCTGAAACAAAACATGTCGTGTTTGGTATCAAACACCGTGGAATCATACCTCCACACCGGTAACCGGTGTGGAGGTATGATTTCACCCTTCTGAAGCGAGCTTCATGAGGTCACTGGACTTTCCGGTGCCAGCCTTCTCGACCCGGACAGCACAAAATGGATGCTGCCGACCAGAGACACATTTCTGCCCTCCTGCTGCTGAGCCAAGCTCGAGCAGAGGAAGGCAGCACAATAGGCATCCTGTCACAGGGAGGTGTGACCACCTCCCAGACAGGATTTAGTGTATTGGGGCTGGGTGGGTACACTTCCAAAGTGCCTGAAAGTCTGCACCTGTGGCACATTTACTGTCCCTGTGCATAGTCCAGCTCAAACCAGTTCTGGGAGCCGTTGGCTCCTGCTCTGGCACGAAACTGGACAAAGGACATGGAAGTAACCTCCCCTCTGTCCTGACCCTCCCCTAAGAGGGTCCCCTGCATCTGTCCAACCCTCTCCCGTGGGTACATAAGGGCTTACCTGGCTATAAGACTTTAGATTTGACGTGGACAAGATTCTGCAACAAGAAACCACTGACCTTCGACCGTCTGGACACTCTGGACTTCGCTGGACTTCGACTGGGCCCGACTTCATCCCCCTCTCCGTCCAAAGCATCATCTGTGCCCTTGCACCATACAGGCTCCGTGCAGGACTTGTGGAGCACTAAGGACAACTGAAGAATCTCCCTTGGGGTGAAGGAGTCACTCCCCTGCATTCGCAGGCACCACAACGCAACTGACTGGTCTGCTGATCCTGAGCTCCTGTGGACTCCAAAGGCTCCAGCAACACAAGAGGTGGGTTCTGAGGTTCCTTGAGGTTGAGCTGCCCTCTCACCGAGTTTGAGGCCAGTATCCCTTGTGGTGACTGCATAACCCGAACCCCTGTGCACCACGTACTTTAGCAAGTGCATATGCTTGTTGGCAATTTCTGAGCTTGTGCATTGAACTCCGTGTAGTCCCGACCCTGAGCAGTATTTCGAACAAAGAACACCGGCCTCCTCACACTGAGTGCTCCATGGGCTGGTACTTTGTGATCTTGCTTGAGGTCCCCTCGCGACTTCTGTTCATTCACCTGTGGGTCCTCTTCAGGGTCATCTTGATTTCTCTTGGACTTCCCTGGTTGCTACAGACGTGCCCTGACTCCCCATTGCTTGGTGAGTCCCCTGGTCCTTGCTGGTCCACACCGTAACCAGCTTGACCTTCCTGCGTGGGTTGCTGTTGCCAAGGCTTCTTGGTGCTCCAGCCGGACACTGATCCCTCAGCACTCGACATCCTTCATGGGACAGCTTGCATCCGGCTCCTGATTGTTGTCGACGGTTCCTGGACCTCGTGGCTGCAGAGTCAAGCATCCCTTCTTCGCACCTGAAGCACCCGACATCGGTGGGCATTCGCCTACCGAGCCCCTGGTCACCCTGAAGTGACCCAGACTCTGTCCCCTCTGCTTTCAGGTTCCTTCCATCATGAATCCACCCTTGGATTCCTACGGACACTTTCTTCCTTCCCGGCAGCAGCTCTTCTTTGAAGCCCTCCATTGAAAACGACGGCGGTTTCCGACACCACTCCAGACCTATGCACCCGGCTCCTCTGGGATAGGTAACCGCAACTTCCCCATAGAATTGTACGGAGCCCGCAGTCGTGTTAGCACACTGCACCCGTCCTCCATGGGAACCCTTTCTACTCACCATGGGTGGTTCCTTGGGGTCCCAGCGATTCTACGTGTTCTAGACACTGTCTCGACTCCAGTCGTGGTTCTTATACCACTATTTTAGTATATGGTTTGGTCTCTCCCTGGAGCCCACTGTGTATTGTGCTACTTACAACTGTTTCTTTACTAAAGTATTGTGTGCTTTGTGTTGCATCCTCGTGTAGAGGATACTAGAAAGTGTTCTATAAATAAATACATATTTTTATAACTACTGTGTGGTTCTCCTTTCATTTAGTTAATACTAAAGGTGATATTCTGGTAAAACAAGCTGCTTTACATTCCTTCAAGATTAAGCCTGAAGGCTTCTCTCCACAGTTACCACTAGGATAGCTTTCTAAAGGATATCTTTGACCTCATACATCATAAGGGTTGTTCGGACTGGTGCAAGGTGCCCACTTTAATTAGTGGACAGCATATACCAGGCCAACTTCTCACATTGGTGTGCAGCGGTTGGGATTCAAGCTTGCAATTGTTTTACCAGATACATCTTTGTATTGATTAACTGAAAACCACTAAAGTACTAGGTACATATAATACCAGCTTTGAATAAGTAAGTTCTACTGAACTTGGGGTTGGTTAGTCAAGGGTCTAGCACACCCTTTCTCCAAACTAAGAGAGTTGAGTTCCCACCAGGTTAGGTAGGTGCATACACCACACCACACTTAGTATGTCTTCTAAAGGAGAAGCCACCAGTGGCTTCTAGGTACAATGAGTGTACATTTCAGGAATTGAAAGCCATTTGTGTCTCTAGAAAGCTGAAGACAGGGAGAAATGCCAACACTCAACGTCTCATTGAGGTGTTGCTTTTAGATGACCTTAGGAAGACCTCAGGGTCAGATGAACAGGAAAGAGTGGGTGGGGCAGGGAATGAAGACAGGTCAGGAGGTGACACCTTCTATGACCTAGATTCAAACCCTGGCCAGGAGGATCAAGATGATTCCCACCTGGATAACTCAGATCTCCAGGGAGATGGTGGAGAAGGCCAAAATGGCCATCTCTTCACTCCTCCTGGGAGAGTGCAGAGTTTACCAAGGAGATCTAGATCTCCCTCTGCAGAGTCACATCAGTCAGGACAGTCTGTAGGGACCTCTGTATCTAGCAAGATGGACCATTCCTTAGATATGGAGTATCAACTGCTTGAACTTGAGAAAGCTAGGTTTAGGCTCAGGCAAGAGCAGTTGACCCTAGACAAGGAATCCCTAAAAGTCCAGAGGGCTAGAAAGAAATTGGGACTAGAGTCCCATGGTGGCAGCAACAGTGTCCCTAGAGTTAAGGAACATTCTTTTGACAATAGGAACCTGAGCAAGATTGTCCCTCCCTACCATGTTGGGGATGACATCCATAAATGGATAACTGCTTTAGAGAGGGCCTGTAAAGTTCAGAGGGTCCCTCAAGAGCAGTGGGCAGCTATCTTGTGGCTCTCCTTTGCTGACAAAGGTAGAGATAAGCTCCTCACTGTTAGAGAAGAGGATGCTGATAATTACTCAGTACTGAAGAGTGCTCTCATTGATGGGTTTGACTTAACCACTGAACAGTATAGGATTAAGTTCAGAGATACTCAGAAGGCACAGAATCAGGACTGGGTAGACTTTGTGGATAGTGCTATAAAGGCTCTGGAAGGCTGGTTGCTTGGCAGCAAAGTGAATGGTTTCAAGGGAATGTACAATTTGATTATGAGGGAGCAGATCCTTAATAATTGCCAAAATCAGTTGTTGCATCAGTACCTGGTTGACTCTGATCTGACTTCTCCCCAAGAATTGGGAAAGAGGGCAGATAAGTGGGTCAAAACCAGGGTGAAGCAGAAAAACCAGAACTCTGGTGGTGACCAGAAGAAGCAAGATTCCAAAACTCCAGATAAGGGTGGGGACAAGGGTAAAGATCACCAGTCTTCATTAGGGCCCCAAAAACCTGCATCTGGGGGGGAGTCACAATCCAAAAAGGGAAAAGGCAAAAGGAAACCTTGGTGTTACTTATGTAAAGAAAAGACAAATTGGACAAAATATGCCAGTTGTCCCAAGGCCAAGGATTCAGCTCCAACCACCACTGCCCCTAAGGCAACCGTTCCCCCTAGTACAGTTTCAAGTGGTGGCACAGGACACAAGGGATTAGGGTTAACCTTGGGCTCTGAGATGGGTTCTGGCCTAGTCAGAACTCCAGCTCAGGCTGTGCTTGTCTGTGATGGTGGCATAGATGTTGCCACCTTATTTGTGAGTCCCAGTAACCTGGGCAAATACAGACAACAGCCTTTGATTAATGGTAAGGAGGCCATGGCATACAGGGGCACAGGTGCAAGTGTCACTATGGTGACAAAAGACCTTGTGGACCCTGAACAGATCATACTTGGTGAGATGTACCAAGTGACCAATGCTAACAATGTCAGGACAGACCATTCCTTGGCAGTTGTTAATTTCAGCTGGGGATGGGCAACAGGCCCAAAGAAGGTTGTGGTTAGCTCAGACCTCCCTGTGGAATGCTTGTTGGGCAATGATTTGGAATTCAGCCTGGGCTGAAGTGGAACTCAGGACACATGCAGCAATGTTGTGCATCTCTGCAGATGTGTTTGCTGTGACTAGGTCACAAGCCAAACAGATGTCTACTGAACAGGCCCTGGATTCTGAAAAGATGGACCAGGTACCTTCCAAGAGAAGGAGCAGGAGGGGTAAGGCTGTGTCTTCCCCCCAGGCTCAGAAAGCTGATCAGTCTCTTGAGGGAGATGACCCCAGTCCCTGTGAAGGAACTGTCCCAGATGAACTGGAATCTGATCAGGTTGAGTTCTTGGGGACAGGGGGCCCTTCCAGGGCAGATCTGAGTCAGGAGCAGCAAACCTGCCTCTCTCTTGAACCCCTCAGACAGCAAGCTGCTGCTGAGGCTGCTGGGAGTATCAGTGGATCCCACAGGATCTATTGGGATGAGGGACTCCTTTACTCAGAGGGTAGAGACCCCAAGTCTGGTACCACCAGGAGGTTGGTCATATCTCTGAAGTTTAGGGGCTTCCTACTCACCCTAGCACATGATATTCCCCTGGCAGGTCACCTAAGCCAAAGTAAGACTTGGGACAGGCTTGCCCCTCACTTTCACTGGCCTCACATGTCAGAGGACACTAGGGAGTTTTGTCGCTCCTGTACCACCTGTCAAGTCAGTGGTAAGTCAGGTAGTACCACAAAGGCCCCCCTAATACCACTACCTGTGGTGGGTGTTTCCTTTGAGAGGGTTGGGATTGACATAATTGGTCCCATGAACCCTCCAACTGCATCTGGGCACAGTTATATTCTAGTGGTGGTGGACCATGCCACTAGGTATCCAGAGGCTATACCCCTTAGAACCAACACAGCTCCTGGAGTGGCCAGGGCCCTCCTGGGAATTTTTTCCAGAGTGAGTTTCCCTAAGGAGGTCTTAACTGACAGAGGTGCAAACTTCATGTCTAGTTACATCACTGCAATGTGGAAGGAGTGTGGAGTGAATTACAAATTCACCACACCCTATCACCCACAATGCAATGGGTTGGTTGAAAGGTTCAACAAAACCCTAAAGGGCATGATCATGGGCCTCCCAGAAAAGCTTAGGTGAAAATGGGATGTCCTGTTGCCCTGCCTTCTCTTTGCCTACAGAGAGGTCCCACAAAAGGGGGTTGGCTACAGCCCTTTTGAACTTTTGTTTGGACATCCAGTTAGGGGTCCCTTGTGTTTGGTTAAGGAGGGATGGGAGTTACCTCTCAAACCTCCCAAACAAGACATAGTGGACTATGTACTTGGTCTCTGCTCCTGGATGGCTGAGTACAAGAAGAAGGCCAGCAAAAACCTTGAGGCAAGGCAAGAATTGCAAAAAGCTTGGCATGACCAAAAGGCTGTACTGACTGTTTACCAGCCAGGACATAAAGTATGGGTGTTGGAGCCTGTGGCCCCAGCAGCTCTCCAGGACAAGTGGAGTGGAACCCATACTATTATTGAGCAAAAAGGAGAGGTCACCTGCTTGGTGGACCTTGGAACTCCTAGGAGCCCCCACAGGGTGCTCCATGTGAACAGGCTCAAACCCTATGTGGACAGGGCAGACATGGGCTTGCTCATGGCTACTGATGAGGGACAGGAGGAAGAGAGTGACCCACTCCCTGATCTCCTCTCACAGAACCCTGTTCATGGCTCTGTTGATGGTGTGGCCTTGGCAGGCAGCCTCACTGAGCAACAGCAGATTGATTGCAGGAAGGTCCTCAATCAATACAGGCATATGTTCTCTTTGACTCGTAGTCAGACCACCTGGTGTACCCATGAAGTGGACACAGGTGAGAGCTTATCTGTTAAAAATAAGATTTACAGGCAGCCTGGCCATGTCAGAGATTGCATCAGGACTGAGGTCCAAAAGATGCTGGAATTGGGAGTGATTGAACCCTCAGATAGCCCTTGGGTTAGTCCAGTGGTCCTGGTACCCAAACCTCATACCCAGGGTGGTAAGAGAGAAATTAGGTTTTGTGTGGACTACAGGGGGCTCAATGCAGTCACTAGGACTGATGCTCACCCTATTCCTAGGGCAGATGAACTCATAGGCACTTTGGCCTCAGCCGAGTTCTTGAGCACATTTGACCTCACTGCTGGATATTGGCAAATCAGACTAGCTGAGAGTGCCAAACCGAAAACAGCATTTTCAACCCCTAGTGGGCATTATGAATTTATTGTGATGCCCTTTGGTTTGAAGAATGCACCAGCCACATTCCAAAGGTTGGTGAACAAAGTCCTTACAGGCCTGGAAGCCTATAGTGCAGCATATCTTGATGATATAGCTGTCTTTAGCTCCACCTGGGAGGATCACCAGGTCTACCTGAAGAATGTTTTGGAGGCTCTGCAGAAAGCAGGTCTCACTATCAAGGCCACCAAGTGCCAGATAGGGCAGAGTAAGGTTGTATACCTGGACCACCTTGTGGGTGGAGGCCAGGTTCAACCATTGCAAAGCAAAATCCAGACCATAATGGACTGGGTTGCTCCCACTACCCAGACTCAGGTCAGAGCTTTCTTGGGCCTGACTGGGTACTACAGATCTGTTAAGGGTTATGGGTCCATGGTGACTCCCTTAAATGATCTCACATCTAAGAGAATGCCCAAGAAAGTTCAGAGGACAGCTAGCTGTCAAAAGGCATTTGATGATCTCAAACAGGCCATGTGCATTGCTCCCATTCTGCAAAGTCCTGACTATTCCAAACAATTCATTGTCCAAACAGATGCATCTGAGTTGGGGGTAGGGGCTGTGTTGTCACAACTTAATGCAGAGGGTCAGGTTCAACCAGTAGCTTTTATCAGCAGAAGGTTGACCCCCAGAAAGAAACGTTGGTCAGCCATTGAGAGGGAAGCCTTTGCTGTGGTTTGGGCTCTGAAGAAGCTGAGGCCATACTTGTTTGCCACTCACTTCATTGTTCAGACAGACCATAAGCCCCTCTTATGGCTAAAACAGATAAAGGGTGAAAACCCCAAACTTTTGAGGTGGTCCATTTCCCTACAGGGGATGGACTATACAGTGTAACATAGACCTGGGAGCAACCATGCCAATGCCGATGGATTCTCCAGATATTTCCACTCAGAACATGAAGACTCAACTGGGCAAGGTTAGTCTCATCTCCTTATGTTTGGGGGGGTGTAGGAAAGTAGGATCTGCTTCTTATGGTTACCCCCACTTTTTGCCTGATGTTACACTGTTTTGACTAATCTGACTGTGATCCTGCTAATCAGGACCCCAGTATATCTGCTTTCTCCTTAAATGTTATGCCATGTACTTTGGTACACTCCAGAGTGGATACTAGGGGACCCTTATAAGTCCCTAGTATATGGTACCCATGTACCCAAGGCATAGGTACCCCAGAGGCCTCCCATGGGCTGAAGCATGTATTACGCCACCCATGAGAGGCCATGCAAAATGGAACTACAGGTCTGCCATTGCAGCCTGTGTAAGCTAGTGCTTGCACCACTTACTTTAGATATAGGTTCACTATATGTATAGGTCACTACACTTAAAACTTATATGTCACTCCTATAGCAGGCCTTAACAATCCTAAAGGCAGGGTGCTGGGTTTTAAGTGAGAGGGTGCCCCTGCATGAGCAGAGCCCCTCTGCAGCCTTCGGAGACCATTCTCCCGGGTTGTCTGTGACTCAGCCAGACATATAGGTAGAGGTGTATTATAACCTCGCGGTAAATGCTATCTCGAAAACGGCTGAAACAAAACATGTCGTGTTTGGTATCAAACACCTTGGAATCATACCTCTACACCGGTAACCGGTGTGGGATGTATGATTCCACCCTTCTGAAGCAAGCTTCATGGGGTCACTGGACTTTCCGGTGCCAGCCTTCTCGACCCAGACAGCACAAAATGGATGCTGCAGACCAGAGACACATTTCTGCCCTCCTGCTGCTGAGCCAAGCTCGAGCAGAGGAAGGCAGCACAATAGGCATCCTGTCACAGGGAGGAGTGACAACCTCCAAGATAGGATTTAGTGTATTGGGGCTGGGTGGGTGCACTTCCAAAGTGCCTGAAAGTCTGCACCTGGGGCACATTTGGTGTCCCTGTGCATAGTCCAGCTCAAACCAGTTCTGGGAGCCGTTGGCTCCTGCTCTGGCGCAAAACTGGACAAAGGACATGGGAGTAATCTCCCCTCTGTCCTGACCCTCCCCTAGGAGGGTCCCCTGCATCTGTCCAACCCTCTCCCGTCGGTACATAAGAGCTTACCTGGCTGTAAGACTTTAGATTTGACGTGGACAAGATTCTGCAACAAGAAACCACTGACCTTCGACCGTCTGGACACTCTGGACTTCGACTGGGCCTGACTTCATCCCCCTCTCCGTCCAAAGCATTGTCTGTGCCCTTGCACCATACAGGCTCCATGCAGGACCTGTGGAGCACTAAGGACAACTGAATTATCTCCCTTGGGGTGAAGGAGTCACTCCCCTGCATTCGCAGGCACCGTAACACAACTGACCGATATGCTGATCCTGAGCTCCTGCGGACTCCAAAGGCTCCAGCCACACAGGAGGTGGGTTCCGAAGTTCCTTCATGTCGAGCTACCCTTTCACCAAGATTGAGGCCAGTATCCCTCGTGGGGACCGCATAACTTGAACCCCTGTGCACTGCGTTCTTTTGCAAGTGCATATGCTTGTTGGCAATTCCTGAGCTTGTGCATAGGACTCCATGTAGTCCTGACCCTGAGCAGTATTTACACCAAAGAACTTTGGCCTCCTTGCACTGAGTGCTCCGTGGGCTGGTACTTTGTGATCTTGCTAGAGGTCCCCTCGCGACTCCTGGTCATTCGACCTGTGGGTCCTCTTGAGGGTCATCTTGATTTCTATTGGACTTCCCTGGTTGCTCCAGATGTGCCCTGACTCCCCATTGCTTGGTGAGTCCCCTGGTCCTTGCTGGTCCACACCGTAACCTGATTGACCTTCCTGCGTGGGTTGCTGTTGCCGAGGCTTGTTGGTGTTTTAGCCGGACACTGATGACCCCTCAGCACTCGACATCCTTTGTGGGACAGCTCGCATCTGGCTCCTGGTTGTCATCGACGTTTCCTGGACCTTGTGGCTGCAGAGTCAAGCATCCCTTCGCACCTGAAGCACCCGACATCGGTGGGCATTCGTCTACCGAGCCCCTGGTCACTCTGAAGGGACCCAGACTCTGTCCCCTCTGCTTTCAGGTTCCTTCCATCACAAATCCACCCTTGGATTCCTACGGACACTTTCTTCCTTCCTGGCAGCAGCTCTTCTTTGAACCCCTCCATTGAAAACGACGGCGGTTTCTGACACCAGTCCAGACCCATGCATCCGGCCTCTGGGATAGGTAACTCGGGTACTCCGGTATCCACGGGGGTGGCTCTCCAACCTCCTAAGTTCCTAAGGGTTTCCTCGAAGTCCACCGAGAAGGGTCCTTAAACTTTAAAATTGCAACCGCGACTTCCCCATAGAATTGTACGGAGCCCGCGGTCGTGTTAGCACACTGCTCCCGTCCTCCGTGGGGTCCCTTTCGACTCACCTTGGGTGGTTCCTTGGGGTCCCAGCGATTCTACGTGTACTAGACACTGTCTCGACTCCAGTCGTGGTTTCTTTGCTAAAGTATTGTGTGTTTTGTGTTGCATCCTCGTGTAGAGAATTCTAGAGAGTGTTATATAAATAAATACATATTTTTATAACTACTGTGTGGTTCTCCTTTCATTTAGTTACTACTAAAGGTGATATTCTGGTAAAACAAGCTGCTTTACATTCCTTCATGATTAAGCCTGAAGGCTGCTCTCCACAGCTACCACTAGGATAGCTTTCTAAAGGTTATCTTTGACCTCATACATCATAAGGGTCATTTGGACTGGCGCATATACCAGGCCGACTTCTCACACTAGTGCCTTGTGCACGTATTATATATAGGGTACATAGTTACCATATAATATTTCAATATAACTTATTTTATAATCAGTCTGTACACGTATTGGTCTCTCTGTATCAATTTGTGCAGGACCATACAGGGTGGCTTTGTGAATCACATGCGGTGTGCCAATGCATTTAAATTCCCCTATTTTAACAATGTTTTTAACACCTTGAACTTCTTTCCAATAATGATGCACTTAAATTCCCCACCCACCTCGCCCTCACAGGTGCACATATATAATGCCATCTATATATGCCATGTATATACTATGCAAGCTAGTTCCAGACAACATTTCTGCTGCATTTCAAGCTGAGTAAAAGATCTAGTTAAGTTAACTGTGGTCCATACAATTTCATTTTTGCAACAAGCTATTCCTGCACCTGTTTCGTGTATGATCAATGGATCTGGTATATTCTTACTTAGAGCAGAGGCTTCTGCAAAGTTGTTACCATGTGTGTCCCTGCACAGTGGTTTTTGCTTTCTATTAGTGACAGATTACACTTATGAGGATCTTGATTGGTCAAAGTTATCATTTCTTTCACATATGATAACATATCAGGCAACTATCATTTTACGTGACTCATTGTCAGTGAAATTGCTCTCCCACCCTCGCAGCTCCACCATTAAGTGAGGCCTGCCCCTGCACTCTCGAGTGTTGGTGATCGAGGCCCTCCTCCATTCGCAGGTTTCCCTGCGCCTCATCCCTGGTGGTCCAGTGGACCTCTGTCTCCTTCCTCTAACTCTGCTCTTTCACTCGTTTTTCTACCTTTTATCTTTCACCTTTCTGCACTTTTCTGCATCTCTGCTCTTTTGTGTCTTATTTCTGCTCATTTTCCCTTCCTCTCGCTCTGCCCTTTCACTAGTTTTCACTCGTTTTTCTACCCTCTTTTATCTTTCACCTTTCTGCACTTTTCTGCATCTCTGCTCTTTTGCGCCTTATTTCTGCTCATTTTCCCTTCCTCTCGCTCTGCCCTTTCACTAGTTTTCACTCGTTTTTCTACCCTCTTTTAACTTTCTCCTTTCTGCATCTCTGCTCTTTTGTGCCTTATTTCTGCCTATTTTCCCTTTTTTCTTTATCCCTTATTTCCTACCTTTCCCCGCCGCTGCTGCCCCCGTGGCCCCTCCCCCCCAGCGCGACCGGCCCAATCCAGCTCCCCTCCCAGCTCCCGGGGACAGGCGAGCAAGACCACTGACTCATTGTCAGTGAAATTACTCTCCCACCCTCGCAGCTCCACCATTAAGTGAGGCCTGCCCCTGCACTCTCGAGTGTTGGTGATCGAGGCCCTCCTCCACCCGCAGGTTTCCCTGCACCTCATCCCTGGTGGTCCAGTGGACCTCTGTCTCCTTCCTCTAACTCTGCTCTTTCACTCGTTTTTCTACCTTTTATCTTTCACCTTTCTGCACTTTTCTGCATCTCTGCTCTTTTGTGCCTTATTTCTGCTCATTTTCCCTTCCTCGCTCTGCCCTTTCACTTTTTTTCACTCGTTTTTCTACCCTCTTTTATCTTTCACCTTTCTACACTTTTCTGCATCTCTGCTCTTTTGTGCCTTATTTCTGCTCGTTTTCCCTTCCTCTCGCTCTGCCCTTTCACTAGTTTTCACGCGTTTTCACTCGTTTTTCTACCCTCTTTTATCTTTCTCCTTTCTGCATCTCTGCTCTTTTGTGCCTTATTTCTGCCTATTTTCCCTTTTTTCTTTATCCCTTATTTCCTACCTTTCCCCGCCGCTGCTGCCCCCGCGGCCCCTCCCCCAGCGCGACCGGCCCAATCCAGCTCCCTCCCCGCTCCCGCCTCCCAGCTGTCCAGCCCTCCCCGACCCCTACTTAATGGTGGCCACTGCGCGGCCGCGCAGCGGCCGTGGGCTGCGGGTGCGCCGCTGGCGCGCCGAAGGCGCGTCAAAGGCAAGCCCGTCTGCGCCCATCCGCGACCCGACCGCGACCAGCGCCAGGAACCCTGGACCTCCGCCCCGCCAACGCTACGACCCAGCAGCACTCCACGCACTCAACCCAGGCCGCAACAACAACTGCAAGCTAGCATCACCAGCCGACACCCACGGACCCTTCAGCTGTCACCGCTGCCGGCACACCTGCAGCACCGCCAAGAACACGGATCCAACACAACCCGCCCACAAGAACACAACTGAACCGAAGACCCTGCAATGCATCCTCCTCAACGTCCGATCCCTCCACAAACACGCCACAGAAATCTGGGACCTCCTCGACAGCACCACCCCGGACGTAGCGTTCTTCACCGAAACCTGGACCAACACCACCTCGGGACCGGACATCGCCATCGCCATCCCCCAAGGATACAAGATCTCCAGGAAGGACCGCCCCACCTGCCCAGGAGGAGGAATCGCCATCGTCCACAAATCCAGCCTCCACCTGAGCACACTCCCTGACGAGCCCACAGAACTGATGGAACACCTTCACTTCAAGATACTGGCCAGCCCCACCGCCACCCTCCGAGGAACCCTCATCTACCGACCCCCTGGACCCCGCGGACCCTTCGCCAACTCCATCACGGACATTATCTCCCCGCAGGCCATCGCATCCACCAACTACACCCTGCTGGGAGACCTCAACTTCCACCTCGACAACCAACTGGACCCCAACACCAAATCCCTCCTGGACAACCTCCACAATATTGGACTTCGCCAGATCGTGACCGAGCCCACGCACTCAGCAGGACACACCCTTGACCCCCTCTTCACTACAGGAAACTCCATCACCTTCAGCCACACCACCGAACTCCCATGGACCGACCATCGTTGCGTCCACTTCACCTTCAGAACACCCACCATCCACATACACCAGCACCTGCTTCCACAAAGAAACTGGACCAAAATCACCGACGACCGGCTCACCTCCTCACTCAACAACTCCACCCCAACCATCGCGGAAAACGACGACCCCAACACCGCAGCCCGAACCCTGCATAGATGGATCTCGGAGAGCACCAACACCATAGCCCCCCTCAAGAAAAACAACAATACCCGCGCCAAGAAAGCCAGATGGTTTACCACCGAACTTCGAGAGTCCAGAAGCCCATGCCGCCGCCTCGAAAAGGCCTGGAGGAACACCAAATCCACGACAACTTCAGAGCCGCCACCAACGCCCACCATCAACTCATCAGAGAAACGAGGAAAAAAGCGATTGAAGACAGAATCTCCACCCACGCGCACAACAGCAAGGAACTCTTCAGCATCATCAAGGAGTTCGCCCAACCCACTAGCGAGTCTACCGACATCCCTCCCTCACAAGACCTCTGCGACAAACTCAGCACCTTTTTCCACCACAAAATCAAGAGCATCTACGACAACTTCGACGAAGACAACCAACACACTGAACCCTCACCAACCACCCCCGACACCCGGAAACCAGCGATTGACGACTGGTCAGCCCTCACCACCGAAGACACACTGAAGACAATGAAGTCAATCCACTCAGGGGCCCCCACGGACCCCTGCCCCCACCACATCTTCAACAGAGCCGCCGACACCATCGCACCCATGCTCCGCCACACCATCATCCGCTCCCTGGCGACCGCCTTGTTCCCCGACGACTGGAAACACGCCGAGGTCAACCCCCTCCTAAAGAAACCCTCAGCGGACCCCACCGACCTCAAAAACTACAGACCCATCTCCCTGCTCCCGTTCCCAGCGAAAGTCATTGAGAAAGCCATCAACAGCCAACTCGCCACATTCATTGAAGAACACAACATCCTCGACTCCTCCCAATCCGGCTTCAGAAAAAACCACAGTACGGAAACCGCCCTCCTCGCCACAACAGACGACATCCGCACACTACTGGACAAAGGAGAAACAGTAGCCCTCATCCTCCTCGACCTATCAGCGGCGTTCGACACAGTCTCCCACCGCACCCTAATACGCAGACTCTACGATGCAGGAATCCAGGACAAGGCCCTCGACTGGATCCGCTCCTTCCTCTCCGGCAGGACGCAGCGGGTCAGACTCCCCCCTTTCCTCTCGGACCCCACACCTACCACCTGCGGAGTCCCCCAGGGCTCCTCCCTCAGCCCGACGCTCTTCAACGTCTACATGGCTCCACTCGCCCCCATCGTCAGAACCTACGGACTCAACATCGTGTCATACGCAGACGACACCCAGCTCATCCTCTCCCTATCCAACGAGCCCAACACCGCCAGACGCAACTTTCGAGAAGGCATGGAAGCCGTCGCCAAATGGATGAAAAACAGCTGCCTACAACTAAACACCAACAAAACAGAAGTACTCATCATGGGCCCAAACCCCGATGCCTGGAGCGACACCTGGTGTCCCCCTGCCCTCGGAAACCCGCCAACCCCCACGGACCACGCACGCAACCTGGGAATCATCCTGGACTCAGAGCTCAAAATGGACCGCCAGATCAACTCTGTCTCGTCTTCCTGCTTCCACACCGTCCGCCTCCTTCGTAAGACCTTCAAATGGATCCCCCTCGAACACCGAAAGACCGTCACTCACGCCCTGGTCACCAGCAGACTCGACTACGGCAACGCACTCTACGCCGGAATAAACAAAAACCTCACCCGCAAGCTACAGAACATCCAGAACGCCGCCGCAAGACTGGTCCTCAACCTGCCAAAACACTGCCACATCTCCCAACACCTGCGCACACTCCACTGGCTCCCTGTCGAGGCGAGAATCACCTTCAAGATGCTCACCCACGCACACAAGGCCCTCCACGGCACCGGACCAGCATACCTGAACAGCCGACTCAAATTCCACGCACCCCAAAGGACCCTACGATCAGCCCAGCTCTCCTATGCCGTGGTCCCCTGCACCAGAAAGACCAGATCGGGAGGCCGCTCCTTCTCCTTCCTCGCGGCCAAAGCATGGAACGCCCTTCCGCTCCACCTCAGACAGACAACATCGCTCCCCATCTTTGCAAGAAACCTCAAAACCTGGCTCTTCAACAGACCCTCTCCTTGATGGATGGAACCTGCACCCCCCCCCTAGCGCCTTGAGACCCTTACGGGTGAGTAGTCGCGCTTTAACAAACCCCTGATTGATTGATTGATTGATACGTGTCTCTAACACAGACAGATTTCAAGCATAGTAAACTGTTTGCATTGTTTGTTTGCCTATTTTTGCAGTCTTTGAAGAATGTTGATGAGGTACTCTGGAGGCCCAGTGCAGATTACCTTGCAGTAGTTCAGGCATGCCTTGAATAGAGTTCTCCACTCAGGATTTATTTTTCAGCAGGATGAAGAACTGCATGTTGACCCTTTTAGCTATGGCATTGACTTGGAAAATGATCAAGAGGTCAATGTTAAAGATGATCCCCAGATTATTACATTTTGGTGAGGTTAATGAGGTGGTTCCAAGGCACAGGAGCCAACCTAGCTGGTCTCTGGTTTTTTATTACTACTCTATATTTCACTGTGTCCAAACACAGAAAACTTTGCTTCGTAGGACCCCTGACTAAGGCAAATTGTGATTTTGTCCTGGGACTCCGGAATTTTCTCCAATCAAAATAAATGTTTGTGTCATTGCCATACCTTTGGAATCTCACTTCACATATTTGAGAAGCTGCTTCATGGGATACGTAGATGCAGAAATCAGACAAGAGAGGGATGAGTCTTGTGCCTCATAACACTGAAAAGGAGGTGGATTCCATATCCCCAAATTTTACTTTCTGTCTGCAATTGGTAAGAAAGGGGTTAATATCGAACAAAGCGAATCCAGATATTTCTGCTTAATATTGTTGGAATTGTCTGGTAACCTTTCTGTCTTTGATGTACTGATGTGTTACAAATTGAAGACTGGACAATAGTTATCCAAAATGTTTATGCCTACAGATGGCTTTTTCTGAAGTGGACAATTATGGTGTATTGTTATTGTAGAAGGTCAGGAACTATTTTCATGGACTAGAGACATTCATCATTATGGGAAAGTAACTGATAAATGTTGGAAGGAAATATGGCCACCTCCCCTGGGCAAGCCCTGAAAAGTAAAGGAGGAGGGCTGCGCGTCCCCCCCTCCTGGAGCCATACATGGCCCTGGGGACTGCCACGCCCAGGGATGGCTCCTGCTATGTTCTGGGGTCCCCACCCCTGGCTCATAGCTGTTTGCTTATGCTTGGCGGGGGCTTTGACAACTCCCGTGAAGCATAAGCAAGCACTCCGCTTCCAGGGGGTGGAAGCAGTCAAAGTGCTCCCGCCCGCTGGAAGCAGAGGTTTCATCTCTTTCCCTGCCCACAGACATACGTGCAGGGAAAGAGATGAAACATCTTGCTCCTGCATGGAGGGATCTGCCTTTCCAGCAGTTCCCTCTATGCAGCAGCAATGCCGACTCCCACAGGGCCTCTTTCTGCTATTTTCCGGGACCGCAGGGGGAGCCTCAAGGCCCCGCAGTTCCGGAAATAGAAGAAAGAGGGAAAATAAAGGTCAGAAACGAGCAGAAAGGGGCAGAATAAAGGTCAAAAAGAGATCAGGTAAAGGTGAGAAATGAGCAGAAAGAAGCAGAAGAAAGGTCAGAAACAAGCAGAAAGTGGCAGAATAGAGGTCAGAAACAAACAGAAAACGGCAGAATAAAGGTCAGAAATGAGCAGAAAGAGGCAAAATAGAGGTCAGTAACAAGCAGCAAAAGGCAGAATAAAAGTCAGAAAGGAGCAGAAAGAGCCAAAATAAAGGTCAGAAATCAGCAGAGGGGCAAAATAAAGTTCAGAAATTAGCAGAAAGATGCAAAATAATGGTCAGAAACAAGCAGAAAGAGGCATAATAGAGGTAAGAAACCAGCAGCAAGAGGCAAAATAAAGGTGAGAGGCGAGCAGAAAGAGGTCATAAAGGTCAGCAACGAGCAGAAAGAGGCCAAATAAAAGTGAGAGAAGAGCACAAAGATTCAAAATAAAGGTCAGCAACGAGCAGAAAGAGGCAGAATAGAGGTCAGAAATTAGTAGAAAAGGCAAAATACAGGTCAGAAACGAGCAGCAAGAAGCAGAATAAAGGTCAGAAGCAAGCAGAAAGAGGTAGAATAAAGGTAAGAAACAAGCAGAAAAAGGCAGAATATCGGTCAGAAATGAGCGGAAAGTGTCAAGATAGAGGTCAGAAATGAGCAGCACGAGGCAGAATAAAGGTCAGAAGCAAGCAGAAAGAGGTAGAATAAAGGTCAGAAACAAGCAGAAATAGACAGAAAAAAGATCAGCAATGATCTGAAAAGGGCAAGATAAAGGTCAGAAACAAACAAAAAGAGGTAAAATAAAAGTCAGCAATGAGCAGAAAGAGGGAAAATAAAGGTCAGAAACAAGCTTGCTGAGAATTGCTGAGACCTCGTCAGAGGCTCCACCCCCTTTCCCCAACACTCTGCAGAGGGGACTCCTGGCACACTACTGGTTTGGAGGATGAAGTCCCCTTGGCTGCTGAGGGTCGTTGGAGGCCAAGAACCCCTATTGTTGCCACAAGTAAGTCCCCCACAGCTGGATTGCTGAGACGTCGTTGGAGGCCTCGCCCCTTTCTCACCCACTCTGCACAGGGGCCTTCTGGCGTACTGCTGATCGGGGGATAAAGTCCCCTTGGGGGATGAGGGTCGGTGGGGGCCAAGAACCCCTATTGTTATGAAAATTAAGTCCCCCACAGTCAGATTGCTGAGATGTCATCAGAAGCTCTGCATTACTTTCTAAACCACTCTGCACAGGGTCCTCCTGGGGCACTACTGGTTGGGGGATGAAGTCCCCTTGGCTGCTGAGGGTCATTGGGGGCCAGGAACCCCTATTATTGCAAAAAGTAAGTTCCCCACAGAGGGATTGCAGAGACGTCATTGGAGGCCCTGTTCCTTTTCTCAAACACTCTGCACAGGGGCCTCCTGGTGCACTACTGGTTGGAGAATGATGTCCCATTGGCTGCTGAGGGTTGTTGGGGGCCAAGAACGCCTAATGTTGCGACAAGTAACAGGTAGGTAGCTGAGATCTCATCGAAGGCCCTCCTTTTTCTCAACCACTCTGCAAAGGGCCCGGACATCCTGGTGCACTGCAGTTTTATGCCGCAGGCGCTTGCGCTGAGTTGCGCTCATCTATGGCACAAAATAATTCTGCTGCATTGTGGAGTGCAGAGTTTCTTGATAACTCTGCATTCAGTTGCCAAATTCGGCAAGCTCTATGAACAGGGTGGAATTTTATACCCAGTCCTAGTTACCATTCCCAGTTACCATTCCCAGACCAACTCAGAGACTCAGGCACCAGCTCACAGATCCAGCTAGAGACTCATGCACCCACTCCTAGACACACTCAGACCAACTCAGAGACCCACTCTGAGACTCAGAAACCACTCACAGACCCACATAGACATTCGCACACCCACTCACTTACCCACTCTGAGACTCACACACCCACTAACCTACCTGTACAGCCACTCACACACCCCTCACTGCCATTATATAAATATTTTACAATGGGAAGGGGGGCTGCACGGCCCCCTTCCACAGGCCGAGTTTGGCCCCAGGGACCCAAGAGTCTGGGCTTATTATATTGAGGGTGGAGGGCTGTGCAGTCCCCCTCCTTGGGCAACCTTTGGCTCTGAGGACCCCATCCCCCGGGGCTCGGCCATCTTTCCTTGGTGCCCTCAGGTCACCCAGTGTGCAATGGGACCACAGGGGAAGCCTCAATGCCCTTGCGATCCCTGCCGGCTCCCCGCCTCCTGCAGGAGCCAGCATTGCTTTTACACACAGAGAGCTGCTAAACATGCAGCTCCCTGTGTGTGAAAGCAATCCATTCATTGGTTTCTCTGCTCTATTGACAGCAGGCAGGGAAACAGATGAAAGCTCCACTTTCAGCAAGTGAGAGCATTTGTCCGCTCTCGCTTGCTGGAAGCGGAGTGTTTGCTGTCAAAGCTCCCTCCAAGTCACAGTAAACAGCTAGGCACCCCGGGACATAGAAGGAGCAAGTCCCCTGGGCCACATATGGCTCCAAGAGGAGAGCAGTGTGGCCCCCCTTCTTTATAGTGCACGGGCCGGCCACAGGGAGGTTGCAGTCCCCGGGGCTGGGGGGGGCTGCGCAGCCCTCATTTTACTTTTTATTTAGCCCCGGGAGGGGGTGGTCCCTGGAGCTAAATAAATGTGGCCCCCCTCCTGGGCTGATTTTGGCCCCGGGGACCCCATCCCCCAGGGCCAGGCCTCAATATATATTTTTTTTAAAGGGAAGGGGGGCACGCGGCCCTTGTCCCCAGGCTGATTTCGGCCCTGGGGAACCCCCTTCCCCGGCACCTGGCCTCTTTGTTGGAGACTGCGGGTGAGCCTTAAGGCCCCCTCGGTCCCTGCCAGCTCCCTGCCTCCTGCAGGAGCCGGCATTGCTTTGAGACCTAGGGAGCTGCTAACATGCTGGAGGCCCCTCATGCATTATTATTTATTTTAGCCCCAGGGAGGTGGTGGTCCCCGTAGGGCCTCCCCGGCTTTGTTTTTTTTATTAATGTATGTGCCCTGGGGAAGTGGCGGTCCCCGGGGCAGGGGGGAGCCACGAGGCTCCTCTGCATATTATTAATTTACTGCTTTGGGGAGGAGGTGGTCCCCAGGGCTGCGACAGAGGCCATAGGGCCTCCCCACATTTTGTCATTACAACATTTTTGCCCCAGGGAGTTGGCGGTCCCTGGGGCTTCGAATAGCCTGAGAGGAGGGCCCTGTGTGCCCCCCTCCTCTATTTCTACCATGCCCCCAGGATTTGGCCCACCCTGAGGCTTTAGAAAAAAGACACACGGGAGGCTGCGCTTCTTTTTTGAAAAAAATGTTGCCACGGATTTGCGGATCCACCTGCAAGTCTGCTACAAAATTTTTAAAAAAAGCTTTTAAACCCCAGCGGGGTCCCTGTAGGACCCCCTCACCATTTCTTACTTTTTTTTCTGGGATTCAGCTTCAAGCCGAGTCCCAAGATGGCTGCCAACACTTCCTGGTTGAAGTGTTGGCGGCCAATCAAATTTTAGTAGCATCCACGAGTCCACTGCAAGGACTCGCGTCCTCAGATATCTATATTTTTTTAAGTTAGATATCCGAAAGGCTACTGAACGGATTTACACTAAATCACAAAAAGCACGCTTCTGGACCAACATCAAGCTTTCTGCCAAATTTGGCCCAGCAGCCAAACCCACACTAAACAATGCTGAAAGAAAGCCGTTCATGGCGGGGAGTTGGATACACTTGGAGAGATGGGTGTAGGCACAGACCCTGCAGCCAACCCGAAGCCACAGACATCTGAAGGCCATATGCAGCATGAGGTGGTCACTTGCGGGGGTGGCTGCCCTGAGGGGTTTGGCACAACTCCTAATAACTCATGCCCATCCCATCCCATGCACAGTGTTGTTATCACTTATGGCATTCCAGATATCATTTGGGATGTTATCAAGGCAGTCACTGAACATTTCATGAGTGTTGTAATATGTGAGGGTACAAGCAGTGCATTGCGACTGTGAGTTACAGTTACTTTAGAGCACAAGTTATAGTTACTTGAGATAACTGTAAATGGTGAATTTCAGTGGTTTTGTAAGTTTAAAATGTTATGTTTTAACTTACATTTCAACCTAACTATAATGCCCCTTTAACCTTTATTCTGTTATGTTATGTTATGTTATCTGTATTTGTAAAGTGCACTATCACCAGTGAAGGTATCCTAGCTAACCTTTGTTTTTTAAGTGAATGTTTAAGGTTCTTTTTGTAATGTAAATTAAGATATTGTGACAATTCCTAATTATAAAGTCACTTAACCTTTGTTCTTTTCAGTGAATTTCTTTGTCTATTTAAATGTAAGGTAAGATGTCCATTGCACAGTGTGGATTTGGGCACAGGGCTTAGTCTACAGCTAGGCCCTGTGCCCAACTCCCATTCGGTGCCCAACTCCCCACCGAACAAAGCTTTCAGCAGCATGCCACGTGGGGTTGGGCAAAGGGCGCACCCCAGTGAGTGGGCACCCCACTGCTACATATGGTAAACTATGTCATGTAACAATATAAAGTGTGACATTTTTAGTAAGGCAGACCTACTGGCTGTGTCAAAGGGCCAGAATGCCAAAATATAAAAAGCAGACACATATTGGATTTTTCAAGGGTTCAGCATATCAACATACATAAAACAGACCTTGTAATGTTTAATAATAGCGATTGTCACAAAATATTTCCAATAAAGCACTTAAAAAAAAAAAAACAATAACATGTCTGAGTTTTTTTTAACCCTTTCCGTGCTCATGACGAGCTCAGCTCGTCATGCTGCGCGGTAGCGCTGTGCGCATGACGAGCTGAGCTCGTCACGACCCCACCCGCGATCCGAATGTCCAGCATACGAGCGGAATTCCGATCGCAGTCAAGGGGTTAAACATTCTTCAGAAAACAAAGTGCAGCAATACAAACAACCACAAAGTCTCTATGTACTCCAGCTGAAGAGCATACAGCTCCAGATCAAAGTACTTTGAAAATAAAGGTACTCTCTCCTGGGTCATGGATTCTGATGAAATGAATATGTTTTTGTTATGTTGTTCGTGCATTGTTCCATGTAAGTTAGCAGTCGCGGCACCATTTTGTGTTTAGCCGCCATTTTGAATCATGCCATTAGCTGCTTATTGTCTCGTCGCGGAGCAGGCTGTGGAAAGTTTTCATTTCTCCAAGGTTAGGCCTTGCCCTGCTAATGAATACACTGTTCTTATTAGCGCATACCTTTCCCATTAGATAGAGGCCTGCTCCCACTAGTCCAGCGATGTGTACAGGCAGAATGACGTTGGCATAGAGATAGTGTGTGCCTGGCCTCAGAATCGAAACTCATCCTACTGTACTTCTTTGTGTTAGCTGCACTCGCCTGGAAATTTCCATTATGGGCGGGTCTTCCTTGGTTCTGAAATGTACCTAATGTATCGCTATGCTTTCGGAAGTCAGTCCTCTCTGCAGCACCCCTAAGCAACTGGGCAGACGGGGCTCCACTTGAGTGTATCTGAATAAACATATACTTGGTCTGTATAATCTACCTTCCGACCGACTCTTCATTTGTATGGAAGGCTGAGAGGTGGTCGCGAGTGACCCTAATCGGGTCATTTCCTTCAGTTGGTGCCCGAACAGGGACCCCATCGGGCGAGTGGCCCATCCCCTCCTGAGGACGGGTGGGGAGGTCGAGGCTGCCGTCGGGTTGGACGGAGAGACCAGGGATCCCTGCACGAGAGAGTTCCTGAACTTGCAGCTGCCCCTTCTGTCCCGCCAGACAGTGCCTCGCCCAGCAGTCATCCCGACTGGGGTCCTGAACGGCGAAACCCTTGGATCTGACCGTTTGGTCTGAAGAGTCGGTAGTGGAGAATACATTTGTTTGACCTGCATATATCAGGTGAGTTTTGTTTTGGTTCTTTGTGGATATGGTACGATTTTGGTTTGTATTTGACACGGTCTGAGGACCGATTTTGGGTGAAAAGTGTTTGCAAACACTTTGCCAGGCATAAGTAGTGAACTTGTTTTCTTTTGAGAATGCCTGGCCTCAGCAAATTGTTTTGTTTGGGCTGTCGTTGTTGTTCTACTGATGCTCGATTGGAAGAAAGCCAGCCAGCGCCTTCAGAAGGCACTCCGAATTTTGATATGTATGTGAAGCATGGCCTTGGCCCTATTATGTTTAGTACGCTATGGCACAAATATACGAGGGACAATGCCGAATTACAGTGGCCGTTAACAGGTACTTTTGATGAGCAAAGGATTGGTTTCTTACAGGAAAAATTGTTTGCAAAGCGAAGTAGGCAGTCTATGCTTGATTCTCTTCGGACGTGGCAAAAGGAAGCTAAACAGAGGTGAATGAAAGCAGAGAAAGAGGCGCGAAAGATGAGAATGCAAACATTGACTCAGAAAGCTGTAGCACATGATAGAGAAAAGCAAGAGATAGGGATCGAACGTGCAGATAGGATGTTTCGATTGAATATTAATAAATCTTATGTAGCCCGAGAAGAAAATGATACTTTTGTGGAAGAATTGCTAGATACCAGACCCCCGCCTCCATATGCCCCGCAGAGAATATACCCCTTTATTCTCTCCCAGTCTCTGCCACCAGCTCTCTCTGTCTCTGCTGTTTCCGCTCCTGCTACTGTTGATCAGACTGCTTTGGCTACAGAACCTCCTGTCCTTTCTTTGTCCTCGCCGTCTGTGGCAACGATGACCGTCAGTACCCCTGCCACACCTATTGTTTCAGCCTCCCTTTTGCCAGCCCTTACACCTACAACGCAACCAGTAGCGACATTGGTGCCTGTTGCTTCTGTTGCTACTCCCACTTTGTTCTTTCATTCCCCGACATTACTGAGTAGGGGGACACCAGTACGTGGACTTGAGGATAGGGACTGGACGAAATTTAAGGAATGCATGGGGCGAACGTTAGTATGATCTGATGTGGGAGATGAAGAGAAAAAGGCTGCCCAGTGGGCTCGAAATCCCATTTACAGTGTGGAAGATGTGTGGAACGGGATGAGAGATTATGAATCTTATGTACAACAACATGCCCTTAAGCATATGTCTGCTACTCTGATTGGTCTCTGGGAGCAGTGTTTCAAAGATACAGCACCTCAGATTTTATACCATAATAAAGATCATGCATATGTTACTAATATGGGGCCTGATCAAGTTTTTGGCAGTATTACGACATTGATTGCTTACTGGGGTAGGCTACTTGAGAGGAGCCCCACCTCGGTGTCTCAATTTCCGATGCGGGAGGTTCATCCTATATATCACCCCAAGATACCAGAGTTAAGGGACCAGCGCAATGCTGTTATCAGACCAGGTGAAGCAGCCCGTTTCCAAGAATACTGGGTTTATAGTCCATGGAAAAGGAGTGAGGTTTTGTCCCTTAAGACTCAGTTACCAGACCCTAGGAAAAATCCTACTGCATATTATAAAGAATTGACTGAGGTAGCCTCTTCAGCAGTAATGACGCTCGCGGATATTGAAATGTTTTTTGGTTTGCTGGTTCCAGTTGAGATTTGGAGACAAGTGCACACACAGGGTCATGTTGCGGAATTGGGTGGTACATGGGATCGAATAAAAGCATGGGATCAGGACAGGAAGCCAGGTGAGAAGCCTAGGGCAGAGATACTTGCTTTGCCAGGCCGTATCATTATGTATTTGCATTCTCTTATTCCTCCGAGAAAGGTTGATTGGGACAAGTTATCGGCCTGTCGTCAGAAGAAAGATGAGAGTGTGTCTGATTTTTTCACTCGGTTTGAAGGTGTGTTTCTAGATTATAGTGGGCAGGATTTGTTGATCGAAGGTGGTGTTCGATTGTTTGTTAATAGATTTGTTTCCAATTTGCTTCCCGAGATTGCGACTCGATTGCAGGCTTCCGAGAGCACCTGGTCCACCTCTTCTCTTTCTGATATTTTGAATATGGCACAGTATTATGAGCACAGGGAAAATGAGGATAAGGAGAGGACGGAGAAGAAGCACAAGGATTTGAAGACAAAGGTGTTGTTGCAGCAGGCTTCTAGAGGGAACGGTAGAGGACATGGTGGTTTGGCCCGGCAGCTTCCACATACTAGCAGGAATACTACGCCTGTAGGGCCGAATCAGTGTTCGTATTGTAAAGAGGGACACTGGTGTAGCGAGTGTCTGTGTTATTGCAGAAGGTGGTGGTCCCGAGAGGACGAGGTTCTCGTTGACGGGGTCGTGGAGCTGGTGGTCAGGACAGGGCTCAGAATGCTGCGACCTCACAGGGTTATTCTGATAATAATTACTTCGATGACACTCGGGGTGGACAGTATTATCATGATGATTATGACACAGATGAGGTGACAGGAATGTCTTACAGCTAGGACAGCCAGGGACAGAGTGATGGACCAGTTCCGATACCTGTAGATCAGCGCGGTCCTTATGTTACTGCAAACTTACATGGCTCAGCTAAGGAATTTTTGGTGGATACAGGTGCAATGAACAGTTCTATTTCTCGCTCTTTGGTCCCTGGGGCAGCTCTGTCTGGCCATAATAATGAATCGGTAGATTTTTAGGTGTACTGGTTGTAATCCCCATTTCAAAACCTCTTGCATTGACATAGGTCCTTTCACTGTGGATTTGCCATTTTTGTTGACATCTAATTGTGGTGAGAATTTGATGGGTTTGGATTTATTGAAAAAGTTGCATGCCACAATTTATTGTTCTCCAGAAGGTGTCTATATGACAATAGGTCCGGATGTGGTGTGCGCTAAGCAGTGTCTGTCCAAAGTTGCGCCCCTTCCCGCTGAGTTTAAAGATGTACCACCCACTCTGTGGGCACCAGGCGACACAGATGTGGGATTGTTCAGTGGCGACTCGCACAGGTAATGCTGTGGGGTGGCGAGGCGGGGGTGGGCTGGGTGGGAGGGTAGTGGAGTGTGACATACGACGGGGAAGTGGAGAGTAAAGAAATAAATAAATAAAAGCAGAGTTGGCGATGCTGCAAGGGCAAAGTAAGTGCTTTTATTTATTTATTACTTTACTCTCCACTTACATGTCGTATGTCACACTCCACTACCCCCACTACCCCCATCCAGCCCCGCCCCCCACCCCGCCTTACCGCTCCACAGCGTTACCTGTGCGAGCCGCCACTGGCATTGTTGCAGATATCGCCTGTTTCGATACGCATTAAGGAAGGTGCCATTTTGCCTTGTGTTCCTCAATATAAAATACCGCAGGCAGGAGAGCGAGCCTTGTTGCAGATCGTACAGGATTTGATTCAGAAAGGTGTGGTTGAGGAGACGACTGCTAATGTTTGCAATAGCCCTATTCTTCCGATTCTTAAAAGGGCACCCTCAGGTTCCTCTGATCATCATGAAGATGTTTATCGTTTTGTGATTGATTTGCGTGAAGTTAATAAAATAGTGATTCCCCAGTTTCCGGTGGTTCCTCAGATTACTACTCTTCTGACAATGATTCCCTCTTCTGCTAAATTCTTTTCTACCATTGGTTTGAAAAATGCGTTCTTTAGTATTCCTATTCATCCTGATAGCAGATATCTGTTTGGGTTCACCCTAGCTGGCAGAAGCTTTAGATTCTGTTGAGCTCCTCAGGGCTATACAGAAAGTCTGAGTATATATAGTCAGGCATCGAAAGGTCAGTTTGATTCTTTGTCACTCCCCACAGGTAATGTGTTGTTACAGTATGTTGATGACTTGCTCATCGCTTCTGACACAGAACAAGGTTGGAGGGACAGTACACTCAAATTGTTGTTGCACTTGGCACACCACGGATATAAAGTGTCCCTTTCCAAATTTCAATATTGTCGACAGGAGGTCACCTATTTAGGTCACCTTCTGTCGAAGGAGGATAGGAAGCTAACTCCCGAGCGTATTAATGTTATTGTTAAAATGCCCATTCCTCAAACTTAAAAAGATGTGCACGCTTTTATTGGCATTACTTCCTACTGTCGTCAGTGGATTCCAAATTATTCCCTACTAACCAAACCCCTGCTTGCTTTGACTACTAAAGATGTGCATGAACCCCTGCCTTGGATGCCTGAATGTCAGCAGTCTTTTGAGCAACTAAAAAGTGCACTTTGTTCGGCTCCAGTGCTTGGTACAACTAACTATAGCATAGTCATTTGTATTATATGTCCATGAGACGGCTGGTTGTGCGCTTTCTGTTTTAGCACAAAACTTTGTAGATAAGCAACAGTCGTGTGCTTATTTCTCTGCTGTCCTTGACCCTGTCAAAGAGCCCTCCTGAGCTGTCTAAGAGCGGTCGCTGCTGTGGCTGGTTCGATAAGACAATCGGCTGGACTCGTACTTGATACTGACTTCACAGTCACTGTACCCCATGCTGTGGTTACACTTTGGAATAAGACAAAGACACAGCACCTTACCAGTGCACGTCTGACAGGTTACGAACTAACATTGTTCGCTAAGCATATCACGATCAAACGATGTGCCACTCTGAACCCAGCCATGTTACTACCCCTCCCTTCTGAAAATGATGAAAATGAGAAACATGATTGTATCTTCCAGATGGAAGAAGAGACGAAAGGACGGGTAGACTTGACTGATGTTCCCTTATCTGACCCACAAGGGGAACTATATGTCGATGGCTCTTGTTTCAAATTGCCAGATGGCACTACAACTGCTGCTTATGCCATCACCACATTGCATCCAGTCGTAGAGACATCATGAGCCCCTTATCAGTTCACCCAAGCGGCTGAGTTAGCCGCCCTTATTCGAGCTTGTGAATTGAGCGAGGGACTGGTTGTCAATATTTATACTGACAGCCAGTATGCCTTCGGCGTCGCCCACAATTTTGGGTGACTTTGGGGTGGGAGAGGGTTCCTTACTTCCCATGGTGTCCAGAATCCAGCACGGACACCTTATATTGAGGATTTTGTCTGCTTTGACACTCCCTAAGAAGTTGCCAATAGTAAAGTGTAGAGCCCATCAAAAGATCACTGATGATGTAGGTAGAGGGAATGCTTTTTCTGATCAGACAGCTAAGGAAACGGCACGGACTAGGATGAAAAGAATGTTCGTAGCATGTCCCGCTAGGTGGGTGCCAGAAGGTGCTATGTTTGAGGATACACTTGAGAATATGAAGGAAATATAGAGTGAGGCCACAGTGGAGGAATTAGCAATATGGCAAGAAAGTACAGCACATTTGAATGATGAGGGCTGTTGGATTGACAAGTCAGAAAAAAAGAGATGGATGTTGCCAGATGCATATGTTCTTCCTGTAGTCACAATGGCCCATGGCCCAGCCCATATTAGTGCTAAAGGTATTTGCAAGTTGTTAGACCCTGTATGGAAAAATGACAACATCCCCAAGACAGCTGTAAATTTAGTAAAACATTGCATGGTGTGCATGATGCACAATCCAGGAAAAGGCACTCCTACCCCACCCGGTAATTTTGCACCACCCACTTTCCCGTTTGAGGTCCTCCAGATGGATTTCATAGAGTTAGATAGGGTTAATAACTTGAAGTACGTGTTGGTAGTTGTTTGTGCATTCAGTAAATGGTTTGAGGCTTATCCCACTAAAGAAAATACAGCCATTGCGACTGCAAAGGTACTCCTTGCCCCGTTTGATCTGTATTGATAACGGAAGTCACTTTAATGCCAACGTCATACAGTAAATTTGCAATGGTTTGCACATAAAACAGAAGTTTCATGCTGCAAACCACCCGCAGTCAGCAGGTTTGGTTGAGAAGTACAATGGTACTCTCAAACTGAAATTGGCAAAGATTCAGGAGACAACAGGGTTACATTGGCCAGATGCTTTACCATTAGCTCTTTTGTCGACAAGGACAACAGCACATTCTAGAACAGGATTGTCACCTTACGAGGTCATGTTTGGATGCCCAGCAAATGTCTGGGGCATCCCGCGCCCTCGTAAGTTCTCCGATATTGAGTATCCGTTGTTGGCAGACTATCTGTGCCAGTGTGAGAAGGTACCTCAGTACGTCCCCTTCAGTGACGCAAAGTTACCGTGGACCCAAACAGATGCTAAGAACGATGAAGTGCTAAATGCAGCGGTCCCCCTGGAGATAAGAGCTATAAAGGAGCCGCTGTGCCTGGAGTTGCCAGGTACAATTTACAAGTCAGATTAGCCAGGGATGGACTGTATAAGTTAGGGTGTACTTTGCTATAGTGCAAACGGTGTTAGTTCAGAGTATCGTGAGATTGGTACACTGTTAATGACATTGGACAGGATAAGTTGCACATGCTCTCCTGGAGGGGGGTACATTATCCTGTGCGACATGGGATTCATCTCGAACTTAGGACTGAGCAAGCTCCACCGCCGGTGCTCAAGAGCGCCAACGTTTGATGAACAATAGGAGCCTGTACCAGTGAGGCTCAGACGGACAGTGGGAACACTTGCCTTTATTATCATTTTCGTTGCACTTCTTTCTTTGCCTAATCATGCATCCTTTTCGACAACCTGTGGCTGAGGACGAACAGCCATTTGCACCACCACGTTTAATTAAGGGTTGGTCGAAAAAGAGTAAAATAATTTGTATTTTAATAGTTGTGATGGTACTAGCAACAGTACTTAGAATATCCTGGTTTCTAGAGGAGAAATATCCTGTACATTCCTTGGTTGGTACAACGCCCACTTCCCCTGAGCACATTTTTGTTACTTTGGCCCCTCACAAAGAAGAGCATAGAAAGTCTTACACGGACAATGTATTTATACAAATGATGCATCAAGCCCATGATGTGTCCAATACAACTAATTGTTGGGTTTGTGGATTGCTCCCCTCAGTTACTCATAGGAGCGACAATTTGTTGTCCATGCCATTGTCCTACATTGATAGTTGTAATGGTTGGTTTGAATTGTTCATTATGGTGCACTACCATTTCCAACTCTCTACTCAGGTTATGACTCCTGCTGATTCTCGTACTGTGGTAGAGTATATAAGTTTTCATCACAGGCTTATTCCCAAAGGACAGTCAGGACAAGGGACCTTCGGTACATTGTCCCCAAAATCCTGTATGAACACATATGAAAGAGTGAAGAATGAAACATGGCTCCGAATGGAAATGGTTGATTTCCAAAGGTTCAACACCTCTGAATATTTTCAATCTTTCCAAGATCGTAATATTACCAAGGACAAACCGATGCCGGTGTCCGTGGTTAACATAACAGCTAGCTTCTGTGTCCAGGGGACCGGGGAGGCAAAGGTGGGGGAGAGTAAATGCAATTTCACCTACAGACTGAGAATGATTAATAGTCCGACCTTGGTCCTACCCTGTAATGTCTATTTTGTCTGTGGATCCCAAGCTCATGTCTGGCTCCCAAAGGGATGGTCAGGCACATGTTATCTCTCTTTCCTTCTTCCCCCTGTATATGTTGTCCCGTCCAATTATCATAAAGATCATCAGCTGCAGCGTAGGAGTACATACTTGCCCCGAGTCAGAAAGGTTGTTGACACAAAGTATATAGATCAGACAGATACCACTGCACAACAGTTTGGGGATGTCATAAAGGGTCTCCTACCTTTCTGGGGCCCCATGGCGAATAGTCTTCAGCTTCGTTGGCTAACAAGAGTTGTGGAGGGGGTTATTAACACAACTGCTGGAATACTGATGAATAGCACTGCTGAGCTTCAGGCTACGAGATTAGTCACTTTGCAGAACCGGATGGTGTTAGACATCATACTTGCAGATAGAGGTGGGGCTTGACCCGTCATTAGCAGCAGCTGTTGTGTTTACATACCTGATCACGCTCCCAAAGTGTATGCAGATATACAAAATTGCATAGACTTTCGTCTGACACCAAAAGACAGGTACTGGGACAATATCAGGGTGGTTTTGGAACATACTCACCTCCTGGGGTTGGAAGATCCTCACTTTTCTGGCTGTGGTTGTCGGCATTTTCTTCACATGTTGCCTCTGTATACAATGTCTCCCAGCTTGTTGTTCCTATTGTATCACTATCCTCACTCCCAAGCCGAAAATGTCAGTTCATGATACCACTGCAGCAGTTATGCTACAAAAACAGATTGATGAAATGATGCAAATAGACGAGGGCATATTTGGTTCTACATCATCCCTTGCAGCTTCTATTTCAGATATTGAGTATATGGATTGTTCCGAATAGTGATTTCCTTTTGCTTATAATAATGTTATGTCTTCCCTGCCCACCATAAGAAATTAGATAGCGAATACTAAAAGGAGGGTCTGATGAAATGAATATGTTTTTGCTATGTTGTTCGTGCATTGTTCCATGTAAGTTAGCATTCGCGGCACCATTTTGTGTTTAGCCGTCATTTTGAATCATGCCGTTAGCTGCTTATTGTCTCCTCGCGGAGCAGGCTGTGGAAAGTTTTCATTTCTCCAAGGTTAGGCCTTGCCCTGCTAATGAATACACTGTTCTTATTAGCGCATACATTTCCCATTAAATAGAGGCCTGCTCCCAGTAGTCCAGCGATGGGTACAGGCAGAAAGACCTTGGCATAGAGATAGTGTGTGCCCGGCCTCAGAATCGAAACTCATTCTAATGTACTTCTTTGTGTTAGCTGCACCCGCCTGGAAATTTTCATTATGGGCGGGTCTTCCTTGGTTCTGAAATGTACCTAATGTATCGCTATGCTTTCGGAAATCAGTCCTCTCTGCAGCACCCCTAAGCGACTGGGCAGATGGAGTTCCACTCAAGTGTATCTGAATAAACATATACTTGGTTTGTATTTTCTACTGTCTGACCGACTCTTCATTTGTATGGAAGGCTGAGAGGTGGTCGCGAGTGACCCGGGTGACCCTAATCGGGTCATTTCCTTCAATTCAATGACCCAGGAAACTTACTGACATTTTAAAAAAGTTGTTGGAGGTCTGCTGTGCTTCCTGAAGCCCCTACAATATTAAAAAAAAATCTTAGTACTAACCCTGCCCTTCTAGTGTGACACTATGAGTGTCAAAACATTTTTTTTTTTAAACCCTTGTGGAACATTATGGTGCACTCCCAAGATGGAGCAGTGAATGTGAAATGAGTTGTTGCTACACAAGTGGCCCCTCCCCGATCCTTTTGAAGGCCCCAGAGACCCGATCTCCTGGGGCCGATACCTTTTTTAATGGGAAGGGGTCTTGCCGCCCCCCTCCCAGAGCCTTTTCAAGGCCTTGGGCACCCCATCCCCTGGGGCCAAAGTATTTTTCATTAGAGAATGGGAACTTGGGGTCCCCCTACTCGAGCCTTTGGAAGGCCCAGAGGACTCCGTTCCCTAGTGTTAAAGAATTTTTTATTTGGGAAGGGTGGGCTGAGCCTTTGTAAGGCCCTAGGGACGCCATCACCCAGAGATGAAGTATTTTTCATTTGAGGAGAATCTTTGGAATGCCCTGGGGACCCATACCCCGGGGCCAAATGTTTTCGCTTGGGGAGGAGGGCATAGAGCCGCCCTCCCTGAGCCATAATATGGACCCGGCGACACTCTCTCTTGGGCCCTGATCACAGTAGTGCCCCAGGGATCCCATCTCCTGGAAATTGATTTGTTCCGTGGCCAGGAAAGTGTGGGTAGGGAACCAAAATTTGATGCCCTGCGCTCACTTTTACTGGCAGGGCTCACAGGTTTGCACATCCAGAATGGGCACAGGCAGAGGAGTCGGTGGGGCTGCAGGGGCCTTGGGGTTCCCCCAAGGCCCCAACACCTCTCATTGCTGTGGGTGTCCCGGGAGGGACCAGGGTACCCACAACACTTTTTATTTGCTGAGGCCATGGTGGAAGGGGACCCCAGGGCTATGTAAGGGCCCAGGGAGGGGGTGGCACAACCCCATTTTCTTTAAATTATCATAGGAACCCAGGGGATGGGGTTCTTGTGGCCATCCAATGGTTTAGGGAAAGGGGAAGCATGTCCACTGTCCGTAAAATAAAAAAAGCAATCCCCCCAAGGCACTGGCCCACCCAGGGGAGATTAAAAAATTGAAATTAAACTTAAAAAGGGCATGAGCCTCCACGGATCCATGGTCCCATCAGAAAACAAAAATATATTTTTGACCCAAGGGGGTGTCATGCTAACAGGGTCAGGAAATCCCTACACTTCCCATTGTATTTTTTTAAATCTTTTTAAGGTCTGAGTTCTAAAGTGGCTGCTGCAATATATTTGTTGATGTTGTGGCATCCAATCAGATCTTATCTTTTGATTTGTTGAATCTGCTGAGAATCCACATCTCTATAGTTACACAAATGTGTTAATTAAAACCTTAATTTCTCAAAAACTACTGAACAGGTTTACACAAAATCACAAAAAAATGCAGTCACGATCAAGATCTAGCTTTCTGTCAAATTTGGTGTAATTCTTTTCTGCGCTTTTTGCTCTTCAATTTTCCTATGGAAAATTGGCTGGGGAAAATTGGTTTTGGGACCTCCCCTTTTCTCTGCCCCCGCCCCACTTTTTACGGATCACCCAAAACTTTCCAGGAAGAAGCTGAGGTGCATGAGACCTTTTTGGGAAATGCTTTATATATATATAATTGTGTGGGAGTGGGTATGTGAATGGCTGTGTGGGTGATTGATTGGTTGTCTGAGTACCTGTATGAGTGTCTGAGTATCTGTGTGGGTGGGTGAGGGTGTGTGTGACTGCCTGTTTGATGAGTGAGTGGATGTGTCAGTGGGTTATGGGGAGTAACTTGGTATGTGAAAGGCAGTATTGGTGAGTGATGGGGTATATGAGTGACTGTATGGGTGAGTGAGTGAATGTGAGATTGGCTGTATGGGTGAGTGTGTGCTTGTGTCAGTGACTGTATAGGTGAGGGAGTACATGGTAATATATGTATGAGTAGGTAAGTGGGTGTGTGTGTAACTGTATGGATGAGTAAGTGTCTGTGTGACTGACTGTATGGGTGAGTGATTGGTTGTGTGAGTAGTTCTATTGGTGACTGACTGTGAGTGGCTGTATGGGTGCCTGAGTGGATATGTCAGAGGCTGTATTGGTGAGTGAGTGGGTGTATGAGTGGCTGTATGGGTGAGTGAGTGGATGTGTGTGTAGATCTATGAATCAGTGAATGGGTGTGTAACTACTGGTGTGGGTCTGTGAAAGGATTTGGGAAGGGTTGAGTGGGAGTGGGTGTATGAAAGGTTCTATGGGGGTGTGAGTGGGTGCGTTAGTGATTTTGTGGATGATGGCATCAGTGATGTCTTTTGAGATGTCATCAGTGATGTCACTGACCATGTAATGAGTGATGTAATATGTGAGGTCATAAGCAGTGCATTGCGGGGGCGCAAGTTATAGTTAGCTCAACGAACTATAACTGCTGAATTTCACTGGTTTTGTATGAGTGAAACCTGAACCTAACTAATACGCACCTGTAGCCTTTGTTTTTTTCAGTGAATTTCTAAGGTTTTTTTTATTCCATTTCCTAACTATAACATCCCTGTAACATTTGTTTTTTCTGGCAATTTCTACGGTTTTTTAAATGTTAATTCATAACTATAACTTCCCTGTAATTTTTTTTCCCAGTGAATTTCTATAAGTAGCAATGGCGTTTGCAGAGTGGTGGACAGAGGGGGTGGGGTCTCTGACCAGCTGTAAGGAATCCCACTGTGTAGGACTTGCAGAAAGTACCAGGAGGGCTTCTTGGCCCCAAAGGTCCCTCACCATCCAAGAGGACTTCATCCCCCAACCAGGAGTGGGCCAGGAAATGTGTTTGTAGAGTGGTGGAGAAAAGGGGCGTGGTCTCTGAAGACCTGTTAGCAATCCCGCTGTGTGGGATGTACTGGAGGTAACAGGAGGGGTAGTTGGCCCCAAGGACATCCTTAGGGGCCAACTACCCCTCCTATTACCTCCAGTAAGTCCCACACAACAGGATTTTATGGGAGGTGGTCAGAGGCCATGCCCCCTTTCTCCACCACCCTACAAACATGCCTCCGGGTGCACTACTGGTTAGGGAAAGAAGTCCCGTTTAGTCCTGAGGCCCTCAGGAGCTAATTGGAATTCATCCCCAACCAGCAGCATGCCAGGGGGCGCGTTTGCACAGTGGTAGAAAAAGGGGACAGGGCCTCTGGCGAGTTGCTGACTTTTTCTTTCTTATTTCTTTTCTACTATTTTTAGGGAAGGGAGGCTGTGCGACCCCCCTCCTGGGCCTATTTTGGCCCCAGTGAACTCTATCCCCCAGGGCCAGCCCATTAAATTTTTTTTTTAATAAAATAGGGAGGGGGTGCGCGCGCCACCCTCCCAGCCAATTTCGGCCTAGGGGATCCCATCTTCGGGTCCCTGGCCTGTAGTGTGGGTGCCCTGGTCCCACCAGGGTACCCACTTTTTAAAGGTTTCAGACTGCAGGGGGACCCTCGAGGGCCCTGTGGTCCCTGCTGGCTCCCCACCTCCTGCAGGAGCTGGCATTGCTTTTACACATAGGGAGCTGCTTACATGCAGCTCCCTGTGTGTAAAATCAATTCTGCTCCACTTCTAGAAAGCGAGAGCATTTTCTGCTTTCGCTTACTAGAAGCGGAGAAGTGTTTGGTATGGTTTGGCGGCAGTGGTGCTCCCACCAAGCCATAGCAAACTGCAATGTCCTGGGGTTGGGCACCCAGGGACATTGCTGGAGCTGGCCCTGGGTGGTGGCGGTCCCCAGGGCCATCTAGGGCTCCAGGAGGGGGTCGGCCCCATATATAATTTTAAAGTGTTGCCCCCTCATTTATGTTTTCTTTTACCCCGGGGAGGTGGTAGTCTCCGGCGCTGCGGGTGGGGCCCACTGGATTAAAATTCATATTTTGCCCTGGGGAGGTGGCAGTCCCCAGGTCACGGTGGTTGCCACAAGGGAAACCCCCACACTATTATGTAAATGAACACCAGAGGAGGTGGTGGTCCCTGGGGCTGCAGGGTAGGCCAGGCAGGCCACCCACATTCAAATTCACATTTTGCCCCGGGGAGGTGGTGATCCCCAGGGCACGGGGGTTGCAGCGATGGCAACCCCTGCACTATTATTTCAATGAAGCCCCCCGGAGGGGGTGGTCCACGGGGCGTAATAATTGCTGGGGGACTCATGCACCCCCCTCCTTTATTTGTACACTGCCCCTGGGACCTGGCCCACTTTAAGGGCCAATTAATAAAGAAGAGTGGGAGACTCTGCTTCATTTTTTAAAATATTTCGGCCACATCTACGGATTTCACTAAAAATCTAAAAAATGCATCGCTTTTTTTAGTCCTGCGGGGTCCGAGTGGAATTCCACAAGTGGCCTGGGGGGTCAGGGTGCTTCCACACTGCCCTCTTTTCATTTTTTAAAAACATTTTTTGTGGTACTCGATTTCACCAAGTCTCAGGATGGCTGCCAACACTCCCTGGTTGAAATTGTGCCAACCAATCAAATTTCAGTAAGGTTTCAGTAGGCTGTTGGGGTCCCAGATATCTATATTTTTAAACTTAAATACCTGTGAAACTACTGAACAGATTTACACCAAATTTCAAAAAGCATGATTTCTGGACCAACATCTAGCTTTCTGTCAAATTTGGTGTAATTCCATTCAGCGGTTCAGGCTGTAGTTGTGTTCAAAAAATGAAAAATCCCCCTAGACATAAAATAGGGAAAATGCATTTTGGGACCCCCTTTTTCTTGACCCTGCTTAACAGATCACAGCAAAACTTTCAACACAGCAGCTGAACTAAAAGGGGATTTAAAAAAAAAAATCATGAAGATTTGTCAAGCGGAGCCAAAGTTACTGGCAAAACAAAAACGCATTTCCTATGGAAACTTTGGTTCTAAGTATAAACTATAGCTACCTACTATATATATATATATATATATATAGCCTTCTGGTGGTCACCAATATGTAGTTATAGTTAGGTCACCAATATGTAGTTATAGTTAGGACCATACTCCATTGAAAAATTGTTTTTTCACTTGCCTATATCTTTGGCACAGTTTAATGGATCTTCTTAAATATAATATGGGTATTTAGGAAGTTATACATTTTTTGACTCCCTTAATAGCTTTGTAGTAACTTTTTGCAGAGAAGTTTATCTTCTGTAGAGAGCGATTTATGCCATTAGGCTGTTGGGTTTCATTCCCAGCTTTGACTCATTCATTTTGGTTGGGACTAACATATCAAGTGTAGAAGATTTTTTTGGTAGAAGCTGTCTAGGTGAGCCGTAGAACCCGTTTGGTCCTGTAGTTTGCATCTGTACACATTGAACATACCATGGACACTTCATAGATAATATCTCGGAAGTACTTGAAATTATAACGGTCAAAGTCGGTGCGTGACTAGGTCACCACCTAAGATGGCTGCTTAGTCTCGGGGCTCCGTACCACGCTTGTCCCTTTGAGATAATTTTCACAGCTCCCGCAATGCAGCCACTTTGAAAGATCTGATACCAGGCACCAGAACTTCTCCTGGCCTGGCTTTGGGTCATATTTGTGGCTGCATGAGTTCTTTTTAAGTTGATGGCATCGCAGGAATTATTGTGGCTGCCATCTTGATTTTTATAACTTTCGGGCTGCTTTCTCTTCAGCGCGCCTTCATCCTCTGAGATACTTTGCATTTGCATGATTTATGGTGCTGCTTCATTGAATTTATGCTGTTGGCTTTAAAAGTGCTGCCCCTGCCTCTATATCACACAGGCTTCCTTTTCCTATTTGTGACTGGATTTTCATAGCTAATGTTTCCTCCATTTAAGCATATTTGAAGGGACTGTGTGTTATTCCTAGCCCTGAAGAGCTCCTCTGATTCTATAAAATAAGTTTTACTGTGCAGCCGTTTCTCTAATTGCCTTGGTCTGTTTAAGTGATTAATGGGCAGGATTAAGAAGCCATTATTCTCCAGTAAAAGCCATACTATAGCCTTATCAGACTCTGATTTTCCTTCTAAATGGATGGTTCTTGCTTTACTCTCAATATGGCCTTGCCTGGCAATTCTCGTTCAACATTGTCTATGAACTCATCAATAAAAGCGTAATCATCCGCCTCTACTTTCAAACAGCTTAAAGAAGACCCTCCTTCTACTGTGCCGCTAGGTATTGTTTTGAAGGAAATTCGAGCCTTGTGACCATTTATCGAATAAACGAATACTCGCATTCAAACCCTCGATGATCAATAGTCATATGTGGAATCCAGGCTAACTTTGGTGGAGCAACACGTCTGTGATATGCAGGATATTTCTACTAAGGTTGCAGATTTGGAGAAGGATGTGTTATTGTTGAGGAAACACACTGAGGACCTAGAAAATAGGAACAGGCAAAACAACTGATGTTTGTATGGTCTTCTCGAAGGTTTTGAGGGCGAAGATCCTGCTGCTTTTTTTACCTCTTTTTTTATGAATATTCTAGACTTACCTTCTTCTACCAGTTTAAACATCCAGCAGGATCACAGATTCGGTCCTCGTCTATCCTCTTCAGCTGCCCCGTCCAAGCCTCATGGAGTGATCATTTTATTCTTACAATTCACAGACCTTCTGAAAGTTCTGAACACAGCTAAATTAAAAGAAAACAGCTTGTATGGTCTGGTGCTAAGATTTTTTTGTCACAGGATATGTCCACAGCTAAACAAGGGAAAGACTTCCTTCTGCTTCGTCCTGATTTGTGAGCTTTAGGAGAACATTATATTTTCTTTCATCCTTGCTCTTTTAAGGTCACGTTCCAGAACAAAACGACCACCTTTGATGATCCTGTGGTTCTCAGGAAATGTATTAACTCTCACTCTAATTCCTTGATGGATACTGCTGGTCCTTCTTCCTTACGTTGATTGCAATGCAAACTTTATGGTGTCTTTAACTTTTATTATCTCCTGTCTAGGAGTCAACAGCTGATTACTATGGTTATTTGACTTGGTTGTTCACACTTCTTCCTTTTTACCTCCCATTCAGGTCAGCGATACTTCCCCAATGTCCGTTTCCTTTTTGTTTTATCTGGCATTCCAGTGTGGTGCGCTGTCCCTTGTTGGTTGTACCATCTTCAACTGTGTGCCACCACCCCGTCTACCTTTGTGTTCCCTTAAGGTAAGCATTTCAGGTGTCATTTCTTTTTATATGTACTGTCTTATATTGCTATTATTATTATTATTATTCTTTCCTCGAATTCCCTCTCTTTCTTTTTCTTCCTGTAGTCGTCATCTGGTCCTTATATGCTCTTCCTATTTTTCCTCTCTCTCTACTCTCACTATTTGCTATTTTGTAGACGGTATAACTTTATATTTTGCTGCTGTTTATAATATTGAGAATCGTTGCTTGGAATATCAAAGGTTGTGTTAACCACATAAAGTGGCATTTTTTTTTAGCCCATTTAGCTTCCTATAACCCCGATGAAGTTTACTTACAATAAACTCATCTCACAGAGATTGAGGCCTTAAAACTTAAACGTACTTGGGTGGTTTTAGTTTTTGTTTCTCCTACATCTAATAAGAAGAATGGAGTTATTATCTTGTGTTGCAAAACGTTAAAATGTATGGTTCTTACTCAGGGAATGGATACAAATGGTTGGTGGCTGATTGTTAAATTGCTGATTAATGATATTCCTCTCACTTTGTTTAATGTATATGGTCCAACTTTACCAGACTACATATTTTGGCCTACTATTGATAAGAAATGTGTACAATATCAGGATGATTTTTTTATTTTAAGTGGTGACTGCAATCAGATTATAGACCCATTTACGCCAGTCTCAAGTTCATTTTACTTTTCACAAATCTCAGAAACAATTTCACTCTGCTATTTCTCAGATTCATTTAATACATGCATGAAGATTATGTAATCTCATTGCAAAAGAATTTTCTTTAATTCCCTTTCTCGGCTGGAACAATTTTTCTAAGTAAATCTTTAGCCCAAAACATAATTTCTGCTAATATTGAGCCTATTGTCATCTCTGATCATGCCCAAGTTGTTGCTGATCTGGACCCACTCCCAGGGCTTCCCAAATCAAATATATGGAAATGTAATAACTCTCTTTTACATGATCCTGTTTTTTCTCCATCATTTACTTCCTTAGCTGAGGAATGTTTTGTGATCAATACAGGAGCAGACACCTCTCTTCAATTATGGGACACTTTCAATGCAGCTGCGAGTGGTTTTATTTAGGATTTTGTTTTCAAAACAAAATTTCTTTTGCTAAACAGCATAAATCTTTATCAGAGAAAATTAAATTTCTTGAACATCAGTCCTATACTTCTCCTTCAGATTCCATTGTACTGGATCTTGTTCGAGCTAGATTATATTTTAATAAAATGACGACTGATAATGCTTCATCCATTTTGCTTCGTAGCAGTGCTCATTATTATTGAGGATATAATAAAGCTGGGAAACTCTTAGCTAATTACTTTAAGATTCGAAAACAGCGCTCCTCTATTGAATCTATTCAATCATTAGATGGAAAGTGGTTATTGAAGTACCAATATATTTTAGAGGAGTTTATGAAAATGTATATGAACCTATATACTCCTAAATTTCCCGCACATGCCTCTCTCATAGAGGATTTTCTTACGGCTACTCCTCCTCCTCCCCATGATTAGCTTAACTTCTCATCTCTCGAGAAGGACTTATCTATCTCAGAATTGCTTAATCTGCCCTTAAGAGAGGTAAGACTCCAGGCCCAGATGGATTTATGGTGGACATCTTCACTTCTCAAATCTACTTCTTCCTAAACTGTTGCAGGTCCTTAAATGTTTCTATCATTCTGGTACCGTGGAAGGTACTTTTCAGGAAGCAATGATTAGCTTGATTTACAAAGAAGATCAAGATCATTCTCAATGTAAATTTTTTTGTCCTATCTCCCCCGTAAATGTTGATTATAAAATCTTTTCCAAGGAATTCGCCCTGCACCTTGAACCTTTTTTGCCTGATTTGATAAACAAGGAGAAGTCCGGTTTCGTTAAGGGTAGTTTGACTTCTGATAATTCTAGATTATTTTTCATGTTTTGAATAAAGCTCATTCTTTCTCCTACCATTTAACTGCCATGGATATTGACGCCAAATAGGCATTCGAAAGAGTTGATTGGACCATTTTAATTAAATCTCTTTCTTGGCATGGTTTTGACCCCAATATCATCTCACTCATTTGTCTTCTTTATTCAGCTCCTATGGCTTCTGTGTTGATCAGTGGTCGAACTTCTCAATTCTTCCCTTTACACTGTGGAGTTTGTCAAGGTTGTCCTTTGTCTCCTGTTTTGTTTGTTTTAGCCTTGAACCATTCTTAACTCGAATCAGAAAGAATGATCTTATTTCTCATTTTCAATAGGGAGACCAACATTAGAAACTTTCCACCTACGTGGACGTTATTTTCCTCTTCTTTTCTAATCCCAATATTACAATTCCTGCATTGCTTCATGAAATATCTGGGTTTTCCACTGTTCCATGCTATAAAATCAATTTGGACAAAACTGAAGTTTTACCTGTTACTAAATTCTGCACTAAACAGTTTTTCGAATTTGCAGAGTTTCACTGGAATTCTTTTAAGATTAAATATTTGGGAATATGGTTTACCAATTCTATTTCAGATTCAGTCAAGATTAATATGAAAGAGGGGCTTAATAGAATAGATAAGCTTGTATCTTCTTGGAATCCATTATCCTGTCTTGGTGGGGTCATATTGGCTCCATCAAAATGATTACTCTGATCCTGATATACATTTTGACCATGAACCCAGTTCATATACCACTTATCTTCTTTAAAAAAATATACTCTCTTCTTTCCAAATTTCTTTGGAATAAGAAAAGGTCTAGAAACTCTTTATCTCTTCTCAAGAAATCCAAGACATTAGGGGGCGCTAACTTTGCAGCTATTTGGGCTTACCATAAAGCTTTCTGTTTTTGAAAAGTATCTAAGTGGCTCTTATCAGCTTCTTCTCTGCTTACGCCTCTTTGTCTTGATATCAAACTTACTCTTCTTACACCACTTTCTCCTGAAGGAGTTCTTTCCTTCTCTTTTAAAAACAGCATTTCTTCCTCACCTCTATTTAAACATGCTTGTTCTCTTTTAAAACCTTATTTTCAGTCACAGGTCACTTTCAGAGATTCTTTTTTGCATTCCCCTATATGGTACAATCATCTCATTACTATAATATAATTGACTTATTTATTGGAAACAAAAGCGTATAATTTGGGTTCGAGATTTATTTTCTGGTTCCTTGCACTTTTCCCCAATTTCATCAGTTGTTTAACTGTCCTCGTTCATTTTGTCATAAATTTTCTATTCTTATGGGAATCATTTTGGATGTTCTTGATTCACTCCCTTCTTCTTCTCCTACTCCTTCATCAGATACCTCCCTTCTTAAAATACTTAAACTTAACCCAAAGGCTTCCCTTATGTATGCATTTTTCTACATCCCTGAACCTTAATGTTCTAAATCCAACCTCAAATTTAGGGCCTGATTACTATATCGGGCGGAAAGCCTCCAGCCAGTGGTTGGGGGCTTTCTGCCCCACATTGTAGGTTTAAAGTCCGACCGCCGTATTCGGATGACGGCGGTCGGAGTTTAAATCTGAGTGGAGATTCCGACGTGGTTGCGACACAATTCAGAAACACTTAATAATCCCCAATCTGGATTATGATGGCACTTTCAGACAGCAGTTCCATATCGGCCTTTCTGACATGGAACTGCTGTTGGAAAGTGTCTTTGGGGGAGCCTAGCAGGGCCCCTATCCCTCCGCAGCCTCCTCATAATGCCCTGGGGGGCACTCAACATCCCTGCACCATGTGTGCTACACGGTGCAGGGATGTTTACAAGCTTTTATTTTTCAATGGGAGCTTGTGCTGCGGGAGTTTTTAGCCCACCGCACAAGCTCCCATTGGAAAAAGGAAGTTTCCAACCACACTATGTGCAGTCTCATCCTAATTGGGTTATTATTATTAACTGAGTTTTATATAGTGCGAACTTGACCCGATTCGGGTATCAGAGCGCTTTGCATAGCACCAGTTGCGTTACATGAGGACACATTCATTTTTTTTTGTTTTTGTTAGGCACGGGGAGATTAAGTGATTTGCCCAGAATCACAGGACGTTCAGCGACATTGCCGAGACTCAAACCCAGTTCCCCAGATTCGAGGTCGACCACCCTAGCCGTTATGCCAACTCCTCTCCCCAATATATATTGTATTATAGGTTATAGTAACCGCCGACCTATGGTCGGGCTGTGAATTTGTAATCAGGGCCATAGTTTGGAAACAGATTTGGGTTGTGCCTGGAACATTGCTTTATGGAATAAACTTTTATCTAGAGTTTGTTATATTTCCAGATCAGCATCAACTGATCAATTTAAGTTTTTTCTTTACCACAGATTATACCATACGACCACTTCCATAGCTATGTTCTCCAACACGCATACCAAATCCTGTTGGTCCTGTAATCATTCACATGGCGATCTGATGCACTTTCTATTTCTGTGTCCACCTTCGGCCTCTTTTTGGTAGAAAGCATGGTCTCAACTTATACTCATTTTTAAATGTCATTATCCTCTATCATTGTCATTGCTGTTTTTAGTAAGCTTATCAGATGTTATTGAGTTAAATGCATATGAAAAGTGTTTACTTAACCTTATGTTGGCATTAGTTTTCAGCAAATTACTGTTAACTGGAAGTTTTCTGCTAATATTTCATTCAAAGCATGGTGGTAAATGTTTGTCATCATCATAGGATAGATATAGCATTTGCCTCTCTGAGTAGATCACATGTAAATAGAGACTTATATTGGTTGCCTTTAACAAAATATTTAGATATGCATGCTAAACAACACATTTTCTCTACCGTTCTGAAAGTTTTAAGCCCTTGTAATGTGTTACATTCTCTGCTTTCTGTTAATGATATTTTTTCATTCTCAGTTTTTTTAATTAACCATGTTATTTACTAATTTCCAGTTGATTATTCACTGCTTTTTTCTACTTGGTCTTTGATTGTTATTTTATGAGTCCCCTCCATTCCTCCCTTCCTCTCTTTCTGTTACCCTTATTTCCCTATGTAATATAAAAGTGACCAGCTTTACTTATTTATATAATATTACTTTTGCACTATTCCCACTTTTGCACATTTTATACTTATTGTTATTTATTTTTGTAAATTTTATTTTTAATAAAGCTGATTATACACAAAAAAATAAAGGTCGAAGGAGAAGAAGGAATGGTTTGACCAAGTCTGCGGTTTGACTAATGTGATGGACGTTTTCAGGTTGTGTGTGAGGACTAGCTGTATCCGACTGAGTAAACTGCGCCACTCACCATCTAAGTGAAGCCCTGGGTCCTCATGTTTCCTGGTAAGTTCGAAGCTGGTTTGGACTCCAGACTTTCAAACCACAGGTAAAAGTATTGCAAGTTTAGGTCTAAAGTTAGAAGGTCATTTTGATGACTTTCTCCAGGAAAGCTGGGTTGTGTTGATTGGGAATGGCAGACCACTGCAAGGATCAACACATATTGGAGCAGATAACAAAAAGCTTTGTTTCTGAGATGAATACACTCCAATATGTGTTGCTTGGCCAGATGGAAGAAGGTGCAGCCAAACAGCAGTAAGGATTTCAGATTTAGTAGGATTTCAATTGTGGTATTTTTGCTTGATGACAGCCTTTTGCGGGAACTCTAATACGAGCTGTTATAGGTCATAGCTGGATTTTAAAAAGGCTTGGCGCTTTTGAATGGGCTTGGATTTTAAAAAGTAATGTTTTCTGAAATGAATCTCTCATTCAAGTTGGAGGTGGCTGTAGACTATGTGTGTATGTTGCTTAAGTTTTCAAATTAGTATTCCTCTGAAAGACAAATGAGTTTTCTGTCTCACAATAGAACCCAATGACATAGACAACAGAGGTATGTGTCACAAAGCCAGGCAGTTTTGGCATAGTTATGATCTGATTCCTCTGTGTTTCTGGCAAAGACACTAGAGACAATATCACAGGAGTTTTGGAGGCCATTGTGTTGTAGTTAATGTCATAGAAGGTTAGAATGTCAGCCATATAATAGAAAAATCATTCCCTGAGCACCAAGAGTTATGTAGCAGCACTGTTCTTGGTAATGGATTGGGCAGGCCAACTCTGAACATTTAGTTTCAGTCGTAGGCTCCATTTTCTCGAATGTGGATTTAACTAGAAAAGGGAGAATGTCTAGATCCAAAAGTCTTGAAATATATAGTTGCTATCTCAGGTGAAACAGTTTCATGTCCCCCAAAAACTTCCACACTGATCTGTACTCATAAAAAGTGCATCTTTCTGCACTGTTTGTAGTTCTTTGTTCACAACTTCTCGGTAACATGCAATGCACTATGGGAGCTGGACGAAAGCACTTCCCGCCATGCAATAACATATTCCTCGTCTCGTATGTGTGAAAAACAACGATCAGTTCAGCCTCATGTGGCTCTGGTGCCAATAATGAAGTGGGCTGATGTGAGCAGCTGTTCACGTGCTAGGAGGCACCTATTATTTCACAGCAGGGAACCACTTGGCAAAGCTCTAATAGCGCCTTAACGGTGCTTCTCCCTAGTTAACTACAGGGTAGGCAATGGGTCTGAGCTTTCAAAATCCAGCAAGGAATAATATGCGCACGACCGCATGTTTAAATTTAAATACATAAAGCACGGCTTTACAATTTGATTTTTAGCACTTCAGTTTTATCTCTGTGCGTCGCTTGTGAACTGCTGTCTATTGTCTTAAAAAAAGAAGTTTACTTGTGTTCATGGCTTTTTTTAATCAGACTTAATCGACCTTTTCCTTTCATATTAATAAGGATTCCTTAATCCCGTAGCAGGGCCTGATTTTCCAGTCCCTTTACTCAGTGATGTGGAAAGAGTTCCATGGACCCTCGTGCAAGCAACGGAAATGGGCTACCCGGAACAGTTTTGGTACAAAATACAGTCATAATTGGGATCCAGGGGCCCTTGACATCCCTTGGCCCGGGTGTGAATGCTCCTCTAGCTGTATTATTGATCCCTGTGCCCCTGATTTCACCATCTATAAGTTCACAATAAAAAATGCTCTGAAAGGTAATTGTGTGCTTTAGAAAAATGATAAAAAAATAAAATACAAATAAAAATAAGCCAGAGATTGATTTTAAGCAATATTTTAACTTGCCATTTCCCTGGAGCACTTCATACTGTACTTCTGTTCTAAAGCCAGTCAACAGCAGGAATTACTACTACCCAATGTAAACTCAATCTATGGACTTCGGATGGATAGAAGACTGGGCGGCCATTATTTAAACTGCTGACCTGAAGTTCATTGTATACTTTAACAGCTAGTATTTAACACACGAGCCACCCGTCAAACACATCAGATTCATACTATTTTTTTTTTATGTCAAATGAAGTGACAGAAAAATCAAATGTGGTTTGGGTCAAACTAGTTGTAGATGTAGGAATGTCTTACAAAGAGACTGAAGCTTCCTTTATCATCCGAACGTGTCTACTGTGTATGTTATATTGGGGTTATGTTCCCTTTTTTGGTCTTGTTTGTGTGAATGAGGAAGAGCAGCATTCATATGCGTGCCACTCTCGCGAGCAGCCATATCAATTCCCCAGAATAGTGTTTACATGTGTAGTCGCCTGAAGGTAGATTGGTTAGCACTACTGCTGCTCAAGGGGCTATGGACAGTTGCGGCTGGTGACATTTGAAAGTGGTGAGGCATAAAAGTTGTTGATGTGTGTCGCATTGCCAGCGAGTGAAGAGAGTGAGTGCAACTGTCAGAAGGGAAGTTCAGAGGCTTCTCCCACCGAGAAAATTTGAAAAAAAAGAGTGGGAAAATCATGCTCATTTGATGAAGCAAGACTGTTTATAAAACAATTGTGATAGTGTAGACTTGAAATATTTAAACACATGAAAAATACTCCGCAGTTTATAGAATTAAAATTGTTTAGTTACTGTAGTGTGCAAATACAAATTTTACAGTGCAACAAGAAAGGTTTGGAATTATCCTACTTGCACACACAGTTACACACAGTTGTCTTGTATGTCTACTGTCTGAAGGAGAAACATCCCATATTGTTTGCATTGAGCCTGCAATATGTTGAGATAGCTAAACTATTGAGCATTGTGAAATGCTCAGAGCCTGAAGCTTGTAGCTCACGAGCCCACAAGCACACTGTGCACAGCAGGAAACGGAACCGGGGGCAGGTCGAGAGAGAGGATGTGCAGGGCCCACTCCACACCAGCTGCATGAGAGGGCTACCTGCTCCTTAATCACCTCACTGCCAATTTACAACATATTTACTGCCTTTCAATAGTTTTTCCAGGCAGGTTTTTTGTTTTTTTTCTTAACGGGAGAGTTTGTTTGTTTGGCCTTTATACCGTCAGTTCTCTCTGAACAGCTCCGCTTTGTGTACAGCAGTGAGGCAAAAGCTAGACATATGTTTCCATCCATTGACTGAACTCAGTGGCTGGGGGAACTATCAGAAACTGGAGAAAGGGGCAGCCTTGTCATGTACACAGGAGGACAGGAATATGTGATGACAGGGGGAGGTGGAGCTGGCAGGAAGTAGATACGAGAGAACGGAGGGGTAATAAAGGAAACAGAGGAAGCAAGCGATGAGGGACGAAAGAAGAGAGTGTTGATGCAAGGGGAAGAGGCATGGAGGGGGAAGAAAGAAATGGAGAGAGAGAGGCATGGTGGAAGGAAAGAAAGTAAAGTAGAGGCATGCATGGAGGGAGGAAGGGAAGGGAAGCAAGAGAGGGGTAGAGTCACGAGGGAGAAAAGGAAGCAAAAGAGAGATAGAGTCATGGAGAAGGAAAGTAAGTAAAGAAGAGATAGATTCATGGATAGAGGAAGGAAAGCAAGGGAGGCTCAGAGTCATGGAGGAAGTAAATTAAATGCAAGGGAGATAGAGGCATGGAGGGTGGAAAGGAAGCAAGAGATGGGTAATGGCTTAGAGAAAGGAAAAGAAGTAAGGAGGAGAAAGAAGCATGGAGGGAGGTAAGGAAGCAAGAGTGATATAGAAGCTTAGAGAGGAAGGAAAGAAAGTAATGGAGACCACTGGCTGCTTTTGAGATTAGATCAGTGGTGTAACAATAGTCCCCGGAGCCTCCGTGGTGTGGGGATACCCTGAGCTCCAGGGGGCCCCTTCCAGCACTGTGCACAGGCGGGCCTGAGAGCTCCTAACTGGGTCCAGAGCATTGAGGGCCCCCTCCATGAACTTTGCAGGGGGCTGTCAAGTTTTGTTACGCCACTGGATTTGATGCCCAGCATGAAAAGCGAAGACCTGTGGAAACAATTAACACACGGGACAGGACGAAGTCGCCATTCCACAGGCACAGACAACAGTAAATCCCAATGTGGCCGTGCTGGCTGCAGCGGAGGCCCATGGAGACAATTAATTAACACACGGGATTGGACAAACACAATAATACATTTGGAATGAGAGGTATATCAATTGGGCCATTGGACAGGAGATTTGTGTGTCACAGAACCCGTTTCACTCTTGTGCACACGCAAACAGCACTGCATCTGCATAGCACCTACCTGCATTCTAATGCCTATGTAAAAAAAAACACTCTGCAATCTGCATTGGCCAAGCAAAGGGCAGGCTCCCAAAACCCCCAAAAGAAAAATTAACAGTCTTCACTGGACTCAAAAGCTAACAAACAGTACTCAGTCGTATGATTGAACGTACAGCACTATTCGAAAGACTGACCAGATTAAGAAAGTGCTACGAGACATACTAATGGTGGAAGGCGCTACACAAATGCCAACCGCATTACACAGGCTACTTGCAGCTAGGAGTACGAGTGTTCCTAAGGCTGGTATCCTGTGGCAATATCCCCCTCCCCCATTTACAATGTCAAAGTTGAGGAAAAGGGAAAAGAACAAGCAGTCGGCGACAGCAGTCAATGAATGGAAAACTCCACAAGTGGTGCTGGCAGACTGCCACCCAGGGCCACAGGAAGGAAGAGACTGTCTGAAGAACACATTGGGGCATATTCTCAAGCCCCTATTGCCATGGGAACGTCACTTTTTCTGACGTTCCTGTGGCGATAGGGTCAGCGCCTTATTCACAAGGCAGCGTTAAGCCACTTAACGTGGCATTAAGCCACGTTAAGTGGCTTAACGCTGCCTTGTGAATAAGGCCCCTTTCACGCTAAACTTAACGTGAAAGGGGCTTGCAGTGGGTGTTGTGGTGGGCGTTCCACCACAACACCCATTGAATTCGACGCTGCCACCTATGCTCAAGGGCGGCGTTAATAGATGGCAGCGTCACACTTAAGACCTGGAAAATCCTGGTGCTAAGTTGGCGAAACGAGGAGAAATGCTTTATTTCTCCTCGTTTTTGCTTTTTCCATGTGTGCTGCCTTGTGCAGCACACATGAAAAAGCAAAATGCCATGGTTTGTTCATGTACAGGAAGGTGTCCCTTCCTGTACATGAACAAACCTTTTTAAAAATGCCATTTTGTAACTTTCATGTGTGCTGCACGAAGCAGCACACATGAAAGTTACAAAATGGTATTTTGGGATTGTTTATGTGCAGGAAGGGGCACCTTCCTGTACATAAACAACCCTCCCCTGCACAAAGACACCCTTGCACTCTGGTGCAAGGGTGCCTGCGTTGGCGCTAAGTTGTGAAACTTAGCGCCATCGCAGGGGGAAACGCCAGGCTGCACCACATTCTTGAGAATAGGGTGCAGCCTCGCGTTTCCGAAGTGGCGGTGAGAGGCGTTAAGCCAAGGAGGCTAACGCCTCTCACCGCCACTTCATTGAGAATATCCCCCATTGTTCCCAGTGAACAGACACATTGCCAGAACGGGTCACGTTATGAGGAGAAGAAGACAGGCCTACATTTTTAGCAGCATTGTGTGGTGGTGGCGCTGTGTCCATGCTCAAGAAATACTGCTAGCGGGATGACATGTCACAAGAGGAAAGAAGAACAAGAAAATCGGCCTTGGTTTAGGACAGACAGAGACCAGCCGATGAGACGTGCCTTGCCGTCACGTCATCTGGAGTCCTATAATATGTACCAAACTCACTTTACTAGTGTGGAAGCAGCAGGAAGCTCTTCAATGTGCAGTACTCAACAAGCGCTGAGGTCGGTCGCTCTTCGTGCCGCATGAAAAGTGAAGAAAGAGAGTGACAGCCTCCTACCAGCCCCTAGCTCCATCACGTGCACACACTGCTAGAGGCCCCTAGACTCTAAGCCAATCCAGACGCTGCTCCTTCTGTTACAGCAGCGCCTGGATTGGCTGGGGCAGACAACCTCACCACTCATTACTGAGACCAGGGGCTGTGGCTCTGAATCACCCCTGGCTCCAGTATGCGCAGGTGGAGAGACTCTGAGTGGCCTCTTGTGCACATCTCAAGTTGGCCGGAGAGAGGCAGCAGTCCAACCCAAGATGCGCACTTGGGCCCTAGGTACTGGCTACACTACTAACTGATGTAGTCTTGCCTGTCAATAACATTGTTAAGCCCCACTCCCTCAGGCCCTCACTGGCTCCTTCAGGACCTGCCTCAGCCTCAGGCCTCTCTATACTGCAACAGGCCCGGTTATGGCAGAATGTAAACACTTACAATATTTTACATTACTCAAATTTAATTGGTGGGGCTGGGTGGCAAAATATGAATGGGGCAATGCCCCAACGCCCTAAGCGAGGCACCGCCCCTGGATATGGGCATGACAAGATCAGCAATAACCCCTACTATTAGTACAACTAAGGGTACTTAAGACTACTTCCTCCATGCCTGATGCAAAAACCCCTTTGCATTCTACATTACCCAAATGTTTTGCCTTTTGTGACCAATGTCTTTCTGATTTGGTGTTCTCCTGTCATTGATTTACTACATATGGTGAAAGGATCCTTGTACGAACAGACCATATGGCTGCTAACACATCCCCTATAGCAGGGCACAAATCCTAAAAAAAGAAGCGGGGGAACTAACCAAGTTAGTCAGTATGAAAGTGACATCATGGCACATGACATCAGTGTGTGACATGACGCCATATGATATCACACGTGACATTGCAGGAAGTGACATCAGATCTTAGAACCTCACATGATAGACCTCACACATGTTTATCATGAGTACATTTGAGCGCATTACAATATTTAACAAATGAGATTTTGAATTGGGGTTGTGCCAAAAAATGGCACAACCCCAACAAAAAAAATGCTGAGAGGCTTTTTTCTCTTTGCAGAATGCAGCACACTAGAAAGGGGAAAAATATGAGGAGAAAAATGTGTTTCTCCTCATTACGCCTCTCCTGGGGAGGCATTTCTTTTTGGCACATTCCCAGGTTTACCTGTTCTTGTAAATCTGAGAATGCATCAAAATCCATGGATGTTGCATGGGAACACCCACACAACACCCATGGAAATGCCCACCTGGCGCAGAGTGATGCAACGCAGCGATTTGTGCTGCATTGCATTACTCAAGATTTATGAAGCCAAACAGGCCCACACTAGGTGGCCTTGCATGGCTTCATAAATTTCATTTTAGATTTGATTTGCTCTTGCACCATGTTGCGTTATGCAAGAGCGAAAGAAAGGGGCTCATAAATATGCCCCTTAATTTTTAAAACCCTGCTACAAAGAAATTGCCAACAAGGGGAAATGTGAAAGTAAATCTGTTCTGCTTTATTGGTTGCAAAGTCTGCATTTTAAAATATCTTATGGGGTTAAGGCACCTGCTGCAGAGCTCTTTGTGTGGCAACTAAATCTCAGGGAATAATAATACTGTTAAGATAACTCTGTAGGATAATGTATTTGCTGGTGAGATCTGTGTTTTGTCTAGTCCCAGTTCTGAATTAAAGTAGCATAGAGGGTTAATATGTCTCTTGCAAAGCACATTATGTAACATGCAGATGATAGATTTTTCTTGTATGTAAATGGGTGAGTGGGTTACTGCTTTTAACAATGAGGTCATTTTACTTGCAGTTCATAAATTGTAATCCTTCTTATATAGCACAGTGAGCTATGAAGGACATGTGGCTCCTATACCTTGCAACTCTCACTGTCTTATGTCACACATCCTGTAGATTGATTTACACACATATAATTTATTGGCAATGTGTAATGTGTATGTTTGATGTTAAATGCTCTGACACCCTGCATTGGGATGAATAGAGCTATAAAAGAAATAAAGGAAAATACTGCCATTTAAATTGTTATTTGTGTAAATGTTGGAACAGGCCAACACATCTGACATTCTTACCTTGCATGGATGTCTCTGATATACAGGGACTAAACAAAGTCAAAAGCATGCCTTTTTTAAGTACATGTAAAGTGATAAGCTGTGTGCCTTTGTTTCCCCTCCATTGCATTTAGGTGTGAGGCTCCCAATACTTCCCAGTCATAATACTCCAACTAAAGGAGGCCTGATGGCCCCTTAACTTCGGCCTTTGTTATGGGCCCAGCTGGATTCATATAAGCCATTTCTCTGCCTGCATGCTGATGCTTGGATTAAAAGTAGACAACGTGCAGGTGCTGCTGAATGTGTCCCAGTGTGTGAAAATTACACTCTGTGAGTAGGGTGGGTAGACACCGTCTACACACTTGTACCCTCGACTTGTGCCCGGCCCTAGAGTACCTCACATTATGTATAAAAGGTGGTTCCTGGTGACAGCTGCTTTGATGCACAACATACATCTGCACTTGTAAAATCATTTTAATATTGTTTCAGCCATTAAGATCTAAAGTAGGCTTGTTAAAATTAGTTGATTTTTCACACCATGTTCCTTTTCACAAACTAAGTCTGTTACCAACATGTGACTATTCTCTGTGTATCTACAGAAATACCCAAACTCACTTAGGAAAGAGAGAAAAAAAACCTTTGTAGAGTTAGCAAGGAGATTTATCTGCCAGCCTGTGTGCTGAATTTGTTTTTTTTAAAGGAATTTGAGCTCATGACAAGCCTTTGTCCAAAAGCAGAGCACTTGGTAAGGCAAAATATGTCAGAGGTGCTTTATCACAGTTTATGAAGGAACCCTAGGATGCTTGTTTTCGGTCCAGGGAGGACTTGGCTTTGCAGTTCGGGCTGGTCTGTTCCCATGAGGCACAGGGTCAAGACTGATTTGCATATGGCCAGGTCTAAACTGGGGTGGCATGGTGAGCAAAAGAATGACGGATTTAACCCAGATCTCTTGACTGGGGGTGAATGTTTTGATTTGTTCTGCATTCTGTCCATCAATTGTGTGTCTTTTGGTACCTGCAGCATCAATAATTTTCTAAACTAAAAACATCCAAATGTTATTAGGGCCTGCAATTAATACAGTGGCATGCCCTATGACTAGGGCACCGAGAATATTGTGGCCTTGCTTGCTATAATATATAAGCAATAGATTGAGTTGCATCACTGACAGTCCTGGGCTAGCTCTGAAGGAACAGTATATCGCACCGCAGTCCCTCCAGGTGAGGTGGCATATAGCTTTGAATAGCACAGGTCATTCATTCATTCTAAGACCCTTGGCATCATTCCTCAAACCTAAGTTGTGCATAGTTGATCATGGTCCTGACCAAGGAAGGGAGAGTGGCAGCAGCTAGCACTGAAAAGCTCCACTTCAGGATTGTATCCATATTGAAACAGCTTAATGAGCTCTTGACCATTGGCTCACACTGTCCTCTCTGGGAGGGATGGAGCATAGATGATATTTCAGTGTCTTATTTGTTTTATTTACATACAATATTTATAGAGCACAAACACTCATCACCTAGGGGATATCACGGTGCTGAATTGCTGAGAACTCAAATGTCAGAGGCAGGGATTCTACAGGTGCAGAATAATTCATTTACATTAAAATTAATCTGAGGAAAATCAGGCTTTTAGTTTTTTTCTGAATTGAATATGGTTGTCCAGGAGGCGGATGACGAGAGGCAGTAAGTTCCATTGAGCCGCTGCTAGAAGAAAAAAGGAGCAGCCACCAGTTCTTACTTTTTTGATGCACTTAGTCTTGGCTAGTGCTGAGTTCTGTGATCTCAAGTTTCAAATTGGTTTAGAAATTTATAGTTTGGAGCATAGTAACGCTGGGCCCAATTTGTGAAGTGCTTTATGTGCATGGCAGAGAAGTTTGAATTTATCTCTTTTGCACATTGATAGCCAGTGGAGGGTTTTTAGACAGGCTGATGCTGAGCTAAATCTAACTTTGTTGCAGATAAGCCTCGCTGTCGCATTTTGAGTAACCTGAATTCGGGGGAAGAGATAGTCAGCAATGCCCACAGAGAGTGCATTCCCATAGTCCAGTCTACTCGTAATAAGTTCCTGGACTATGGTTCTTCGCCAGTCAACAGGAATCCAGCAGAGGAGTTTTCTCAGGAGTTTAAATATGCAGAAGCATTTGCCACATGTGGCGTGCTCCTGCATGGATAAGGAGTCGTCGATTAAAACCCCTAGGTTTTGTGCCACTTTCTTTGGCTCAGGAGCTGAGCCCAATGCAGTCGGCCACCAAGAGGAGTCCCAAATCTGTTGCGCACTGCCAAAGAGCAGGATCTCTATCTTTTCGGTGTTCAGTTTGAAACAGTGTGCTCTCATCCAACTTGACACCTCAGTAAGACAACTGGTAAGATTTTCTCTAGTTTCATGGTGTTTTTTTTTCTCTATCGAGCTTACCAATTGAGGGTCATCATCAAATACCCATTTTCTGACAATTTTCTCAATGGATGAGATGTACATATTTATAAGTATTAGGCTCAAGGAGAAGCCCTAAGGGACCCCCACTTGGATATATGGGGAAGAGCTCTGAAAGTATGTAACTGACTGGACTGGGTTCCCTTACTTAAAAAGGAGCCAAACCATTTTAGGGCTTTGGAGTGAATCCCAACCTCATAAAGTTTTTTTTATCAGTAGACTATGGTAAACAGTATCAAATGCCGTGAAGAGATCGAGTAGGATCAGGACTGCGGCCTTGCCCTGATCCACTTTTAATCTGATATTGTCTAGTATGGAAGGAGGGGGGATTATGTGCTTTTGTTGGCTCTAAATCCCATCTGTGATGGCTCTACAAGTTGTTATTATCAAGAAATGCAATAAGCTGGGCAGTAACTTGTCTTTACGAAACTTTAGGCATATAGAGGAGCAATTAAATGGGTCGATAGTTGGATAGGATCAAAACATCTATGCCTGATATTTTCGCCAAGGGAGTTTTAACGTTTGCTTCCAGGCATCAGAGTACTCTCTGGTAGACATAGATAGTTTGAAGATTTGTGTCAGATAGGGGAATAGTATGGAGGGTAAGCAAGAATAAATAAAATGGGGCCAGGGGTCTAGTGGGGATCCAGACTTTACTTCCGTCATAATGTTTTTGACTTCTGCAGAGAAATTAATGAACTTCCCTAGTTTTGTGCTGCCTGCCATAGGGAAGCTAAATTGTCCCCATTCTGTCTAAGGGTTTCCACCGATAGGAGGAGGGCAGACTCCGTGGAGTACATTGCCCTGAAACTGGATTGCGTAGCGTACAATAACTCTTTGGATTCCAAGAACCTGGTTAAACAGTTGTTTACATGTTTCTCCAGTATTTTTGCCCCGAATGGAAGGAGAGAAATGGGTCTAAGATTTTCCAACATGGAAGGCTCCAAAGAGAGATTTTTCCTAATAGGGATTACCATGGCATGCTTCCATGGTCTGGGCACTGAACCTGAAGTGATAGATAACCTAATAATTTCTTGTAAAAGGGGACAATCGCAGTCATCCCTAGCTGAAGAATTCTAGGTGGAGCTGGATCTAAAGGAGAACCAGATTTAATGGATAGGAAAATGGAATTCAATTCTGTTATTGAGGGCATAGCGAGCTCAGTCATGTCACCTGGTTATTCTCTAATCAATATGTTGTCTCCTTTTGTTACAGGTTCAGAAAGGTTTTCATAGATTTTGATCACTTTTTCTGAGAAAAAAGTTGCAATGCTATTTCAAAATTCTGAAGAAGGTGTAACATACTCTGAGATTCGTTCAGAGGATGTGAGTGACTTTAGTAAGGAGAATAATTCCTTAGTAGGGTTTCTAGCTGAATCTATTTTCTCCGCATAGTAGTCCTTGTGTGCTACTCTGTTAAGTTTATGATACACTTTCAAAGCGTCCTTTAGACGGGCGCAACTAGAGATACTATAATCTTTCCTCCATAAACGTTCAAGGTGTTTACATTATTTTTTAGAACACCTTGCCCCTCCACCTCAGGCAATTGCCGTTGCTGACCCAACTCAGGAATGTTCTCAAGACCTGGCTCTTGAACTGAAACTCCACGCCCAGATGGATCAGCAGCCCCCCTCAGCGCCTTGAGACCCTCACACTATACAAACTATACGAACAAAAGCAGCGCTATACAAACTCCTGATTGATTGATTGAAGGTCAGTCCAACAATAAACATAGTATAGAACATAGCATGTACACCCATCACAGCTTATATATGCCTGAAATGGCAGTCAATAAGCTCAGCCTCACTTAATAGTAGCACAGCCTACTGCAGAATATATTAGGCAAAGTTCTATACAAACAACACAGTTACGACATACCATATTAACAGATACCACATGGCTGCAACAGCAGTTGCAAAGAGATAGATGGATAGAAAGAAAGAAAGAAAGAAAGTTAGATAGATAGATAGATAGATAGATAGATTGTAACTCTAAGAGTCCAATTCACAAATGTAGCTATACATGTGTATATTTACTCTGGTGCATATTTACTCCTACAGCTAGTGTAAATCTCCACTTTTTCTGAGTGGAGATTTAAACATTAGTATAGACATAAATGCCTCCACGATCTCAACTGAGGTGGTTGTGCCTCGTAAAACAGAAATTCTGAGTGTGAAGTTGCTATTAGTAACTTTCTACCTGCTGGTAGGCATTTTTGCCACCCGGTTGGAGTTCTCCCTAGAGAAAGGTAATCATTAATTGTGTCCTAAGTGACAACACACACACAAATCTCCAAAACAACAAAAAGAGCACCTAACAGACATCCAATACTGTACAGATATAATACTTAAGTGAATATCAGTATGCCTACAATAGAATTCACCTACATTGTCACCAGGCACCTTTATAAAGTGTACCCAAGTAGAGCAAAATCATATTACCCAAAATATTGCAGATAACCTAGTAGATGGATATCAGGCCTCCACAGCATCACACAATGATCACATTGCAAAAAATTCACGTTTGTGCAAACTGGCTGGGCAATGCATAAGCCAGATAAATGTAATAGTGTTGTGCCCGGAGCTCTCCATCAGTCACTACCTTCCAATCCAGTGTCTTTGCAAGAGAAGTTGCAGCTCTGAAGTGCTGTGGTGCCTGAGGTTAACTGCAACAGAAAAGGGGGCTCCTCTAGGCACCACTCACCTGAGTCCTTTTTGGTTTCGGAACACATGTTCTTTGCTGAAAATTGGGTTTTGCTTGCTTTGTGTTGGCTGTGTGCCTTTGTTGGACCTGTCATCCTTAGGGTGATCTTTTCCTGAACTTGTTGCCTTTTGCCTCTCATTTTTGCTGATTCTTTTTGTTGGCCTTAGGTCTCTGAGCACTTTACCACTGGTAACCAGTGCTAAAGTGTATCTGCTTCTCCCCTAAACATAATAACATTGTTGTGTACCTGATTGGCATATCTGTTGTACTGGTAAGTCCCTTGTAAAGTAGTATACCATGTACCAAGAGCCTGTATTGCAAATGCTACTGGGTGGGTGGTAGCCCTGCTTGTGTCACCCACAGAATTAGCCTTTCAAACTTTTCCCAGGCTTGTCACTGCAGTGCCTCTGTGTGCAGTGTACTGCCACTTTGACTTGCCATTTAAAACTACTTGCTAAGCCTTAAACTCCCCTTTTATCACATATAAGATATCCCTAAGGTAGGCCCTAGGTAACCCTAAGGGCAGGGTGCTATGTAGGTAAAAGGTAGGACATGTGCCTTAATGGTTTGCATGTTGCAGTAGTGACAAACAGCCTATTTCATTTATCACTACTGTGAGGCCTACCCCTCTCATAGACCAGCATTGGGAATGCCTTAATATACATTTATGCTGTAATTCCTGATCAGAGAGGAATAGCTTATTCATGTTTGATATGTTTGGAATGGTAATGATAAACCATCCTTACTGGTGAAGATGGACTTCATATTACTGTTTCAGAAATATCACTTTTAGAAAGTTGACATTTCTCTGCACTTACTGCTCTTTGTGTCTGACAGCCTGTCTCCTGTACACGTCTGGGCTGAGTGACAGCTACACTTTGTGCATTCCCTCTAGACTGCCACAAACACAGGAAGGGGTGGGTGTGACAGAGGACTCATCTGTATTCATCGGCATTTGGATAGCCTTTCTGGGCAGGAAGGGGGAGAGGTGGCTCGCTCTTACATCTGAATAGGCTGTGTCCTGTCCTCACACAAAGCACTGATTTACTCCCCAGGGTTAGCCTGGCAGACAGGACTGGGTTGAAAGAGATCCTGGTGCACTTCAGAGAGTTCCTTTGATATCACGCCCTACATCAAAGGCTCTTTTGGGTATAAGTGCTGGGGCTCTGGCCATACAAAATCAGACACTTCTAGATCTTGAACTGAACTTCTGTCAGAAGGGCTGCTGAGCTGCTTAAAAGACTCAACTGGACTGATTTTCTGGAGGGACTGCTTTTCTGCTTGTTGCCCTGCTGCCTGCTACTCCGTGACTCTGACGGAAGGAAAGCTGGTCTCCAAGGGCTTGCTACCTTGCCTCCTGTTTTCTGAAGTCTCAGAGACACAAAAGACTTCCTACAATTCTTCTGATGCTGCTGGACACTGCCCTCTGTGAGTCCTACCCTGGCCTGAGGTGCCCCCTCCAAGCTCTGGGCCTCAGAAGAGGGTTCTGCAGCTATTTTCATCACCTACTGCTCCTGGGTACCTGAAATCAAGATTGTGGATTCTTCCCTGCAAACGGGACCGTTCACACTGGGACTGCACCGCTCAATCGAATGATCAGCGCGAGCCACCACAGCATCGTGTCCTCGCACAGCAAACATCACTGCCCATGCCCACGAGTCCCCGTCTGCCGTTCATGACACCCAGCCGACTCATCGCACCCGCAGGATCATCGCTAGTAATGCTCTACTTTCTACCAGCTGCCGTCTCTCCCACGAATGGGGCACTTTGCTCCGCTTGAGAAAGTAAAACTTCAGCAAGACCTGTTTGGAACTGTATCCGAACCACGCTCCATCGCAGTTAGCCTGAACTTTGGGTTTACCCTGGCCTAGTACGACCTAAAGTAATCTTTTAGCGCTATTGACTTCTAAGCACTGTTTTTGGTTTATTCTGTGAAAATTCATAACTCCAGTTCTGCTTATTGGATTTTTGTCGTGTTGGTCTTGTATTATTCATAAAATATAATCTATAGGCCTCACTTATGAAAAGTGTCACATCGCTGCGGGAAAACAACGATGCAACACTTTTCATAGCATCATCCTTGCGACACCATACATGTGCCGTATTTACTGTACGGCGCTCCATGTTGCAAGGCTTTACAGATATATCAGTATTCCTGACGTATTTGTAGGCTCAAAAGTGTCACATTGCTGGAGTGTGTCTGAAAACAGATGCAACTCCAGCAATGTGTCCTTTCATATGGGGCAAGACCCATTTGAAAGGGCCTGCATCACTCCTTATGCCTACTTCAAGCAGGCGTAAGGATTTGACGCAGAGGCATCCTAGAAGTGGCATACTGAAATTTCATAGATTTCACTGTGCCACTACTACAAGGATTTTTGTGGGGACACCCACCCTGCATATATTATACATGACGCCGGTATAATGTAGCCCAGGGCTTTACAAAGTGATGCATCTGCCTAGATGCATCACTTTGTAAATAGGGCACAGTGTGGCGCACATTTTACGCCACCGCAGCTTTACAAAAAGTGACGCAATGGTGGCAGAAAGGGCTCATAAATAAGGCCCTATATTTATATAAACCTGTGTGGAGTCTTTTTGTGGTGTATTCATTGTGTTACTGTGTGTGTGTTGCACAAATACTTTGCACATTGCCTTTGTAGATACGCATGACTGCTCTGTGCCAAGCTAACACAGGGTGAGCACAGGATATCTTATTGTATGTCTAGCTTACCCTGACTAGAGTGGTGGTTCCTGCCTGGCCTGGGTGCATACCTCAGCAAACCAGGAATCCCATTTCTAACAGTTTTCCTCCTTGTCATCACATTCTGAAATGACATGGCTCCTGGTTGCTGACTGGTGGGGCTGAAGTTCACTTGCAAATGCAAGGCACAACTGGGAGGGAAGGGGAAATCACGTGCTTTTGAACTTGTGAACCCTTTTATTGGAATTGTCTAGCATTTTCCTACAGTTTTTTTCTCTATCATTTCTTTCCCTTTCTCAAAATGGTAAAGCTGTTTTTTCCATGCTATGTTTCCTTACCAATACAGAGCTTATACCTTTAAGTCTTTCTGTTCCTGTCCTGTTCCGCGCTCCACCCCCCAGTTGTAGCTAATTTTTCTTTAATTTTGCTTTCTTTGTTAGTCTCCTCTTTTGGAATCCTTCATCTTCTCCAGTCATCAGTCCTCATCTGGCATTTTTCTTCTGCAGGCATTTTAAGCCACCTGCTTTTTCGTCTAATACTATGGCCTATTCTTGAAGACACCTGACTATCATGTTATAAGTAATGTGACAGCATTGTTGCATCAGGATGGATTGGTCCATACCTCGGACAGTGAAAGAAACAGACTAAAAAGTTCTGACTTGGTTAATTAGCACGCAAGCATCTTGAATGGATATCTGGCCACTCTACACTAACAAATGGCAAAAACATTATTAACAAAAGATAAGAATTCCTAAAACTGACTACTACTTACAAATAACTATGCACAAATAAAGAAAGATTTCAGTTTACAATCCATTCCTCAAAACCATAGAAAAATGTGGCAATCAAAATTGGCATTATTAGGACATACCAATAACAGAATATGTGAAGTGGAAATTCAAAAATTTTCAGTTGCCTCACAGCCGTTGATCAGTTAATGACATGGAATCATCTCAAATTAATGCTTCAAAAACTGAAATACTCATATGGGGCGATTGGAAAAAATGTGACCCTTTATGTGCCTGAAGATCTGGGACCACCTTCTAAAGTATCTAAGTAAGTAAGAAAAACCTTGGAATTACCTTGGACTTGAAGCTATCAATAAATGCCCAAGTGGATAACTTAGCAAGCTCAAGCTTCATTACTATGAAAAATCTGTGAAGCATCTTTCCCCACCTAGGATTTCCACACAAGTTCCAAGTGTTGTACGGCTTATACTTTCCCAATTAAAACTGTGCATTTGTTGGACAACATAATCATCAGAACTGTGAGAGACGGATTAACTGCACACTGTCCGGATATGTTGGCCAAAGTCCTGCTAGCTCACAGTACACCATCTGTACCCCTAACCTGAGAGGGTAACAAATGGATTGTGGAACCTCAGACTACGACAACCTTGAATCCTGATAACAAATCTAGAACCCTTTCCCTTGGTTACTTATGCATTCCCAAAGAGATACTTAAGAAATACACAGTAAAGCATTTCATATTTATTGAAGCATTGTGATCGTTGGGTACAATTCTTGCGCTGTGATAATCAATAGAAGGAAAGAGAATAATGTGATTAGCATTACAAGATTGGTGAAAAAGATAAACAGTTCAACCATTGTGCTTATTACATAGAATATATGCTTGCATAAATGTGCTGTAGTATAGTATACACCTAACTAGCGCATCCTAAGCTATCATGTCTAGGGTGAGTGAATCTGCCAAATCCCTGTAGGGTGATCTAACTCCCCATTACCTATGGGTAAGTATCATCAAACTGCCCGTCTTGGTGTAGAGCCAGACAGCATCCCTTGCATGAGGTAAACAGGAATCAGCTGAGCTGGAATTTCAGCATGGATTGACCTCTCAGTGCCAGTGAAATGCTTCTCTGACTAAACAAAGGCTTGATGTCATGTATATATTAATATCCTCCGTATTACCATGCCGAAGCCCCTACCAGGCCCCTATTGTTTATTCTATTGTGATATCTCTGTCGCCGAGCGGCCAAAACAAATAACAACATCTTGGGTGAGAAACTTAGCCCTTGTACAGAATGTTAAAGGTGTTTTGATAGGATGCCTACAAAGTAGTAGTGTTAGTTTGAGGAATATTATCCTGCATGTGTACATAAACGAATGTGTGTCAAATGTCATTGTGTTTAGGGAGAGAAGGCAACTTACGAACATGAGCATGTAAAATAGTGTTTCTTAACTGGGCCTCATGTACCCATGTGACACAAGCTACTGTCTAAACTTGATTACACCAATGGCCTCTACCACGGATCATCTTTATCAACTATGAAAAGACTTCAGCGAATTCAGAACTCTGCTGCCAGAATACTCCTACATGTGAAGCCACAAGCCCACAACTCCCCTGCCTTGAGGGCCCTATATTGATTATCGGTTGGCAGAAGATCCACCTTCAAGCTCCTTTGTATCGCCCACAAAGCAATACATGACAGGAACACTTTTCATCAGGAATAAAATCACCAAATAAATACAACAAATGAACCTCTGCTCCAGACAGGCGCCTCGCCTCAAAAGCCTAGCATACAAGAAAAAAATAATGGGTGGTATACCTTTCTCTGTTCAAGCTGCCAAACTATGGAATTCATTACCCCCAAACATAAGATCCACAAATAAATATCTTATCTTCAGAAAAATACTGAAGAGTTGGCAATTTCCTGCATAACCACCACACTCAAACACAAATGTACAGCATATTCTTGTGCATGTAAAAATGTAAAATTTGATTATATATATATGTATTTAGATATGTGCATTTCTTTATATAAATATATATACTACTATGGTTTAGAAATATATAGATATTCTTTAGGCCTGCTTAACAAATGTATATATTACTCATTGTATATTTATATATATTCACTGAAAAAACCATAGGTTTTAGGGACAGTTATAGTTAGTTGGACATTGCACTCGTACAAAACCCGTGAAATTCCCCGTTATAGTTAGTTCAGCTAACTATAACTCGCGCCCGCAATGCACTGCTGATGACGTCACATATTACATCACTCATGACATGGTCAGTGACATCACTGATGACATCACTGAAGAATGTGCTAGTATTTGTATGAGTAAGTGAGTTGGTGTGTGTATAACTGTATAGGTGAGTAAATGGGTGTGTGATTAATTTTTTGCATGACTGACTAGGTGTGTGAGTACCTCTATGGATGAGTGGCGGCGTGTGAGTGTTTATATAGATGTATGAGTGCATATGATAGTCCTGTACTCAGTGACCGTAAGTATGAGTGACTGTACGGGTGAGTGAGTCGATGTGTGTGTGTAGACCTAATAATCAGTGAGTGGGTATGTAGTTATTGGTATTGGAGTGTGTATGGTTTTGAGAATGGCAGTCTGTAATTTAGAGTGGGTGTATCAAAAGTTATATTAGGGTGTGAGAAGATGCATGAAATTATCACATGGATGATGTCATCAGTGATGTCATTTGAGATGTCATCAGTGATGTCATCAGTGATGTCACTGACCATGTCATGAGTGATGTAATATGTGACGTCATCAGCAGTGCATTGCGGGGCGCGAGTTATAGTTAGCTGAACTAACTATAACAGGGGAATTTCACGGGTTTTGTACGAGTGCAATGTCCAACTAACTATAACTGTCCCTAAAACCTATGGTTTTTTCAGTGAATTTCAAAGGTTTTTAAATGCAAATTTCTAACTATAACGTGTCTGAAACCTATGATTTTTTCAGTGAATTTCAAAGGTTTTTAAATGCTAATTTCTAACTATAACGTGCCTGAAACCTATGGTTTTTAAGTGAATTTCAAAGGTTTTTAAATGCTAATTTCTAACTATAACGTGCCCCGCACCCTACCTTCACCACTGTGCAAACGCGCCCCGTGGCGCGTTTTAAGTTCATGATTAAGTCCCCTTAAATCATGAGGGTCCCTGAGGTCCAACTAGCCCACCCTGTACCTCCAGTATGCGCCAGGAGCTGCGTTGCAGAGAGGTGTTCAGAGGCCACGCCCCTTTTTACACCTCTCTGCAACGCAGCTCTGTGGCGCTTTCTGGACCTACCTGGTAGGCTAGTTGGCCCCCAGGGACCCTCCGGATTGAAGAAGATTTAATTCCCCATCTTAAAACGCGCCACGGGGCTTGTTTGCACACATGTCACCTGAAGCCCCGCCCCCTCCCTTCACCACTGTGCAAACGCGCCCCGTGGTGCGTTTTAAGTTGGGGGATTAACTCCCCTTGAATCCTGAGGGTCCCTGGGGTGCAACTAGCCCACCAACTACCTCCATTAAGTGCCACAGAGCTGTGTTGCAGAGAGGTGTAAAAAGGGGCGTGGCCTCAGAACACCTCTCTGCAACGCAGCCCCGTGGCGCATAGTGGAGGTTCCTGGTGGGCTAGTTGGCCCCCAGGGACCCCAGTATTCAAGGGGATCGTTCCCCCTCTGCAAACGTGCCAGGGGCGCGTTTGCAGAGTGCTGCCAAGGAGGGCGTGGCCTCCGGCGCGATGCCGGTCTTTTTTTTTTTTTTAAGGGGGCTGTGTGGCCCCCCTTCTTTTCCTAATTTATTGGCCCTGGGGACCCCATCCCCCAGGGCCTGCCCCCTAATATTTAAAAAAAGAATTTGGAAGGGGCCCAAGGCCTTAATCGGCCTCGGGGACCCCATCCCCCGGGGCTTGGCCTTATTTTAATTTTAAAATTGTTTTGGAGGGGGGCTGCATTGCCCCCCTCCTCAGGCCACTTTTGGCCCCGGAGACCCCATCCCCCGGGGCCGGCCTTTGTTTTTTTGTTTTTTTTGTTTTGTTTGAATTTTGGGGAGGGGGCCACATGGCCCCCCTCCTGGGCCACTTGTTGCCCCGGGGACCCCTTCCCCCGGGGCTGGCCCTCTCTGTTGGGGACCGTGGGGGGTCCCCAATCCCCCCATGGTCCCGCCGGCTCCCCGCGTCCCTCGGGAGCCGGCATTGCTTTCCACATGGGGAGCTGCTAAGATGCAGCTCCCCGTGTGGAAAAGCAATCGCTTTGGTTTTGTAAGAGAGAGCAGGTTTCCTGCTCTCTCTTCCAAAACCAAAGCAGTTTGCTATGACAGGACGTGAGCCGCGAGGCTCCCGCCCTGCCATAGCAAACTACAGTGTCCCGGGGGTGAGCACCCGGGACACTGCAGGAGCCGGCCCTGGGCGGTGGTGGTCCCCAGGGCCATCAAGGGCTCCAGGAGGAGGCCACGCGGCCCCCTCCCTCCATTAGCAAAGCCCCGGGGAGGTGGTGTTCCCCGGGGCTCAGGAGTCAAACGGACCCCCACATTGTAATTCTTAGTGCCCCGGGGAGGTGGCGGTCCCGGGCGTGTGGGGGGCTCGAGCCCCCACACAGGAAATGTTTTTTTTTTTAAAAAGAAGCCCGGGGGGTGGCGGTCCCCGGGGCTGCGGGAGAGCCAAGTGCCCTCCCGCACCATTTTAAATTGAAAGCCCCGGGGGGTGGTGGTCCCCGGGGCTTGGGGGGCCCTGAGAGGCCCCCCCATTATTATTTCAATAAACCCCGCATGCCCCCGGGACTTCGGCCACCCGGGGGCAAAATAGCATCGAAGCGCGGGAGACCGCGCTTCGATTTTTTTTTTTATCGGCGGGATCCGCGCACCCTAAGCGCATCCCGCCGATTTAAAAAATAAATAAATGCTTTTTCTGCCCAGGGGTCCTTGTGGGATCCCCTGAGCAGACCTAGGGGTCCGGGCGTTTCTCCCCTGCCCCCTTTTGCGTTTGCGCACTTGCGATTTTTTTTTTATCGGCGGGATCCGCGCACCCTAAGCGCATCCCGCCGATTTAAAAAAATGCTTTTCTGCCCAGGGGTCCTTGTGGGACCCCTGAGCAGACCTAGGAGTCAGGGTGTTTCTACCCTGCCCCGTTTGTGCGTTTTGCGCACTTGTTTCTGTGCCTCGGTTCTACCAAGGGACAAAATGGCTGCCAACACTTCCTGATTTGGAGTGTTGACAGCCAATTAGCATGCAGCTCGTGATCGGGAGGGTACGCGGACCCTACGCGGCAATAGATATATATGTGATTTTACTTTTGATTTTCTCAGCAACTACTGAACGGATTTACACCATTTAACAAAAAGGGTTCTTTCTGAACCAAGAACTACCTCTTTGCCAAATTTGGTGTAATTCCGTTCAGCAGTTCGGGCTGTAGCCGTGGCTAAAGTTTCCTATGGGAAAATGAATGGGGAAAACACGTTTTGGGACCCTTCTTTTTTCTCGGCCCCCGCTTGATGAATCACCCCAAGACTTTCAGGATAGGAGCGGACCGGAGCGGGCCACAAAGTTTGAAAATTTCGCGAAGATTCGTCAACCGACGCAAGAGTTATTTCAAATAGAATGTTGCGGATTTCCTATGGAAAATAGGTCCTAACTATAACTATCTACTGGCGACCGCCAGTAGATAATATATATATATATAGTTTCCAGAGACGCAAAGTGTATGGCTTGCATCCCCTCCCTCTGCCACATCTACCCAGGGCTTCATGTGAAAACTCTTGTACAAACACACAACTCCCTCTGGCCATAAAAGAAATAGGGAACTTTTCCCTGTGGTTTCAATCCTGTGAGGACGAGGAGAGCGATGGTGACAGTGCCATATATAGGAAGAAAGAAGGTACTATGGGTTGGTACAGGCAGTGGGTGGGGCAGAGGAAGTCTGGCAAAGAGACAGAGGAAGGGGCAGGGAAGGCGCACAATAAGCATGGGCAGGCCGTGCACAAAAGGGGGTGGAGGGAAGAGAGAACAGTGGGTCAGGGATGCATGGAAAGGGGCAGGTCTAGCACATGGAAGCAGGGGATGGCCTGGCCTGTAAGAGGGCGAGTCCACAGCGAAGCAAAGCCTAGCCTATTGACACAAGCAAGTGCTGCTGTTTTCATTTGTCTCACTACGGCTCTGTTCTAATCTCTTTGCAGGGGCTCAGGGGGCAACTAATGTGCCCCCAAATAAGTGGCTTGCGGTTTAACTGACCACCTTTAACAGAACAAATGTGTGGAACCTGCTCAGGCTGCTGGGAGGGGGATGGGAGGGGAAAAGTGATCGATGGCAGTAGCGGGGATTTAAAAAAAATATTTGTGACAACCTTTTAGTTCACTGACGATGCCTGTTTTATGTTATATGTATTTTATGTCTGCCAAACAACTTAACCCACTCTTTACATAGCTCTGCAAATGCACCTCTATCCTGCCCAATCACAACCACTGCCGCCCCAGTATGAAACCTGCACAGAGCTCTGACAGTGCATCCCTGTGCCAGTACTGAAACCTGCACATGACCATTTCCAGCACAGGACACAGGAAGCGCATTTCCAGGTACCTGCTCTAGATGTACTTCTCTATTTTCCAAGGGCCTCAAACAGGAATGATCTACAGACACTGACTGAGTGAATACGGAAACTGCACTTTAAGAGGCTCAGTGCAGTTTTTCCAGAGCTCACAAGATTACCATGTGCAATGTGAGCAGCTTGTCTGGGTGTGAATCGTTCGTGCATTCTGGGATGTGTCGTTTTGCATGGATAACAAGCTAAGCAAAGCTACTGAGGAATGCAAAATAAATGCCCGGAATGGGTGACCTTCCTGCTCCGGGACCTGCATGGAATCTGTGTTGGGGAAAAAGGGGGTGGGCTTGAATAAGGCACTGCAAGAGCTGCTGCTCACGGAACAGAAACGCAACTCACAAGAAATTCTCCAGCATCATACTGGCTGCCGCTTGGGCGCCCTCTCTAGCCATCCCGACATCCAAGCTGCCAAGTCACAAGTTCATAACAAAGGAAATGCAGGTGGAAAATAAATCACAGGCACCCACCTTCTCTGAGCTACAGAGCGACAGCTGGGGTACGACTATGAGCCCCCTTTGTCTTCTTCCAGAACTTTCCTGCACTCCCAGGTCAGGGGGCTACAAAGGCATGGGTGCTCCTTTCTCTGGGGGCAGAGTTCAAACTGCATTCGCACCCTTGCTCCATTAATCCCAGTGCTCTGGCGTCCCAGCTGCTGGATGGCGGTCACCAGAGCTCTCCTTTCACTGGATCAAGTGGGTAAATTGAAAATATGGCCAGTCAGTGTGCTTGCGTGAAGTGAAATATGCTCGCATATGGAGCAGCGACTAAGGCACTGACAGATGGGGAGCCTGAACCGGCGAAAACCTGCCTTGAAAGTATATTTATGCTGGTTAGTGCTGGCAAACTCCGCTACGTGGCGTAGGTGGATTTTTTGACCAAACTCTGCCCACCAAGTGGAGTGCAGAGTGACAAGAACTCTGTGAACTCAGGCAGCAGAGCGGAGATTACCACCCACCGCTAGTACTAACTAAAACTACCTACTGTCGACCACCTGTAGGTAATATATATATCTACACAAAAAAACTGTTATGGTATCTGTTCCCTGCACTCTATACAATAAGAGTCCAAAAAAGGTGCTCAGTCCCTGGGCCAACTGTCTTAGAAAAACCCACAAAAAAATAAATGAAAAATATTGGTAGAAGAAGCATACTTCAAACATATATGTTTACTTGCAAAACGAGTCCCAAATGAGTAATGCAAGCAGCGAAATTCCTGCCACACTTGTGACGAGACAATAACAAAATAAGGTTTCCATAAGACAAAACATCACAAATTCAGAAGTCTCATTTTTTAAGACTTGTTCTTTATTTTCTTTTTTCTTGTGAAGTAACAGCCACAGCTAAAACTGTGTTTTGTCCCGGACACACAGGGACTTCTTCAGGGCAAGTTAGATAAGGCATCCATATGTTCCTCATCCCATCATAAGGGATCTCAAAATGTCCGTACAGGTAATCCAGTTAGAAATTCGAATCTTGGCAAAAGCAAGAATTGTTTTGCAGCATGATAATTCCATCCCCCTTTTGCCGGTGAAGCGTTTGACTTGCTCTACACAAGATTTACGAGCGGATTCTTCTGGGGACTCATTTAAGAAACTCTTTGTAAAGACATTGATGGTCCTCCTACACAAGTATTACATATATACCATCAAATAAGAAGCAGAGGACTGATATGACGTCACACTAATCAGTCATTGCACAAATGTGCTGAATTTGTTAATGAGGACCTTGATTTCATTATTTTACATATGTGTCTTCAGTAATATCCAGCACAAAGTCAGATGACTAGTTTGAGTAATCTGTTATACCTTTATTCATAACAATATTTTGTACACCTATCAATTAGCTATTTTGTTATAACATATGATAAATGAACATAGTTTAAGATGTATGTAAGTGACCATACTATAGGGATCCATTTAAGTTACAATATTGATTATAAGTAATACTTACTTGTACTAAATAACTAATGTCAATTGCTACTTATTTTGAATGTGAATGTAAGTAAAATAAGAGTGGTAACATCCTTGGTATAAGGTCACCGAAGTAGTTACTTATATTTGAACAACAGCACTGTGTTTCATGCTGGTAAGAATAATTTGCATGCAACTTTGTATTACAACATTGGCACACAACAGTACATCATATTTTCTTGATATCTGCGTTGTATATAAAACATCATTTTGAAAGACTAGAAACAACATGCGAATGCAGTAGTAACTGTATTAGCCTAGAGACACCAGGGAGCACAGGTTCCATACAAATACAACTAAGAGTGTAAGACAACAGACTAAACTAAAACATCCTTTACTATGACCGGTTTGTATACATTTTACATAGATTTACAGATGAGTGTCACACATGTCTAGGGCTGTTATCAGTGCAACATATATCATGATGGAATTATAAAATAGCATACATTAACATTATCTACAATGAGGCATTATGGTAGATGTAGCCATTGACTAATGGCACTGTTTAGTTGTGGACGTAAGTAAGAAGCACTAATGATGTAAAAGGAGCAGTCTTTGATTATACATTACATATTAATCTCTGTTATCAGAGTAGAACACATATAAATGAGTACAGATATGTCCATATTACATGGTGAGAAAGAAGAGATGATATATAAAGTAAAAACCAAGGTTTATAAGAAATTGAAAATTTGTATTGGTAATACAAATAGTGCATTCAATTAGTTCAAAGTTCACCTTAAAAATATATCATATACATCTTTATACATATAGGACCTGATTCACAAAGGGTCTCTGCACTCATGGCGGAGGCCCCACAGTCATGGAGGAGTCTTCGCACTCGGGGCGGAACTGCGAGAATCCACCCTGAATGCAGAGACTTCCCCACGACCGCGGGGCCTCCACTATAAGTGAGGAGGCCCTTTGTGAATCAGGCTCATAGTAATTAAAACATGAAGAGGTCACAGTTGATGAAAGATATACACTAATTTAGCTTACCAGCCTCCACTCCAATTGGGATTCCTGCAAACCCTTCAGTGTGGAGGATTCCATACACCTCTTCCTCCCAGGGTAAGATGTTTATGGGGCTGGGAGAACTACCACCAATCTGCTGGGCCTCTTGGTGTGCTTTTGAGGCCAGGGAGCACACTCTCCTCCACAAATAATTCCAACGCTTCCAAATTTTCTCCTGTGAGCACCTGTTGTTAGAAGCAGCATTTACTCTTGTAACAATTATCTCCCACATTTGCCTTTTCTGGGTATTGGTGGTATTTTGAACAAGGGCACCAAACAACTGTGGCTCTATCTCAAAAATCTCATCCACCATAACAGTTAATTCTGTGTCTGAAAATCTGGGATCCCTTCTTCCAGACAATGTGGTGAAAAAAAACAAATTACAAGAATAGCAAAGGGGAAAAATAATAATAAAATAGAGTAGGACAAGGTGCAAATGCAACCTATGTCTTGCAGCTCCCAATGTAAAAAGGCAAAGGATCATGGTGTGGAAAGGGATGTGTTTTATAGTGTGATCTGTAGATGTGATTACTTTGCACATTCATCTCACGTGTGATGTACGTGTCTGTCTTTAAGACGCATGGATACGGCAAGATGAAACAGGACTGCTTTGTATTTACTCTGTCATTACACCCCTGCAAGGCCGACATTCTGATGGAAATATATAAATTTGGCGGGTAGTAAACCACTACTGTAATGTCAATGGAGTATTGTTTGATGGCAGATGGATATATGTCGGTGACGGAGGAGATCCGCTGGTCGGACAGTTAAACCTCCATCGAGGCTGATGGGGCTTCTTCAGCTGCATATATAAATCAGACAGGAGAACCCCTGCCAACATGATGGGTGGATTGAAACCTCTATCATGGAGAACAGATGGGCCGACCACCAAAATATAATCTGGGCCCAAAGTCTTTGACGTAGCCCTTAAATTTAGAGAGTTGGCCTCTCTTAGATTTATCCTGAAAGACGTCCAAGGATTATGAAAACCCTATCAGTGTTTTAGTTAACCAGAGTCCCTTCCTCCATCAGAGAACTTCTGAATGAGAGGTAGTCCCTGGGTTAAGCAGGACTTACTTGAACTACTGTGGTTCTATAGTTTGGCAGTGTTGAGGTTGCAGGGTTTTCCTATTCAACCTAATTAGTTCAAAGCCCTGATAAGTGGCACTGACAGAATGTGAAAATGGGTGTGTAAAATGAGAAAGGGGCGTAGGTGAAGTAAAGAGTCTGTGTCAGGAAATCTGCCATACAAACAGTATAAATACGCATTTCCAGAATAAATGAAAGTAGGAAGAAATGTATTTGGAGTGAAGAAGATTATTTTCACAGTGAATTATTAAGGTATCAAATTGATCATGCGTTCTGGAGGATCCATATTCAAAATCAATTTTCAATGTTGTATGAATTCATGGGTGAATAATCTGAGGATAAGCATTTACAGTTCATACACTTATGTTTTTAATTGAAGTTAGAAACCTGAATACTTATAAGGTTAGTTTGAAAAGAGTATAATACATGCATATTTCAGTTGCCTGTTCTACGTTTAATTAAACAAAAGAATATTTTTCAGAAAATACAGAACTTTTAACAATTGTTTTTCCTAACTTTAAGCGATGACGTATTTGCCCATCATCCACTTAACAGAAATATATTGCCAAAGAGATCTATAAATAGACAAAGTAAAGGTGGTATTATAATGAAACATTGTGTCCATAAAACCGTCTGACGAAATATTCTGTCTAAACGATTGTTTGCAAAAAATATTGCCTAATTGGAGTTGATAATAGAAAACATACACCCAATGGGACAATAATTTGAAAACAATTTTTAAGGTCTCTAATTTCTGTCAGATGATATTTCTGCTCACGTTATTTTGACATACAACAATCATTAAATACAAAGTATTCATGTTGACCTAGCCTCAGACACAAGTTTGCAAGAGTGAGAAGCCTGTTACTAACCTCTTTTATTAACATGTATGGTCTGTAATTGAAAGGAAAAGGTTATATTTAGGGTATATGTAGGCAATCCAAATGGAGTGCTAGTGTAGCACCTTAGAGAAATGTGATCAATACGATTAAATTCCCTTGGATTAGGTTAGTTGTGAATAAAATGCTTTGGCTAGTACTCTTGAACAGGACAATAAACTTACACAGGACTTCTGTTGTATTATATCATCAGTGTAACCCGTGCAAGATAAGCCCACAAACTTGGCTACTGGTCAAAAAGCTTGCGTAGTTTTAGCAGGATCATCCATGCCCAGTTAATGGTTCAAATTCATAAAACAACCACACCTGGCAGATAAAGTTGTTTCCATAGATGAGTGCATGAATCACTACTTACACATTGTTGGAGACCTGTTCTCTGTTTTATACACACCCAGTGCTTAATTTGTAAACAAATAAGTGCTAGGGCCTTCGTGGTGAGGCCACCACAGTTTGCGCCACACATTGCCAGTGCCAGCGCTGCCAATAACAGAACTTACACAACTACTAACCATCACACTGCTACAAGTGTGAGAATTCAGACTGTTCAAGGCCCCCAAGCTTTAAAAATGGTTTGGGTGGCTGGTATTAGTTGTTTTAAACATGTATGGAATTAATAAAGAACTGTTTTCCTGCTCATCTTTAAATGAGCAGCTGTTCCAAGTGCCGCTGCCGGCAATTACGTGCAGGTGCCGAGCACCGGAAAGCACCAGCTCAAATTAAGCACTGTACACACCCCATCCTTTGACTAGAAGGGAGTGATATTAGAGAACATTATCAGGGCTTCAATCCATTTTTTTTCCCCTCAGTTTCTATCATCTAGCATTATTTCCTGCACCCATTCAACCAACCAAAAAACTATAATTAAGATGACCCTGTGTGAATTTAATGAGCATATCTTGTCAGCAGTCTTCCCACGGTGTATTACATTGTTCTACCTGCCTATTGGCATGGTGAGAAAGTAAAGAGTCAAAAACAAAGAAATAGAGAGACCCATCCAAGCCCAAGGGGACAGGGCCACATAGACAGGCAACCAATAAAAATGTCCCTGTGCCCAACCTCAAAGACCTCTGTTAGTAGAGGATACCAACTAAATTGAGTTTTATATATTTTTTAATTAATGCATTTTTTTTCTTTATGTATAGGTTGTAATATATGTTTTTCAAACAGGTGTTTATTATTTTGTTGTGTTTTAATAAAAGTATATTTTTTTATAACTGGCTAGTCTGTAGGACGTGGGTGCTCTTTAAGGTTGGACCCAAGGGAACTTTTATTGTTTGCCTGAGAAAGGGAAGAATCCATCTAAGGAACCATATTTATTTATACTTTTTTTTAATGTACCTGTGCAAAGCTCTTAAAACGCAATGTGCAAAATGTAATATTTATTAAAAAATGTCCGTACTCATATAAAAATCTTCAAGGCAAATGCCTCATCACAATATTTTATTGCACCCACCATTTAAATCGCAGTTGACTGTTCTAATCAACTATATTTTGAGAATAAAGGCCATAAGCAAATTTGATGATTTTGCTTTTAAATAATATACAAAATCAAGTTCCAAAAGGGTCCAGGAGAAAGTACAATTTAGGAAACAAGCACATTTTCCGATGTTCAGCTTTACACTAGACAGTACGTCTCCTAACTGCCAACCTAGATTGATACCCTCTTTGAAACCCTCTTTTCCAGGCTCATGACTGGATTACGAAATGGCATTAAATAATTAAAATTATTAGGCGAGCCCAAAAATTCTCTTGTTAAAGCAACTGACGATTCTGAATTCAAATATGTTTGACCCACACTAAATCTTTCAGTCAGAACTATCTTTTTTATAATCTATTTCCTACAATGCCTAAATGCCACCAATGGCAGTGTTATTCAATTGTTAATGGAAGAATTCTTCTTACTCATATTTGTACATTTCTGACAATTAGTATTCTGCAAACTTATTTTCAGACGTTTTACATTGGCTGATTCATTTAGATTTACAAAGACAGTATAACAGCAGCATCTCCCTAGGGGAAAACATGTACACAGCCCTAGCTCAACCTTAATAGCTTGCATAACAGCTGAACTACTAAGGGGTAAAACACTTTTCTCCACCTTACTCTCCAAATTGAGACACTGTAAGCAGTCATTGAGCAACAAAATTCCACTCTTACGTAAAACATTAAGAATAAATTACCCAGCAATAACTTAGATTAGTGGTTTTAGCGAAACCTACCCATTAATTTTGTTAAAGAGAATCTAGACTTTAATAAATGCTGCCTTGCGAAACTTTCATTCTTCTCCTTCAGCGATCTGAAGATAAATTATTTGAAAATGTAATTTCCAAATATTGTTATCTTTGACCACTTTCAATTGTATTCCACTGAAAATATATGGGATCCTTCTAACTTGGGTAAAAGGAATTTGGCTTGGTATGTTTGCCAAGCATATCTAACAGAAATAAGTAAAATAGAGTATGTGTAAGAAGGCACCTTTGCTGAAACCATGGGAACTCCATGTGCAATACTGTCACTCTGGCTAAATTTTCTGTAGAGACCAGACATTTACTAATTATATTCCAAGTATCTACTCTTCTAATGAAGACCTAGATAATTTTAATCAAATACATATTGTTTCTCTTGCTAACTGTTATTGATATTTTAACACACACATCTGAAAACATTGTGTGCTGAGTGTCTTATGCACAGCCTATAAAGTTGGTACTACAGGCACTGGGTAGAGGGTACTACAAGGCTTTTCACAAAAATATTCACTAATTATTGTATGAGTCACAAATCTTTTAAAGATTATTTAAAAAAGGTTTTGGTTGTGTCCTTTGGATTTTATATGATGCCCTGCTGGACATATGACTCATTGAATGGCTGCATTTATCTTAACCATGTTTAGCCAAGTTTAGCGAAACAGGACCTCTCCTGCTTGACGATAGCCTGAGGGTTACAAGTGGAAAGTCCACTAAACCTTATCTTGGAGCCAATTTCCAGTTAAAGGATAGACACACTGAACTGAAACACAGGCTCACTACGCAGCAGTAATAGCTGACAACTTTAAAACGCAAGAATCTATGTCTGAAATTGTATACTATAATAATTAAGAGTGCCTGCAAGGGATATATTTGCACAAATACACTCATCTGATTTTTTTAAATTCAATATGTCAAGTAATGACATCAATAATTAAATTCACAGTTATTGAAAAGTCAATCCAAAAAGAAGGGAAGTATAATTTAAAGAAAAATACTTTTTCAGAAGCAGGTGTATAGATTAATATTTTATATTCAAAAAGTTTATATTGTATATACAAAGGGGTTCACAAAACTTGAAGGACCAACAGTCCAAATCCTATACACAGTATTTGAAATGGTCTAACATAGCAGAACGAAGTTACAAACAGCACACTTGACAACAGCTTTTCTAAGGACTTTGGACACTACGTCGATGTTTCGGTCTCTATAGCTGTACGTCAATGAGACCATCTTCAGGACTGTAGATTTTTGAAGAAGGTGGCAAATACCCCTCTTAATAGTCACATAATGGGCAGATGAGCTGTAAGACATTGCTCCAAAGGAGTCACCAGTATACGACAGACCGTGAAGTTAAAGGGAAAGTCCCTTTTTTCAGAGTTGACAGGGACAAAACCGTTATTTAGGCATTAATGAATATGGCTCATAGGAGGTTGCATTTAGCCCAAGGCGGTCGAAATTAATTAGACGCGGCCTTGTAAGTCGTGTATTTCTCATGGTGTTCAAAATGAAGTAGACCAAAAAAAATTGTATACAGCATCAGTTCCATCTCAACATTTGGTCAAACTTGACATGTGACATGCTGAAATAGAAGAGACTACCCCAAATCCCTGTCCAACTGATGCTACATTCACAGCAAATCCTGGCTAGTGGAAGCTGGAAGATTTGTAAAGTCGACAGCAAAGGGATAACCTGCTTAAGGATTGGAGGGAAATGACCCTCGACAATGCATCATTAATTTGTTTTAAAAAAAACGTTCCCGATTTATCTGATTGGGGCTTTGATTCATAGATTCAGCTGATAGATTTCCATTTCATATAACCACTCATTGTAGTGCACAGCCTGGATAAAGACCCAGACCAATCTGGATAAATGTTGACAATGTTCATTTAAGACAAACAATGTATCTAAAAGCTCAACCTGCTACCCCCAGCCACAGTCTGCACAATAGTTTTTTTTTGTCCAGTCTGACTTTTGTCACTTGTCTGTTGAGAAAGATGTTTGCTGCTTTGTATATGGGCTGGGCTGGGTCTCATATATTTTTGCAGGAGCCCTAAGGCTGTAGATTAGGTAGTATGGTCACACTTATTTCTGCTATTCCAAAATAGAGGGAAAGATAAACTGAGGCAATGTTAAAAGATTGACGATGCACCTAAAAGCATGACAATGTGACTCTAGTGATGTTGAATAATCCTGTTAAACTATCCCCGGGATATTACTCAAATGTTTACTCTTCATAATAGTATACGTTTCAGATAGGGTATTGTGGTTGTTCATAGTTGTTTCCTGGTGGTGGTCAGGTGAAGGGAAGGTTACTATTGCCATCAGTCTGTCACACATTTGACAGCAAATATTGGGATATTTTTCCCGTGTTGGTGGGCAGAAAGAGTGGTAGACTGAAGAGTAAGGAGAGGGTGTGTGGGTAGTGGGTTTGGGCAGAGAATGGAGTTGCAACAAAAAATGGAACGAAGGGCTAAGTGAGTTTGAAAAGTTTGAAAAGCCTCTTTCTGTTTCTGTATAACATGAAACATCACATGCAGCAGAGTTAATTTTGTATCTGGAAGTAGTCTGACATCAAAATGGCAATTATGAGTATAATGTGTTTCAATGTGCACAATCTTAATAGTGCTATTTGGTGAAGGAAGAGGTAAGAGCCCTGATGCCTATTTTTCTTTGTCTTATGGAAACCCATGTTGCCAAAAAAGGGTGGGAAGTATTGAGACAGTTAGACTATGACATAATAATCTGGAGCTCTCAACAAGTATTCATTAGCAGTATCCAATACTGTCTTAAAGAGTGGGGGGGTGAACATGATCAGGGCAGCTGCTGATGGTCAAGGGATATGGGCAATAGAAGAAATTGAGCTTGAGTTGATTTTTTTCACCTCTTGAATTAACTAAGTAAGCTGGGACTAGCATTGGCCTATGAAAGTAAAAAAAAAAAAATAGCATTCAAGATGATGGTGGTAATGTAGTAAACTGTTCTGAAGATATTTTCCAAAGGCACTTATTCTTCTATGGCATAAAAAAACAGTGAGTGCTTCTCTTTTAAATACAGCCTAGTTTGTAGTTGTAGTAGTAGTATCAAATCTTTATTCGGTTATGAAACCATTAAAGCACACAAAACTAAACACAGTAATGAAGACATGGCAATTCCATTACAGGAAATGCGACAGCATAAGCTCCCTGCAATCAATCAATCAATCAGACATTTGTAGAGTGCAGTAATCACCCGTGAGGGTCTCAAGGCACTGAGGGGGGGGAGCAGCTACTGCTCGAACAGCCAGGTTTTGAGAACTCTCCTGAAGGTCAGCAGGTCCTGGGTCTGACGCAGCTGGGTGGGTAGGGTGTTCCAAGTCTTGGCGGCGAGGTAGGAGAAGGATCTGCCACCGGTGGAGGTTCTGTGGATGCGTGGGACGGTGGCGAGGGCGCGGTCGGCGGAACGAAGCTGGCGGTTCAGGGTGTAGAAGGAGAGGCGTTTGTTGAGGTATGCTGGTCCGGCATTGTGGAGTGCTTTGTGAGCGTGGGTGAGGAGCTTGAAGGTGATCCTCTTGTTGACTGGGAGTCAGTGCAGGTCTCTTAGGTGGGCGGTGATGTGGGTGTGGCGGGGTATGTCGAGGATGAGGCGTGCGGAGGCGTTCTGTATGTGTTGGAGTCTTTTCTGGAGCTTGGCCGTGGTTCCTGCATAGAGGGCGTTGCCGTAGTCCAGTCTGCTGCTGACGAGGGCATTGGGGACAGTCCTTCTGGTTCCAGTGGGGATCCATCTGTAGATCTTGCGGAGCATGCGGAGGGTGTTGAAGCAGGAGGAGGAGACGGCGTTGACTTGCTGGGTCATTGAGAGCGCTGAGTCCAGTATGAACCCCAGGTTGCGAGCGTGGTTGGTGGGTGTGGGTGCAGCTCCCAGGGCGGCTGGCCACCAAGAGTCGTCCCAGGCGGAGGGGGTGGAGCCGAGGATGAGGACCTCTGTCTTGTCTGAGTTAAGTTTCAGGCGGCTGTTCTGCATCCAGTAGGCGACGGCCTTTATTCCTTCGTGGAGGTTGGTTTTGACGGTGGCGGGGTTCTTGGTGAGTGAGAGGATCAGCTGAGTGTCGTCGGCATAGGAGATGCTGTTGAGGTTGTGCGAGCGGACGATGTTGGCGAGCAGTGCCATGTAGACGTTGAAAAGGGTGGGGCTGAGTGATGAACCTTGGGGCACGCCGCAGATGATCTTGTTGGCTTCAGAGTGGAATGGGGAGGCGAACCCTCTGGGTTCTGTCGGTGAGGAAGGAGGTGGTCCAGTCCAGGGCTTTGTTGCGTATTCCTGCGTCGTGTAGGCGTGTGCGGAGGGTGTGGTGGCAGACGGTGTCGAAGGCGGCCGAGAGGTCAAGGTGGATGAGGGCCACGGTTTCGCTGTTGTCCAGTAGGGTCCTGATGTCGTCTGTGGCAGCGATGAGGGCAGTTTCGGTGCTGTGATTGCTGTGGAATCCAGATTGGGACGGGTCCAGGATGTTGTTCTCCTCGAGGAAGTGGGTCAGTTGCCCGTTGACGATCTTTTCGATGACTTTCGCCGGGAACGGAAGCAGGGAGATGGGCCGGAAGTTCTTGAGGTCCTTTGGGTCTGCTGTGGGTTTTTTGAGTAGGGCGTTGATCTCGGCGTGCTTCCAGCTTTCCGGAAAGGTGGCGGTCTTGAAGGAGCTGTTGATGATCTTCTGAAGTTGGGGTGCGATGATGCGGTTTGCTTTGTTGAAGATGTGGTGAGGGCAAGGGTTGGAAGGTGAGCCGGAGTGGATGGTGTTCATGGTTTTGATGGTGTCGTCGTCGTTGACGTGGGACCAGGAGAGCAGGCGGTTGGAGAGGCTGGGGGGTGGTGAGACTGCAGTGTCAGCGGTTGTAGGGAGGGTCTAGGCGCTGAAGCTGTCGTGGATGTCTGCAATCTTGCGGTGAAAGAAAGTGGCTAAGGAGTCGCATAGGTCTTGCGACGGCGGGATGTCGTTGGAGCTGGAGCTGAGGTTGGAGAGTTCCTTCATGATGTTGAAGAGCTCTTTGCTGTTGTGTGCGTTGTTGTTGATGCGTTCCTTGAAGGAGGTCCTTTTGGTGGCTCGGATGAGTTGATGGTGCTTGCGGCTGGCGTTCTTTAGGGCTGCGTGGTTGTCCGGAGTCTGTTTGAGGCGCCACTTTTTCTCGAGTCTTCGGCAAGCCCGCTTGGATTCCTGGAGGTCAGTGGTGAACCAGCTGGTCTTTCTGTCGGTGCGTCTGGATTTTTGGTCGGGGCAAGGGTGTTGGCGCAGTCGTCGATCCATTGCCTGAGGTTGCGGGCGGCTGTGTCTGTGGTGTCTGTTGGTGGGTCTCGGGCGAGGGTGGTGATGAGCTGGTCTTCGGTGACCTTGTTCCAGGTGTGGTAGGGGATCCGCTGTGGGTGGTGGTGCGCAGTGGGTTTCTTGAAGGTGAAGTGGAAGCAGCGATGGTCGGTCCAGTGGAGTTCGGTGGTGTGGCTGAAGGAGACGTGGTTGCTGGCGGAGAGGATGGGGTCGAGCGTGTGTCCGGCGGTGTGGGTGGGGGTCGTGATGAGCTGTTTGAGTCCGAGGTTGGCGAGGTTATCGAGCAGAGCGACGGAGTTGCTGTCGTCGGCGTTCTCGAGGTGGAAATTCAGGTCTCCGAGGAGGATGTAGTCTGTGGAAGCGAGGGCGTGCGTGCTGACGATGTCGGAGATGGCGTCGATGAACTGTGGCCGGGGTCCGGGGGTCTGTAAATGAGTGTTCCTCTGAGGGTGGTGTTGGGGTCAGTGTGGATCTGGAAGTGCAGGTGTTCGGCGGTGCTGGAGGTGTCTGTTGTGCAGGTCGAGACTCTGAGGGTAGACGATGGCGATTCCTCCTCCTGGTTTGTTGGTGCGGTCCCTTCTGGTGATCTTGGATCCCGCTGGGATGGCTATGGCGATGTCGGGTGCCGAGGAGGGGTTCATCCAGGTTTCTGTTAGGAAGGCGACGTCCGGGGAGGTTGAGTCGAGTAGGTCCCAGAGCTCGATGGCATGCTTGTGGACGGAGGTGGTGTTGAGTAGTATGCATCTGAGGTGGTTGTGTTCTGCTCTGTGTGGTGGGGTCGGACGTGTAGGGGTTCGACGGCTGGTTAAGCTGCAGCTATGGCAGGTGAAGGGTCCGTGGGTGAGTTTCGGGCTGGCCTGGAAGCAGTTCGATGAACGGCCGGTGTTGAGTTCGCAGAGTAACAACAGACAGACAACGGTATATATAATAAAGTGCATAGTGCAAGCAGTTCGTAATCTACAGTAGATAGGGTATGCATAATAGTTGCTACCAAGGAACCCAAGAAAATTTGCTGCAATTGCTTATTATTTCCCCAAACATGTGCGTAGCCTACCAATGGCTGAGATAAACCTACAGACTGCATGCACTGGAGATGTAGTAACACTGCCCTGCATCATCTGATGTTAAGGATTCTAAGCATGGTGACATCACTCAAGATGGCCGCCTAGCTCTAGAGCTCCGTGCCGCGTTGGAACAGCCGCTCTTTTATTTGCGGCTTCCGCCCTGCTCAAGGACTGAAATGGGCTTGTAATTGCAGCTGAATCTCTCCTGCATGGAAGGCCAGCATTTTAATTTCTTTTCTTCATCTTTTCATCATTAAAAGGCCGGATGAATTCATCTGCTGTACTGTGGCCACCATTTTGAATTTCAGTACGCTGAATGAGTTTCCTCAGCGCTCGCATATTTCATGAGGTATTGGATTTTCACAGCATTTCTGAGACTCCCCTGATGTTTTGAAGCATTTCTCAGTTGAGAGAGCACTTTTTCTATATCTGTTTTGCCATCCAACCTCCTTGTCTACTTTTATACCAATATATTGAGTTCTTTGTTTCACACATAAGGAGGAGTGGTTCAGGGGGGCCACACCTGCTTTGCTCAAGGTCACCAATATTTCCAGTATTTTATTCATTTGCTTCTTGTGGATAATTGATATATGGGCAGAAGCAAGAATTTTCTGTATTCAGGTAAAAGATACACTGCTACCTTGCCTGTAATTGGTCACTCTTCCATTACACCCTCAATAGACTGCTTGCATACCACTAGTGAAATGGCTCAATCTGGCTCCTCCTGGTCTGTGGCTTCGCCACTTACAAAAGTGCAGTCACCATCCTCAGTTAACAAAAGACTTAAGCAAGATCCTCCTTCTCTGCTGAAATCTATATCTCCTGTGTCTCTGGATACTGTTCTGGCAGAAATTTGTGCTTTGAGACCATTCATTGAGGAAACCAATACTCGTTTGTAAGTCCTTGATAATAAATAGCCAGTAATCCCACTGAAGAATTATTTTCTTTACTGAAAGCTCTCTCATCTCCTCCAGAACAAGTATCTATTGCTGCTACTCTCTCTACAGAACATTGCAACATTGCCACCGTTTTTTCTGTTAAAGTCACTAAGATTTATGATGCATTCCCTGAGGCAGTACAGAAGGAAAAATACCCATCAATCAGTGAACAGTCAGGTGACATGATCAATTTAGACATCCCCTCTTTGGAGGAACTGAAAACCCTCTTTCTGACCATCAAGTCAGGCTCACCTCTTGACCCTGCTCTGCCCAAAATTCTATGCATGGGCATTACTGCTATTTCCCCCATCTATGTGAACTGATCACTAAATCTATCAATCCATGCTTAGTGGCGAAGCAATGGAAACATGCAGTAGTACTTCCCACCCGGAAAAACCTATCTCTGACTTCTTCTGTCTTAGAGAACCTCAGACCCATATCTTTGCTGCCTTTTTGGGTGAAATTTCTAGAGGAACATGTTAACATTTGCTTAACAGCTTTCATTGAATTGAAAGCGATGCTTCATTCCTCTCAATCAATTTTCAGGGCACACTATTCTACTGAGTCAGCTCTCCTCCTGTCGGAGGAAGTTCTCAGATATAATGCAGACAAAGGCCAGACTTCTGCCCTTATATTGCTTGACCTAAGCACTGCCTTTGACACTGTATCCCTCAAGATCCTAATTCAAAGGCTCCAGGAATGTGGGATAGGCAGCAAAATGCTTAAATGGTTGAAATCCTTTCTCCAGGAACAATTCTGAGTCCTACATTGATGTTTAATATCTACATGAGACCTCTAGCAGATAGCATTAATAAATACAATATTCAGGTGGTGTAGTATGCTGACGACAACCAGCTTATTGTGAATCTATCGGAACCTAATACCATCTCAGCGGGAAACAGCCTAAACCACGCAGTCAGAACAATGTGTGGCTGAACAAAGCAGAAATAACCACAGACATCTAAACCACGCATATGCCTTTACTACACATATGCATGGTTTACGCGTCCGTGGTAGTTAGTGCTCTGGTGATATGGGCGGAGGGTCGGAAGTGAGCTGGTGAGTACAATTATTTTATGACGACTGGGAGGCCTTTTTTAGGGTGGGGGGCTGGATAGTTGGGACGGGGATATTTTCCTGGCTGACAGATCGGGGGTAGATTTGTGGGCTGGAGGGTGGGTCGGTAGTTTTGTGGGCTGGGGGTGGGTCGGGGGAAGTTTTCTGGGCTGGGGGTGGGTCAGGGGAAGTTTTCTGGGCTGGGGGTGGGTCAGGGTAGTTTTCTGGGCTGGGGGTGGGTCGGGGTTAGTTTAGAGCTCAGGGCGGGGTCTGGGATGTTTTTTAAATAGGGGGTCAAAGTTTTAGGGTTCAGGGCAGGGGGGTCTGAGTCATTTTTCACTGCTGGGGGGACGGTTTTAGGGCTCATGGTGGGGCTGTGGTGTTTTTTAGGTCTGGGCTCAAGGATTTAGGGCTCAGGGCAGGGGGCTTCGGGCTCAGGGTGGGGGGATGGGTGTTTTTAGGTCTCGGGTCAAGGATTTAGGACTCGGGTGGGGGTTCTGAGGTTGATTTTCAAGGCTTGGGCTGGGTTTTAGGGCTCAGGGCACAGGGGGGCTGGGGTGTTTTTAGGGCTGGGGTGGGATTTGTTTTTAGGGCTGGGGTCTGATTTTAGAAGTTAGGGCAGGGGGTTGGGCTATTTTAGGGCTGGGGTTCGGGGTAGAACTCGGGCAGGTGACTGGGTTTTAGGACTCAGGGCGGGTGCTAGGGCATAATCTAAAACACGCATATGATTTTACCAATTATGCCATTACAACTAAATTTGTTGTAAAGGCATGCGTGGTAAATGCATGCGTGGTTAAGACGAGGTCATTATTAGGACCGCGTTGTTAAGCCATGCGTGATTAGGGAATTCATGGATCCGACATACAACCCATCTCAGCAGAGCGCTTTAAATCTTGCCTCGCTCAAGTCGCCACTTGGATGACGAATAGCTGTTTAAAATTGAATGCAAATAAAACAGAACTCCTGTTAGTAGGAAAGACTCCTTTGATCTGGATTTCTGCCCTTTATTCTTGGGCCAGCCCCCAGAACCCAAACAGAAAGTAAAAAATGTAGGAGTCTGGTTTGACTCCAAACTCTCCTTCGAAGATTAGATTAGTAAGGCTGTGGGTAAGTGCTTTGGCACTATCAAATCCCTAAGAAAATGTTTAGACCTAATACCTACCAAATCCCTCAAAACCATTGTACATGCTTTCATTACCTCCCATTTGGACTATGGTAATATTCTGTATCTTGGAGCCATGAAGGAGAGTATCAAGTCGCTGCAGCAAGTTCAAAATGCTGCAGTGAGACGTGCTAAATCTCCCCAAAAGATCCTCAACATCAGCCGCTCTCAATCAGTTACACTGGCTCCCAGTGTCCCAAAGAATTAAGTTTAAAGCCTTGTGCTTTTGCTGCCGCATACTTCACAAGCAAGGCCCTAGTTACTTGCATTCGATGATGCAAGCTTGCATCCCAGGCCATGATCTTAGATCATCTGAGGCTAAGCTTGCTAGAATTCCGAAGACAATGAAAGCCAGACTGGGAGCTTGTGCTTTCTCCTTCCTGGCTGCGAAAATGTGGAACTCTCTTCCTTATGCTCTGCGAGCGTCTTCTTATGAGAAAGAGTTCAGAAGCAAACTGAAAACATGGCTGTTCTGCAACCCACTGTAACACCCTCAGGCCGCTCGATTCATGTGTTTCTCTTCCTCTGGATCTGATCTTTGCGTGGGGACACACCGTTGTAGTGTAACCAGGCACTCTACAAATCGTATTATTATTATTATTGAATGGTCATCCATGGAGTTTCGAATATCCTTGGTGGAGGAACATGCCAGTGAAATGCTGGATGCATCTACTAAAATTGTGACCTTGGAGAAAATGTTCTGTGGTTAATAAAGTCCGCGGAGGATCTTGAAAATAGGAACAGGCATAACAATCTTCACTTGTATGGTCTTCCAGAAGTTATTGAAGGTGAGGACCCTGATTCCTTCTTTATCTCCTTTCTCACAAAACATCTGGACTCACTGCTTCTACTAATTTAAATATACAGCGTGCTCACAGACTGGGTCCTCATCTGTCTTCTTCATCTGCTCCGACAAAGCCACGAGGTGTGATCCTCCTATTTTAAAATTTAGTGACCTTCTACAAGTCCTGAATGCAGCTGAAATTAAGAAACAAATTGTATAGTCTGGTGCAAAGTTGTTCTTGTCCCAAGATGTCTTGATGGCTATGGCTAAACGTTGGAGAGATTCTACAGCTTCGCCCTGCATTGCGTGCCTTGGGCGCATGATATGGTTTGTTTCATCCGTGCACCTTTAAAGTTACTTTTTAAAACAGTACTTCTACCTTTGATGATCCTGCAGACCTTAGGAATTTCATTCATATTCACTCAACTGCTTCAATGGTGATTGATGGCCTTTCCTCTCTAAGTTGACCTTTATGTAAAGGTTTTGAAATGCCTTTTATTCTGCCTTGATTCTTTTACAGGTTGTATTTTGCTGCTTGTTCTTTTACCAGTTTGAATTTACTATTCTCTTTAATTCCCCTTGCAGAGTATCCAGATTCCTAATATACCTGTTTCCTATTAATTCTTTCTGACGTTCCGATGTGGTTCTTTCTCCCTTGTTGGTTGTGCCGTCTTCATCAGTGTGTTGCCATACCTTGTTTTTCTTGTATCCCCTTAAGGTACATATTACAGTTGTCAGGTTTAATATGTACTGTCTTTTCTTGTTGTATTTCTTGTTATTTCTATTTTTCCTATTCTTCTTCCCTAACCTTTCTTCTCTTTTTGATTGTCTTATTGTATATGCTTTTACTTATTGTTTCCTATTTTCTATTTATTTCCTTTCTTTACATTACTGTTGATCGTGTAGTTTTATATCTTTTTATTGTTGTTGACGTTCAGAGTTATATCTTGGAATGTAACAGGATTTATTAATTCTATGAAGAGGCAGAGACCACTATCCCATTTAGCTTCTTATAATCCAGATTTAGTTCTTTTACAAGAAACTCACCTTACAGAGACAGGGGCCTTAAATCTCAAATGGAATTGGGTTGGGTTAGTTTTAGTGTCTCCTACTTCCACTAAGACAAATGGAGTAATTATTTCATGTCATAAAAAATGAAAGTGTTCTGTTTTGTCTCAAGAAATAAATTTTGAAGGTAGATGGTTATTGGTTAAGTTACTTATCAATGATATTTCTCTAACTGTTTTTAATGATTATGGTCCGACCCAACCAGATTATTCATATTGGCCGAATATGAAAAAAAATGCCTTTAATATAAAGATGAATTCTTCATTTGAGGTGGTGATTGTAACCAGATCATTGATTCATTTATAGAGCATTGGTCTCAAGTCCACTTTATTCCCCACAAAACTCATAAACAATTTCACTCCACAATTTCACAGACCCATCTTCTTGATGCATGGTGTTAGATTTGGGGGTCTCTAGTTGGCAGAGGTAGGTACCTTTGACCAAATAGGGACCCTTGCGTCTAGTCAGGGTAGGGGGTACACTCCTAAAATAACCCCTGCTCACCCCCTTGGTAGCTTGGCACGAGCAGACAGGCTTATCTCAGAGGCAGTGTGTAAAGTATTTGTGAACACATACAGTAACCCAGTGACAACACTACAGATGGACACCACACAGGTTGTATATTAAAAATAATTATCTTTTATATAGATTTAACACAAGACCACAAACGACAAAAATCCACAATACTGTACTTTAAAAATGGTAGAATTAGCTCAGTTCTCTTTAGATGGTAAATGCGACACATTGAGTTCAATGTACCTTTGGATGCGTTACGCTATACAACGAAAGTGTTGCAGGGAAGGTGATGCGTCGGTTCCTTACACGCAAGAACAGTGATGCGTCGGGTCCCTACTGATGCGTAGGGGATGCGTTGGTTCTTCTTGGCGTGGGGAGGTGATGCGTCGGTTTCTTACTGCGCTTCCGTGGCGATGCGACCAGCAACGCCATGATGCGATGAAGATCCGGTGCAATGAGACAAAGATGGCGTCTTCTTCTTGATGCGACACGATGCATGCACGCCCGACGGCCGTGCGGCGACTCAACGATTCTTCTGAGCCGCGACAGGCCCTGCGACACGCTTCCCGGTGATGCGGCGGCGTCTGATGCGATGTCGATCCTCTTCTCCAGCGATGCGAGGCGCTTCGGCGATGCGATGCAACAGTGGCAGCGGCGACACCCTTCTTCAGTGATGCAACGACAGCGGCTGCGGTGGCGACACGCTTCTCCGATGATGCCACGGCGTCTGATGCGACGGCGACACTATTCTCTGGCGATGCGAGGCGCTTCTGCGAGGTGAAGCGACAGCGGCAGCGGCGACACCCTTCTTCAGTGATGCGACAACAGCGGCTGCGGCGGCGACACGCTTCTTCTTCGTGAGTCACGCTTCCAGCTCCTTGCGACACACAGTCCCTCAGAAGGCCCAACACAACAGCAGGCACTTCAAAAGAACTCTTGGGGAGCTGGTGGGTGAAGTCTGTTGTCCCTGAGACTTCAGCAGGAGGCAAGCTCTCTCTCAAGCCCTTGGAGATCCTTTACAAGTTGATGAAAGTACACACAAAGTTCCTTTCTCCTCTCTTTGGCAGTCAGGCAACCACTGCAGGCCAATCCCCCAAACAGCACTCAGCTTAGGGATAGTCTCCTCCTCAGTTTCTCTGGTTCCTCTCCTCAGCAAAGGTTCTTCTTGTTTCCCAAAGTGATCTAAAATTCTGGGGTCTGGGTCCCCTCTTTTATAATATAATCTAATAATAGAATAGAGGCGCACTCTGAGAAACAATAATAATCAACGTTAAAGTGTCTAAACCAAGGGTGCAACACTACCTGTGTGTGTTGACATCACACACTAATGAAACAGATAGACTAACAGGATGGTCCCTGATTGTAGTGTGCACTGTTCCTATTGAACAAAACGTTCTATAATCTGAAACTCTATTCTTTATCTTAACAAATCGTGCAGAAACGATATATTCTTGTATTCATTTTATATTCATTTTTTCAAAGACTTAATATTCAACAGAAATCATATGACGTAATACAATTCTTACGTTCATCCATATGAAGTAACACACCCATCTGCCAAAAACAATGGGTTATTATGACAAAACAAATTCTTTTATCAAAAACAGTTAATATAATACAATACAATTTCTAAATTCAATAGATTCTTGCATATTGATTCACAAATTCATCAGTGCGTATCTGTCTCATGGCCCATAGATGTCACATGGCCCGTAGCCCAATGCATTTCGGGACTCGCAGGTCCCTTCTTCAGGGGCAATGTTCTATAAACAAAGGAATAATCGTCATGTGTATTACATATAATACATTATACTGGGACGAACAAATTAAATGTGCGGAGAGTCCCATGTCCAACTTAGCAAAAAGAAAAAAGGAAAAAGAAAAAGGAAGAAAAGAAAAAGAGAAAAGAGTCCACTGTGATCTATATGAATCTATTAAGCAATAAGACACTTAACCATACTGTGTCACCCTAGAAACCCTACTGTGCCGAAACCCTGAAAAAATTTGATATCCCAACAACGGTATTAATCACAAAACTAGTGTATAGTCAAATGATGTCAGTGACCAACCGTGGAGTCTAATAAAGTTAATGTTTGATGTCCAAACCTAGAGGAGGATAAGTAACGCCAAGCGGTTCTGCCAGTCAATATCGATTAATCGGAATCTGCAGTGTGAGTAATACAAGTGGGTAAACATGTGATTAACGCTATAAAACATCAGCCTACAAAAACTATCGCATGCACCCTGCTGCAGTGCCAGAAACTAAATGGCATCGAAGTATCTTTACATACAAATTCGTAAACATTCAGATTAATACATCCAAGAAACACGACATGTCATCCTGCAACAATATCGTTACCCGAGGCAGCATCCAAGTATCTCTGTGACCAATCTTATATCAAGACAAGTTAATGCACGCAAAGAATACAGCGTAATATCCTGAAATTCACTCACCTAGAAGAAAGATACAGCATTCATACCGTAGAATAAAACAGTGACTCGGGGGATATGCGTCCCGTATCTTAACCAAAACACAGTAGCTGAAAAAACACAACGAACACCCGTTGTACGTCAGCGTCTTGTCCATAAAAACCAACAACGATAAATATTGAGGAATATAAGTCTAGCTACAGTTTTTACCTGCTGTAATGGTGAGGACCTTGTGGCAAGAAGGTAAGACTCGAGTGTAACAACCTGAAGCTCGAAAGACTAAAAGTGGCGTCTAATCTGATCGCCATTTATGTCATAAAGATAGAAAAAGGACTAAACTGCGATCACGCGGGCAGAGAGAGTATGGGAGTTGAAGTTTAACGCGGGATACCTGAAACGTGCGGCAAGCTGTCACGCCCCCTGTGCGTGAAAAAATAAACAAAACTAAATGTGAATCCTTTGTAGATACGTTATAAGATGCATACTCATTACGTGATTAAATGTAGCAAAAAGATAGAGGCTTACTCTAACCCGCTAGAGAACCATGCAAGCTAACGTTATATCCTCATACGAAAATGTGATGCACATAGAGTAAAAAAATCACTGGAGATTACACGACAGAATCAGAGTGATGGGCAGCTTCCCCATAACTTAGAAATAATATATGAGTCCAGATCTCTAGCTGATAACGAGACTAGCGCAATGGATATACACTCTGATATAGGAGAATCTAATCGTGAACAGAGATTATATTCAAACACAGATAGGGTGAGCTACAGTGAATGGAATGCCCCAATCTCAACTACCTTACATGAATGGGACTATATGGTGTATGTAACGTCTAGGTACAGTGTAATAATTAATACATCATAGTGGAAGATGATAGCAGATAGAAAGGAGAAAAAAGAAGAAGAGAAAGAACATGTATAAATGACTATATCGGTTACCTTAATAATACTCACGTCAAATATACTGCTAATATAAACACAACATATAATACGATTGATTACAAATAACAGCTCATATCCAGTTTATCATTAAGCCCTCTAGGGGACAAAGTCTGCAAAAAGTCAATCCAAAAACCTCTCTTTGCAATAATTTGGTATTATTGTCCTGACCATCATGTTTGAGAACAACTTCAACAATCTGTGCTCTAAGTTGAGATATATTGTGTTGTGCTTCTAGCCAGTGTATAGCCACGCTTGAAGTTTTGTTCCCTAGTCGTATTGTGCTTTTATGTTCAGTTAAACGAATTTTGAACTTGCGTTCTGTCTTACCTATGTATGCTTTTCCACAGGGGCATTTCAAGCAATATATAATATTGGTGGTATTGCAGTCGGAGGTGTGTCTCAATTGAATTTTTCTGCCTGAAACGGGGTGTGTGAGTATATCACCAGTAGTAATGTTATTACAATGTGTACAATTGCGACACTTCATAGTTCCTTTAAAGATCTGTTTGGACTGGAGATTATCTGATGATTGTATCAAATCTTGCAAATTCCTACCCCGAGTGTGAGCAAATATCGGTTTGTCTTTAAAAATGCCTTTAAAGTCGGGTTCATTTTGAAGAAGCTCCCATCTCTTGTTAATAATTTCCTTGATTTGAGTGGAGCAGGTAGAGAATTTAGAAACAAAGATGGATGTAATTTCCTGGCTCCTTGAGGCTTGAAGCAATAACGATGTGCGGTCCTTGTTGGCTAATCTAGAAATACTCTTCTGTAGGATATCTGGAGGATATCCTCTTTGTACAAACCGTTGTTTGTGTAACTCAATCTTGGTAGTGGCGATAGTGGGTTCGGAGCATATCCGTTTGATTCGGAGAAAATGCGAGTATGGCAGATTAGAAATGAGACTCCTAGGATGAAAACTGGAGTAATGTAGAGTGCTATTTCTGTCAGTGGGTTTGGTAAAAATTTCGGTGGTTAGTTTGGGTTGAGTGTAATCCTTAATAACTAACACATCTAAAAAATTCACCTGTTTGGTACTAATCGTATGAGTAAATTGGATTCTGGGGTTTCTAGTGTTGAGTTCCCGGATTAGGATTTCTAAATGTTGCAGAGGTTGCATCCAGATAAGAAAAATGTCATCAATGAACCTGCTGTATTGCACAAGTCCTGTGGTCCAATTAGTGTTGGTCAGTATATGATCGTTTTCAAATTTTGACATAAAAATATTGGCATATGCCGGGGCACCGGAAAAACCCATAGATGTACCGGTCAGTTGACCAAAAAAAGTATCTTGCCATTGAAAATAACTGTTATGAAGACAGAAAAAAAGTAGTTTAAGCAAAAAGACGCTGAAATCTTCTGGCAATTCCATCTTAAGTAATACCCATTCTGTAGCTTCAATGCCTTCTGTGTACGCTATAGATGTATAAAGCGCTGTAACGTCAATGGTACAGAGTATCCAGTTGTCTTGAAAAAAAGGTTCAACAATCTGAAGTTTCTTTAAAAAATCTGTGGTGTCTTTTGTGTATGTACACCAACTTTGCACGAACATTTGCAGAAAATGATCCAGATATTTACCCAAGGGATCAAAAATAGAACTACATCCAGAAAAAATCGGCCGAAACGGAGGATCAGTGGGGTGTTTGTGGATTTAAGGTGTCATGTAGATTTTTGGATGCCGTGGACTACTAGTGGTAAGGTAAGATTTCAATTTTGAGTCTATGATACCCATTTGCTCAGCTTGATCGAGAATTTGGTGAAGAATAATTTGTAGATTAGTGGTAGGATCAGCATCAAGAACCAGATAGGTATTAGTATCCGATACATGCTCATTAACTTTTTGAACATAGAAGGTAGTGTCCATAACCACAAGGGCTCCTCCTTTGTCGGCTGATTTCAGGGAAAGGTCTTTATTGTTAGCTATTGATCGAATGGTACGTTTTTCATACTCAGTGAAATTAGAAACTCTGGATCTTTTATAGTTCAACTTTGCACAATCATGTTTGACAATATTTTCAAAAGTATCAAGAATCTTGTGAGATACAGGAGCCTGATAGTTGCTTTTTGGTTTAAACTTGTTGAAATATCTTCTTGCAGTTCTCCTGTTTCTAGCATGATGTTTGAAAAATAGTGACGTAACCGTAACTTGCGCATGAATTTATAAAGAGCAATGTCAGTGTCTAATCTAGTGGTAGTTGTGGTGGGGACAAATGACATACCTTTGTTAAGTATTCTTATTTGTTGTCTTGACAGAATTGTCGATGAGATGTTAATGATCAGGCTACACTCTTGCCACTGCGCAGAGTTTTGCCCCCCTTGTCCTCTCCTGGTTTTGTGGCGTTTTCCCCCGTTGCAGTGAGATGTAATAATGGTGGTTGACCTTGATCCGGTGCCTAAGATAAAAAAGGTATTCTAGAAGTGGTGGGTATTTGAGAATCACCTGATGTTATGGGTGAAGTTATCGATGCTGGTATAGATGGAATAGCTTTAGAGACTGGTGGTCTATGAATTGATGTATCTTGGTCTGTTGCTACAGATTCTTCCGAGGAAGAAGTCGTTTTTTTGTCATTGAAGCGTCTTCTGGCATAAATTTCCGCCCATGTGTATACCTCATTGAGCTTATAATCAATGGTATCCCTGCGGTACTTTCTAATTTTACCTTCTTGTAATTCTTTATTGTACCGTTCCAATTTCTGGTTGAGATCTTGCAAGGTAACTGTCCATGTCTCAGTTTCCAGTCTTCTTTCTAGTTCATTTTTTAAATTGAAAATTTCTTCATCTAATTCTCTGTTCACGATTAGATTCTCCTATATCAGAGTGTATATCCATTGCGCTAGTCTCGTTATCAGCTAGAGATCTGGACTCTTATATATTATTTCTAAGTTATGGGGAAGCTGCCCATCACTCTGATTCTGTCGTGTAATCTCCAGTGATTTTTTTACTCTATGTGCATCACATTTACGTATGAGGATATAACGTTAGCTTGCATGGTTCTCTAGCGGGTTAGAGCAAGCCTCTATCTTTTTGCTACATTTAATCACGTAATGAGTATGCATCTTATAACGTATCTACAAAGGATTCACATTTAGTTTTGTTTATTTTTTCACGCACAGGGGGCGTGACAGCTTGCCGCACGTTTCAGGTATCCCGAGTTAAACTTCAACTCCCATACTCTCTCTGCCCGCGTGATCGCAGTTTAGTCCTGTTTCTATCTTTATGACATAAATGGCGATCAGATTAGACGCCACTTTTAGTCTTTCGAGCTTCAGGTTGTTACACTCGAGTCTTACCTTCTTGCCACAAGGTCCTCACCATTACAGCAGGTAAAAACTGTAGCTAGACTTATATTCCTCAATATTTATCGTTGTTGGTTTTTATGGACAAGACGCTGACGTACAACGGGTGTTCGTTGTGTTTTTTCAGCTACTGTGTTTTGGTTAAGATACGGGACGCATATCCCCCGAGTCACTGTTTTATTCTACGGTATGAATGCTGTATCTTTCTTCTAGGTGAGTGAATTTCAGGATATCACGCTGTATTCTTTGCGCGCCTTAACTTGTCTTGATATAAGATTGGTCACAGAGATACTTGGATGCTGCCTCGGGTAACGATATTGTTGCAGGATGACATGTCGTGTTTCTTGGATGTATTAATCTGAATGTTTACGAATTTGTATGTAAAGATACTTCGATGCCATTTAGTTTCTGGCACTGCAGCAGGGTGCATGCGATAGTTTTTGTAGGCTAATGTTTTATAGCGTTAATCACATGTTTACCCACTTGTATTACTCACACTGCAGATTCCGATTCATCGATATTGACTGGCAGAACCGCTTGGCGTTACTTATTTTCCTCTAGGTTTGGACATCAAACATTAACTTTATTAGACTCCACGGTTGGTCACTGACATCATTTGACTATGCACTAGTTTTGTGATTAATACCGTTGTTGGGATATCACATTTTTTCATGGTTTCGGCACAGTAGGGTTTCTAGGGTGACACAGTATGGTTAAGTGCCTTATTGCTTAATAGATTCATATAGATCACAGTGGACTCTTTTCTCTTTTTCTTTTTCTTCCTTTTTCTTTTTCCTTTTTTCTTTTTGCTAAGTTGGACATGGGACTCTCCGCACATTTAATTTGTTCGTCCCAGTATAATGTATTATATGTAATACACATGACGATTATTCCTTTGTTTATAGAACATTGCCCCTGAAGAAGGGACCTGCGAGTCCCGAAATGCATCGGGCTACGGGCCATGTGACATCTATGGGCCATGAGACAGATACGCACTGATGAATTTGTGAATCAATATGCAAGAATCTATTGAATTTAGAAATTGTATTGTATTATATTAACTGTTTTTGATAAAAGAAATCGTTTTGTCATAATAACCCATTGTTTTTGGCAGATGGGTGTGTTACTTCATATGGATGAACGTAAGAATTGTATTACGTCATATAATTTCTGTTGAATATTAAGTCTTTGAAAAAATGAATATAAAATTAATACAAGAAGATATCGTTTCTGCATGATTTGTTAAGATAAAGAATAGAGTTTCAGATTATAGAACGTTTTGTTCAATAGGAACAGTGCACACTACAATCAGGGACCATCCTGTTAGTCTATCTGTTTCATTAGTGTGTGATGTCAACACACACAGGTAGTGTTGCACCCTTGGTTTAGACACTTTAACGTTGATTATTATTGTTTCTCAGAGTGCGCCTCTATTCTATTATTAGGTAATCTCACATTTGGCAGCCAGAGGCAGCACCTAGATTACATTTGCATTAGTAGCACAATGTCGTCATTTGATTCAATTACCAGTATTACAAATAATAGGGCATCTATTCATGCCTACACTAATGAACAAGCATCAGATATATATGCCTTAATACAAGAGGTTAAACTGGTTGATACACACGGGGGGTCCACTGTTCAACAACTTAAACAACTTGAATATCTCACACGGAGACAATTTAATCAAAGATTACATGCGTCCACATTAGTCCAATATCACAGGGCTGAAAGAATACCACGTGGATTACATTTGTCTATTCGCCCCATGTTATTCAGATTTCATCTCAATCCTAAATTTATGGACAAATGGTTTTCTATTTTGAACAAATGTTCATTAGATTTGATCCTTTTAATAGTTGAGGAACTTTCTAGAACTATTAGAGAATTAGATGTAGAAATTTTCAATTTAAAAATGAACTAGAAACAAGACTGGAAACTGAGACATGGACAGTTACCTTGCAAGATCTCAACCAGAAATTGGAACGGTACAATAAAGAATTACAAGAAGGTAAAATTAGAAAGTACCGCAGGGATACCATTGATTATAAGCTCAATGAGGTATACACATGGGCGGAAATTTATGCCAGAAGACGCTTCAATGACAAAAAAACTACTTCTTCCTCGGAAGAATCTGTAGCAAAAGACCAAGATACATCAATTCATAGACCACCAGTCTCTAAAGCCATTCCATCTATACCAGCATCGATAACTTCACCCATAACATCAGGTGATTCTCAAATACCCACCACTTCTAGAATACCTTTTTTATCTCAGGCACCGGATCAAGGTCAACCACCATTATTACATCCCACTGCAACGGGGGAAAACGCCACAAAACCAGGAGAGGACAAGGGGGGCAAAACTCTGCGCAGTGGCAAGAGTGTAGCCTGATCATTAACATCTCATCGACAATTCTGTCAAGACAACAAATAAGAATACTTAACAAAGGTATGTCATTTGTCCCCACCACAACTACCACTAGATTAGACACTGACATTGCTCTTTATAAATTCATGCGCAAGTTACGGTTACGTCACTATTTTTCAAACATCATGCTAGAAACAGGTGAACTGCAAGAAGATATTTCAACCAAGTTTAAACCAAAAAGCAACTATCAGGCTCCTGTATCTCACAAGATTCTTCATACTTTTAAAAATATTGTCTAACATGATTGTGCAAAGTTGAACTATAAAAGATCCAGAGTTTCTAATTTCACTGAGTATGAAAAACGTACCATTCGATCAATAGCTAACAATAAAGACCTTACCCTGAAATCAGCCGACAAAGGAGGAGCCCTTGTGGTTATGGACACTACCTTCTATGTTCAAAAAGTTAATGAGCATGTATCGAATACTAATACCTATCTGGTTCTTGATGCTGATCCTACCACTAATCTACAAATTATTCTTCACCAAATTCTCGATCAAGCTGAGCAAATGGGTATCATAGACTCAAAATTGAAATCTTACCTTACCACTAGTAGTCCACGGCGTCCAAAAATCTACATGACACCTAAAATCCACAAACACCCCACTGATCCTCCGTTTCGGCCGATTGTTTCTGGATGTAGTTCTATTTTTGATCCCTTGGGTAAATATCTGGATCATTTTCTACAAAAGTTCGTGCAAACTTGGTGTACATACACAAAAGACACCACAGATTTTTTAAAGAAACTTCAGATTGTTGAACCTTTTTTCAAGACAACTGGATACTCTGTACCATTGACGTTACAGCGCTTTATACATCTATAGCGCACACAGAAGGCATTGAAGCTACAGAATGGGCATTACTTAAGATGGAATTGCCAGAAGATTTCAGCGTCTTTTTGCTTAAACTTCTTTTTTTCTGTCTTCATAACAGTTATTTTCAATGGCAAGATACTTTTTTTGGTCAACTGACCAGTACATCTATGGGTTTTTCCGGTGCCCCGGCATATGCCAATATTTTTATGTCAAAATTTGAAAACGATCATATACTGACCAACACTAATTGGACCACAGGACTTGTGCAATACAGCAGGTTCATTGATGACATTTTTCTTATCTGGATGCAACCTCTGCAACATATAGAAATCCTGATCCGGGAACTCAACACTAGAAACTCCAGAATCCAATTTACTCATACGATTAGTACCAAACAGGTGAATTTTTTAGATGTGTTAGTTATTAAGGATTACACTCAACACAAACTAACCACCGAAATTTTTACCAAACCCACTGACAGAAATAGCACTCTACATTACTCCAGTTTTCATCCTAGGAGTCTCATTTCTAATCTGCCATACTCGCATTTTCTCCGAATCAAACGGATATGCTCCGAACCCACTATCGCCACTACCAAGATTGAGTTACACAAACAACGGTTTGTACAAAGAGGATATCCTCCAGATATCCTACAGAAGAGTATTTCTAGATTAGCCAACAAGGACCGCACATCGTTATTGCTTCAAGCCTCAAGGAGCCAGGAAATGGCATCCATCTTTGTTTCTAAATTCTCTACCTGCTCCACTCAAATCAAGGAAATTATTAACAAGAGATGGGAGCTTCTTCAAAATGAACCCGACTTTAAAGGCATTTTTAAAGACAAACCGATATTTGCTCACACTCGGGGTAGGAATTTGCAAGATTTGATACAATCATCAGATAATCTCCAGTCCAAACAGATCTTTAAAGGAACTATGAAGTGTCGCAATTGTACACATTGTAATAACATTACTACTGGTGATATACTCACACACCCCGTTTCAGGCAGAAAAATTCAATTGAGACACACCTCCGACTGCAATACCACCAATATTATATATTGCTTGAAATGCCCCTGTGGAAAAGCATACATAGGTAAGACAGAACGCAAGTTCAATATTCGTTTAACTGAACATAAAAGCACAATACGACTAGGGAACAAAACTTCAAGCGTGGCTATACACTGGCTAGAAGCACAACACAATATATCTCAACTTAGAGCACAGATTGTTGAAGTTGTTCTCAAACATGATGGTCAGGACAATAATACCAAATTATTGCAAAGAGAGGTTTTTTGGATTGACTTTTTGCAGACTTTGTCCCCTAGAGGGCTTAATGATAAACTGGATATGAGCTGTTATTTGTAATCAATCGTATTATATGTTGTGTTTATATTAGCAGTATATTTGACGTGAGTATTATTAAGGTAACCGATATAGTCATTTATACATGTTCTTTCTCTTCTTCTTTTTTCTCCTTTCTATCTGCTATTATCTTCCACTATGATGTATTAATTATTACACTGTACCTAGACGTTACATACACCATATAGTCCCATTCATGTAAGGTAGTTGAGATTGGGGCATTCTATTCACTGTAGCTCACCCTATCTGTGTTTGAATATAATCTCTGTTCACGATTAGATTCTCCTATATCAGAGTGTATATCCATTGCGCTAGTCTCGTTATCAGCTAGAGATCTGGACTCTTATATATTATTTCTAAGTTATGGGGAAGCTGCCCATCACTCTGATTCTGTCGTGTAATCTCCAGTGATTTTTTTACTCTATGTGCATCACATTTTCGTATGAGGATATAACGTTAGCTTGCATGGTTCTCTAGCGGGTTAGAGCAAGCCTCTATCTTTTTGCTACATTTAATCACGTAATGAGTATGCATCTTATAACGTATCTACAAAGGATTCACATTTAGTTTTGTTTATTTTTTCACGCACGGGGCGTGACAGCTTGCCGCACGTTTCAGGTATCCCGAGTTAAACTTCAACTCCCATACTCTCTCTGCCCGCGTGATCGCAGTTTAGTCCTGTTTCTATCTTTATGACATAAATGGCGATCAGATTAGACGCCACTTTTAGTCTTTCGAGCTTCAGGTTGTTACACTCGAGTCTTACCTTCTTGCCACAAGGTCCTCACCATTACAGCAGGTAAAAACTGTAGCTAGACTTATATTCCTCAATATTTATCGTTGTTGGTTTTTATGGACAAGACGCTGACGTACAACGGGTGTTCGTTGTGTTTTTTCAGCTACTGTGTTTTGGTTAAGATACGGGACGCATATCCCCCGAGTCACTGTTTTATTCTACGGTATGAATGCTGTATCTTTCTTCTAGGTGAGTGAATTTCAGGATATTACGCTGTATTCTTTGCGCGCATTAACTTGTCTTGATATAAGATTGGTCACAGAGATACTTGGATGCTGCCTCGGGTAACGATATTGTTGCAGGATGACATGTCGTGTTTCTTGGATGTATTAATCTGAATGTTTACGAATTTGTATGTAAAGATACTTCGATGCCATTTAGTTTCTGGCACTGCAGCAGGGTGCATGCGATAGTTTTTGTAGGCTGATGTTTTATAGCGTTAATCACATGTTTACCCACTTGTATTACTCACACTGCAGATTCCGATTCATCGATATTGACTGGCAGAACCGCTTGGCGTTACTTATCCTCCTCTAGGTTTGGACATCAAACATTAACTTTATTAGACTCCACGGTTGGTCACTGACATCATTTGACTATGCACTAGTTTTGTGATTAATACCGTTGTTGGGATATCACATTTTTTCATGGTTTCGGCACAGTAGGGTTTCTAGGGTAACACAGTATGGTTAAGTGTCTTATTGCTTAATAGATTCATATAGATCACAGTGGACTCTTTTCTCTTTTTCTTTTTCTTCCTTTTTCTTTTTCCTTTTTTCTTTTTGCTAAGTTGGACATGGGACTCTCCGCACATTTAATTTGTTCGTCCCAGTATAATGTATTATATGTAATACACATGACGATTATTCCTTTGTTTATAGAACATTGCCCCTGAAGAAGGGACCTGCGAGTCCCGAAATGCATCGGGCTACGGGCCATGTGACATCTATGGGCCATGAGACAGATACGCACTGATGAATTTGTGAATCAATATGCAAGAATCTATTGAATTTAGAAATTGTATTGTATTATATTAACTGTTTTTGATAAAAGAATTTGTTTGGTCATAATAACCCTTTGTTTTTGGCAGATGGGTGTGTTACTTCATATGGATGAACGTAAGAATTGTATTACGTCATATGATTTCTGTTGAATATTAAGTCTTTGAAAAAATGAATATAAAATGAATACAAGAAGATATCGTTTCTGCACGATTTGTTAAGATAAAGAATAGAGTTTCAGATTATAGAACGTTTTGTTCAATAGGAACAGTGCACACTACAATCAGGGACCATCCTGTTAGTCTATCTGTTTCATTAGTGTGTGATGTCAACACACACAGGTAGTGTTGCACCCTTGGTTTAGACACTTTAACGTTGATTATTATTGTTTCTCAGAGTGCGCCTCTATTCTATTATTAGGTAATCTCACATTTGGCAGCCAGAGGCAGCACCTAGATTACATTTGCATTAGTAGCACAATGTCGTCATTTGATTCAATTACCAGTATTACAGATAATAGGGCATCTATTCATGCCTACACTAATGAACAAGCATCAGATATATATGCCTTAATACAAGAGGTTAAACTGGTTGATACACACGGGGGGTCCACTGTTCAACAACTTAAACAACTTGAATATCTCACACGGAGACAACTTAATCAAAGATTACATGCGTCCACATTAGTCCAATATCACAGGGCTAAAAGAATACCACGTGGATTACGTTTGTCTATTCGCCCCATGCTATTCAGATTTCATCTCAATCCTAAATTTATGGACAAATGGTTTTCTATTTTGAACAAATGTTCATTAGATTTGATCCTTTTAATAGTTGAGGAACTTTCTAGAACTATTAGAGAATTAGATGAAGACATTTTCAATTTAAAAAATGAACTAGAAAGAAGACTGGAAACTGAGACATGGACAGTTACCTTGCAAGATCTCAACCAGAAATTGGAACGGTACAATAAAGAATTACAAGAAGGTAAAATTAGAAAGTACCGCAGGGATACCATTGATTATAAGCTCAATGAGGTATACACATGGGCGGAAATTTATGCCAGAAGACGCTTCAATGACAAAAAAAAACTACTTCTTCCTCGGAAGAATCTGTAGCAACAGACCAAGATACATCAATTCATAGACCACCAGTCTCTAAAGCCATTCCATCTATACCAGCATCGATAACTTCACCCATAACATCAGGTGATTCTCAAATACCCACCACTTCTAGAATACCTTTTTATCTCAGGCACCGGATCAAGGCCAACCACCATTATTACATCCCACTGCAACGGGGGAAAACGCCACAAAACCAGGAGAGGACAAGGGGGACAAAACTCTGCGCAGTGGCAAGAGTGTAGCCTGATCATTAACATCTCATCGACAATTCTGTCAAGACAACAAATAAGAATACTTAACAAAGGTATGTCATTTGTCCCCACCACAACTACCACTAGATTAGACACTGACATTGCTCTTTATAAATTCATGCGCAAGTTACGGTTACGTCACTATTTTTCAAACATCATGCTAGAAACAGGAGAACTGCAGGAAGATATTTCAACCAAGTTTAAACCAAAAAGCAACTATCAGGCTCCTGTATCTCACAAGATTCTTGATACTTTTGAAAATATTGTCAAACATGATTGTGCAAAGTTGAACTATAAAAGATCCAGAGTTTCTAATTTCACTGAGTATGAAAAACGTACCATTCGATCAATAGCTAACAATAAAGACCTTACCCTGAAATCAGCCGACAAAGGAGGAGCCCTTGTGGTTATGGACACTACCTTCTATGTTCAAAAAGTTAATGAGCATGTATCGGATACTAATACCTATCTGGTTCTTGATGCTGATCCTACCACTAATCTACAAATTATTCTTCACCAAATTCTCGATCAAGCTGAGCAAATGGGTATCATAGACTCAAAATTGAAATCTTACCTTACCACTAGTAGTCCACGGCGTCCAAAAATCTACATGACACCTAAAATCCACAAACACCCCACTGATCCTCTGTTTCGGCCGATTTTTTCTGGAAGTAGTTCTATTTTTGATCCCTTGGGTAAATATCTGGATCATTTTCTGCAAAAGTTCGTGCACAGTTGGTGTACATACACAAAAGACACCACAGATTTTTTAAAGAAACTTCAGATTGTTGAACCTTTTTTCAAGACAACTGGATACTCTGTACCATTGACGTTACAGCGCTTTATACATCTATAGCGCACACAGAAGGCATTGAAGCTACAGAATGGGCATTACTTAAGATGGAATTGCCAGAAGATTTCAGCGTCTTTTTGCTTAAACTTCTTTTTCTGTCTTCACAACAGTTATTTTCAATGGCAAGATACTTTTTTTGGTCAACTGACCGGTACATCTATGGGTTTTTCCGGTGCCCCGGCATATGCCAATATTTTTATGTCAAAATTTGAAAACGATCATATACTGACCAACACTAATTGGACCACAGGACTTGTGCAATACAGCAGGTTCATTGATGACATTTTACTTATCTGGATGCAACCTCTGCAACATTTAGAAATCCTGATCCGGGAACTCAACACTAGAAACCCCAGAATCCAATTTACTCATACGATTAGTACCAAACAGGGGAATTTTTTAGATGTGTTAGTCATTAAGGATTACACTCAACACAAACTAACCACCGAAATTTTTACCAAACCCACTGACAGAAATAGCACTCTACATTACTCCAGTTTTCATCCTAGGAGTCTCATTTCTAATCTGCCATACTCGCATTTTCTCCGAATCAAACGGATATGCTCCGAACCCACTATCGCCACTACCAAGATTGAGTTACACAAACAACGGTTTGTACAAAGAGGATATCCTCCAGATATCCTACAGAAGAGTATTTCTAGATTAGCCAACAAGGACCGCACATCGTTATTGCTTCAAGCCTCAAGGAGCCAGGAAATGACATCCATCTTTGTTTCTAAATTCTCTACCTGCTCCACTCAAATCAAGGAAATTATTAACAAGAGATGGGGGCTTCTTCAAAATGAACCCGACTTTAAAGGCATTTTTAAAGACAAACCGATATTTGCCCACACTCGGGGTAGGAATTTGCAAGATTTGATACAATCATCAGATAATCTCCAGTCCAAACAGATCTTTAAAGGAACTATGAAGTGTCGCAATTGTACACATTGTAATAACATTACTACTGGTGATATACTCACACACCCCGTTTCAGGCAGAAAAATTCAATTGAGACACACCTCCGACTGCAATACCACCAATGTTATATATTGCTTGAAATGCCCCTGTGGAAAAGCATACATAGGTAAGACAGAACGCAAGTTCAAAATTCGTTTAACTGAACATAAAAGCACAATACGACTAGGGAACAAAACTTCAAGCGTGGCTATACACTGGCTAGAAGCACAACACAATATATCTCAACTTAGAGCACAGATTGTTGAAGTTGTTCTCAAACATGATGGTCAGGACAATAATACCAAATTATTGCAAAGAGAGGTTTTTGGATTGACTTTTTGCAGACTTTGTCCCCTAGAGGGCTTAATGATAAACTGGATATGAGCTGTTATTTGTAATCAATCGTATTATATGTTGTGTTTATATTAGCAGTATATTTGACGTGAGTATTATTAAGGTAACCGATATAGTCATTTATACATGTTCTTTCTCTTCTTCTTTTTTCTCCTTTCTATCTGCTATCATCTTCCACTATGTTGTATTAATTATTACACTGTACCTAGACGTTACATACACCATATAGTCCCATTCATGTAAGGTAGTTGAGATTGGGGCATTCCACTCACTGTAGCTCACCCTATCTGTGTTTGAATATAATCTCTGTTCACGATTAGATTCTCCTATATCAGAGTGTATATCCATTGCGCTAGTCTCGTTATCAGCTAGAGATCTGGACTCTTATATATTATTTCTAAGTTATGGGGAAGCTGCCCATCACTCTGATTCTGTCGTGTAATCTCCAGTGATTTTTTTACTCTATGTGCATCACATTTTCGTATGAGGATATAACGTTAGCTTGCATGGTTCTCTAGCGGGTTAGAGCAAGCCTCTATCTTTTTGCTACATTTAATCACGTAATGAGTATGCATCTTATAACGTATCTACAAAGGATTCACATTTAGTTTTGTTTATTTTTTCACGCACAGGGGGCGTGACAGCTTGCCGCACGTTTCAGGTATCCCGAGTTAAACTTCAACTACCATACTCTCTCTGCCCGCGTGATCGCAGTTTAGTCCTGTTTCTATCTGTATGACATAAATGGCGATCAGATTAGACGCCACTTTTAGTCTTTCGAGCTTCAGGTTGTTACACTCGAGTCTTACCTTCTTTCCACAAGGTCCTCACCATTACAGCAGGTAAAAACTGTAGCTAGACTTATATTCCTCAATATTTATCGTTGTTGGTTTTTATGGACAAGACGCTGACGTACAACGGGTGTTCGTTGTGTTTTTTCAGCTACTGTGTTTTGGTTAAGATACGGGACGCATATCCCCCGAGTCACTGTTTTATTCTACGGTATGAATGCTGTATCTTTCTTCTAGGTGAGTGAATTTCAGGATATCACGCTGTATTCTTTGCGCGCCTTAACTTGTCTTGATATAAGATTGGTCACAGAGATACTTGGATGCTGCCTCGGGTAACGATATTGTTGCAGGATGACATGTCGTGTTTCTTGGATGTATTAATCTGAATGTTTACGAATTTGTATGTAAAGATATTTCGATGCCATTTAGTTTCTGGCACTGCAGCAGGGTGCATGCGATAGTTTTTGTAGGCTAATGTTTTATAGCGTTAATCACATGTTTACCCACTTGTATTACTCACACTGCAGATTCCGATTCATCGATATTGACTGGCAGAACCGCTTGGCGTTACTTATTCTCCTCTAGGTTTGGACATCAAACATTAACTTTATTAGACTCCACGGTTGGTCACTGACATCATTTGACTATGTACTAGTTTTGTGATTAATACCGTTGTTGGGATATCACATTTTTTCATGGTTTCGGCACAGTAGGGTTTCTAGGGTGACACAGTATGGTTAAGTGTCTTATTGCTTAATAGATTCATATAGATCACAGTGGACTCTTTTCTCTTTTTCTTTTTCTTCCTTTTTCTTTTTCCTTTTTTCTTTTTGCTAAGTTGGACATGGGACTCTCCGCACATTTAATTTGTTCGTCCCAGTATAATGTATTATATGTAATACACATGACGATTATTCCTTTGTTTATAGAACATTGCCCCTGAAGAAGGGACTTGCGAGTCCCGAAATGCATCGGGCTACGGGCCATGTGACATCTATGGGCCATGAGACAGATACGCACTGATGAATTTGTGAATCAATTTGCAAGAATCTATTGAATTTAGAAATTGTATTGTATTATATTAACTGTTTTTGATAAAAGAATTCGTTTTGTCATAATAACCCATTGTTTTTGGCAGATGGGTGTGTTACTTCATATGGATGAACGTAAGAATTGTATTACGTCATATGATTTCTGTTGAATATTAAGTCTTTGAAAAAATGAATATAAAATGAATACAAGAAGATATCGTTTATGCACGATTTGTTAAGATAAAGAATAGAGTTTCAGATTATAGAACGTTTTGTTCAATAGGAACAGTGCACACTATAATCAGGGACCATCCTGTTAGTCTATCCCCTCTTTTATACTCATTTTCCCTTTGTTCTCTGAAGGCAGAGAGGCCTTTGCCTAGTCCAAACCAGTTCCTGTCAGTCCTGGAGCACTTTGTTGACAAGACTCCTTCTTTCCTTTCACAGTGTAGGCCAGGGACATCAGACACACCACAGGAGGTGGAGCCAGCATTGTGGAGGGAAGGCACAGCCCTATTCAGGTCCTAGGTTCAACTCCTCCCACTCATCTCCATGCAGATCTCTCTATTCAGCCCTGTGCTGACTCACCCTGTCTCCTGGCATACCCCAGCCCCTGTCACTCACAAACCAGACAAGGAATACACAACCTAGCAGAGGCAGGCTTGGATAGTTAGGCGAGAAAATACCTACTTTCTAAAAGTGGTATTTTCAAACACAGAATGCTAAAACCAACTTCACTAAAAGATGTATTTTATCATTCTGAGTTCAGGCATACTAAATTCGTTTTTCTACCATGTTCCCTGGGTCAGTTAGGATTATAGGATGTAATAATCAAACTGCCCATTCTGGCCTATGGGGAACACATACATGCCAACATTTCAGAAGAGCAAAGTGGGAGATTTAAAAAACAAAATCGGGAGAATGGGGCCTAGAATCGGGTTACTGTCAAGTGTGGGCCCCCCCCTCCACTCTTGTGTGGTAGCCCAGGCTGAGACAGCTTCCTGGGCACACACACAGCCGCACCCGCACCGAGTACTTCACAGGTCTTTAAAAGGCCATTTGCATGTTAATGAGGCTTTGTTGTTTTTTCACGTTACACAATACCAAGCCCTGTCAGCTGAAACCCCCGAGGAATCGGGTTTCTGCTTGCAGGAATCGGGAGGCGGGAGACTAGCCTTGAAATCGTTAGTCTCCCGCCTGAATCGGGAGGGTTGGCATGTATGGGAACAGGTAGCCTTTGAATAGTGAAAAACGAAAATTGCTGTAATTCACTATTAGGACATGCCACACACACCAGGGCATGTCCTACCTTATACTTACAATGCACCCTGCCCTTGGGCCTACCATAGGGGTGTCTGATATGAAGAAAAGGGAAGGTTTAGGGACTGGCAAGTGGGTGCACTTGCCCAGTCAACATGGCAGTACCAGACTGCACACAGGCTCTGCAATGGCAGACCTGAGACACACTTTTACAGGCTGCTTCTGTGGGTGGCACAACCAGTGCTGCAAGCCCACCAGCAGCATTTGGTTTACAAGCCCTGGGCACACTCAGTGCACTGTACTAGGGTCTGACAAGTAAACCAAACCAACCAATCATGGAATCACTAATCCATACATCAATTTACCATAGGGAGCACTTGCACTGTGGCACTGAATAGCAGTGGCACAGTGACCAAAGCATCTATAACCAGCAAAAACACATGAGGCAACAGCAAAAAATGGAAGGGAGACCCATGCCAACAGTGCCAGGTCTAACACGTGTCCCATCCAGCTGAAATGTGAGGAGAACTACCCTACCTCCTGGGAGTTCTCTTCACTAAGGCGGAAAAATCTGGACAGACCATCAGCATTGGCGTGTTCTGTACGAGGGCGGTGTTCCACCGTGAAGTCCATCCCCTGTAGGGAAATGGACCACCTCAACAGCTTTGGATTCTCACCCCTCATCTGCATCAACCATCTGAGGGGCCTGTGGTCTGTCTGAACCCGGAAGTGAGTCCCAAACAGGTATGGTCTCAGCTTCTTCAGCGCCCAGACCACAGCAAAAGCCTCACGCTCAATTGCACTCCACCTCTGTTCCCGTGGAAGTAACCTCCTACTGATGAAGTCTACGGGTTGATCTAGGCCCTCCTCATTTATCTGTGACAAAACAGCCCCCACACCATGCTCTGAAGCGTCTGTTTGAACGATAAACTCTCTTGAGAAGCTGGGTGCCAGGAGCACGGGCGCCGTGCACATGGCAGTTTTCAGGGCCTCAAAAGCTTTCTGACAGGTGTCAGTCCAAATCACTTTCTTGGGCTGCTTCCTGGAAGTCAGCTCTGTCAAGGGTGCAACGATGCTGCCATACCCCTTGACAAACCTCCTGTAATAACCAGTGAGTCCTAAAAAGGCTCTCACCTCTGTCGGGGTCTTGGGGGGCTCTCAAGCCAGGATGGTCTCAATATTGGGCTGTAGGGGCGCCACCTGGCCGCTCCAAACCTGGTGTCCCAAGTACACCACGGAACCCTGCCCGATCTGGCACTTACTCGCCTTGATCGTGAGGCCTGCCCTCCGCAGCGCCATCAACACTAACCCTGGGCGAAGTACTACGCTACGCTCGCGTAGTTTGCGAAGTTTGCGCTACTTCGCACTACGCAAATTGCTTGTAGCACAGTGCAAACACGCGTAGTGTAGCGTAGCAGTCATTTTTTGCTTGCTCAGGGTCCTCAACGTCAAGTTGGCGACCGCGAGTGAGCAAAATGACATCCCGGCGGCAGAAAACGACCGCATGCACTGTGCAAGATGCCGTTTGCAATGATTGCACAGTGCGGACAAGCATCCGGCACTGTGCAATCATCGCGAACAGCATTTCCTACCGCACTACGCAGTTCGCGTAGTGCTACGCATAGCTCGCGTAGTGCGAAGTGCACTTCGAGTAGCTACGCGTAGCACTACTACGCGAACTACGCCCAGGGTTAATCAACACTTCCCAGAGGTGGTGCAGATGTTCTTCCCAACTGGCGCTGAACACTGCAATCTCATCCAGGTAGGTGGCACTGAACTCTTCCAGTCCAGCCAACACCTGGTTGACCAACCTCTGAAAGGTGGCAGGGGCATTCTTCATCCCAAAGGGCATAACCCGGAACTGGTAGTGCCCATCTGGTGTGGAGAATGCTGACCTCTCTCTTGCCCCATCAGTCAAGGCGATCTGCCAGTACCCAGATGTTACATCAAACATGCTGAGGTACCGGGCAGCCCCTAACCGATCGATGAGCTCATCAGCTCTGGGGATGGGGTGCGCGTCAGTCCTCGTGACTGAATTGAGCCCTCGGTAGTCCACACAGAACCGGAGTTCTGGCGTGGCACCCGGTGCGGCAGCCTTTGGGACCAAGACCACTGGGCTGGCCCAAGGACTGTTAGAGGACACAATCACCCCTAACGCAAGCATCTTGGAGACCTCCTCCTTGATGCAAGCTCTCACCCTGTCAGTTCCCCTGTAAGTTTTGTGCTTAACAGGAGGACTGTCTCCAGTGTCTACATCATGGATGCACCAATCAGTGACACTGGGAATCAGGGAGAATGGATCAGAAAACTGTCCCAGCAACTGGTGACAGTCATTCTGTTGCTCAGGGGTCAGGGTGGAAGAGAGGTTCACACCATCCACTGACCCATCTCGCTCTGTCGCCGACAGGAGGTCAGGAAGAGGCTCGGTCTCCTCCTCCATTCCAGCATCTGTCGCTAAGAGCATGCCCACTTCGGACCTCTCCAAGTGGGGCTTCAAGCGGTTGACATGCAGGACCCGCAAGGGGTTCCTGGGAGACCGCAAGTCCACCAAGTAGGTAACAGGACTCTTGCGCTCCACCACCTGAAATAGGTCCGGTCCACTTATCCTGGAGCACACACTGCTCCACTGGGGCCATGACCCACACTTTCTGACCAGGCTGAAGCTCTACCAGAGTGGCATTCTGGTCGTACCACCGCTTCATCTCTTCCTGGCTGGCTTCCAGATTCGCCTCAGCGAGTTGCCTGAAACGCCTAGTCTGGTTCATGAAGGCCAGCATGTAGCTATATACATCCTGGGGAGGTTTCCTGGGAGATAGCTCCCAGCCTTCCTTGACCAAACTCAGAGGTCCACTCACTGGGTGACCATAGAGAAGCTCAAAGGGACTGAACCCTAGATTTTTCTGTGGCACCTCACGGTATGCAAAGAGCAGGCATGGTAAGAGGACGTCCCACTTACGCCTCATAGGTTCCTCAAGACCCATAATCATGCCTTTTAGGGTCCGGTTGAATCTCTCAACCAACCCATTTCCTTGGGGGTGGTAAGGAATGGTGAACTTATAAATTACCCCACACTCCTGCTACAGGGACTTCATATACATGGAAATGAAGTTTGTACCTCGGTCAGACACTGCCTCTCTAGGGAATCCCACTCGGGAGAAAATTCCCATCAGTGCCCGTCCCACCACGGGGCCGTCACTGTCCTCAGAGGTATGGCTTCCGGGTACCGGGTGGCATAGTCCACCAAGACCAGGATGAACCTGTTGCCCATGGCTGTCTTGGGGTCCAGTGGCCCCACAATGTCAATACCCACCCGTTCAAAGGGGGTGCTGACCACAGGGAATGGCTGGAGGGGAGCCTTTTGCTTCCTCCCACTTTTTCCACTTGCCTGACAAGTCTGACATGCCCTGCAGTGAGTGTCTGAACTCCTGCGCATTTGGGGCCAATAAAAGTGGGTGACAAGCCTCTCAAAGGTCTTGTCCTGCCCCAAATGTCCTGCTAACGGCACATCATGAGCCAGCCCCAGTAGGAAGGCTCTGAAGCCCTGGGGTACCACCAGCACACGGGCTGACCCAGGCTCAGCAACCTTAGGCTCAGTATACAGGAGATCATTCTCCCAGTAGATCCAATGTGATCCAGACTGATCACCTGCTGCCTGGTCTGCAGCCTGCTGCCGCAAACCCACAAGAGAAGGGCACTTTTTCTGCTCCACGCAGAACTCTTCCTTGGAGGGTCCTCCTTCCTCCTGCCAATGGGTCAGCTCAGGCAGGTCCCCCAGTTCAGCTACCTGTTCCCCTGTAGGCTCCAGGGCATCCCCCTCAGGGTCTTCCTCCTCCTGGACCGTGGTAACTTCGGGGGCCGGTTTCCCGCGCCCCCTGCCTCTTCTCTTTAAGGCAGGCACCTGGGCCCCCCTCTCAGGCTCCAGGTCCTCTTGAACACCCTTACTGGCTGCCATGGACCGTGTGGTCACACACGTCCAGTCAGGCAGACCCAACATCTCCAAATGAGCACTTTGCTCCACCTTAGCCCAAGGTGAGCTCTCCAAATTGTTCCCCAACAAACAGTCAACAGGCATGGCTGGCCTCACAACTACTTGAAGAGTACCAGAGACCCCCCCCCACTCAAAGGGAACCTGAGCCACCTTGCAGTGGCTCTCTGTGTTGTCAGTGGCAACAACTGGGTAAAATGCATTGGGGACAACCTTCTCTTCAGACACCAGGTGACACCTCAGAGCTGGAACACTGGCTCCTGTGTCTCGAAGAGCCTCCACTCTATGGCCATTGATGGTCACCCACTGCCTGTACTTCTTAGTGTTATCAGGCAGTTGGGTCCTGGGGACCACCTCACAGTCTCCTAAAGAGACAAGGGACATCTCTGCGGTACCCCACCCACCTTGGACACCCCTTGGGGATTATTTTGGGGCCCTTTCTGGAACTCCCTCTGTTTACCCTTGTCCCCCCCACTCTTCTGCTGGGGACCCTGCCCACTCTTGGCGGAGTCTCCCACGTGACCCTTGTGGACCCGGGTGCTCACCCAGCGTCCGCCTCCTCAGCAAGCTTCCTAGGGTTAGTCAGCCTGCTATCAATCAGGTGCTGACGTAGCTCTGGAAAACAATTACTTGACAAGTGCTCCCATGCAATTAAATCAAAGAGCCCCTCAAAATCATTCACTTTGCTACCCTTCACCCAACCATCCAATGCTCTGCAAAAGAAAGTTACATACTCTACCCATGTACCTGACTCCACCTTCTTGCAATTTCTAAACCTCTGTCTATACAATTCAGGAGTCAACCCATACCTGGACATCAATGCATCTTTCATGTGGCTATAAGAATTATGGACTTCAGAAGGCAAGTCTAACAGTGTGTCCCACCCCTCACTAAGGAACCGCCCCCACAACCCCGCTCCCCAATCCTTCTCAGGGACCCGGTGGGAAGACATGGCTAGCTCATAGGCTTTGAACCATTGCCCAATATCATCATTCTTATAAAACTCTCTCACCACATCCTTAGGAATGTACACCCTAGCTTCAACAGGCATGGACGGTGTGCTGCCACCAGAAGGAGTAATCTCTAAGCTTCTAGCTTTCAACTCCAACTCCCTCAAACTTTTCTCATGCTCCAACTGCATTCTCTTTTCTTCCAGGGCCAATCTCCTATTTTCTAACTCCAGTTGCCCACCCAACTTGAGCTTGGCAAGCTCCAATTCGTGCATCCTGTTTTCCTTCCTGTCCGCCAACTCCTCTGGGGACAGGCCTTTGGCAGACACACTGCTACCTACTGGGGAAGTTGCTCTCCTCCCCTCTGGACCCAATGGCCCCTCCAGCTGCTCATCTGCATTCTCAGCCCCTTCCTCATTCTCAGGGGTATTCCTTGCTTCAACCCAGGCCCTCAGCGCCTTTTGGAACTCATCCTTCTTGGTGAGACCGGTCATAGCAACTTTAAATTTCCTGCAGAAGTGCTTGAGCTGTTTCACATTGCAGCATTCCAGTTTCTCCTCTTCCCACTCATAATCAACAGATGCTATGGATGCTGCTTTATCCATGGTGGTTAAACTTGGCAGTTCTTGGCAAAAATAGAAAATCCCAGAAAAACAATCTACCACAAGTATGTGGTCGCGTTTTGGTCTGAACTCACTAGTAGTGTTCACCAAACACTGTACATGAGTCACAAATGCAAGTCCAGAATCCTCACCGCTGCCCACCAATGTTAGATTTGGGGGTCTCTAGTTGGCAGAGGTAGGTACCTTTGTCCAAATAGGGACCCTTGCGTCTAGTCAGGGTAAGGGGGTACGCTCCTAAAATAACCCCTGCTCACCCCCTTGGTAGCTTGGCACGAGCAGACAGGCTTATCTCAGAGGCAGTGTGTAAAGCATTTGTGAACACATACAGTAACCCAGTGACAACACTACAGATGGACACCACACAGGTTGTATATTAAAAATAAGTATCTTTTATATAGATTTAACACAAGAACACAAACGACAAAAATCCACAATACTGTACTTTAAAAATGGTAGAATTAGCTCAGTTCTCTTTAGATGGTAAATGCGACACTTTGAGTTCAATGTACCTTTGGATGCGTAACGCTATACAATGAAAGTGTTGCAGGGAAGGTGATGCGTCGGTTCCTTACATGCAAGAACGGTGATGCGTCGGGTCCTTACTGATGCGTAGGGGATGCGTCGGTTCTTCTCGGCGTGGGGAGGTGATGCGTTGGTTTCTTACTGCGCTTCCGTGGCGATGCGACCAGCAACGCCGTGATGCGATGAAGATCCGGTGCAATGAGACAAAGATGGCGTCTTCTTCTTGATGCGACACGATGCGTGCATGCCCGACGGCCGTGCGGCGACTCAACGATTCTTCCGAGCCGCGACAGGCCCTGCGACACGCTTCCCGGTGATGCGGCGGCGTCTGATGCGACGTCAATCCTCTTCTCCGGCGATGCGAGGCGCTTTGGCGATGCGATGCGACAGCAGCGACTCCCTTCTTCAGTGATGCGACGACAGCGGCTGCGGCGGCGACATGCTTCTCCGATGATGCGACGGCGTCTGATGCGACGGCGACACTCTTCTCCGGCGATGCGAGGCGCTTCTGCGAGGCGAAGCGACAGCGGCGACACCCTTCTTCAGTGATGCGACGACAGCGGCTGCAGCGGCGACACGCTTCTTCTTCGTGAGTCACGCTTCCAGCTCCTTGCGACACGCAGTCCCTCAGAAGGCCCAACACAACAGCAGGCACTTCAAAAAAACTCTTGGGGAGCTGGTGGGTGAAGTCTGTTGTCCCTGAGACTTCAGCAGGAGGCAAGCTCTCTCTCAAGCCCTTGGAGATCCTTTACAAGTTGATGAAAGTACACACAAAGTTCCTTTCTCCTCTCTTTGGCAGTCAATCCCCCAAACAGCACTCAGCTTAGGGATAGTCTCCTCCTCAGTTTCTCTGGTTCCTCTCCTCAGCAAAGGTTCTTCTTGTTTCCCAAAGTGATCTAAAATTCTGGGGTCTGGGTCCCCTCTTTTATACTCATTTTCCCTTTGTTCTCTGAAGGCAGAGAGGCCTTTGCCTAGTCCAAACCAGTTCTGGTCAGTCCTGGAGCACTTTGTTGACAAGACTCCTTCTTTCCTTTCACAGTGTAGGCCAGGGACATCAGACACACCACAGGAGGTGTAGCCAGCATTGTGGAGGGAAGGCACAGCCCTATTCAGGTCCCAGGTGCAACTCCTCCCACCCATCTCCATGCAGATCTCTCTATTCAGCCATGTGCTGACTTACCCTGTCTCCTGGCATCCCCCAGCCCCTGTCACTCACAAACCAGACAAGGAATACACAACCTAGCAGAGGCAGGCTTGGATAGTTAGGCAAGAAAATACCTACTTTCTAAAAGTGGTATTTTCAAACACAGAATGCTAAAACCAACTTCACTAAAAGATGTATGTTATCATTCTGAGTTCAGGCATACTAAATTCGTTTTTCTACCATGTTCCCTGGGTCAGTTAGGATTATAAGATGTAATAATCAAACTGCCTATTCTGGCCTATGGGGAACAGGTAGCCTTGCAATAGTGAAAAACGAAAATGGCTGTAATTCACTATTAGGACATGCCACACACACCAGGGCATGTCCTACCTTATACTTACAATGCACCCTGCCCTTGGGCCTACCATAGGGGTGTCTGATATGAAGAAAAGGGAAGGTTTAGGGACTGGCCAGTGGGTGCACTTGCCCAGTCAACATGGCAGTACCAGACTGCACACAGGCTCTGCAATGGCAGACCTGAGACACACTTTTACAGGCTGCTTCTGTGGGTGGCACACCCAGTGCTGCAAGCCCACCAGCAGCATTTGGTTTACAAGCCCTGGGCACACTCAGTGCACTGTACTAGGGTCTGACAAGTAAACCAAACCAACCAATCATGGAATCACAAATCCATACATCAATTTACCATAGGGAGCACTTGCACTGTGGCACTGAATAGCAGTGGCACAGTGCCCAAAGCATCTATAACCAGCAAAAACACATGAGGCAACAACAAAAAATGGAAGGGAGACCCACGCCAACAGTGCCAGGTCTAACACATGGAGATTATGCAATCCTGATGCAACAGAATTGTCTATTTCTTTCTCCCTCTCATGGATCCTTTACTCAGTTAGATTATATTTCCCTTTCTAAACCTTTGGTACAAAACCTTATTTCTTCTTCAATTGAACCTATTGTCATCTTTGATTATGCCCCAGGTGTTGCAGATTTTGATTTGCTCCAACCACATCCGAAATCGAATAGGTGGAGGTTTAATAATTCTCTTTTACAAGATTCTGCTTTTTCCTCCTCATTCACCTCTTTTGTTGATGAATTATTTTTTATTGAATACAGATTCAAATACTTCTCCTCAAATACTGTGGAATACTTTTAAGACTACGGCTTGTGGCTTTATTATTGATTGTGTTTCAAAAAGAGGAAGCATTTTCTTAATCAACACAAAGCTGTCTTAAACTTTATTAAACGTTTAGAGCACCAATTTTGCACTACATCCTCTGATTCTGAATTACAAAAACTCGTCCATGCCAAATTTCATTTTAATAAATAACTACTAATAATGCTTCCTCTATATTATTGCGCAGTAGCGCTCGTTATTACAGAGGACACAATAAAGTTGATAAACTTTTGGCTAACTATCTTAAGTCTCAGAAAGAACGTGTAGTTATTGATTCACTCATCAGATGGGAAACATCTTTTCAAAGATCAGGATATTTTAGTTAAGTTCATGACATTTTATAAAAATCTTTATACCCCTGAATCACCTGCTTCTGTTTCTCTTATTGAAGCTTATTTAAACAATATTTCTCCCCTTCTCATGATAATCTCAATTTTGCATCGCTTGAAAATGATTTATCGATCCTAAAATTAACTAAGTCTTTAAGTTCACTCAAAAAAGGTAAAGCCCCAGGCCTGGATGGCTTTACAATGGAATTTTACTTACATTTTTCAGATTTACTCCTCCCTAAACTCTTTCAACACTTTCAATCTTTTCATCTCACTGGTATAGCAGGGGGTACTTTTCAAGAAGCCACAATATGTCTAAATCATAAAGATAGTTGAGATCCTATGCAGTGCAAGAATTATCGTCCTATTTCCCTTGTAAATGTTGATTATAAAATCTTCGCCCAGTTACTTGCTTTGTGGCTTAAACCTCTTCTACCTAATTTGATTGGTAAGGAACAATGTGGATTTGTTAAGGGTAGTCTAACTTCAGATAATTCTCGGTTATTCTTTAATGTGCTAAATAAGGTTCCTTTACTCTCCTGTCCTCTAGCTGCAGTTTCTATAGATGCTGAAAAACACTTGATAGAGTGGACTGGTCTTTTTTACTTAAAGCTCTTAGATGGCACGGCTTTGGTCCTAATGTCATCTCTCTTATATCTTTCCTTTATACAGCCCATAGAGCCTCTGTATTAGTTTTTTTTAAACATAGTTTTATTGGTTTTCAAAGCTTGCACGTTACATACAGTGGCTTAAGTGTGCACAGTAATTCCAACAAACGTCTTACAATATTACTTGCAACAGGTTCCAACATTTCCTATTCATTGTCCTGCAGGGACATATTTGAGTTACCCACATGTTGTACATTTTACGAGTCCATTACGACGTTACTGTTGGTCGTCCAAAGCTACCAGTAGATAGCATCATTTCAGCTTTCCGCATCTGTACTACACTTCTGTAGTTGGTTATAACATTTTCTCATCCCAGCAAATAATATATCAGACCCACAACAATACTGGTCCCTCGCCCCTCCCCTTCATCCTGAGTCCCTACAAAACCTCTAGTGTCAGTCTTCGGCACTTACACGATTGTATCTTATATCATACACTTTGCATACTACATACGCCCATGTACGAGTCGGTCTCATTCACTTCCTTGTGTATTACTAACAGCAGTAGTAATGTCTATATCCAAGGACCTACACGCCTCCAGCATGACATCCCATTCCATCGCAATTGGCGTCTTACGTAACCCCCTCGCTTCCTCCCGTCTCAGCGCGGCACTCTCTGCACCCCCCCAGCGCACCAGCTCACTATGCCATGCATATGTTGCGGGCGGCGATTTAGATTTCCCCCGCATGGTGATCGCCCGTACTGCCAACAGGAGCGCCAAGTTTACAAACCTACATTGCACTTTGTATTTGGAAGTTCCTATCCTTAAACCCAGGATACAGCCCTCGACTGTAGCAGGTATCTCCCTACGTGTGATCTCCGCCGTGTGGCGTCTGACCGAATCCCAATACTCTCCAATCCGTGGGCATGACCATATCGTGTGTATTAGGTCCGCTCCCTCTAATCGGCATCTGGGGCAGTGGTGTCGTGTGGTTGGGTACATCTTATCTAATTTGCGCGGTGTGAGATATGCCCTGTGTAATATCATAGTTTGAATATACTTGAACCGCGCGTTCCGCGATACCTTTTTGGGATGTTCCATTACTCTCTCCCATTCCTTATCTTCGAGGGCCCTGCCCATGTCCCCCTCCCAGGCACTAGGCAGCGGCGTCAGGTCTATTTGTGTGTGGGAGCGCAGCCCTACATATAACCACTTAATGAGGTGCCGGCCCCTCCCCATGTAATACAGTGTTTTGACCAGATCATTTGTGGGGGGTTCTTGCCTTTGTGGGGCCCAGTGGGCTCGAACGTATTGCGAGAGTGCTGCATGTAAGAGGTACAGATGGGCCGGCGCTCCGGTTTCCTGCACAAAGTTATCGTGATCTAATAACACCCCATCCCCAAAGAGGTCCGCCACCGTAGTAACCGCCACATCCAACCAAGGTGCAAGTCTATGCGTCGTCAAGCGTCCACCTTGTAAAGGTATACCAAGCAGGGGTATATTCCTGGCATATGCGGGTGATACTCCGGTGTACTGCAGAGCTGCCCTCCAGCACCGCAACGTCATGCGCAAAAGGGGAGGGAGATCCCGCGGAATCTTGCTATGAGGCAGCAAGAGGGTGTGTAGAGCCCCTCGTCCTACGTCTTGTTCGGTCATCCCTATCTCCTGTAGATTACGCCCTGCTGTCCAGAAGGACAGCCACTGCAGTTGACAAGCGTAAAAATACGCTCTGAGATCAGGCACTCCCAGGCCTCCTCCGGACGTGCTGCGTTGCAACTTCTTTAAGCTAATACGCCGCCTACCCGTCCTCCAAATGAGTTCAATGAGTAATGTGTTCATTAATTTAAAAGTGGTGCTCGGGAGCATAAGTGGTATGTTTGTAAAATAATAAAGTAGCCTCGGGAGGACCACCATTTTTGCTTTCGCTGCCCTGCCCGCCACTGACAGTGGCAGAGTGGTCCAAAAGGTAATGCTAGATCGTATGGCTCTCAGGGCCTTGTTCAGGTTGCCCTCTAGTATGTCTGCCTGGGACCGGTAAACTTGGATGCCCAGATACTTAAACGTATGAGGTGCAACCTTGAACTGCAGTGTCCATAGGGGTACGGAGGTCGCGCAAGTAGAGGATAATATCATCCGCATATGCCGACAGCAAGTGCGTGGTGTTTCCCACCGTAATCCCCATGTCGGCCAGCTCCGCCCTGATCTTCAATGCCAAAGGTTCGAGTGCCAATATAAAGATAAGCGGCGAGAGCGGGCACCCCTGTCTCGTTCCCCTATGTATCTGATATTCTGCCGATATGTGCCCTCCCGTCCGCGCTCTAGCCGTAGGGGCGTTATAGGAGCCTCTGTATTAGTTAATGGGCATTTATCCCAATACTTCCCATTACAATGTGGAGTTCATCAGGGTTGTTCTTTATCCCCTCTTTTATTTGTTTTAGTTCTTGAACCTTTTTTATCTCATATTCGTAATAATAGTTCTATATCTGGTTTTTATTAAAGTGATAATCATCTGAAGCTATCCGCTTATGCAGATGATATTCTTTTTTTTTTTATTTCTCACCCCGACGTTTCTATTCCTCCTATAATGCAGGAAATATCCGAATTCTCTTCTGTTTCAGGTTACAAAGTTAATTCAGATAAAACAGAAGTTCTCCCCATTACCAAATTTTGTGTTAAACAATCATTTGAATCTACTGGATTCCTTTGGAATAGTTCTAAAATTAGGCATTTGGTTTAACAATTTTATTTTGGACACAGTTGCAATTAATATGAAAGAAGGATTGAATAGACTTGATAAACTCCTTTCTTCTTGGAATCCTCTTTATCATCAATGGTGGGGTCATCTTGATTAAAATGATCGTCACACCCATCTTATTGTATACTTTATCTATGATTCCAATCCATATTCAGCTTATATATTTAAAAAATATTGATTCTCTCCTTTCTAAATTTCTCTGGAACAAGAAAAAATCTAGAATTTCCTTATAACACCTCAGGAAACCAAAATCTGATGGGGGTGTGAATTGTCCTGATTCTCTGGGTTATCATAAGGCTGTTTAATTAAGGCAAGCCTCGAAATGCCTCCTCCCAGATTATTCCCCTCCGTTCCTTTATGGCTTCTTATTGAATATTCTTTGCTCGCACCATTCTCTATAAAAGAAGTTCTCTCCTTTTCTTCAAACAATGCTATTATCTCTCTACCGTTATTTAAACATACATGCTTTCTGTTGAAACCTTATTATCAACCAAAGATTCTCTATAGAGACTCTTTTTTGCAATCTCCGCTTTGATACAATTGTCTCATAACTATCAATAACAGGTCTATATATTGGAAATCTTGAAGACTCAGGGGGATAACTTGGGTCCAAGATTTATTTGATGGTGTGAATCCCTGTTCTTTCCCTCAATTTCAGGTCATATTTAGTTGTCCTCACTCATTTTGGTATACATTTTCGATTCTTATGGAAATAATTCTAGATGTTTTTATTTTCTCCCTCCGTCTGAGTCTTTCCCGACAGAAGATTCACTTTTCAGAATACTTAAGTTAATTCCAAAAGCATCTTTTATTTATAAACATCTTTTAGCCCCAGATCCAGATCAAATTAAGACCAAGATAGAACTTAGTTAGGAGAATGATTTGCGAGGTGTTTGGAGTTTCGACTTCTGGAACAAAATTTGGTGTAGATCATTAAATGTTTCCAGGACTGCCTCTACAACTCAATCTTTGTTCTTTTTATACCATAGACTATATCATACACCTATATCTATTGCTAATTTTTCACACACAAATAATGCAAATTGTTGGTAATGTGGACATTCATTTGCAGATTTGATACACCTTCTCTTTGTTTGCCCTTCAATTGCTTCATTTTGGTAATTTGTTTGGTCCCAACACTAAATCATTTTTAATCTACACTTTCTTATGTCGAACATTATATGTTTTCTAGGACGTTTATCAGATAATGTGGGGTTAAGTTCACATGAAAACGATTTAGTTGATCTTATGTTGGCCCTAGCTTTTCAACAGATCACACTCAATTGGAAGTGTTCAACTAAGAACTCAGTCAAGGCTTGGTGGTATAATGTTTGTCATTATCACAGGTTGGATATTGCCTTTGCCTCTTCATGTAAACCATATGTAAATTGAGATTTATATTGGTTGCCATTAACCAACTATTTAATTATGGTTGCAAAAAGACAAGTGCTCTGTAAACGTTTTAAAATGTTCAAACCTCAGTAAATTGTTATATTCTCTGCTTTTTTTTCTTCAGTATCCTTTGCTATTACATTTTTTCTTTACGTTTTTCAGATTATTCACTTTTTTCTGCTAATATATATTGATACTCGATTAGTTACAGATTTATTTTTTACTTCTTTCTCTTTCCTCCCTCCCCTCCCTATGATATCGGTAAAATTGTAAACAACTTTCTTCTCTTCTCTATTGTTGCTATTCTCACTAATCTCATGTTTAACATGTTATAATTATTACTTACTTTTATGTACTTTTCATTATTAATAAAGCTTATTTAACATAAAAAAAGAATTCTAAGCAAAGGGACCAAGATCATTTTCCTTGGGGCCTTGTATAGGCCACAGAAAAATATGAAATGCAACTGTGACTGTGGTGGGAAGATATTTTCCAATAGTTTCAAGTATTTTGAAGGCAGCTATATGCGAAGGGAACTTATTTTTCTATGGCATGAAAAACAGTGAGTACTCCGCTTTTAAATACAGCCTAGTTTAACTCTCTAGATGCAGACATCTAGATAGAGAATGTCTTACAGGCTATGCAAACCTTAGAATTCAGAAAAGCTACAGGGGTGGTTGCCATTCACCTCAATTTTTATAAAACATTTGGGAGTTACTTGCTCCCATTATATTTCAGAAAGCTGGAGGGGTTGATCGCAGTAGTGGTCTACCATCCTCTTTGAACTCTATTAGATTACCTACATACATGAGAGGATCATACTTGCATACGCAATGACTTAATGCTGTTGCAAAAATATACTCAAAGAATCTTGTCAGTCTCTGGATATCAAATCAGTGTTTGTCCACAACAATGTCTTTACACCTGGTTGAGCTACTACTTTACATACTAATTCTGACATTTCTCCATTTGATGCAGCTTTCACCAGGCACAGAGAGGTCAGTATGATCCTCCTTGATGCTGAGGCAGTATTTGCCAGAATTGCAATGCACTTTACATCATCTTTTATGGGAATGATGGGGTTTGGTAAAACATTTCTTTGCCATATATGGGCATTATATTCTACTACACTGCTAGGGTGATAGTTACAGGCAAGGTCTCCAATTTATTTCAGCTAACTTGTGGTATTCTGCAAGGATGCCCCATCTCTCCAATTCTATTTGCAATTGAAGAGGAAACCGGTTTTTAAAAAATAATGAGGAGTAAGTACAGAACCTCTGTAGTGAGAGAATAAAGGTGCTAGGTACTGCATACATAAATGGTTTTGAAGGTTACACCTGTGATGTTGATCAAGCTGTCAGTTTAATGGAGGAGGCATTATGCTTAGAGGAAGTATTTAATTGCATTTCAATAAAACCCAGGCTAGCGTTAAGTTGATGCAGAGTAATATGATAACTAGATTGTTGAAGTTGCAACTTAAAAATGTGTGGCAATATTGGGCAGATGGTTTGCTTAAACTATGAAGCTCTTTCAAGTCAATGTCCCTGTCAAATGTGCCATAGTCACTGTTTACCCAATAGCCTTGTTGGACCCTCCAATATAGTTAAAAACAATATGCTCTCTAACTTCTTATACTTATTTCGATCCATATCACCTATTTGGGTGGTCTTCCCCAAAACCTTTTGCCTTCCTCCCCCTTTTTTGCTGATCTCGTTTTTTGCTGGCCTTAGGACTCTGTGCACTTTACCACTGCTAACCAGTGCTAATGTGTATTTGCTCACTGGTAACATTGGCGTATAACCAATTGGCACATTAAATTTACTTATGAGTTCCTAGTAAAGTGGTGCTACATGTAGCCAGGGAGTGTAAATTAAATGCTGTTAGTAGATCTGCAGCACTGATTGTGCCACCCACTTAAGTAGCCCTCTAAAGCATGTCTCAAGCCTGCCATTGCATCCTGCATGTGCAGTTTTAAACTGCCATTTTGAATGGGAAAAATAAACCTCTTGCCAGGCCAAAACTTTCCTTTTTAATACATATACATCACCCCTATGGTACGGCCTGGACAACCCAGGTGGCAGGGTGAGTGCATTTCAAATGTTGGACATGTACTTTTAAGTTTTACATGTCCTGGTAATCAAAACATTTTAAATTCTTTTTTCACTACTGCAAGACTACCTCTCCAATAGGATAACATTGAAGCTACTATACTGCATTAAATAAGCTGTAATTTCCAAATGGGAGCAGGTGACCGGTTCATGTTTGGTGTCTTTGGAAATATAATGAAAAATCCTCTCTCAAGGTGGAGTCAGACTTTAAATTACAATTTTGAAAATGCCACTTTAAGAACATTTGGCATTTTCCTGCCTTAGCTATTCAGTGCCTGTAGCTGACAGTTGGGCTTTGTGTATTCCTCCTAGACACACACACACAATAGAGAGCTTAGGTGTGCCTGGATCGGCCATCACTGGCAGGGTGGAAGGGCGGAGCTGGGAACAGCCCCACATACACTTGAATAGGCCGCATCTTGGATCCACACAAAGGGCTGCATGCCCCCTGTAGTAAGTCTGGAGCCAGGTCAGGGAAGGGCGGATGCCTGTGGACTTCAAAGGGAAACCTCTAGAAGCTCCTCCCACTTCAAAGACAGAACTGGATAGAAATATTTGGCCTCAGGCACCAACTCCTCAGTATGCTTGTGGACCTGTGGATACTCTGCCAGGAAGAAGGAATGCTGTGCTGCTGAAAGAACTGCCACCTTGCTAAGCTGCTGCCCTGAAGGACTGCTGCCTGCTGTGCTCACCTGCTGTCTGCTCCCTCTTGCCTGGGTGCGAAGGACTGGTCCTGCATCTGTTGATCCCAGGACCTCAAAATGACTCCTAGGGATAGTTGGCTGGCCTCCTGACTAAAGCCTCAGAGACACAAGGCTCCAACAACCTTGACACCAGCACCTGGACTATGCCATCTGTGAGTCCTACCCTGTCAAGTGTTGCCACCCCAGTTCTGGACACTTGGAAGTGGTCCTAACTGGGGTCTGCCAGTCCATCTGTGGATCCAGCAGAACGGACGCATCACCTCACCTGCGCAGTGCAATCCTGAGCGGAACCGATGCATCGCCTCTGCTGCAAGGGTTCTTCCAGTGCAAGGACTCTGCATTAACCTTGCAGCTCACCTCAGAACCACTGCTGTGTGAAGCTTCACCCATGCAGACCCTCACTTCCCAAATCCTCATTGATGGCATCCTCGACGACGGCACAGGTTCTCGCATCGCAGACTCACAGCTCCTCTGAACCAACGCATCACCTTGACTGAGCAAAGAATCCCGATGCCGGATTTCGCATTGCAAGCCCCTGTAAATGGGATCCTCAACGACGACACTCGACCTCATTTCGCAGCACTGCACCACCTCGGAGCCGACACATTGCCTCCGATGCACAACGCATCCTCATTCCTGAACCTCACAATGCTATGAAACCAGGACTTAAGGTACTCTCGTTCAGCAGGCCTAACTGGGTTCCTGCAGCTGGCACATGCTCTATCGCGGTTGGCCTGAACTTGTGAATTTGTACCGGTCTGGCTTAAAAAGATACCCACATTTGGCACTTTGTGCTTCTTTGTGCTATACTGTATTCTTTAAACCTGCATAAGAGAGGCTCTACTGATTGGATTTTTGTTGCTTTGGTCTTGTTGTACGTTTTTCTAAACTGGTGTGGGATCCTTTTGTGGTGTGTATTCACTGTGCAGCTGTTTGAAGTGTTGCAAAAATACTTTACACATTGCCTCTGAGTTAAGTCTGACTGCTCTGTGCCAAGCTACCCGCAGGCTGAGCACAGGTTAATTTAGGGATTGCTTGTGCCTCGCCCTGGTATTGTGGTTGCTGCTTGAGTAGAGTTCCCCTCCCCCGAACCAGTAACCCAATTTCTTACAATTCCTTACTCCTTCTTTTGACATCTAGACTCAGAAATTGGTAGTTTTATATGGGGACATCAGAGAACTGATTATTCTTCGAATAAAGAACTATTTGTTTCCTAAAATAACCCATGCAGAAATGAGGATGGGCGGATCTAAGTGCTATTTCCGCATAGCTATGGGGCAACGTTTGGAATGTCTTATATCGAGAATTGTGACAGCAAATTGCTGATTATTCATCATCTGGCACTGGGTTTAGATATTAAATATCTGCTTTAATAAACACTCAGACCCTAATTACAGCAAATGTGTACGATTTAAGATTATTAAGAATCCTCGAAAAATACGGCTTCATTGGTGTCAATTGCAAAAAATTAATCACTATACACCACTATGGTGTAATTCCTCTTTTCCTAATGTATTACATAATTCTGTTTGTAAAATATGGGAAAAATAGGGGGTGGTTTTCACTAATCAACTATTTTACACTGGTGTGTGTTTAGTACATTTTTGAACCTTGAAAGGGAGCTTGACTTGCCACAGTTTTCTTTTAAATATTTTGCAGATACGTAATTTTTTCAGTAGGACACATATTTAAGATATATGTATGGATAGTTTTGATCTGTTAGAACTGATGAGTACTTGTAAGAACAAAATACCCATTCGAGAATTCTTCGATGTAATCATGACACCCACCAAAGATGATGAATGGACTGCCAAATTAGGAAAGGATATTTACCCGCAAAAAATTCCACGAGCTTTCAATATGGCTTCTGCATCTTTTATATCCGCTAGAGTGAAACGACAGCAATTTCAAACTGTAAATATGTTATATTATACACCTAAGAAGCTATTTCAATGGACGACCAAAGCAGATTTCACTTGCCCCAAAAGTAGGGACTTGTTCTAATGTATATGCATTCTGAATGGCTGTAGCATGTTGAATGTCGTCAAGACTTAATATCAGCATAGAATTTAGTACACGTAGTATTAAGCTGGGTACTGATGTGAATGCACCTCCCTGGTGTGTTCCCATTGTTTTTATGGGGATCGTTATATCCAGATTGTGTATAGCTAGGGAATGGATTAGCTCAGTTGCCGCTACGATTGATAAATGGTGGCCCTATAGGTGTCACAATATGAAATTGAAGCAGCTATTTTTAAGGCAAAAGGCTCAAGGGGCCGTAGGCGGCTCTTCCAAACATGGAGTGAGATTTGTGTGGAATCATATAAAACGCAAAAAATGTTTGCGTGTGTTATTAATGAAATTTAATCTCTGCTGCTGTTTTGCATTTTTTATTATACCATATCTTCTATGTGAAGAATATGCATATCTATATGAATGATAATGCTCTTTTCCATAATAAAAAAAGAATATTGAAAGGAACTACGGAATGCACGTTATTAATTCAATTCTAATGACCACGTGTCAAGGAAGCAAAGTTTGAATAACAGTCAGTATTCCCATTAACGATTTTTTAAATGCAATATATGTGCACTTATTTTAAGGGAGTTTTGGAGTCATTAACTTTTTGAATACATTATATGTGCACTTTTGTGGGGGGATTTAGGAGCCATTCAACTGAGCTAGAGGTTTTCACAAATAATATAACCTTCTATTCTCCTAGCTTATTTTATTTGAATTGATGAACTAAGAAGAATAATTTATTTGCTGCCGTTATTGTTTAACCAGTATGAGTTCATTGACGTCTCAATATACACTGGTAGTCATAGTTAGAGCATCCATGCATTACAATGCTAAGGGGAGCGTGATGTAATTAAGAGCACTGCATTGCCTGAAGCACTTTTTATAAACTGTGAAGGCAAGTCAGTTTATGAAAATCAGGGGAATATGTTATGACACCTTGAATGATAACACAGACTATGCCTGTTGTTTTTAATTGAATGCCCTTAATAGAGCTAATGTTTGTTTTTCTAAAAATAAAGGATGTACACAAATATGTCATCTCGCATTATAATGGTATAAATATACGAGAGTAATATGGTGCCATCAGACAACTGAGGAGTTTCTAGTGCCACTGTGAATGGGAAACAACATTTCATATTTTGAGCGTTCTTTCGCTGCATAGTATTGCTAACAAGACATATTGATACCAGTTCACTTCACTAATTATGAGAAAATGCAGTCAATACGGTTAATAGAATGCAAATGAAAGTATGTCTGTCTGATCACTGTAATTCCTACTTGTACTGATAGAGTCACATTGTTCGGTACTGAAATGTTGGCCAGCATTACTCTAATTTACAAAAACACTGTAATTTGACACCTTTCCAACACTCATATTCCAGCAGTGCAGAAATCTACATAGCGTAGATTTAAGCAAAAGTGGAATGGAAGCTAGTGTGCAAATGCACATTTTCTTCTCTGCCGGAAAACATTTTTCCCCATGGAGAAAGATCTTCCCTTGCAACACCATGAAATCTGGGGGTTATCCATTCCCCTTTCCATTCTGGATGGAAGAGGATTTGCTCCACCCTTAGAGTGAATTGTCAACCGTTTCCAGGCTGGGGAGTGATTTGATTGGATCGTAATTTGTGAATGCCCACAATGGCATGTTTGTAGGGATTTCTTCCAAAATACACCTTATAACATACACTTTCCACCCCTTGAGTGGGATTTACTACTGCAGATTTTTCCACACTCATGGCAGAGAAATCCACAGTAGTAAAATCATGAACGCACACCAGAAATGTTTTTGTGAATTCCTGGCAAGCGTAAATTAAGGTATTTTCAGCCGTAAGCATACAGCTTTGTGAATCAACCACTGTATGTGAGTTAGGTAAGCATAAAAATATGATTATTTTCTTGAGAAAATCTTATGTGAACATTTGCGAATCTGCAACCAGGAGTTTCTACTGCTACATGTTTCCTAGCAGCAATCAGCAGAAAGTAATAAACTCACTTATTCCTCTCTTTACCTGAATGTGGGCAAGTCCCCAAATGTCCCAAGGAAGGCGGGCCATTTGCACACAATACACCTTTTTAATTGTATGGCAGCTTCTCTGAGCCCTAAACAGCCCAGCCAGCAAGGACAAAGGAAGGTGACAAGATCACAGACTTGGTGCTGTGTTGTTTGAAACTGTAAAAACTGTTCTTTTTCTCCAGCCTTAACTATTTCCATTTATAGCTTGGTTTTTGTGCAATTTGTACTATTAAAACTGCTGTTTTCTTCTACCTGTGACTCTTTACATTTCTCTTCTGGTTTTGCCCTAAACTGTGCTAAAGCTTATAGAAGGCAACCCCCCTCCCCTTTACAAACTAAAAAGGCAAAATACACCCGAAGCCTAACCAGAGTCTTTTTAAGAAACTTTTTAATGTTTTGTGGTTTAAATCATGTTTGGGAAGTGTATGTAGCACTCGTTTTTGGCTTGAAAAAGTGCTTTTTAAGTGCACAAAAGCAGTATTTTAGTGGTTTTAGATTTGGGTCTTACCTGCAGGGTTGAACAGGAGCTACAAAGTGTGTATTGAGCCTGTCTGTATTCAAGCAGATTCTGACTTTAGGAGCATCTTCTTGCCCCCTGCACACCAGTTTGTGGTTTAGTGACTGGCCCACAGGCAGCATCTGAGCAGGTCTGGCCACTCCCCTCTCAGCTGTTCAGGCCCTTAGGTTTAAGGTCAAATGTTCCTTAAAGAGCTTTCCTATTGGCTAGGGTGGTGATTGGTTAATAGGGCCATGGCTCCCATTTGCTCAATGGTTTATGACTAGGGTTAAAATTGGCCCAAGGTCACCTGATAACTAGGCCTATTTAACTTTATGGCTCAGGGGCGTCTTAGCCCGGGCATTAGGTCTAGGGGTGAAGAGGACAAGGGCAGTTCCCTGTTTGGGCCTGTTCGGGCCAGGTCAGGCCTAGGCTCAGAGATGTTGCACATTTTTCAATTTGCCAGCCCCCACCTTAAGCCATCCACATCCGCAAACATAATAACACAATCTCAGCAGACACACACTGCTTATTTAGAACAAATAAACTCCATCCATAGTTCAATGCCTCAACAACCAATACTAAACCCAACAAACCACCTCTATACACACTTCTATCCCTACTGCCACACAATGGCACCTTCACTCTGACACAAACCACCACTCCATCCTTTACCACTATCAAATCCACACGTCATCATCACAACACAAACTAACACTACACATGACCTTAATCCCCTCATACACACACTCAGTGTTCATACAAAACACCGCTAACCATCGGAGTGGACTTGCGCTCAGGGACTCTGAGTCCCAGTCATCAGTGCGTCAGGAGGCATCTGTTACCGGAGGAGGTCACGCCCCCCTACAGCGCTTGAAAGCACGTTGCGGGCTCCCGCTGCTTGGGGAACACTGCTAACTGGCTGAGTGGACTTACGTTCAGGGGCTCTGAGTCCTGGTCATCATGGCACAACGAGGCATCAGCTACCGGGGCAGTTGGAGGTAACACCCCCCCTACAGTGCTGTAAAGCACGTTGCAGACTCCCGCTGCTTGGGGAGCACCGCTAACCTGGCTGAGTGGACTTGCGCTCAGGGACTCTGAGTCCCAGTCATCACCACACCAGGAGGTGCTAGCTACCAGGGGAGGAATAAATCACGCACCCCTTCAGCACTTGAAAGCGTGTCCTGCACCTGGACATGGGCAAGCATAAACTGCTTTCAGGTAAAGACAAGAGCAAGAATAGAGACACGGCCAATAGAATCCCCAATGGGAACACGTTGGACTCTTATTTAGCATGCATGATGAACACCATTACCGAAGAAACTGACTTGGTTGAGCGGCGGCTGTCCACGGACAGGGGGAGAAGGCTCTAATCCCTCAATACTCATCCAGATAGGTACACCACTGGGACAGGATAGCTTGGGCCCGGTTGGTACTATTAACCCGCTTACACCAGCTGATGGCATCTCGCCAGATTTCTGTGGTGCTGATGCCTTGAATGCTAGTGATCATGCACCTTTAGCTAAAAGAAAGTGTAAAAATAATCATTCTGCCAGAGGGAAACCTCCCCTTAGAAATCCAAGTAAACAGGGTCCATCTGGGCCTAAGGAAATTGACGGGGGTGAGTCACCATTAAACTGGGATACTATCTTAGACAAATTTAAACCTATTCTGGCCCAGTGTGTAGCCCCTATAATGGAAAAACTGCAAATCTTGGAATTCGCAAACTCTAAATTATTACAGAAGACCAATCAGTTGCCCCAGGTAATAAAGAAATTGATAAGGAGCGAAATTTGTCAAGGGATGTTGCACTCCCACTGCATAGTCTCCCAATAACTAATTCTGATGTAATGTCAGGTCTCCCAACATTAGTTAGTGGCAATAAAGCAACAACCCTGAGTAACCAGTATGAGCATGGGACAATTAGGGGACAAGAAGGTGGGACAGGGGGAACATCCCAAGAGGCTAACGTCCTGGCCACTCTGATTTACCACCGGCATGCAGTCCCTACATTGTTGTAATAACAGGGGTTCCAAGGCTAGTTCTCAACAATGATGAGACCACATCTCAGTTGCAAAACAAAGTATGCCACTGGCTAGGTAATAACACTGTTTTTTCCACCAGGGAGTCTAACGATATATTGTTTTTTAGGAGAATTGGGTGAGTGGGCCCAGCCAATAATCACTTGAGGGGGGACTTTGTGGTGATTAACTGTAGATCACCAGCACTAGCAGGGCGACTACTTCAAAAAATTTGTATGCAGCCCCTATTGGACGGGGGTATAAATCTTGTACCATTAGGGTTACTTGACAGACATCTGCAATTAGGTCCAAGGGCAAGACCCGTATATGTAGGAACGGTAGAGAAACCGTCCATTCCCACCCATAATGGATTTCTGCCCCTGTCTAGACTGGATAGCAATGATTTACTCCCTAGTTTATATCAGCATTCCGTACCTGAGGACCGGTCCTGGTTGAATCACAAGCCCACTCAATTTCAGAGTCCAAGGGAGTCCCTTCTAACAAAAATGGTTAGTTGGAACATAGCAGATATTAGATCCAAGTTGTCGGACCCATAGTGGCTCAATTTTGTATCTCAATATGACATAATAATGTTACAGGAAACTTGGGCCCTGGATTCTCCCATGTTCGAGGTTTGAATGCCACCATGTTCCAGGTATGGCTATCCCAGGACAAAGGTGGGTTAACCATCATGATCCATATATCCAAGCTATTTAGAGTTTTTCTTATACCTTTGAAATAAAGAGGGATACAGATTTTGTGGGTTGTGGCATCCAGTTGTTTTACCTTTTTTATGGTGAATTTTTGCATATCTGTATAAGATGTTGGCTGCCAGATTAAGTCTCTATTTGAGATGTTGTCTATTTTAGAGGCTAGATCCCTTTCCAATCTTTGCTATTTTAATGTAATCGAGGGTGGGGATTTTAACACCAAGGTGGGCTGAGATCTTGTTGATTATGATCTATTCATACAAGGAGATTTATCCACTGGCTCGCCCGTAGTCGATGAAAGAGGCAGGCAGCTGATCAATGCTATTGGTCAGGTCAATCACCTCAATGTAGGGAGTATTGAGGAGAAGCCATTTGACCTCAAACCAATGTTTGTGGGTTGGGAAAAAGGGTTGGTTATCGACTATATTTTTATCACTAGATCCATAGGGAAGATTGTCAGAGCTGGGGAGGTTCTGTCCACTTGCCATAAGACCATAACCATTTAGGAGTTGATCTGGCAATAGCTACTTGGGGAAACTGTATAGCTAATCCTGGCCTGACTTGTTTGTCCATCAAAAATAGAGGCCTTAGAATTAAATGTCATTGTATTTCAATCCCTGCCCTGTTTGATTCCTTAGTTGGAACCAATCTAGGTCTGATTCTGAACGCACTGCTTATGAATGATACTTCCCTAGAGAGTGTCTTAGAGGCCATTCAATCTTTAAATCTTGCTGTGAAAACGATCATGTTTGACCTTTCTGGCAAGAAAGGATCAGTAAAATGACAACTTTGATGACAAGTGTAGGACTTCCACTATGGCTTAAGGGAGGTGTTAAACAGGAGACCAAGAGTACAGAGTGATATTTCCTTAGCAAGAATAACGTATAGGGCGGCAGTCAGAGATAGGAAGTGAACCTTGAAAGAGGAAGAATGAGATTGTTACCTGTAATACTGCTGATGCAAAGGAGTTTTGGGAGATTGTCAAGGGGAAACAGTTTTCTCCCATTCTGTCTGATGACTCGGGTACAAATATTACTCTAGAGCAATGGGTGGCACATTTTAAATTAATTTACACAATGGTGTCTGAGTACCCTATGGATAGTGTTGAAGTAGCACTCAAGTTTCTCCTGAACATCAGCTTTGAACTGGAGGAGGTCATTTCTGCCATGCAGGCTAGTCCATCCAGCAAGGCCCCTGGTCCTGATGGGATCCCTTTGGACCTCTATAAAGCAAATATCCCTATCTGGGCTCTTCTGCTAATAAATGTTTAGAATGCAGCTGCTGTAGAGGGCATCCACAGGTCTTGGAAATTTGCCACTATTGCACCGGTCTTTAAGAAATTAAACAGACCGGATCCGTGTTGCTATACACCCATTTCCCTACTAAATTCAATAATTAAAGTGGCAGGTTGAGTTGTCCTGAAAAGAATAGATGACTGGACCCAACTTAACAACATTCTTAGCCCCAGCCAATATGGGTTCAGAGAAGAAAGAGGGACATGGGAACAGTGTTTAAATCTTAACCTGCTGATAGGAAAATATGCAGGGGTAAAAAATGAGCCTATTTATTTAGCAATCATGGACCGTAGGTGTGCTTTCGACCGGATTAACAGGTCAAAGCTGTTGATACTACTGGCTTGTCTGGGTATACCCCAAGAACTAATTGATTTTTTTTGTTTTTGCCCTAAATTCTGATATTGCTGCCTCTGTTAGGTATGGTCAGGATGGGGAATGTAGGGATTTCTTCTGCCTTCCCCGGGTTGTCAGACAGGGCTGCGTCCTGGCTCCTCTTCTCTATATAAATGGGTTGGACAATTACTTGGCGCTGAATGGAAAGCAAATGCCCAATGTTAAATCTTCATTTGTCCCGAGATTGCTATACTCAGATGATGCTGTATTACTCTCTCGTACATCGAACGGTCTCAAAGGTCTAGTGAACCGGTTTGTTAATTTTATGGACAAGATTGACGTTGATGTAAATATCGCCAAAACGCATTATATGATATGTGGGAAGCAGCCCACCAAACTAGACCAATAACTTTCAAAGGGAAGGTTATTTCAAGGGTAAGCTCATTTTATTACTTGTGCATTACCTTTGATCAGCAGAATAATTGGATCCCTTGTCTGTCCAACAGGACCCAGCATTTTAACCACACCTGTTGTGCTTTATTTAGGTTCTTAATAAGGGTAGGCAGTAAACCAGTTCTCCAACTCTTACAAATATATGGAATTTTTACCAGTCCTCACATTTGGAGCAGCCATTTGGGGGTATTGGAATAGTCTGAATATACAATGGGAGGACAGCCGTTTTTGTAAGAAACTACTTGGGGTGGGACCTTCAAGCCCTAGTCTTTTTATACATGATGAGCTCAACCTGGGGTATGTGGAAGATCATGTAAAATTAGCCCTATTGATCCTGTGGATAATGATCTGGAGCAGGAAACATACAGCAATCAACAAGGCAGTCATTTTAGATTGTCTGGGATGTGAGTATGGCCCTAAAACCCCATGTCTGGCCCATATCAAAAATTTTCCTGAACATTAGGATGCCCGGAATTGTATAATTTCCCCCCATTTGCTAAGCAAGAGTGACGGCCTAAAGGTAAAAATGTTGTTTCTTAGCCAAGCAGCTGAGAAGACTGCTATGGAAAGGCCAAATGTGAGAAGGTGTATGGATATTCAAACCATCGCTGGCCCCGAGCCTTATCTCTCCCAAGATCCGTGGTTGCTTGTTCAGTTGCAAAGATTTTGGGTCATATGTGGGGCATTAGGACGAAGCTGCAGAAGTTATGAAGTAGACGGTTTTATCTGTTACAATTGTTTATTTAATATGATGTTTTAACATTTTAATTGTGGATGTATTAAAGGAATTTCATTGGCAGTGCACCAGGAGAACATCGACAGCATAGAGGACTCTGTTAGTTCTTTTATAGCTACCTTGAGGTTTTTGCTGTCATGGTCTCTATCCGCACAATAGAGAGGTCAGTCTATCGTGGTGATTGTAAAACTGGCTTAGTCCAACAACTGGCTAATGTCCCTTACTATGTAATCCACGTTTTATTAAATTTTTTACATATTTATATGAGCTGTATTGCACATGCACTTTTATGGTCGTATGACCGAAATAAGGTTTTTGAATGAATGAATGAGAGAGAAGGCTGCTATGGAGAAGCCAAATGTGAGAAGATGCATGGATATTCAAATCACCGCTGGCCTTATCTCTCTCAAGTCAGACATCCATGGGAAGGATCATTGCTCACTTAGGGGGTGATTAGGATGGCGGTCGGACTTATGTTGCAATGCCTATATTTTGTATTGCGGCGGGTGCTGCGGTCTGCAGCACACGCCGCAGTACATAAAATGGGCAAGACATATCCCTGCACTACGTGGCAGGCACCATGCTGTGCCTGCCACATGGTGCAGGGATATGTAGGAGATCACCATAGGTGCCCCCCCAAAACCCACAGCTGAGGGCCAGGGGGGAAGTGGGCCCGCTATGGGCCCACAATGTCCCTTTCCACCTGCCTTTTCATGGTGGGTTAACCGCCATGAATTGGCGGGCGGAAAAGGACATTGTAATCACTACAACTGCCACTGTTGTAGGGACTACAAGTGCCACCGATGGTCCGACGGGCTCCTTGAGCCCGTCGGATCAGTGGCGGTTGGTCTCTCCGACCGCCACCCATCCACCGGCCATCCTAATGTGGCGGGCGGAAATCGTCAGTACAATGCGGTGGGAACGGCCCACCATCATCGTGATCAGGCCCTAAGTTCCGACCATCCGGTATAGGCTATGTTTTCCTCCAGGACAGTATGACCCTAGTACTATATTGATATGCCCCTGTGATGGGAGTTCGCCATAGACTCTAGAACATTTAATTAGGCCTGGGCGGTAAATTCCGTTCCGCTCGCGGAATTTGCGGAATTTGGGTAATTTTGCGTTCCGCAGAGAACGCGGAATTGCCAAAAATTCCGCGATCCGCGGCTTCACGGAGTTTTTTGCTTGTTCGCGCTTTCAAAATGCGTGTTCGCGAGATATTTCTCCCCGAGCACGCAAACAGCGCTCGCGAACAGGAAAAAAGCATCGCGAACGGGCGGAACAAGCAATTCCGCGTGTTCGCGGAACTTTTGCGTGCTCGCGGAGATTTTTTACCATTTCGCAGAGCTTTGCGTAGCGCGACTACGCAAATTCCGCCCACCCCTACATTTAATTCTATTCTTTAATATGTATGATTTCCCTAGGCAGAGATATCTGATGCCTATATTGAAATACAGGGGCTTTTAGCAGTACCAACTGGCTTTTTATTATTTGCAGCTGCTTGCTGAACTGGCTGTTTTAACTGCTGTAGGGTGTTTTTTCAAAAACACCCTGCACTTGAATGCTGCCCTGAATGTATAAAATGTATTTTTTAACTGAGTTTTATAATATTGATATGAATTGTTAAGAATTGAACACTTTGGATGCCTTTTTATTCTAAGACATATTCATTGGTTGTATACTGTGATTTATGCATATTTTGTGGTGATTTTATTATGTACTGTGTACTTGTATGATTATTGGTTAATAATTGAATAAAGATCTTAAACTAAAATAGACTAAACTAAAATCACCAGTTCTACCATTTAATTGCTCCTAACAGACCCCTTTCCATCACCACCAACCCTCTACTCAATCCTCTTTCATATCATCCACCAACAACACCCTCCTCCTCTCTTTAACAAAAACACACAATCAAACAATCCTTACACTCCACTCCATCACACACATTACCTCTTCCTACTCCTAATTCTAATACAAACACCCATAAAACCGGTACAGACGCTCTCACACCCCACATACACTCTCCTTCAATTCACATCACCACAACTTGCCACTCTTCACAACTTCACATCTCCTTTTCTATTACACAAAACTAATCTACAAAAACAAAACAGGCCACCAACTCAGTCTCACCCACTATCTCCACCACCTACACACACAGACCCAACAAAATGCCTTCTAAGCCGTTCAATCTGGTACCGGGTCCCTGAAAAGGGGAACGTTGCTAAAGGCAATTGGATAGCAGAAGGGAACAGAGTAAGATATAAGTGACCAGTTGGAAAGGTACCTGTAAATAAGTATGGCTACCGCAAAATCTAGTAGTATGAGTAATGATGAAGCCCTAGGGAGTAGGGAGGAAGAGATATATAGTCAGAAATGGCATCACAAACTTGCTAGGTTAAAGGCGGTATCCATATTGACAGAATGACGGTGTGCTTACCTTCAGAGTTTGGTATTTATGCTGAAATCTGTCATTGTAGCCATTAAGCACAAGTAGCCAGGACTGGTGGAAAAGTTGGGTGATTAAATAGGTAAAGCCAGCTTGTCAGTTCATGGCCACATCACAAATCGCGTAGTGGGTCATAGTTTAGGGGAGGAGTCGTACCAAGTAGGTGCGGCCATATTGTAGAATAGTGTGATAGTGAGGTGACCATCTTGGAAAAGAAGTGTGGCTAATATAAGCATATATGGAACTTTCTTTAGTCAATAGAATCAGGTTTATTACAATTGAATAGCCACTAAGATGGTTAGTATATATGTGCACGGATGTAATCTGAATATTTTAACCCAATGCAAAGATAGTCAAGTAAGAGGAAAAATACATCATGCAGTGCTCGCACAGGTTTAATAAAGTTTGAGCTATGTAATGGCATTAAAGGTTGTGTAAGATTGACAATTGACAAGAATTGAGAAAGAGTGAAATTCCATTATTATATTCAACAGAGACTTCATTAGTATATATTGTACATGACAGTTCTAAAAACCTGGTAATATTATATATGTATATAGAAAAACATTTAGTTGATATCATATGTGTCATTTTGTATGTTTAAGATTTGGTCGAGGCTGATGGAGCAAATGTTCCTCATTTTACAAACAAAATGCATTTAAATGGAAAAGTGCAAAAGTTTATGCTAATTCAAATACGTATATATTAGAATTGAAAGGCCTGTTTTTATCAATGAACTGTTGTTTTGCACGAGATGTTTTTCTCTTCCTCTGCAGATGCTGTAACTTTCCAGAAGCCTTCTGTTAGCTAGTGAATAGACATTTGTTATGTATTAGACAACTGATAGCGAGGTTCTCATCAGGACGAGATGAGATGGCAGGAAATATGACTCATGGGAAGAACTGCCTGAACTGCAAGATGTGGGTGAAGTATCTTTCAAGGACTTGATTCTGTGGTCTATTGTGAAAACATGAGACACTAGGGAGAATTCCTGCTCACAGGGTTTGCTGAAATCAGATTGGATGCCGAGTACGGGGAATGCAGCAATTGTTACAACCTATGTTTTAGCAGATTTATTTTAGCACTTGTCCTAGAGCAGTTGAGGATTCTTCATAGGGATTTCTAGGACTACCTCTCTTCAGGAGAGATCCCCCTTTGAGCCTTCTATGTCTGCTGATTTATAGCTGAGAATACTTTCCAGCTTGCAAGATTTTCTATTGTGTAAATGCTAATGCTTCATGCCATAATATTCTTATTCTCTCATCAGAACTCTTCATTTGGGTTTCTGAACTGACACCTGTTTTTGCTTATTGAAGAAATTGCCATTTGCATACTTATTCTAGATTAGGGAATTCCTTTATGGAACTCACTTGCTGCATTATTTCCATTTTATTTGTAATACTCATTAACTTCATATTTTACCTTGTCTTGAAACACCAACTAATGGATTATTTGACTTTGTAACAATGATGACTAAATGATTAATATATACTGAATAAAACAATTTGAACTTATTAGATTTGTTACTAAAATCCTTTCACTCACACTGCCTCTCTCTAGAAATCCTTGTGAGGTCACAAATGGACTTCACTGTTTATGTTGTTTGGTGTAAATCATTGTTCCTTTTCATTTCTCCTTGTCAACGAACAAAGGTCCATACGACCAATGACAGTTTTTTTAATGATTACACTCGAAGAATGAGATACAAAAATGCCCACGCCGTCAAGTGGTAGCAGAGGATATATTTTGATAATTATTATATGTTATGCAATGTGAAAGGGCTGAGGGCCAAATGTACAAAAACTAGAAATTGCGATTTCCTAATGTACAAAATAAATATTTCCAAAATAGCAATTCCCATTGGGTTTGCAAATAGACCTATCTCATGAATAATAATGAGGTAGGCTGCAATTTGTGAACCCTTAGGAATCGCAGCCACCACAGGGATGATGGCCTGCTGTGGTCAGCAGACCACCATATCTGTGATTGCTTTTTAATAAAGCAAACTTTTTCTTTTTTTAAATGCAGCCTCTTTTCCTAAATAGAAAACAGGCTGCATTTAAAAAAAAGAAAATGAAACTTTTCTGTTTCAATTTGTAAGAGTAGGCAGTGGTCCATGGGATCACTGCTTACTTTTAACAAATATTTGTTTCAACGTTAATAAAAGGGAAGGGGTCTCTTGAGGACACCCTCCCATTTGCGAATGGTTCCCACCTCCTGTGTCAGTACAAAATGAAAGTTTTGTGCTGTAATTCAATCACAAAACATTTTGATGTTTGGACTGGGTTTTTGGTGTCAAGCTTTCTTCCTGTGTCTTTTTATTGGTTTCTTTAGCTGACCCCCTGAAGGTGACTTCATTGATATCCCTGTTGTTCTATGCGCTCCATCAATTCTCTGGCTTTTACTTGGTAGAGCTCATCATTGCTGCAAATCCATCTAATCCATTGGAATATTCTGGATTGTACTGTGTGGGTGACAAGTGTTTGCTCTAAGAATGGAATTTGCAGACTGAACTCTCTGAGACCTCATTACAACCTTGATGCTCAGTACCAGCACATTGGTATTTACTCAAGCTTCACTAAATCGTATTGGCATGATCCCTCCTTATTTATTTAACTTAAACATTGGACCGATGAGAGTCTATGAGCATACCTTCACAGACCTAAACTGTCTATTTGTTCCTTTTCGGTCACCCATTGCCGACTTCTTACCTCTCCCTTATGAGGCAATCTGCCTCCATGCAAGCTAGATGACATTTTTGTCATCTTACTATGTTTTCTCTCATACCTTCTTCACTTGTTTTTTTAAACCTGATGATTAAAAAACTGAGCATTTACCAAAGCAATCTCGCTAACTTTTGCTTTACTAATACCTGTCTACTACTGCATGATCGGGTCCATCCCGTTCTGCTGCGGATCGGGACGTGCTGCGACCTACGACCTATGTGGGAGCACTTACTGATGTTATATACAATTAAATATTGTTATCCATCGCTCCCAGGGTAAGTCAGTTTCTCTTACCCAATTCAGGAAAGGTGGAGGTTCATTCATGCTTGCAGCAGCCATGGCATGCTATGCAGTGGTAATTAACATAGGAACAATTGTGCAGATAGTTGGAAAAGCACAACAGCAATATTTGAGTGAAGAGGTTAATGTATGAAGTTATTCTCACAGGTTGAAAGAAAATAGAAATGATGGTTAAATAGAGTTATATGTTCAATAAATGCTCTGAGATTGCAGAAAAACACTCCAATCGGAATATTTCCTAGAAAATGTAATGATGCAGGGAATATTCCTATATTAAGTCACAGTAATACTATTTAGCAATTAAGAAAGAGAACATTTTCTCTCTGTTCTCCCTGTAATTAAATAATTAGTAAAAGCCCAACTCTCACATTGGAACAATTTCAAACAGATATAATGACTGTAAGGAAGTTAAACAAACAATGGAGAACTGCAGAAATTGAAATCTAGTCTTGTTTCTAAGGCTGTGTTTCCAAATTCCCAGTTCACATGGTTCCTGGCTGACTGAGAGGAGGAAACCAGTGGAAGCAATCAGGAGCCAGTGGCGATGCATAAAAGGGGAAGTGCCAGCAGGGAGCTTCCACAACGCCAATTAAGTTCTTCACAGTAGTCTCGCCAGGATGAGGTTGCAGCAAGCTCACAGTGAATGGGATACAATTTCTGTGTGTCCTTCTACAGTCTGGCACATGCACCACAGAAGAAGGGGACTCACAAGAGGCAACAAGGAGAGAGTTGGGCAATGTACCCTCCAGTTGGCTAAACCTGGATTTGGGAGCCAACCCGGGCATTCCTTCACAAAGAAGAGTCACGTACAGTAACCTTTAGATGACAGCGTTCTGGCAGTCAGGGGGTTCTCACAGGAGGCCCGTCATCCCCAAAGGAGATGAATAAGGCAACAGCTGAACTTCAACAGGCACACAAACAATATTGGGCCAAGTGTCACTGTTGAAATTAAACAGGCACACACACAACGTCAGTTCAAGCAGCCCAACGACTGAGAAGATACCATGAAAATAACTGGAAGATAACCACTTCCATTTCCTCGCTATATCACAGCATTTAATTACTGAAGTGGGCCTAAAGGACTGCTGGCAGAGAGGAATGGTGCAGCAGTCCACAAGGGGGGAAACATCATAAGGTAGCACATGCCAAAAATAACAAGAAGGCTGAATAGTTGCATGAAGAGGTTTGGGGTAGGGACAGTATCTCAGAATTGACTTTGCAGTGGTCTGCACTGTTCCCCAATGTGACTGGTAACCATCAGTTCGAATGCGCAGCAATGACTCCTCAGCTCACCCAAAGCACTTCCTGTCAACCCCCCTTGAGATTGTCTGGGTGATGGTGAGAATTTAGTTCTACAGGGTGGCATTTTTAGGAATAGGGCTGAAACAGCAGTAGAAAGGCACAAGGTTGATGATAAAGTTTGCATGTTTTCCTTTTCATGTACTTATACTAATCTATTATCTGTGGGTGTTTGTAAGTAATTGGTTATTGGTCGAGATGGATGGAGCCCTTCTCAAGCAACATCCATATCCCTTGTCAGGGTGAATCACAAAAAGTCACTTAATTAACCTGTGCTTAACCACCTGGTAACTAGACACAGAAGCAGTCGGACTTAACTTAGAGGCACTGTTTAAAGTATTTATGCTGCACACAAACAGGAATGAAGTGAAACCACAACACAAGAAAAATCCTAAACCAATCTGGAAACAGAGAGCACATTTTAATAAATAAAATGATACCACAACAACATAAATCCAATCAGTAGAAACAGAGATATGCAAGTTTAAGGTTTTTGGTAGAAATTTTGATAAAAGCACAAAGAGGCACTCATGGCCATATGGGCAAGTTAAGCTGGGGGCAAGTGGGCCGGATACAGGGACCAGATTAGTCCTGCTGAAAAAGTTGTCTTCTCAGAGTCCAGCATGAAGAGTTATGTTCACGATGGAGGAGGCCGCAACGAGCAGGGGGAGTGTCGCATTTGGTCATAGCGGCAGCGCAAAGTGTCGGCTGGGTGCATGAATGGTCATTCATTGTAGCGCTAAGTGCAGATCTCACGTTGCTGTTCGTTGCTGTAGCGAGAAGAGTCAGGTCATCACCATCACCAGAGTCTTGCCGCGAATGGGCAGTTTGTGATAGTGAAGAGCCTAAACTTCAGGATTTCACCTTTCTTCTTAGAAGGAGCTCAACTGATGTCAACCAAGGGTCCAGGACCTGGGGAGCCACCACTTGGGGATTAGGCACTCATTCTAGCAGAGGTCAGCAGGGCTCAGACAGGTCAAGTTGCAGGTTCAGACAAGTTCAGTTGCAGCAGGTCAGCTGGGCAGTTGCAGGGAGACCTCTGGAGCTTGTTATATTCCTGTAGTTCAAACAGGAGGTCAGCCAACTTACCCTTGGAGACACTCAGGTTTACTGGGATGAAGGAAGCAGGTCCAGTCTTCCTTCTCAGAGAGCAAGGCAGTCCTCAAGCAACTGGACAGTCCTCTGTTAGCAGCAGGGCAGTGCTCTAGAGGCAGGGCAGTCCTTCTTCTGTAATGCCCACAGGTCTAAGAGTGATCTGATGAGTGGTTCTGGAGGTCCAATATGTATACCTGGTGCCAGCCTTTGAATTGGGGGGATTCCCTATACTGCCCCCATATTTGGTTCTGGAAAGTTCTTTCCTTCCCCTGCGAAGTCTCCAAGACAACTGGAGAGACAAAAGGCTGGTGTCATGGACCTTTGTGTTTTCTAGAGGCAAGCCCTTTGAAGTGCAAATAGGGTGGGGTACAGCTCTGCCCCAGCTGTTCTGGCAGGATAGCACATCCTGCCCACAGCTATTACCCTTTCTGTTACTGTCTGGGAAGAATGCGAAAACCCCATCAGCAGAGCCATGCACAGTGAAGTGACCCAGGATACTGCACAAAATCCGTCAATGTTTAGGACAAGAAAATACCAATTTTCTAAAAGAGGCAATACTTCGATACTGTGCCCCATAGTGGACTTGTATGCAGGCTTCAAGAGGGGGGATTGGAGGCACAGTGCTAAGATTTGTTTAACTCTTTTCTGAATGACCGCCAGCAAACCATCTGGTCTCCGCCTTTCTCGGCACTCATTCCCCCTATGAATGTGGGAGTCCCTCAGGGCTCAATTCTCAGCCCCACATTATTCAATGTTTATCTGGCTCCTTTGGCTCGGCTCGCCGAGAGCTACAGGGCAAAGATAGTGTCATATGCTGATGACACGCAATTACTGTTTACCTGTGAGAAGAGCTTGGAATTTAACAGTAAGGCGATCAATATTTGCCTATCAGAGGTTTTCCACTGGCTCCGGAAACACCAACTGAAGTGCAATACTGAAAAATCGGAGGTGATGTTCTTTGGCTCTCGGTCCTGTGATTTATGGCATCACTGGTGGCCGCAAGACATGTCCCCTCCCACCTCAGCTGTCCAGACTGTAAAAAACCTTGGCGTCAAATTTGACGACTCTCTCCCAATGAAGGCCCAGTTTCAATCAGTGGCCGGGACCTGTTTTGGGATACTGAGGATGTTGAGAAACTTTCTCCCGCTACTTCCGGTTTCATACAGGAAGACGATAGTCCAAGCTCTGGTGGTGTCGAGATTGGACTACGCTAATGCCTTGTATCTCGGCCTCCCTGAATTTTTACTCAGCCGCCTTCAGGTGGTCCAGAATGTGGTGGCCAGAGTTACTCTTTTGGCTGGACCGAGAACTCACTCTACTCCCCTCCTGGCTTCCCTGCATTGGCTACCCATTAGGAAACGGATCGCCTTTAAATCACTGGTGTTGGTTTTTAAGGCCTTCCATAAAATAGGCGCCCCATATCTTGGGGACAGAATGCAGCACTATAGCCCGTGCCGTACTCTGAGGTCATCCGCCAAGTCATTGATTATCACACCCAGAATTCGGCTTTCTCTGAGAGGAGGCAGATCCTTTCAAGTGGTGGCGTCTCGCCTCTGGAACAGCCTGCCCCTCGTGCTGAGGCAATCCCAGGATCTCCTCACATTCAGAAGGAAACTTAAAACTTGGCTTTTTCAACAGCAGCCTTAGGCCGAGGTACTTGAGCTCAGCATTGCGGGTCGCTTTTTGTTAGCGCCGGGACACTCTTGGGAGTAGCCGTGCACTTAATAAATACCCGCTAACATAACATAACAATTCTGGAATTGTTCCTTAAAATCCATCTTTACCATTAAAGAGGATTTTAAATTAAAATTAATTTGAGTTTACTTTTAAATATCTCTATCTGCTCACAGTCCAAAGTTAGCACTTATTAAACGTAATAAGGTAACCCAATGTTAGACATAGGGAGCGATAGGACTTCCAGTAGTGAGAAATTACATTGGGAGTTTTTCCCTTCCAGGACATATAAAACTTAAACACACAGGTTTTAATTTTTTAATACAATACACCCTGCACGATGAGTCTTTAGGGCGTACCTTAGAGGCGACATATATGTATTAAAATGGAAGGTTTAGGCTAGGTGTTATAAATGGGGGTCTCAAGTTGGCAAAGGTATGCACCTTGTCCAAGTAGGGACCCTTGCTTCTAGTCAGGATAAGGGAGTTACACACTTCAGATGACCCTTGCTCACCCCCTTGGTAGCTTGGCATGAGCAGATAGGCTTATCCCAAAGGCAATGTGCAATGTTGTGAAGTCACCCTCTTCGGTTAACGTGCATTTTGGTTGTTTTGGTCTTGTTTGGTTTATATAAAGATACATTATTTTTCTAAACTGGTGTGGAGTCCATTTGTGGTGTTTGGTTTTCACTGTGTTACTGTGTGCTTGGGTACAAATTTGTTACACATTAAAAACACCAAACAAATGGACACCACACCAGTTTAGAAAAATAAAATGTCTTTATCTAAACCAAACATGACTAAAACAACCAAAATGCACGTTAACCGACGAGGGTCACCTCACTTTTAAAATGGCTACTTAAAAAATAAAACTGTAGAAACAAATAGCTCCACCTGGGGCTATTACGATGTCGTGACAGGCACAAATCCAAAGTACGGCACCGACTGCGAGGTGCGCGGGTCAAGCACGGAGTCACACAGACCCCCCCAAACAAACAGTACGTTGGAGCCAAGTCAACAGATGATGCACGGCGTCGTGTAGGTGAGGCGTCAGGGCCAAGGCAAAGCCGGTTCCTTTCTGCCATGGGAGAGGCGAGGCGTCAAGTCCATAAGGAGGCGAGGCATTGAATCCAGGACAGGGGAAGTTGGGCGGCGTCGGTGATGAGGCATTGGTTCTGGTGAGGCGGTGCGATGTCGAAGAATTTGTGAAGTCACCCTCATCGGTTATTGGCTCCGCGATAACGTGATGCTTGCCCTGTCGGTGACGGTGTCGGTGCAAGCGCTGGAATCGGGAAGGCTGATAACTGCAAGCGTCGAAGGGAGTCAGAGCTGCGGTGCAGGTGGGGCAGTGCGTCGAGCACTTCATGAGCAGTATCCTCAACCTAGGGTGAAGGTCGCAGCGCCACTGGCGGCGTAGCTAATGGCATCGGAGTTGCTCTTCTTGCTTTGCAGCACCCAGCACACATTTCTCAGGGCCCAGGAACTAGAATTGGCACCCTTTTGAATACAGGAGTCCCCAGAGGAGTCCAGGTGCTGGTCAGTGGGTGCAGGTGAAGTCTGTGTGGCTCTGAGACTTCAGAACAGGAGGCAAGCACACACAAGCCCTCAGAGATTCTTCTTCAAACAGGTTCATAGCAAAGTTCCAGTCTTGGTCCTCTCTTTGGCAGAAGCAGCAACTGCAGGCCAACCCAGCAAAGCACACACAGCAAAGGGGCAGTACTCCTCCTTACAGCTCTCCAGCTCTTCACCTTGGCAGAGGTTCCTCTTGAGCCCAGAGGTGATCTAATTCTCTGGGTTTTAAGTTCCAATACGTATACCCCATTTACTCTTTGTTTTCTTTGTGGCAATGGTCTCTGAGCCCAGTCTAAACCAGTTCTGTCGTCTCTGGCCCAGCTTCCCAACAGGAGGTGGAGTCAGCATTCTGCAAAGGAGACACAGCCTATTTAGATGCAAGTGAAACTCCTCCCACTACTCTAAATGCAGACCAGGTCTATTCAGCCCAACTATGAGTCACCCAGGAAAGGCAGGCCTAACCTCAACCCCCGTTGTGACTGTCTAGAGTAAATGCACATCCCCAGCTTCTGTCACTCTAAAACCAGACAGTAAATACACAAACAGGCAAGAGGCACACAGAATGGTTGAACAAGAAAATGCCTACTTTCAAAAAGTAGTATTTTCAAAACACAATTTAAAAACCAACTTTACTAAAAGATGTGAAATTAAATTCTTTCAGAGAACCTAAACTCCATTTGTCTATCTTCTCCTAATGGAAAGTTGCAGTGCAGCTCCCATATTACCCTTTGGGACAGACAGCCTTTCAATAGTGAAAAACAAAATTGGCAGTATTTCACTATTGTGACATGTAAAACACACCGGTACATGTCCTACCTTTCACATACACTGCACCCTGCCCGCCCTTGGGGGTACCTTGGGCCTACCTTAGGTGTAACTTGCATGTAAGAAAAGGGAAGGTTCCGGCCTGGCAAGTGGGTGCACTGGCCAGGTCAACATGGCAGTTATAAACTGCATGTGCAGACACTACAGTGGTAGGTCTGACACACACTTACAGGGCTACTCATGTGGGTGGCACAATCAGTGCTGCAAGCCCACTAGTAGCTTCTGATTTACAGGCCCTGGCACACTTAGTGCACTTTACTAGGGACTTACCAATAATTCAAATATGCCAATCATGGATAACCAATCATAATAATTTACACAGGGAGCCCTTGCACTTTGATACTGATCAGCAGTGGCAAAGTGCCCATGGCATTTAAGCCAGCAAAAACTAAATCCATCATACATTTCAAAAAGGCAGGAGGTAGAGGCAAAACAAGTCTGGGGAAACCACGCCAAGGATGCCAAGTCTAACTAACATGAGGCAAAACATTTATTTTGCCAGATCAAAGTGCCAGTTTAAAACTGCACTCCAGGCTCCAGTGGCAGGCCTGTGACATGCTTTAAAATGCTACTTTAGTAGGTGGCACAATGAGGACTGCTACCCACTAGTAACATTTAACTTACAGGCCCTTGGTACCCGCAGTACCAAATACTAGGGATGTACAAGAAATTAAATTTACCAATCAGGTGTAGGCCAATTTTATCATGTTTTGGAGAGAGGGCACAAGCACTTTATCATTGGTTAGCAGTGGTAAAGTGTACAAAGTCCTAAACCCAACAAAAATGGGTTCAGCAAAGGAAGGGAATGAAGTCAAAATGTTTGGGGTGACCATGCAGAAAGGGGCAGGTCTTACAGTGTTCATATACTTGAAACCTGTTAGGCATTCAAGTATGAGTGTACATTTATAGGTTATATAAATATGAAAGTATACTAGTTTTAGCTTCATTTTTCACAAACCTCAAAATAAATACGTATAAATACTGATAAAATGAGCAAAATTTAATAAGTATAAATACAGATGGAAATGTGAAAAAATAAATAACATAAAACCTGAAGCCCTTATTATATTGAACTCTCTAATCCCCTAATGATAATAGCTTGCCAGCATTCTGGACATGCTCACATTTCACTATTGACTTGCCGATCCACTCAGGCTACTGGAAATTTGCATAAATTGGAGTATTCATCAAAAACAGAGCTACAGCCCTGCTAAAAAGAGATTACTTTGCTTTTTTAGCAACAGGGAAATAGAACTCTCCTAGAACAAGTGATGCTTTCTGAATGTGAAATAATGTTAGTAGGTTATTCAAATGATAAGATCAATTCAACATAGAACTTTTTTCTTGGCAAAGAAGGAAGCTTGTCTGATAGGTCTTTAAACTTGGAAGACCATATATTCCTGTATGTACTAGGAATAGAAGAAGTCTCTTAAGAGAAATATTTGGTTTCTAACTATCTTGCATACATGTCTAGAATAAGACTCCTATTAGAGAAAACACTTTTTTTTTTACAGAGTTTTATATAGCACAAACTTGACCCGAAGGTATCGGGTATCAAAGCGCTTTACATAGCACCAGTTGCGTTATATGAGGACACATTCTTTTTTGTTAGGCACGGGAGATTAAGTGATTTGCCCAGAATCACAGGATGTTCAGCGTCATTGCCGAGACTCGAACCCAGTTCCCCAGATTCGAGGTCGACCGCCCTAGCCGTTAGGCGAACTTGTCTCCCCTTTCAACCCATCCAAGGGGCATATTAGCAACGAGGCGATAAACAATTATCGCCGCTTTTGCGTCCGTTTTGACGAAAGCGGCGATAATTTTATCGCCTAATCAGCAAGGTCACGCTATCGCGTGAATCCTTGCATTATCGCCCTTTCTCCAACGCCCATCTTTGCATCTCTAATGAGATGCAAAGTGGGCGTACCCGGATGGACTACGTTGCAAATATCGCTGATGTTCACATCGCGATATTTACAAGGCAGCCCACATGATTTTAGCAGAGGTTAGATTTCGGCGAAAACGGCCGTTTTCGCCAAAATCTAACGTCTGCTAAAATCCTGACTTAGCCATCCCTAACATAGGGGGTGGATTCTGCTGATACGACCACAGGGTCGTATCAGCAAGGTTATCGCCGCTTTGCAGGGAACATCGCTGGAAAACCAGCGATGTTCCCTGCAAAACGGCGATAACCTCGCTATCTCTGGAATTTTTATCGCCCTGGAGAAGCGCGTTGTTAATAACGCGCTACCAGGGCGATAAATTCCAGAGATAGCCTGCGATAGGGAATCTGTCGCTAAGCACAGCCAGCGATAATTATCGCTGGCCGTTGATAATATGCCCCTAAATAGGTAAATTGTAAAATGCATTTAAATGTTCAGGCTAAATTCTGAACTTGATATGATACAGCTTATCCCACAAAATACCATTTTCAGATTCTCCCCCACTTTATTGGCAAATGCAGCTAATCTTGCAAATTCGTATAGCATGGTCTAAAGCATCGAAAGTCTATTTGTTTTCTTTTTCAATATTGCCCTGTTGAAATTTTTATTACACAAGTGTTATTTTGTGTAATTTCAATAATTTCGAGTTACGTTATCTGAAATTACGTAATAATAATGCCACATAGCATAATCATACAGAATTTACAGCTAAATTTTAGCACAGAAACAACATGAATGACCAGAAATCGAGCAGCTGTTGTCACGGAACATGTCTTTTTTTAGCTATTTTTTAACATGAAATGTGTTGGACACGAGGATGCATTTTGAGCTAAAATGTAGCACTAAATGCCAGATCTGCATTTTGCACAATTTTTGGAAAATTCCATGTAAATGCGCAAGAGCAAATTACATGAACTTTGTATACCGTTAATTTCAATACAAAGACCCATACACTCACTACAGCTAAAATGGACACCACAGTAGTGTCAGAAACAGCATCTCTCTTTTATACTCTGCCATGGGGTACCATGGAAAAGCCATTAAATAGCTTCAAATATTCATTAGAATCAATACAACAACCTTAAATTAAAAATCAAAAAGTTGTGACATTTACTTTTCTTTTTGCACATAACTGTGATGTTTCCCAAATTCGAATCTGCGGCATTTCTTATTTTCCAGTGCTGAAGCAGTGCTGCATGTCTGAAAAAAAGGCATACCACTTTGAGCTTTCTTTCACATTAAGCTACATTTAATATTCATTTCACATTTTTTTCTATTAATTAAAAGTAAACCGTGTATTGTATGGTACATTATCCCTCTAACAGCCCCATGTGGAGATCATGAAGTGGAAGACTAATGGTGTAGACTTTAGCATTTAGTTTTAACCAGAATAATTTACATATCTGTGAGCAGAGTCTAAGGCATGTGTAAATAAGCAGAACTCTCAGATATCAAGACCCGTGCTTGGTTTGCTATGGACGGGCGAGCTATGGGCTAGGTATTTACTCCATCAGTCAGAGCCTTTAATGAGACTTTTGCAGCATTTATTTCTGCAGAAGAGACAAAACTTATTAATAAGCAATGCAGCGTGGCAGTATGAAAAATGTCTTGCATTTTTTAATTCTACTTTCCCAAGTCATACAAATAATTCCTTGCCTTGTGCATGAAACTTCACCTTTATAATTTAACAAAATATATTTGGTGAACATAAACATTTCTTGCTGAGATTTCAAAAGAAGGAGCTGATTAAATTGCCATCGAAATGCCATACGTTTCTGAATAATAGCACCTGAATGTTAATTCAACAGATTGGATTATATCTGTTCTGTGTTTCCACAGGAATGTCCCACAAAACATATGTGAAGTACGAATCTAAGGTTATAGGCAGGACTTCTTCCAAACACGGAGTTCTTCAATAGGACTTCTAGCTCCCGCACTTTAGGGTTTTATGTACCAATCACTAATACCATGTTACAACTTGCATGACTTTCCTTTCTTCACCAATATTGTTACCTGATGTGGTCTCCTGTCTTAAGAGCTCACCACCTTGTCCTGCTGCTTCAAACATATTGGGGTATATGCACAAGAACGTGTGATAACTACCGCAAGAGTAGCGTAAGGCAACTTCCAATAACGCAGCCTATCATGGGAAAATAACCCTGTGTCAACGTGGAATTCACAACAAGGCGGTAGCATGCGATAGTGACCAGATAACGCGTCAAATGTCAGCGTGAAAATCAACGCCACGCCAAAAAATTGCGAAAGCGAGAAATCATGCGATGAGGCCAATCGTGGTACAAAAAGTAGCGAAAAGCAGCCTCAGGCCTGCAAATCCCACGCGGCTGGCGGGAAATTGCACCATAAAAACCACAGACACAACACACCAGAAACAAGCCAAAGCACGTAGCAACATGGATGCACCCTGACCCAGCGCAGAGGGCAACGCGAACCCCACAACCCCCACAGACCACCAGCAAGGAACAACTGGGTCGGGGAAGGCCAAGGAGAAAAGGGAGAGGAAGACGGGGTGCAGACCGCAGGAAAACAAGACCAAGGCCACGGAGGCGACAGAACACTACCAGCAACTGACCCACAAGCAGACCACCTGGAACGCAGTCGGAGTGCCCAGGAGGCCAATCCAGGAGGCCAAGAGGCGCCGGCAGGACGTGACAACCTAAACCAGGTACAAACCCGCTGCCAACAGGAAGGCAGCAACGGCGACAGGAGGTGGCAGTCAAGCACCACAGGAGGAGCTGGAGGAAACCCAGGCCACAGTCATCAGTGTGGAGACGGTGCAAGGAGTAGGGAGTACGGACACAGCTCGAGAGGACCCAACACAACAACAACAGGGTGAGGATCCAACAGGGACTGGGGGGACGGGGGGTGATGGGCACAATGCCACACATGCACAACGAGGTGTTACACACTGCACACCCACATTTACCCAGGGACATGTACCCCATCCCCGTGGCACACTGCAGCACACACACATAGCAATCACAGCACATACCATGACAATGTGGCACAAAGTGCAACACCCACACTGCAGAACAGGGGACACAACTGGGTCCACCCAGGTGCAGAAACAGAACAATCACATTGGACAGAGCAGGGAACTGTGAGATGCACATCTACCCCTACAACCCCACATCAGCCATGTAGGCCAAATGCACACTGTCCCAACTCAAATAGCCACCACCGCCCAAACAGTCACAACGTACATTGTCACACAGTCTGCATGTCGACAAGAACAAGGCGCCAACACAATGCCAACATGCACCTCCACTTCACAATGCAGAGGGACAAACAACACCTCCAGCAGGTCAGAACAGACAACCCATCAGTGATGCCCGAGACGAACACCACACCCCCGACACCGACGCCCTACAACAGCCCATGGACATCCCACACAACCCACCACCAGGACCAGGGCAGACAAGCTACTCAGAGGAGAACCCAGCCCCTGCAACAGACCACACAGCATGTAGCACCCGCAATCACGGCTGCCTCACAACACTTCACCCACCCACACATGGCACCCCAATGCCAGGTGGCAGAACGCCAAAAGGAGGTGGCCCAACAGGCGAGGGTGTTCCCGAAACCATGGAATGCGAACTAGAACACATTCTTGGGTGTCCAATACCCTTCAGGGACCACCTACACCCCAGAAAGGAGACCCACACCCCCACAGAGACACATGCACATATCATGTTGAACTGGCTATGGGCACGTGCGCCCAGCCCCTTTATTGGCAGGGCCACATGTACAGTGACGCCTGTGCTGGATGTGTGTGGGGTGAGTATAAGCCAGCCCGCACGGAGTGCTCGGTGCTGCCAACAACCTGAAAAGTGGACACCAGTGTCATGGAAACAGAAAACACCAGCATAACAGAGTCAAATGCAGAGCAACATGGAGGGATCCGGAGTAAGGCCAGAGGTCACCCAATATTCAGTCTGGACGTTCCGTGAGTTGCAGTGCACTGAGGTAGGGGCACTAGAGAAGAGCGCGCTCATGTGAAGAAATTGCTAGGATTATGTCCCTTCGGGTTAGTCCTGATGCAGATGCAGTGGGGTGTGTTACACCTGCATCAACTTCCTCTTCAACGTCCCAGGTCTTCCCCACTGCATGAGGTGACATTGCTGCGCAACCTCACAACAGCACAAAACTCAATCAGTAACGGACAATGGCTTGCGGTGCACTGAGTCACTGGCACCTGGAGTGCTGAGCAGGGTATCAGGCCGATGATGGCATCCACGACAGGTCTGAGCAACTCCGTAGGTCTGTCAGGACCACCCTTTCGACTCTGGCAGATGGCGGTTGGAGGTGGTCCTTGCGGTGGTGGCGTGTGCCTCCTGTGGTGATGTGACATCCAGGCCGGTCAAGACTCAATGCCATGTGTGGGCCCTGGTGGCCCGCAGTTGGGGCCGGAGGAGGCGGACAGCGCAGGGCCACAGACACATGGCGTTGATGACCCCAAGACCATCGCTACAGAGGCCATTCAATGTCTCAGAAGAAGGGGCTCCAGGCCTGAGCAGCACAGAGTTAGTGGCCCCGGATGCACTGCGGCTGGCACAGGCACCCAGCCACAGGACGGTGACTTGCGGTGTAGTCAGATGGGCCATGCGACCTGAGCGGGTTCCCATCAATGTCCGAGGTGTATGTTGTGGAGGGTTTTGGGGGACAGTGGAAGGTGTCCTCCAGGGCATGATGCGGAAGGTCTGATGTCATCTGGAAGCAGCAAATGGAGGAGTGGAAAGCGCAACCCTCGTTTGCACCAACAATTCGGGATCAGCTACATGAGGATGAAAACTAGCCCCTAGTCCATAGACTCAAATGCCACCAATGTACGACCAGTGAGTGTCCATGAATGTCGGGGAACAAACGTAGTGGCACAGGTGCTGTGAGGGGATGCAGTCTGCGATGATGCCGGTACACAGATGTGAACTCCAAGAATGCCAAAGCAAGGCTCTATGACCTACTGGACAGCAGTGTAGGCCGGAGGCAGCAGTCAGCAGTGGCCCACAGCCACGGGTCATTGGCTCGCGAGGCACAGAGTTAGTGACACAGTGTCAGTTGTCGGTAGTGTCCAATCACCTCCGTGATGCTGATCCTGTTCCCTCCGGACTGCAACGTGTCATCCTCTTACGCCCCTCCGTGCGTGCGAAGAAATGTATTCTGCCTTTTGAATTACCGATGTTCAGTTCCAAATCTGTGATCCCACTCGTGCGCAGCATAGGCCGAGGGCAGTGGTCCGCGTAGGCCCACAGACACGTGTGGTTGTGATGCCATGCACAGACTTGTTACCACCACATCGGAGGGTGTATAGTGAATTGTTCTCTGCCATTACTGATGTTCACTGCCATGGTGTAATCAAGACTCAGTTCCAAATGTGTGACCTACCTGACCATGGTGTAGGCCTGAGGCAGAGGTCAGCACGGCCCATTCACCGAGTGTCTCCGGTATAGGTTGGATGGCCCCACCGACCTGCGTTGTTCAGGTTCAGTGGCACCATGTGTAGCCGGCTGGCGTTGAACAGGGTTAGTGGCACCACGTGTAGTAGGCTGACGTTGAACAGGGTTAGTGGCACCACGTGTAGCCGGCTGATGTTGAACAGGGTTAGTGGCACCACGTGTCGCAAGATGCCCATATGGAACTATGCCTCACTGATCGGGGGGGTCTGGTGCTGTGGCCGCTGGCCCGGATTTGGGGTCACTGCCATTCATGACTCAGGACACAGTTTCACATATGGGGCTTACTGGTCCGAAGAGTAGGCCGGGGCGGCAGTGGAGTACGTCAACGAAAAAGGAATAAAGCGGGCCTGTGTCGTGGAGGCCGTGATGGTCTGAGGTGGCTGCCAAGGTCTCGGGCCTCAGGCTTGGGGCTTGCGCCGGCATGTGATGGGCCCTCCTTGACACATGCTGGTGTCGGAAGGTGATCAGTGTGGCCTGGCTGCGCAGGGGCTGGCCTGACGGGTTCGTGGTCCAGCGTGCCGGGGTCCGGCAGGCGCACGGCATTGCAGGCAACTCCGCTCACGAGGATGGCGTCGGCCTCATGGCGAGGTGGGAGGCGACGCCCTGGCAGAGACGTGGGTATTTTTGGAAGAGGACCATGCCCAGGCCTACATGCTTTTTATTCACACCCCTACGCTGGCATGGCGTACGCCGGGCCATCCCACTCCGCTGACGCTTAGGGGGGGGCGTAACAGGCAACATTTCCGCGAGGTCTCCCACTGGCTGGGGTGACATGGTGGCGTCCACTGTCCACTACACTCCATACGCAAGCAGTGAATGTCGCCATGGTTATGGGTGTGTCCTGCATACTGCGAGGTGTCAAGCACATCTCCGGCACTCTTGGCATTGTGTACTTTCCCAATCATGGTTCTACTGCATCCTTCACACATGCCTGGTTAACACCTCTCCCCACATTCGGCTATTATGTGGCTGAGGTGCCATGCGGTTGCTGGCTCATGTTCAGGGCTTGCCCATGTGGACATTGTAAGTTGTTCTGATGTGTCTGGTGGGTGGGCATGTTGTTGTGCCTGTTGTATGTGATTTTGTGACGTGTGCATTGCCAGCGTTGTGAGTTGCATGGTTGTGGAGTTGAGGTGTGTGGGGTGTTCATTTGTATATTGCCAAGGGGCTGTGCATTTCCCTTGTTGCCATCGTGGGAACGCTGGTTGATGATGGGCTGTCGGAGGATGAAGGTATCATGCACACTGGCTGTGTATTTGAAGGCGTCATTGTTGGGTGTTCCACGGTGTTCTGTTGTTGCCTGCACATTGGTGTGAGACGTGTGCTTCCTGTTGCGGTGATTGTGTGCTGTGTCGCCAGGGGGCACAGGTAGTACATGTGTGCTGTGTATTGCCCCCGACACGTGCGTGCATCCTACTATGGCATATGGTCCTTGCTTGGTCTCCAGCGGATCCTGCGCATTGTGTTGTACGTATGGGGACTGGGGTACCAAGGTGATGGTGATGTCCAGGACAGGTGTGGGGGACTTGGATGTGGCTGGCTGTGAGACTCCTCCGACTCTGGCGGGTGTTGGATGGGGGGTCCCAGGGGCCAACAGGTGCAGCCACGCCATCAGCTTTGTGTGGGGTGGGATGTTGATTGTCCGCTGTGTTGTTGCCGTAGGCCTGTTAGGCGATGATGGTCAGGATGCATAGGTTGGTTGTCCCTTTCAGCCTGTAGTGGACGGTGACATTGTCAGATGTTGGGTCTGTGCGGCTGGTACGTTTCCTGGGGTTCCGCTGTCTTTGTCTGCGCTGTGTCTGTGGTGGTCCGGGGGGGGTGTTCCGGGTGTGGGTTGGGGTCCTGGGGTGGTGGAGGTGGGTGTTGTGGCCCTCTTGGGTGTCCTGGCCGCATGATGGGTGGCTCCATGGCATCTGTTGCCCTTCGGATGTGGCCCTGGGCTGTGCTCCCTTTTGTGGTGCTGGCTGCCGTCCGACTTTACACCAGGTCAGAGCAGGTGTAGATTTCCTGGTGCTAACGCGCCTTATCGCCTGTTTTGTGTTTTTATCGCAGATGTGGCTGGTCATTGTGAATGTTGAGGTGTGCTGCTGTCTCGGCTTTTGTCACGGGAACGCCTATTCTGCATCTCATTAGCGATATTTGCGGGGGTCCTACGTGGCGATGTTTTTTGCGGCTGCTATCGTGGGTAAACCGGTGCTGTGGGCTGCTAACACCGGCTTGTGAATGGGGGGGTAAATTTATCACGACTTTGGCTGCGATAAAGTGCCGTTAATTCGGCGATAGCTCCTTGTGAATATGCCCCATTGTTCTTTGATTGCGTGTGTAGGAATCTTATTTTAGTGATATGATCCTTCCTTCATCTCCCCCTCCTCCTGCCCCCCTCACCCCTCTCTCCCTCCATCTATCTCATGGTAACCTACACCGTTTTAATCTGCTTTTTGGATGTCTTTTGTTCTAATTGTTTTACGTTGCACACATAAAAAGGCACTATTTCCACACTTCTGCTTGTCTTATTTACTCAAAACATTTAAAATTGGGAATTTATGCATCACGGTGTTTTAGGGGCTGCACTGCTTTCATGAAATGTAAACTTCAACTTTGAAATTCACCAAACATTTATATAACTATATTACTTTAACTTACTACTTCTAATTTTAAAGTTAAAAGAGCACTTTTTAACAATTAGAATTGCTCTACATAGCACCGTTTCCTAAGGCCTGGTGTGCCAAGCAAATAGAAGACATCTGCAGCTGGCACAGAGTGACTCGAGTACCATTTTGCGTACACAAGGCCCCAGTCTCAGATGGCTCCTGTAGTGTAGTTCCTATTTCCCTAATAGGCTCTGCGCATTGGAATAATATAACCTATAGGCTTGACATAGGACTAAGGTCGGTATGTCCCTATCGAGTATATTAAACTTAATTACTTGTGCCAGCTAGCTCAGAGGCCACTAGAAACTCCTTGAGGACAAGAAGGGAGTAGTTTCTGGCAACCGAAAAACATGACAACTTTTATTTCCCTTTAGAATCGGAACACGTCTCAGAATCGTGGAAACAATAGATAACAGTTTCACTCAGTCAATCGTGCATGCTTAGTTTCTACAGAGTTACACAGAAAGGAAAGACGGGCGTTTCAATAAAAGGGTTTTATTGAACAGTCTTGTTTCTCGTGTAAGAGATATGTGCTGTTATGATCACAAGACAGTATGCAAGATAAATAATGTACAGCGTAAGCAGTAGAAATAAATAATACTGCGCTAGCATTATCTTTTAGCATATATTCACGTACATAAATAACATGAGCTAAGAATGCGAGTAATCATACGATGCGTCTCTATGATAGTTCTACCCCAGTGTACCTAACCTAGTCTAGGTGTAGGGAAAAGGTAGAAGTAGGTGGAGTATTCTCTAGTATGGTAGACTAAGAGTATGTTAAATCTAGTATGCCAAGTCTAGTATGCCAAGAGTCCCTCTAGGATCTAGTCAGCTCCATACCTTGAGAATGAGAGAGGTGGGAATCTCCTGCCGGATCTGGAACTCTAACACCCCGCGAAGGGAGTCAGAACACTGGAAGCTGGATTCGTCTGCATGCAGGAATGACAGCGTCTTCTCAGTGCGTCAGGCCGGGATACGGGCTCCTCTGAAGTCGAGGTCTCCTCTAACTTGCTTGGGCAAGGGAAGGTATATTTATACCTGGTAGGTGCCTTGGAATGTTAGCATTGACGTGAAGTCGGACAGAGGAAGACGTCAGGAATGAACCCTTAAGGTATAACGGTTCATACATAATAGATGAGTTCTTGGAGAAATCAATAGTCCTGTGCTAGGGGAACTCCCGAAGCTTAAGGGTCTGGTTTCTAAGAACTCGTTGTGACGTTAGGGTGGATGGATGTCGGTGACCATGCCTGTATTTGGAGTGCACGGTTAATGCCTAAATAAGGACAGGGATTCTATGCCTATATAAGGGCAAGGCGAATTGTGCCTATATAAGGACATGATTCAGGAAAGCCTATATACGGACCCCTAAAGCGGAATACAACACTCCCACAGTCTCCCTTGACGCTGTACGGGAGTCCGCCTCAGACTCTGGGTGTTGCAGAGGCCCCCTTTTAAGTGGCATGGTGACTCCAATGATTGCAACGCCCCCTTAAGGGAACAGGTGGTCAAATAAGACAACAAAGGCTGTGTGCAGGCATGCCCTGCTCCAGCACTCCCCACGTGTGCACATGTGAACCTCTAGCCACCTTAGCAGTGTGGAATACCTTTAGGGTACCCTTCAGCATCTGGCATGATATGGACTCTCTTTACCCTTGACATATGCCCATCCTGTGGGGGTGCACACTGTAGACCACCTCCTGAGTAGCCTACAATGTGCATCATTTGTTGAGGTTTGTTGACGTTTAGTGTAATGCAAGAATGTACAGTGGTACTTGAATTGAATCCAAGGGAGCTTTCCTATAGCACCACACCAGAAAAAGTATCTCCTGTGGCGTATGAGCCCCAAAGAACTCTTAGAATTCGCATGTGCCCAAGTAGAGATAAAAGTACCCCAAACCGGCCATGTGTGAACTTGCCGTATTTGATTCCACAAAGAAAAATCTCTAATAATGTCCCAGCTCTTGATTTAAGTAAGGCAAAACAGTGCGTTTCGAAACAGCTGCTTAAAAGTAAGTTGTTTTTTAGAAGTTAGGCATATTTTGAATGATTAAGGAATGTGATTAATGCAGTTTCATTATAGGAAGAGAATCAAATTTGTTGTTATCAAACTGTTATAAAAAACATACGTGTTTTTTAAATGTGTTTCTGCACGAGGCAGTGGCCAAAATATCTCTACATCAGTGTTGTGGATGGGGGAGGCTTATTCCACTGTAGTACATAATTAAATGTGTGTGAATAAATTTCGCCTTTTAAAAAAAATAACAAATCAACGTGAAGTAGGTCCCTGATTTTGCTTTGTTTTCTCTTCTCAAATAATGATAAAGTTGGGGCTTCTTTCTCTCTCGATTCACCTCTTTGTCCCTCGAACCCCTTTGCAGTGACCCTTCTGGAAATTAGCACATGCTCACCGTATTCCTAATTTGTAGCTATTTTTCAACCTAAATTGACATCTCAGTGATTGGGGAAGCAAACAAACAGTTGCTCCAAAAGATACTTTATCTTCCACTGGCATTCCGTCAGTCTACTACAGCCCATGTCTTATGTTGATTGGTTTTTTTTTCAGCCTACCCTCTCAACCAACAGATTGCAGACATTTAAGCACACCAAAATTCTACCTATTCTGAAAATTTAGCATCTTCCTCAAACTTTCTTCCTATATCTCTCTTTCCCTGTTTTTCCAATGTGTAGCTCTCTGGATAATCAATAGATATTTGAAGAGATCACTTAGAGTTGACAAAATTTGGACTGCAGGTCAGATTTACTATACATTGTGCGGACACTTGCACGCTGCAAGGTGGCCCTCATGCATCATGAGGCAGGAACAATAGAAACAAATCACTGACAAAATATCGACTACAGAAATATCGACGACAAAAATATCGGACCTAACTATCGAAGTCAAGAATATCGACATCCTATCTACATCATAGTAAGTACAAAAATATCGAAAATTAAATATCGATGTCAAAAATATCATTGTAAAAAATATCGTTTTTTTAAATGTTAAAAAAATAATCTAAAATAAAGTAAATAACACATATAATTAAAAGAAACGTAGTTAAAATTATTTAAAAATGTTTTTTAAAAAAACTGATACATATATTGTTAAAATAAATTAAGCATATACATATAAAATATAATATATATACTTACTTAATAATATTCATAAATAATTATTTTAATAACATAAATTGTTAAAAATATTTTATAAATTATAAATACAGACATACACATACAGAAATATTATTATTAAAAATGTTAAAAATATATTTAACAAATTAAAAAATTACAATATTTTTCATTTTTGTAAAATAAATTATACACAACATTAAGTAAAACAATACAGAAAAATATTGGATAGCGGAGGGAAAAAAAATACTATTCCCACTCCAAAGAGTGCAACAGTAGGGAAAGTGTTGGATAGCGTAGGGGTAAAAATTACTATTCCCACTCCAGAGAGTGCAACAGTAGGGAAAGTGTTGGATAGCGTAGGGGTAAAAATGACTATTCCCACTCCAGTGAGTGCAACAGTAGGGAAAGTGTTGGATAGCGTAGGGGTTATAATTGCTATTCTAACTCCAGAAAGTGCAACAGTAGAGAAAGTATTGGATAGAGTAGGGGTAAAAATTACTATTCCAACTCCAGAGAGTGCAACAGTAGGGAAAGTGTTGGATAGCGTAGGGGTAAAAATTACTATTCCAACTCCAGAGAGTGCAACAGTAGGGAAAGTGTTGGATAACGTGGGGGTAAAAATTACTATTCCAACTCCAGAGAGTGCAACAGTAGGGAAAGTGTTGGATAGCGTGCGGGTAAAAATTACTATTCCCACTCCAGAGAGTGAAACAGTAGGGAAAGTGTTGGATAGCGTTGGGGTAAAAATTACTATTCCAACTCCAGAGAGTGCAACAGTAGGGAAAGTGTTGGTTAGCGTAGGGGTAAAATTACTATTCCCACTCCAGAGAGTGCAACAGTAGAGAAAGTGTTGTATAGCGTAGAGGTTAAAAATAACATACTTATCAATTAAATAATTGTTTTAATTAAATAATAATTTATTAATAAATTAACAATAAATTATTTATAAATACCAATAAATGAAAATTAATAATTACTTTAATAACAGTAAATTTCTTCCCACCCTATTCCCCAATAAACCCAAAACCCACTCCACATAAAATTTAACATAATTAATATAATTATCAATTAAGCAATTAATAAAAATAAATTAACAATTAATAATTAATTAACAATAAAATAATTATCAATACAAATAAATAATAATTAATAAAAATTATTTAATTATAATAAATTACTTCCCACCCTATTCCCCTATAAACACACAACCCACTCCTAAACTGAATTAACACAATTAATATATGTATCAATTAATTAATTAATACAAATTAATTACCAATTAATAATTAATAAACAATAAATTAATTATCAATACCAAAAAATTATAATTATTAATTACTTTATTATAATTGATTTACTTCCCACCCTATTCCCCTATAAACCCACAACCCGCTACAATGCAAAATTTAATTAAAAATAATTAATAATTTCTAAAAATTATGAATTAATTTACTATAATTAAATTACTTCCCACCCTATTCCCCTATAAACCCACAACCCGCTACGGTGCTAAAACGTAAAATTTACTTTAAAAAAAATTACTAACTTCTAAACAATTAATACATATATTTTTTTAAAATACAAAACATAACAAAACATGTAGAACACATACATATAAAATACATACTAAAATACATAACACTAACATAAACATCGATATTATTAAAATCAATATTTTTACTATCGATATTAACAACTTCGATTTTAACAAAAACGATATTTCTTACCTTCAGGTCGATATTCTGGTCATCGATATTCTTGATGTCGATATTCTGTCCCTACGATATTTAAAACTCGATATTAATGTAGGTCGATATTTAAAACTCGATATTTTGACTGTGCACCAATAGAAACACCCAGATAGGTTTTCACTTAAATCAAAATCACTTATAGTAGCACACGACCTGGCTTTTCATTAAATTCTACAACCAGATGTGGGCAAGCAGAATATTGTTTGATATTCTATTGTGTAACGTAGTTTCTTTGAAATTTGTCATTTTATCTGGCATGCGCTCTGACTGTTGTCAACGCCTAGAAATTTGTACCGCAGGTTGTATCTCGAGTGCAAGTGTCATACAAGAAGTCGGATCACCTGTTTGTATGCCACAAGCCTTAGCATTGAGCTAAAACTGCATTTCTGCATGAGTGTGGCTGATGATATAATTGGTGCACAACTACCTGTAAATTTGGGGCTCTGTAAAATCTTATTATTTGAGCAACAAAGTGCTGCCCGACTTTTAATAAACCTGAGACTGAGGGGCCGACTCCGATTCGGGCCGGAAATCTCTCCGACCGAGCCGGACCCGGAGAGATTTCCGACCGAATCGGACTCTAGCAGTCCGACCGAACGAGTACGATGCGCACGTATGCTATCGGACTCGATTTGGTCGGACTCCCATTGAAGTCAATGGGAGCCAGTCGTACGACGCGTACACGGGCTCCCATTGACTGAATGGGTGCGAGGCGAACAAGGGCGCCCCCTACAGCGGGTACGCGTCCATGCGCATCGCGGCGTACATGCACAGGTAGGGGGGACCCATGGGTCCCCCCTGTGTGCGACTCGTGCGCCTACGCGTACAGGGGGGTCCGACGCGGACCCCCACAGTCCGGCTCCGACAGCTTTTTCGAGCCGGACGGCGCGAGTCGGTCGGACTGCTTGCGGCGCGCATCGTACTTACCCAGCCGGGAAACGTCTCCATAGCGCGGTGCGAGTCGTGTCCATGCGAGTTGGTCGGAGCGTGTTGAAGCCGCGTACGAGTCGGTCGGCGATTTCGCGGGTGCTTGCATCGTACTCGCTCAGCCGGACCCGCGTATGATTCGGTCGGGAAACAGGGCTCCGATTCGGATCCGGTAAATCCGAATCCGATTCGGAGCAATACCGGCCGAGATCGGAATCGGCCCCTGAGTGTGTTTCCATTTAACTAGTTCATTTGGAACTTGGTCTAAAATGGAATGCTAGGCTTTCCTGTCTTTCTTTAGTAGCAAATTCATGCAGATAATCCAGGGATTTAAAAAAAAGAATTGTATTCATAAAACATCATGAAATTATAACACATAAAAATGAAATAAGTAATAAAAAGTGATAGTCTCTAAAAGAAAATACTATTTGGTTGTTATCCCCATTTGCCACATGTTGAACTATTCTTGATCACTGTTTGGTTAAAAAAATTTTTTTTTATAGAACATACCATAATTGTTTACCTCTGTACTTTTATTTTCATTGTTTCCAATATTTTTTACCTGTCTGGTTTTCCTTCCTCCTCTCCCCCTCCTTGTCCATCTCCATTTTTGTCCCTTAGTTTGAACCCTCTGTATATTACGTTATGTTGTGCTCTGTTGTATTGTGTTATGCAGATTTGTAGAACTCACTATCACCCAGGAGGGTATTCTAGCACTGAGCAGGGGTGAGGTTAACCACACCTAGGGCCTAGTGGTACTACTAAAAAAAACAGGTCTTCAGTTTCTTGACAAATTCAAGAAGTGAGGAGGAGGCTCTTACGTGTAGCGGCAGGTCGGTCCACACTTTAGGAGTAATGGAGGAGCAGGTTCAATCACCGGATCTGGTTTTCCGTATACATGGGATGTGTGCAAGTAGGAGTCCGGATGAGGGGAGGTGTCTGGAAGGTTTGAGAAAGCAGATGTGATTGTTGAGTTATGTTAAGCCAGTTTTATGTAGTGCCTTGAAAGTGTAGGTGAAGAGTTTGAATTCTGCTTGTTTGTGAATAGGGAGTCAGTGGATCTCCTCAAAATGTGTGTGATGTGAGTGCGGCTTGGGGGGTTCACAGTAAATCTAGCCACGGTATTCTGAATAGTCTGCAGCCTTCTAGTGAGTTTTTTTTATAGATCCCAGCATAGAGGGTATTCCTGTAGTCCATCTTACTTGTGACCAGGGCTTGCGTGATGGTTTTCCGGATGCTGATTGGGAGCCATTCAAAAAGCTTCATGAGATCTTCAGGGTACAGAAGCATGAGGTGGTGACTGTATTGACTTGAGTGTTCATGTTGAGTTTGCTGTTGATGATGATCCTGAGATTCTTGGCATTGGTGCGGGTGGGTGTCGGACCTGTATCTGTTTTTAACCTTCCATTTGCTTCCTTTGTTTTTGTACCTTGGGCACCATCTATTTAACATTTTCGTTTCGCATTCACACAAAGTTTCATTGGCATTACCTTAGGTGAAAGGCAAGAGGGGTCCCAAATAAAAATAGTGATCATTCCTTTTTCCACATTTCCTTTGGTGTAGCCTACACACTAGTCAAAACCGTTCTAACATTTGTGATCCCTCTGCAGAGAGAAAATGGTCCAAAACACATAAGTGGAATTTTCTTGCAGTTTACAAGTGGGGCATGGACGTCTTTCCCCAAAACCCTTAGCATTATCAAGTCCTAGAAACAAACTGTATGGAGGTAATAATGGGTATTTCCCTGAGGTAAATAGGGTTTAGAACAGTTTAGGGTCTCCCCTATCCCAAGTAACACAAGGGTATACTTGGGAGCACTGCACGGGTCATTTGAAATGAGCCAAACCAAATAATACAGGGAAAGTTCTGAGGAGAGATAAAACATAGTGGAACGGGCAAGTAAAGCAAACTACTGTGGCCTTTCAGTAACCCACTCCCACTATTCAAATTATAGCATTCTTATTTCTTTGTTTTTTTCTAGCTTGAATTGGCCTTGATGTACCTCAATGAATCTGCTCTTTGAATGTGATTCTAAATTGTAATTTTCTTCTCAACCTGTCATCAGTGTTTGACAAGATCTATCACATTTCTTTTCTACCAGACGTTCTTCACTTGATGCCTCTGGCTTCACACTAAACTGCTTACTTCAGTTTGTTCTGTTTGATGAGCTAGTCAAGCACTGTTGCATCTTCCTTTAAAAAAGAAGTCTCATAAATCTTTGTCTAAGGCTCCCTTCTATATTTCATTTCCTCCACTGCACTGGCTTCCATTATAACTTACTTTGAGTATCCTTCAATTCTTTACAAATGATTTCAATATTTGCATAATTTTCATTTAACTCCACCCAGCTGTACATCACTATCTCAGATTATCTAGTTGCTCGACAATAAAGGATGGTGTTTCTCTTAGTTCAGATTATTTTCATTAAAAGCAAAATACATTTTTAATGATATTTCCTACTCCTGTACTTCGCCTATTCTTAATCTCTTTCATACATTTGTCTCACTGTTTCCTTTCCATTTGAGATATTAGATGCATCACTTGCCTTCCCTAATCGAAATGTCTTTTCTTAGCTACCAGTTTTATAATATTTGTAATATTTGCACTTTCTTGAACAATGAAGCAACTGAAGTTCTCACCCTAATCCTTGTTTTCCATATTATGTTTGCACTGCACTTCTTGAAATTCCACCTCATGTACCTTTCCACTTACAATGTATTTGAAACTCTTATATCTGACTCCTATTCAAACGCTTTCTCTACAGCTCATTTATTTTCTTTACATTTCTTTGCGTACTGGCTGCTATCCTATGCAGAATATCCAATTTTGGTTCATCTTTAAGGTTGTTGAGTAGATACAAAATCTTACTCCTACCTACCTTTAACCTCTCTTCCCTGACTATGATTCTCCTCTAAACCTCCACCTTGCTATTGAAGTACACTCAGTTTCCCATAATCCACTCTATTTCAAATAGCATGTTCTCTCTTTTTATTTCTTTGCTTCTAAACTTTGCCATGCTCTTCCATTCTCTGTTTACTCACCTTTTACTTTCAGTTCTTGCAGTAGCTTCTTATTTTTAATTACATTTTTTCTATTTTGCCTTCATCTCCTTAGTCAAAGTGCTCTTCGTTTAGTTTTTCATATAACAATCATGCCAAGTGCACCATTTTAATAATGTATTCAATTTAATAAAAAAGAACTAGAGTATTTCAATATAATCACCCATTGAAATTCATGACGTCTATGTTGGACCCCAAAATAACCTAAAAATCCAAAGTCATAATGATAAACTGCCATTCTAATTGAAGTGTAATATTAGAATATCTCTGATGCATGATGAACATGCAGAGTCTATTGTGTCAGAAATTATCACCTGTAATGCTAACTGAACAGAACTTTTGTACAGCTGAATGTGAACCAGACCAACTGCGTCCACTCTTTAAACCTTGAGCTATCAGTAGGAATGTACCAACATTTCACTACCTAGGAATGTAGGGGCATATTAGCAAGACCCACGTTAAAATTATCGCAGTTTTAGCGGCAGGAAACTGCCGCTAAAACGGCGATAATGGGCTTGCTAATATGCGTTATGGAATTGCAATAGAAGCCCAGGTTAGATGTGCAGGACATCTAACCTGTGCTTCTATTGGAATTCCATAACGCATATTAGCAAGCCCATTATCGCCGTTTTAGCGGCAGTTTCCTGCCGCTAAAACGGCGATAGTTTTAACGTGGGTCTTGCTAATATGCCCCGTAGAATTTTTTTAGTCTGAACAGAAATGTGACTTTTATAGTGTGCTACATCAACATTAAAGGGAAGCATATCTGTGTTAAGAAAGATCACTAGGTGACGGGTGGCCCCCTAGAAAACATATATTTAAATTACCACATCGAAAGACAGCTTGGTCTAATTCAGTGAGCGTTTTGAAAGACTCCTTTCTGGCTAAATACTGCCACACACTCTCAAGCTTCAATGTTATATAAATGTGCCAGCCTGGGTGCTCATAATTTCAAACCTTTGGAGCCTTGACTTAGCTTCTTGTGTCATTGCTTATGATACATGTGTGAAAGTGTCTTTTATGCATGAGAACACCCATTTTTGCTGACTTTTTGTTCTGGTGCTTGAACTTCGCATACTGGGGCACTGCTGACCAGGCCCAAAGTTTCTGAGCTCTGACCCCTAACACATGGTAAAATTGGCTAACTCCTCATTGGACTACTTATCATAATGGTAAGGCAATAGCATATGATGTAGGAGAATACACCAATGGGATCGAAAAGGTAAATGTCACTTGTGGACTACAGAACATGTTGTGCCATCTACTAGGGGGACATAGAACACATTGCTTCAAACCTACCTGTGTAACCTGACAACTGCAGCCAGATTTTAAGCCTGCAGGTAAACCTGTCAAAATCGCTCTTTTTACAGGAAAAAACCCTACTTTTAATATTTAATAAGTCACCCTGAAGTAGGCCTTGTAGCATAGGAGCTAGAGTGTCTAGTATTTGGTACATGCAGGAAATATAATGTTGGTATATAATTACAGTGATTAACCCAAAAAACTATTTTCAGTGTAAGCGGCTGCAACTGCCCTACTGAGAAAAATAAAAAAAGTTCAGAATAAACTCATAACTGCTACCTCTGGTTTTAGGCATATTACCAGAATAATTCAAATGCTGTTTTTAATGTTTATTAAAATTTCAATTCAGTAGTGAAGTTGGACTTTTAATAAATATTTTTAAAAAGTGGCTTTTGAAAAGTTAAACATTATCTGCTGAACCTCCAGTTGACTAATTAGCATTAGCCTGCTAACAGAAGGCCCTGCCTGTGCTTCTCCTAGTTGGATAAGGTTCAGGAACTTCCTTAACTTGAAAGGGTCCATGGTAAGGTCTACTAATTCATAGTCAATTGTAAAGGGAGACCCAGGGAAAAGAAGCATTTTATTTTCTGCCCCCGCCCCTTGAAGCTGGATAGCATCAGCCCCGTGGGAGTGGAGATGGTTGGTCTCAGAATCACTTTTGTTTAGCTGAGGAGGTGCAGGTTGCTCATTTCCCTAAACTCACCCCTGGCTGGCATCCCAAGAGCAGAAATGATATGCATCCTCCAAATTACTTAGAATAGTGCACTCTAGAATAGTTTGCAGTGCGGCAAACAGTATGTGCTGAAAAAGTAGAAAGGGTTGTCATTGGGAAAATGTTTCTCACTGGTTAGGGGGTATCCTGCAGTCACCCCTTCCACTGGCTACTAAACCCTACAAAGTGGCACCTCATCCACAGCTCATCAGAACACTCTTTGGACCTGTGGATGAACAGAAGAAGACTGGACTTCCTGTTTGGGACCTATGTGAAGACCTAAAGGGCTGGACCTGCTCCCACTTGTATGCAAGACTAAGGGGCCGATTCCGATTCAGGCCGGAAATCACTCCGACCGAGCCGGACCCGGAGAGATTTCCGACCGAATCGGGCCCTAGCAGCCCGACCGAACGAGTACGATGCGTACGCATGCAATCGGACTCGATTCGGTCGGACTCCCATTGAAGTCAATGGGAGCCGGTCGTACAACGCGTACGCGGGCTTCCATTGACTCAATGGGTGCGAGGCGAACAAGGGCACCCCCCACAGCGGGTACGCGTCGATTGCAACTCGCGCCGTACATGCACAGGTAGGGGGGACCCATGGGTCCCCCCTGTGTGCGACTCGCGCGGCTACACATACAGGGGGGTCCGACACGGACCCCCAAGTCCGGCTCCGACTGCTCTTTCGAGCCGGACGGCGCGAGTCGGTCGGACTGCTCGCGGCGCGCATCGTACTTGCCCGGCTGGGGAACGTCTCCATTGCGCGGTGCGAGTCGTGTCCGTGCGAGTCGGTCGGAGTGGGTCGGACCCGCGTACGAGTCGGTCGGCGATTTCGCATGCGCTCGCATCGTACTCGCGCGCCCGGACGCATGTACAAATCGGTCAGGAAAGAGGGCTCCGAATCGGATCCAGTTAAGCCGAATCCGATTCGGTGCCCTACCGGCCGAGATCGGAATCGGCCCCTAAGTAGTGGACTCCAGTGGTCAATTGGCAGATCTCCTGCTTAGGTACAGAGACACAACAAGCTGCAAGAGGCCTTGTTCCTGAAATGGCCATCTAACCAGTATCAAATATATCTGAACTAGACCTTGCTGATGACCTCTGCTGGAATTAATTTTAGTCCCTAAATGCTGTCCCTGAGGTACTGGGTGTTGTAAACGGGACAAAAAAGAGCTGCTGCAGAAACTCTGAAAAGTTGGGACTTAAAATATATTTGCACTTCCAAGACCCCTGAAGTGTTCAAAAGGTACTTCATCAGATACATCTTCATGCTTGCCCTGCAGGAGGATTTTTAGCTCCTTATAAAAAACTACGGGCCTGATTAGGATCAGGGTAGATGGGATACTCTGTCACAAATGCGATAGATATTCCGCTCGCCGTGTCAAAAGTTTCATTATATGATATCGAACTTGTAGTACGGTGGACGGAATATCCGTCACGTTTGTAACAGAGGATTCCATCCGTCAAGATAGTAATCAGGCCCTTAGTCTAAAGGTGGACATCTTACACAGATGATGGAGCGAAAATTATCCATTGCATGTAATGGCACCACTTTCCTTCAAGACTGTGCTCTATTTACCACTATGCTGGGAGTGCAGTATTGTTTTTCCCCATGAGGAGGGCCCAGGGAGAAGTACAGCAGTGGTTGCAGGCAGTGTCTCTGCAAACGGCAAGCGTGGACAAAGCAGCACTCTCTATTAGTGCACATAGCACTTGGCACCACAAGAGGCTCCGAACAAAGCGAGTGCCCCCTGTCCTGCCTCTCTGAATGACTGGATGTGCCACGATGCACCTGAAGCCAGATCAGACCAGCAGCACAACTTACCAGCCGGCCCCCACACAGGTACTGGATCACGGGGACCGGACCCACTTCCCAGCGGACCACACAGCATCGCCAGTGGCTGCAGGGGAGTTGCTGCATTGGGCTCATTCCCCCCCTCTGAGCAGTGCAGAGATTTGCTGAGGTCGGCCCCTTGCCTACATTTCATTCTTCGGAGCAAACTACCATAACGGCTCAAAAAGAAGCCTGGGGATTGATCCCTATGAGGATCATTGTTTGACCAGAATTACTGTATTGCATGTAGTGGGTGCACAGGTGTCCTTGTCCTCCACTCTGGTGCTAAATCCCACCTTTTTCCTCCAGGCTCAGAGGAATTACTGTAACCCCACTAATAGGAGGGCAGGGGTCCCTGTGCCTACATGGGTTATCATTACTGACGTGTTATGGTGAGATCTCGTGACCTATGTATTATTGGTGATATTTGGTGATTCATGCACTTTGCCTCTAAGCAAAGTTATATTTCTTGCACTAGTGTTGCAATTCTTGTACTGTTTCATAAACTGATTAACATTTCACAACCTGGTGCTGATGTATAATGCATGTCGTCCCGCTTCTTGCATTGCCAGGATAACGAGTACTATTTCAGTATTGGCATAGTGTGCACAGTATTTATGATTAATGTAATTTTAACTCTATGTCTAATACATAATATACAATCTATATTTTTTATATAATCCTGTGTGGAGTCACTTTTGCGGTGTATATATTGTGTTACTGGTCTGAGTGTGTTGCTCAAATACTTTACACAGTGCCTATGATAATAATCCTGCCTGCTCTGCACCAAGCTATCAGAGGGTGAGCACAGGTTATCTTTGGTATGTAACTTACTTGCCCTGACTAGAGTGGTGGGTTCTTCCTGGCTTTTGTGCATACCCTAGCCAACCAGAAACCCCATTTCTAACTGCCATGAATTTTTGAATTGATTCAGCTAAGAGCTTTTCCAGCTTAAACTAACAGCTTCATGAGTACGTCCTCCAACAGCTATCTGACTTTGAGAGATATTCATTGCCCATAGCATACAACCTTTCCCAGCTGGAGGATTTCTATTTCCATATCAGAGACTAAGTCAGGAGGTAAAATCTTTAACTGGGACAACCTGCTTGGTGTTTCTGACTCATGCTCCATCGCAATTGTCCTGAAATTGTGCCTAGGTCCCAGTCACTTGAGAACAGTGACTACTGATTGGCACTTTACTTTTCCAGGATGTGTTTTGCCCTAAATTAAAAAAAGCTGCAGGTGTATGTGATTACCACTGTCTGATATGAGATTCCTGATTATGCCAAAGAAGTTTGCTCTTAGGCAACTCATGTTCTAAAATGTATGATTTTGACAGCACACCTACCTTGACTAGATTTGTACCTGTTAAATATCCTAGCATTGAAAGTGATTAGCCAAACCAAGACAGTTATGTCACCCTGTTTTGGGATGATTGAAACAAGAATGTTTCAAAGAAAGTCTAAGGTGGCTCCCCATCATACAACATGTTAACGCTTATAAACAAAGCTAGAATATTCCACTGCATTTACTAAAGGTGAAATCCTTCATTTTAAACTTATAATTTAGGGCCTGATTTAAACGGAGATGGTAATCTAAAATTGTTGATTTTCAGTGAGAAATCAGTCATTGTTGAGAAGATAATTGATGGGATTATTTCTGGCAGAATAACCATAGCCATGCTGTAGCATGACCATACTGTTGTCAGTATTTCAGTTTGATGATATACCAATAATGGGTTTTCTCAAGAATCAACAAACTTTACATTACCATAAACCACTAAACAAGCTCCATCGTCTCCCAAAATGGAAAAATTGACAAAAGACGACTAGGTGCAAAGAGCATGCTAATTAAGCAATTCCTCATCATCACTTGACCCTACAGCTGCTCAGAATACCTTCTACATTCACAGCCACAGATATAGCGACATACTGCTGCTTAAATGATCAGATGCCAACACAACTTCAGCGGATCACATCAGCCACCAGGTCATTTTCTAAGGATTGTTTTTCAGAAAACATCTAACTGTCACAGACACGATGCTGTGAAAGTCTAATTTCCATCTTGATTGCCCAAGAAAAGCTCAACTCCTTGTAGTAGCCACAGTGTCATCCTACAGGCCTGCAGCACTGACTGTAAAAACCACTTAAGTAGCCCTTTTAAGCATGCCTCATGCCTTCTATAACAGCCTCTGTGTACAGTTTTAAACTGCCATTTCCACCCGGCAAAAAAAACCTTTTGCCAGGTCTAAACCTCCTTTTTTAATACATATAAGTCACCCCTCAGGTAAACCCTAAATAGCCCAGAGGGCAGGGTGCAGTATATTTAAAAAGTTGGACATGTACTTATAAATTTTGCATGTCCTGGTGGTGAAAGATTCTTACGTTTGATTTTCACTTCTGCAAGGCCTGTCTCTCCCATAGGATAACATTTGGTTTCCTTATTACACTTAATAAGTGATAACTTTCAATTCGAAGCAGGTTGACTGGTCGAGTTTGGTGACTAAAAAATTGTAATAAAAAAACCGCTTTAATGGTAAAGTCAGATTTTGAGGCCCAATTATGAAACTGCCCCTTTTAGAAATTTGGATGTTCCTGTCCGATCCATTTGGCTCCTGCAGCCTGTCCCTTGTTCACAAAACTAGGAGTAACTGGCAGGTGGACTTTGTGTATTGCTCCCAGACAGCAAAACAAAAGGGGATAGGTGTGGCAGTATGGGCCATCTCTGACTTGATGAGTGGGAGGAGCTGTGACCTACCACGCTTGCATATCACAAAGTTTTTGCCGCAGCACTCTCACATAGGGTTTGACTCTGGTCTTTTGTAACCCCAGACAATCTGGGGCCAGGACAGGGTAGCAGGAAATTCCAGACACCTCTCAGGGTGGAAACTTCCAGAACCTTCTCCTACTTCAAAGTGGGCACAGGTATAAAAATTGGGCCTATAGACCCAGCTCTTCAGTACATGTCTGGACCTGTGGAAGACTCAAAATAATTGCTGTCCCGCTCTGCCAGGAGGACTGCTAATCTGAAGTCCCTGTGTCCCTGCTGCTTCACTCAAGCAGGTCCAGGCCTGCTTGCGTGAAGGCCTGGACCTGCTTCTTGAGCCCAGAACCACCAGAGTGACTCCAAGGGCCAGTTGGCTGGCCTCCTGATTAGAAGCCTCATGGACAGAACAGGCTTTAACCATCTTGAACCAAGCACATGGAATCAGTCTGTTGTGAGACTTCCTCCCCAAGTGTAAGTGGTGCCACCCCAGTTCTGGAACCTTGGAAGTGGACACGATGGTGCTCTGCCAGCGCAGCTGAGTTCCCAGCAGAACTGACTAAGTACAAGGCATTTCCTCCAAAAAATCTCTATGGGAACTGCAGCGCTACACATTGTATCACAAAACTCTTCATTAGAACCACTGAGTGACACCTTCCAGAAGCAGGTCTTTGCATTTTGACCCGCAGTCTCCTCAGAACTGCCACTGTGTGAAGCATCCTCAACACAGGCCATGGAATTGAAAGCCCCTCATCAACAGCATCACTGACTATGATGCAGAGCTCCACATCGCCAGCCCTACAACTTCTTTGTTATCAACCAGTGCACGATACATCTATGACACAGAACTTTGCACTGCAAGCCCCTTATTGACGGCATCCTCGACGATGACTCAGGAGCTGGCATTGCTGCCTCGCAGTACCCAAGAACCACTGCTGCACGACGCATCCCCACACCAGGGCCTCACAAAACCTAGGCTACACGATGCATCCTCAATGCAGGACCTTGCAACACTCTGCCACAGGGTTTAAGGTATTCTTGCTCAGCAGGCCTAACTTGGTTCCAGCTGGCCTGACTGTGTCCCAGTCCAGCTCAACCAGATAACCACGCTGTCACTTTGTGCTTCTAGCCACTATTTTACTTAAATATTTAAAACTGCATATTTCCCTTTTTACTGATTGGATTTTTTTTATTTTGGTCTCAAAATAATTTATGACATTTTATCCTAATTTTCTAATTTTGTGTGGGATTTTCCTTGTGTTGTGTTTTCACTTTACTACTGTTTGAAGTGCTGCATAAATACTTTAAACATTGCCTCTGAGTTAAGCCTGACTGTTTTAGTGCCAAGCTACTAGAGGGTTAAGTACAGGTGAATTTGGGGTTTGCTTGTGTTTTACCCTGAATGAGATTGTGGTTGCTGATTGAGTAGGGTTTCACCTCCTCTCAACCAGTAACCCAATTTCTAACATCAGCAAACAAACAAAGTGAATGTGACAGTGATGACTAGAAATAGATTTAAGGTTTAAGTAGAATGGCATTTCCTTGAAGCAGCAAGCATAAAAAGAACCTTGCATATATTATTCTTCCACCAACCAATTCCCCAGCATGGTGCTCCATGTTGACATGGGAGAACTCACTCCATTGGGCTGTGACCACAGAAGGGCTCAGGCTGGCTAGGTGGAAGTCCTCACAACAAGCCAAATGCATATTACCTTTTCTTCTGAAGACCTGACACAAATTGGCCATGCTGCTGGGTCTGGTGAGTCTCATTAGCTCATTTGAAAAAAAGGGAGGAGTAACCTGGGGCAAAGGGATGGAACAGAATTTCAAAGATTGAGGGAGAAATCCTGGACCACCACGCCACGAAAAATTTTAAGTGATAAATCACTAACAGGCACATGCATCAATGTTTAAGATTGCGAATCTTTATTTGCGAATTTTAAGGATTAGCAAATAAAGAATCGCAAAACCCGATGCAACAAATAAATTGCGAGAAAATAAAGAATCGCAAATAATCGCAAAAATAATAGCGATTTCGGTATTTGCGAACTCGCTATTAGCGATCTCGAAATTAGCGAAATCGCTATTACCGAAGTCGCATTTTGATGCATCATGATGACATCAGAACCAGGAAGTGAGCAGCACAAGCCCCATTTTCTGTGCACAGTCAGAGGGAGAGGAGGGAGCTGGCTCTGGGAGCTAAACAGGAGTGGGATTGAGACATTGGAATCACCTGGCATCTGTAAGAAAATGGAAAATTCACAAACAGCAGAGGACAGCCAAACAGGCAGGAAGAGGAAAATGAAATTCTCAGAAAAAGAAATTGACACCCTCATTGAGGGAGTTGTCCACAGCCATGATAAGCTGTTTGGGAAATTATCATTAAAAGTGGCAGAGCAGGAGAAAAGAAAAATATGGATCCGGATCCAAAACCGGGTGAATGCCATTGGGGTGACACACCGCACCATCGATGAGCTCAAAAAAAGATGGTACAACTTGCGCAGTCGGGCTAAGGTGCGCATTGCTGACCGGCTGAAGGAAGCAAGGACGACAGGAGGGGGAACACCGACAAACACTGGGAACACTCCCATGGAGGACATGGTTGAATCCACAATCCAGCCTGAAGCTGTTGTCGGTGTGACACAGCTAGATACGTCAGGAGCAGCAAACACATCTGAAGGTAAGATGAATGCATGTTAACATTGTCCTAAATTATAAAGGTAGAACAACACCTCAGTACAGCACAAGTGCACACTTTGAACATCCAGTACACAATGTATTCATGAAGGGAAGTGCATTATGGGATATGTAGGCAGGTCAAGCAGTTACAATGACAAACACACAAATATGAAAAAAACAACTCAATATAGTGTAATATATTCTCAATTTAATAACAAAGCAAAGAATTGATTACTGTGACATGACATCACAGACATAAATTAATGCTGTTTTGCACTGTTAAACCTCACAGTTGCGGAACGTGTAGAAGCTGAGGATAGTGACTACCAGGACATACAGGACACCAGCGCAGTTGAAAATATGGACACACCGGTTATGCCAACAAATCCATCACGTGCCCCAAACACACGCAGGGAAACTGTCCCACCACTGGTCACCATGGATTCTGATGATGAGGCACATGCAACACATGAGTCCAGGCATGGCCAAGCTACATCCATCCCAAATTCACAAACACAGGTCCGCAGAAGCAATGTCAGAGTCCGGTGTAGAAGAGCTAGATCACTCAGAACACAGCAGGAGGACCAACCAAATGATGTCTGGGGTGGTCTTGAGGGACAGATGCTCCGTACGCAGCACCTGCAGACCAAAAACACACGTTTAGTACAGATACAAATTGGGAAGATGGCAGCCAACATTGCAGTACTGTCCGATAGTGTGCAGCAACTGACCAAGGTAATGCAGGAGGGACATGTATCCCAGAAAAGACACCATCCTCAACTAATGCAGCACCTCAACATCTATGCTAATTCCAACAATAGGCTGGCCACAGCAACTGCACTGCTGGCACGTAGGTCTGTGACCATGCAAACAGAAATGTGCCATTGGAGCGGGGATGTGGCTAAGGCACTGGACCAGGTGACCAATGCAGTGGAAATGATGAATGCTTCCACAATTGCGGCCAACATGTCCACGCAGGAAGAGGGTAGTGAGGGGGCCTCAAGCTTGAGTAGTATAGCTATGCCAGTTGCCACTGCAGGGAGACGCAACACACGCAGCAGTACCCCCTCCGCTTCCAACATGAGGGATGAAGATGCTGGCTCTGACAGGCGTCTGGGTGTTCGTGGGAGAAAGCGCTAGACTGCCATGTACAATGACATTCCGATATGGTGACGTAACCATGGATGTGATCGGACCTTTTGACTGACTTACAAGTCATTATTTATTTTCAAAACACTCATGTCCATTATTTAAAAGACCTGTGCCACTGGTCACATTGAAAGTGTGCACCAACACTCATGTCATTATTTTTGTTAAATAAAATTTCTGTGATTGCAATATACACTTTTTGTGTCTTCATTACTCACCTCAGAAATAATTTAGTGTGATGTCCAATCTTCTCCTGCGCCCTTCTGCTGCGCTTGCCCCTTGTGCTGCACGGCGGTGTGGCACTTGCTGGTTCTCATCCTCCGAGTCACTCTCAGACACCTCGATTTCCATTCCTCCCTTTGTCGCAATATTGTGCAGCATGGCACATGCTGCTACTATCTTGCAGCATTGTTCAGGGTTGTATTGAAGTGCTCCACCGGTCTTATGGAGGCATCTGAATCGGCTCTTCAGCAGCCCAAATGTGTGCTCTATGATGTTCCTTGTTGAAATATGTGCTGCATTGTACCTCTGTTGGTTGGCAGTTGTGGGATTGATGTAAGGCGTAAAAAGGTAATTACGCAAGGCGTATGCGCTGTCACCTACATGTAAGTAAGCAAAGGGTCAGTGGCAGTTTGACATTGGCATACGTACAATGACTGTGAGTATCAATTACACATATTTACCGAGCAGATGTGCCTCTCCAAATTCTCCCCTGACAAGACGGGTGTGAATGCCACTTTGCCTGAAAATGTAAGAATCATGTGCACTCCCGCGAAATTGTGCCACTATGTCAGTGATTATGTTTTTGGCATTGCAAACAACCTGAATATTAAGGGAATGATAACATTTTCTATTTCTAAATAGATATTCCTGTGCTGCAGGGGGACATATTGCCACATGGGTGCAATCAATACAACCTATAACATGTGGGAAGCAAGCTATCTGGTAAAACTCCTGTTTTGTTTTAGCAAGGTCATGCGCGGTGGTGGGGAAATTGATGTGTGACCCGATCCGGGCCATCATGGCATCAAGGAATGCTTTGAATATTCTTGAAAGTGCGCTTTGCGACACACCTCCAGCTACTGCAATGACACCCTGAAAACTGCCTGACGCCAGTAGGTGTAGGCAACATAGGACCTGCACATGCGTTGGGATAGCATTGGTCCTACGTGTCTGTTGTTGCAGTATGGGATCCAATTCATTGATCAGGTCATGGATCATTGCTGCATTGCGCCTATACTTATCGTATATCTCATCCTCTTGCTGTCCTAGCAAAGTTATGCGGACTCTGAAAATGCGCTCATTTATTCGCCTCCGTCTGTGTCCAGCAGCCTGCAGCCTCATCCTCCTTGCCATCAGATAAATCCCTGCCATTGAGAAATGTGGTAGCTCATTCTGGGTGTGTTTCAATGGGTTTAAGTAGATTTTCAGCTGTATCTGAATTGCACTCATGATTACCACCTGGTTGTGATCCTTCTTATTTAGCACTTGCAGAATTGCGATTTCCTGGGAAATCGCAATTTGCGATTTTTCATGCATATATTTTGCGATTCCTTATTTGCGAATCACTAGTTGCGAAACGCAAATACTGATTCGCTAATTCTATTCGCAGATTGTTTAGCGATTCTTCATATTTGCGAATTCTTGTGTTTTCGCAATTATGCAGTTGATGCATTGCAACACGGTATTTTGCGATCGCAAAAGCCATAATTTAGCAATTCGCAAATTTTGCGAATTTTTTAACACTTGATGCATGTGCCTGTTTGACCTTCATTCCCTGGGAATAGCATTCTGACTGCTTCTGAGGCCCTTGGTTGTCTTGTATCCAAAATTTCAAGTCTGTTAAAACCGGTGCTGATTATATATCATGAAAAAACACTCACAGTCATAGGGTTTCATGGACAATTTCCACCAGCATATAAAATGTCCATAGTAAAAAGCCTAGAATCAGGAATCTACATGCTGTAAAGAACTTGGTGTTTCTAGATCCACATGTGCAGAAATTCAGGGGTGTCAGTATCAGCCAGAATTGTTAATTCCAGCTTTTGTATCTCCTTCCCAAAATGCTAGACAAATCATGATGAGGCCAAACAAGCTACTTTAAAAAAATGTGAAGTCTTCTGGAGGTTGTACTAAGACCATGCAAAGCCCAATTTAACTCCTTTTCTAATGTGGGTAAAACCAAATTTTGTGACTGATCAGTGGGTTCCGCATTTCCTAGGAAACAAATGGACTGGAAAAGAGGGCTGTACAGCCTCCTACAAGCATCTCACAAATGTCAGTAAACACTGTACTTACAATGGATTCAGTTTTCTGCATTCTCAGAACCATGCTCATGGGCCATTAAAGACAACTCGAGTACTTCCTAAAATAGCACATTTCCCTCACCACTATACATTGATAACACAGCGTTCACTTCCTATTATCCATTTTCCAAGCTGCCGTTGTTGCACACAGAGCACATCAGCATTTCTAGATATCTAGAGAGAAACAGCAATAAAGATGTAGATTTATAAAATTGAAGAAACTTAAGACACATTGATCCAGACTAATAAAAAGTAGGAAGACACTAAGGGGCCGATTCCGATTCAGGCCGGAAATCACTCCGACCAAGCCGGACCCGGAGAGATTTCCGACCGAATCAGACTCTGGCAGTCCGACCGAACGAGTACAATGCGCACGCATGCAATCGGACTCGAGTCGGTCGGACTCCCATTGAAGTCAATGGGAGCCGGACGTACAACGCGTACGCGGGCTCCCAGTGACTCAATGAGTGCGAGACGCAGACAAGGGCGCCCCTACAGCGGGTACGCGTCGATGCGAATCGCGCCGTACATGCACAGGTAGGGGGGACCCATGGGTCCCCCCTGTGTGCGACTCGCGTGGCTACGCGTTCAGGGGGGTCCGACACGGACCCCCAAAGTCTGGCTCCGACTGCTCTTTCGAGCCGGACGGCGTGAGTCGGTCAGACTGCTCGCGGCGCACATCGTACTTGCCCGGCCGGGGATCGTCTCCATTGCGCGGTGTGAGTCGTGTCCGTGCGAGTCGGTCGGAGTGGTTCGGACCCGCGTACAAGTCGGTCGGCGATTTCGCGTGCGCTCGCATCGTACTCGCTCGGCCGGACGCACGTACGAATCGGTCGGGGAAGAGGCCTCCGAATCGGATCCGGTTAAGCCGAATCCGATTTGGTGCCCTACCGGCCGAGATCGGAATCGGCCCCTCTAAAGTGACAGAAAGCTTGAATTATCATCAGCCACTGTTGTAATTACCCAGCCTTTACTTTTTTACCACTTAATACCAGTAATCCTAAGGATTGTTTTCCTGACAAAAATTTGACTCATGTATTTGGGTTGTATTCAAAAAAGGAATAATTTCTGCAGACTATTCAAGCTATTCATCCCACTGTCTTCATTTTTTTTTTTTTATTCACACTTATACTATATACTTTCAAACTATACTGTTGCTGTTGCTAAAATCCACCAATTAAAATGCAAATTATTTAGATTAGCAGCTAAACGTGCAATGATTAATGTGAAACTCAAAGCTCAAATGACACACATTTAAAATGTGCAAACTACAATAGGCAGTCGTAGCTATGTGTATAGGCCTTAAAAAATGCTAAAAAGCAAGTTTCCTTTTACTAAAACTCCTTTGACTAAGAAGTAGACCTAATATTGCTGAAATGTGCATAAACGTAATTTAGAAGTCTGACAATGTGACATGCTTAGACATGTTCGTCAGAACTGCAGAATGTTTCAGTTTTAATCAATGAATTATTTTAATAAGTAACATGTTGTTTGTAATGATTAACTACAAATTCTCACCATATTTCGAATACTATTTGAACAGAATAGTTGCTCAATTTAAAACACTATTTCGTGTTCGTATTAATGAAATGCATCACTAAAGAGTATTTTGCAAGTAGATTTTTCTCTTCTTTAGCATATATCATTGTGTACGCAGTGAAACATTTAATATTTAGAAGGCCAACCTACGTTGGATGCCTATGGGATCTGAGGCTTATGTTTCCAGTACTTAACTACGTAAGAATGTCTGCAGCAAACTTGCCATAAAGCTTTGCACGTCATGTATTTTCATGGGAAAGGAAGAACTGAACCTGCTATCACAAGAGTGCGGCCATCCAATTGGTCCAGAGAGAAAGAAGTCTGCTACAATGTCTGCAACATGTATTCATGTCTTTTATATTAGTGTTCCTGGTTAGTTTCAATGCCTTTTCAATGCTTTTCCTCCACTCCTTACCTACCTTCTTATCCTAGACTGACGGTTGTGGCTCCTGCTGCCTCCTTTCATCCTTACTTTCTTTTGATGCTTTATTTTTACAGATTGCTCTTGCAACTGTATGATCATGTTCTCGCATTACTGAGACTTGGCTGAGTTTCATGAAGTACTCTTTATGGGTAGTTCTGCTGCTTTAATTTGGATTTGAGTTTTATGATCCTTTGATCTCACTCTTTTCCTTTGAACTTAAACTCATCATGACTTCTACTAAATTTGAAATGTTGGTCCTGTTCTTTAGAGCAGGGTTTTATTCCTTTATAGAATGCACTTGATGTATTTTTGATTATTTGTTCTAACCAAACCTTTTTATGAGATTTCTGTAAACTTACTAAAGATTTTTTAACTAATTTGAATAAAAGAATACAAAAATTCTTACTAACCATTTAATGAGAATAAAGCTTTAAAAACTTTTTCAAACTCTCATCATTGACTGAACTTGGAGTTGTGTTTGTAATTTAGCCTGTGATGCCTAAATAGCTCTTTGAATCAAAATGCAGTGGAAAAGATCCATCACTTGCGGTGAGAAGAAACCAATGTGGGAACGGGGCATGACCCTGTAAGTGATGGCAATTGCTAGGTTGAACCATATAATTTAATTTTGTCCCCAATACGTGCTATCACTCTCATTAAGAGAAGGTTGGATGAATTAAAATGGTGTTAATTATGTGGTATGGACATATTTAACTGGATTTTCTATTTAAAGTAAAGAGGCATTACCGCATTACAAATGCACTGATACCACTTTACTACATACCAAAGCTGCACCCATTATCATCAGCAAGAAGTTGGTGCCATCATCGGTGACAAATTTAAGGAAAACATACTGAAAGATGTTTCCATAGTTTAGTCATCATTTAAAGCTAAATATGATGCAATGATCTGCTTATAGTGTACAGTGACACAAATTCCGATTCACTAGAACTTTGAAAAATCAGATATTTTCTATTTGAGCTTTTGTATGGTATTCATAGTCTGACCCAGCTGTTCAAAGATATTTGTTTTTAGCATTCAGAAAATGTTGATTCTGAATCTATTTGTAGAGCCAGTGATATCTTATTAGAACTTCAAAATTAATACTTGAGAGTGTGCTTTAAGAAGGTGGCTCTGTTATTTTTGGTGCAATTCTACAAATAAATTATAGAGACACTACTCTCTTTTTTCACTGCAGTACTTTTTTCTAATAATCAAATCAAGAGATCATTCTCCACAAGTTTTATTGCCAATCCAGATAATGTGATCATTTCTTGGATAGTTGCTCAGTTGGTTTTGGGTGTCACTGGTAACTGTCTGGACTTTCACCCAAGGATTGATGCGTCAATTGTGTGTCCTAGGATCTACAGCTGCGAGAGTGGTTAGGCGATCTGAACCCACAATGCCAAACCTGCAATTCTATGTAGATCTTGAATTCAAATCAAAGATTGGGTTGATAAGTAAATTACCATTATATAATAAGTAATAGTAACACACAATATTTGTAGCACTTAGACATGGCGGGAATGAAATATAAAAAAGTATTAGTACTAGAAGTTGCATTTATGGAATTTGCTTATGAGTAATTATGTTAAATTATTGAAAAATTATGCAATAATATGCAACATGCAAATATGCCATTTATGCGCTAAAAGCTTCTTCACTTCAATTTTCGATGCATGGAGATATTTTGCACTAAATAAACTGTGCAGTGCTTAATTTGTTAAAAAAAAAACATACGTGCAGAGCAACATGCTTTTCGTAGGAACACACTAAGTTGCTGCCAATGCTGGATAACCAATTGCAAAGGCAGCCTCGTCTTGACACCACCTTACCCCTCTTAATTCTATGACCTCGCTGATTAATTTGAGCTCTTGGCTGCACATGGGGTCTGAGTTGGTGCTGATTAATTAGAGCTCTTGGCTGCACATGGGGTCTGAGTTGGTGCCTGAAGGCTGAGCCCACCAGCACTCGTTTTTGAAAACCAACATTTCCTTTTCCTCAACAGGAAGAGAGACAGGAAAACAATGACAAAGGGAGAAAGCATGAAACATTCAAGCTGCAAGAGTAAAACGGGTAGTGTCAGTTGCTGAATGGTATTCCTCACCCTGACCTTCGACTGTGGCCTTTTGAGCAAAACTTTGGGCCTCTGCGCTTATTCTTTTACAAATTGGGCATTGCACTATTCTACACTCTCTGTTTCTTTATATCAGATGTGTGGGTTCACTTTCATCCCTACTTATTCCCTTTGTTACTGTTTTCCTATGTTTCTCTTTCTTCCTCTTTTTCTGCCTTTCACTCTCTTGCTCTGGGTCAAAGTCTGATTATGAAAAGTAAATCCCAGTCCCCAAGTATGGGTGCTACTGCACAACACCTGTAACCACCAGCACAGATTTAGCACTGAACTTACCACTTTATTATTCTAGGCATTTGTGCATAGTGTTATGCAGTAGATTAGATGCTTATATCCAGAGAGGATCATTTCTTATATTACAAGATGTAAGAAGGCTAATTTCAACTCTATAATTTGCACTAGTACTAAACTCTATGTTGCAAATTGAGCTAAAAATTAAGATCAAATTTCACTTCCTTTGAGCAGCATCTCTACATCTCATTTCCTAGCGCTCACAGTGAAAGCTTACTTTGCCGCGTTTTCTCTTACCCTGGCTAAATTGTAAAAAATATGGCAGATATATATATCATGTTTAAGGACTGAGTACAAGGAGGGTTTACATTCTCTACACCTACTCAAGTCCAATAATATGTAAGATACACGCAGCTGGTTTGTCTTCTGAATCTATTTAAACATTATTCTACCTCAACTTGTGAAAACCCCAGATTTTGTGGTTCTTATTAAGCTTTATGGAAAAATACCACAAATCGCCTTTCGTAGAGCCATGTGAAGATTTTACTTGCTATTATAAAAAAATGTATAGCTTTATTAAAGTCCTACTGTATTCGTCTCCATGTATATTACTCTTCATGAGTAAAATAATAGTCAATAAAAAAGTAGAAGAACAATGATGAACTGCAACCGAAGTAGAGATGCTTTCTTGCAGTAAAAAATATTGGAAATATTAAATACAGGTAAGTAAAGGCTGTAATTGTTATTTGAGTCAAATGTTTTCTAAATGTTCCATGAAAGTCATGGTTGTGTCCTTCTCTTCATTATGTGTTTTAAAAAAAAACTTGATTCTGGCAGCAAAAAAACAGAAACTGAGAAAGCATGCTTATTTTGCTTTGAGTCTTTTAATGAGATCGCCATGAAAGTGCAGAAGGTTTTAGCTTAAACAAACATTATATTTTACACTAGACATTAACACGAAAATATTGAACAAAATGAAATGTGGGAAAATCTGCCTTTCTTAAACATGCAAAATTAATGTGTAGCATGATTTCTGCAGTAAGCACTAATTTCTTTCGTGGTTTCACTGCAAGGCCAGACCAGGACTCTTTCACTCTACCTTTCAGTTAATTTTCTTCTTTAATAAATGCAAGATTCTTACTTTATTTGATAGATGTGTCATCTCCATAGAATGTGCTGAGTTTAAAAGTATTTTTTATTTCTCTAAGCTACATGTTCCCATTATATTTAGATAGGTTAGCTGCTACGTATCCACAATGCTGAATGCTGGATAGTATATCATACAATAATGCTTACATGAAGACATGAATCTCATGACTTAATATTGCAGATTGCAGCTAGATTTTTGCTTTAGAATGGGGGTAGCAAACTTCGCTCTGCCAGCGGAGTTTGCAGAGTTTTGCCACTCCGCGCTTCACTTGGACAAAAAAACTCTGCATACCACTGGGTGAGTGGAGCTTACAGTCGCCACCACTCACCAGTACCAAGAAGGCTAAAAGATGCAGGTCATGTTGAGTGCATAAAGCGGGAGCCCAAGCAACATGGTGAAACACGTGACAGCACCACGTCAGAAATATTAGAATGTCAACCAGTGAGTGGGTGGGGAATCCCACACTCTACAATACAGACAGACAGCCCAAAAGAAAGGACTTTTTCTTCTCCTCCTTAGAGTCACCACCACCTCGCACAGACTGACATGGTCACGTAAATATTTTCAGAGCAGGTACTTTTATCAGCGTGATGACATCATTCCGAGGTGGTGTTTGTTGCCGAGTCAGAGCTCAGCCTCGCACGCGATTGTAAGGAACCCTGTAGTCATCTGTCCCTGTTGCCTGGACTTGAAACGAGGATGGTGGCATGGCTGCTACCCGTCCTCCTGCTGTTGCCGTTGGTGCTGCCACGTGGGGGCCTCCTCAGATGTCTCCTGTGGCTCATCCCTCGTGTCCACTCCGAGCCTGGCCAGGGCAGAGATAACAACCCGCCACTAATGGCCGGCATTGTGGGACCTTTGCCAGTGGACACCACCGAGCAGTGCACAACCTGCTCCTGTTCAGAAAAGAGCTATATGAACCAGGAGACAGACGCTGACTGAAAGACCTGCTACTTGGTGGACTGTACAATGGGGAGTTGAGCATCTCCCAGGCTCCAAGAGCTATCAGAGTGAAGTTGGGCAGAATCCAATTCCAGAGGGTAAGAGATGCCTAAATGTAGCATAACTGTTCTCCCCCACTATTCTTATATAATGCCAGGCACAGTAAAAAGGGTTTTGGTGACTCTGCGGAATTCCTCGCAGTGAACTCCATGAGCTTCCCACACCCCTACTTTAGAATAGTTCATTGCCACACAGCCAATAGTTAGACCGAGGGGTTCTCATTGGAACTCAGAGTAAAGCTAATGCACAAGAATGTTTAGCAACTAAGTTGACAGTTGTAGATAGCACCTTTCTGACTTTGTTTATTTACCATGGGAATGAAAGACGAAGCACCAGACTATCCGGCGATCCTTCCTCATTGGCTTAAGATTAAGGGTGGGCGGAATTTGCGGAATTGCGTTCCGCAAAATTCCGGGAAACGGCAAAAAATCTCCGCGAGCACGCGGAATTTCGCGTGCTCGCAGAGATTTTGCTGCGCCCCTTTATATCTGTGAGTGCTTCCTGTTGAGGTTTAATTTTTGTGACAGGAGCATCGTGCCAGCCCAGAATGAATCTTGCCCTGCATATTATTTATCCAAGAAGATGAGTCCGTTTTGTGCAATACCTCTACTCAACTCAACACGAGGAATGCGCTCGAGAAAATCAAGGATGCAAAGACCTCCATCAAGGATTACAGCTAACTTTTCACGTTGGAAATGGAGAGAAGGCACGTCTGCTTAACCACGCTCACGAATTCTGCACGAGGATTGCGCTCGGGAAAATCAAGGATGCAAAGACCTCCATCAAGGATTACAGCTAACTTTTCACGTTGGAAATGGAGAGACGGCACATCTGCTTAACAACGCTCACGAATTCTGCACACCTGCCCTGCATATTTATCCACGAAGATGCCTCCGTTTTGTGCAATACCTCTACTCAGCTGGAGTACTTTCTACTGGCTAATCAGTAAGTTCTACCTCGTTGGGTAAATGTATAGTGCCTTTCCTACACTACAGCTGCGTACAGGACCTGAAGAATTTTCCCCAGTGACCTGTGTGTCTGTAACTTTGCCACCGCGCCGAAAGCACCGGGGTCCTTTGATTAAGCTGCCCATCAGCGGCAGACGAGGAGAAGGAACCTCCTGGTCACAGGAACTACACGAGGATTACAGCTAACTTTTCACGTTGGAAATGGAGAGAAGGCACGTCTGCTTAACCACGCTCACGAATTCTGCACGAGGATTGCGCTCGGGAAAATCAAGGATACAAAGACCTCCATCAGGGATTACAGCTAATGTTTGGCGGTAGATCTGGGCAGAAAGCACTCCTGCTGAGCCTCGCCCTTGCTCACGAATTTTTTGTGCTGATTAATGCGTTACAGAATTTGAGCTTCAACTCGGGCACCTGCTTTATTGAAATCTGTAAGTGCTTCATGCACCCGAATTCCGTTCCGCCGCGGATCGCGGAAGTTTCGACATTTCCGCGTTCCGCGCGGAACGCGGAAATGCCGAAATTTCGCAAGTTCTGCGAGCGGAACGGAATTTGCCGCCCACCCTTACTTAAGATGACCTAACACCAGTTCAGATTGCTAAATGTGTTTTTGCGTATCATAATATACGTGTTCTTAGTTAGAAATAAGTCAATCTGTTTCAGGTTTTTTGTTGCAACCACTCTATTTTTCCCTTTGCGCCTTTTTTCCTTATTTGCTGTTAGCTACTGCTGTTGATGATTTCTATTGCCTACTATTTTGTAGCTGTTTATTTCTTTAACGGTTATGGCTACAGCTGTACCTATTTTCCTAGCTTAATTTTGGACAGTTACTACTATGACTGTATGCTGATGCTGAATTGAGAGAAGAGACTCTGACGAGTTTCTGGAACTACTCTTTATGGGGAGTTCAACTCCAAATGAAATTCTATTTCAATGTTCCTATATTTCTTGCTCTTTTCCAAACTGACGCTTTATGGGTTCTGATATGTTAGGATCCTCTTAGAGTAGAATAGGGATTATTTTCCTCTATGGAATACGCTGTAATTCTTTTGATTGACTCTATCCCTGACTTTTCTTGATATTTCTGTAAACTGATTTATCTGATTTACTAACATTGTATACATAGACAAAAATAAAATACTAAACTCTTATCGATAAATAAAGCTTTTCGAACTGACCCAAAACTCTCATTATTGACTGAACTAAATGACTAAATTAAAGTTGACTATTGTAATATTTTTGATTGATGCTCTATTCTAATGATACTATTTGGGTATGGAAAGGTGAAGAGGCATCTCCCGAAGGTACGCCTGTACATTTTATGACAACTGCGCATGGATTACACACTTGCTCTTGGCTTCGCCAGTGGAGCAGAAACACTGAGAAAGAGGGTTCATTGAGTTTTCCTAGATACAGGACATTTAATACCAGAATTATTGATAATTTGAAAGGTAAATTATACGAAATGAAGCCACCACCTGGACCAACCCAATGCAGAGCTCTGAGTGTATTAGAGAAGGTTGCAAGGGGGAAAGAAAGGGAAATATATCAGAGAAGGACAAAATGAGTGGTGCAAAATTATACAGATGCACAACGGGATGAAGAAAAGTGCAGGTGGGGGAAGGCTATCATAGAGGGAACCAGATTATATCCAGCTATTACAATGGAAGCAGCTAAGAAAGGGAGTGAAAACGATCACCAAAAGAAAGATGGGGATGAGGCAGATACTAATTCAGGAGATGAGATTTTAGAGCAGATATTAGCTTCAAGACCCCCACAATATACAACTTCTACTGATTTGAGTGAAGCAAGTGCTGGTACAAGTGCCACAGTGGCACTGCTTCTGCAGATCCAGATTTCGCACAGATTGAAAGAGCAATTCAGATACTCCTAATTGTCTCCCCAGCTGTGGCTTGTCCACTATTTGCAGCTCCCACCATGACTAATGTGACTGGAGTGCATACCACCGCCTAAATAACTTCTGTAAATGCCCCAGCAATGCCCAGAATTATCACAAATGTTCCTCCAAATGTGGATTTAAGAGCAGAAATTCATCAAGCCACTGGAGGTGTATATACCACAGGGTTTATTCCGACCTCACAAAATTCTCAGATTGTTGTGTGGTGATCCCCACAGACAGTACAAGCACTAATAGATGGAGGGACATTAGTCTTCACAGCCCCTTTTACTCCTAATGACATAAATGCTAGTGAAGAAGGTTATATGCCAGTTTGGTTAGGAGAAGCAGCAGGAATTAGAAAGACAGAAAACACAGAGGTACAGGAGATCCCAGACATGGAGAGGGAAAAGCCTTAAATGTTGCTCAATTGAAGGTGGAATTAGAAGAAATAATAAGGGGATGTTTAGAATTTGAACATATTGAGCAATATCAAAGAAAGGAGTTCATTTACTTGAGGAAGGACATTACACGAAGAGCAGCATTAGTGCATGACAAATTGACAGAATTGGCTCAGAAATACGAGATTGATCTTGCAAAAAATGTTCACTTGCAGGGAAGCTATAGGGTTCAATTAAATGATCCAGCATAAGAGAACATGAGAATTTCAGGAACGCGTTTACACACTATGGAAGTATTCAAATGCATTCACAAATGGTGTGAGACTGAGAAATTAGATGTTGGAAAGTGTATTATTAGTAGTGATAAGTAGTGATTTACCACTAGTAATAAGGCCACAATCACAATAAAAGGTTCAGTTAGGGTCTCAATAAATTAATCCCTTGCTCAACCCTCGGTAGCTAGCAATTTTACCTTCACACTTAGGGGCCGATTCCGATCTCGGCCGGTAGGGCTCCGAATCGGACTCGGCATTACCGGATCCAATTCGGAGCCCTGTTTCCCGACTGAGTCGGACGGGCGTCCGGGCGAGCGAGTACGATGCCAACGTACGCGAAATCGCCGGCCGACTTGTTCGCGGGACCCAACCGCTCCGACCGACTCGCACGGACACGACTCGCACCGCGCAATGGAGACGTTCCCCGGCCGGGTAAGTACGATGCGCGCCTCGAGCAGCCCTACCTACTCGCGCCGTCCGGCTCGAAAGAGCAGTCGGAGCCGCACTTTGGGGGTCCGTGTCGGACCCCCCTCTATGCGTAGCCACGTGAGTCGCACACAGGGGGGACCCATGGGTCCCCCCTAACTGTGCATGTACGGCGCGACCCGCTTCGACGCGTACCCGCTGTAGGGGCGCGCCTTGTTCACCTCGCACCCATTGAGTCAATGGGAGCCCGCGTACGCGTTGTACGACCGGCTCCCATTGACTTCAATGAGAGTCCGACTCGAATCGAGTCCGATAGCATGCGAACGCATCGTACTCGTTCGGTCGGACTGCTAGGGTCCGATTCGGTCGGAAATCTCTCCGGGTCCGGCTCGGTCGGAGAGATTTCCGGCCTGAATCGGAATCGGCCCCTTAGTCGTTTTTTGTGGAGCTTTTTCCCTTGACATCGAGCAAGGCACTTTGTAAGGCCTTATTCAGATCTAGCTCTATAGTATCCCTAAGTTTTGTGTCACAACAACTATTAACCAGAATTAAAACAAATTTAGAAAAATCTAAAAATTTATTAAAAACAGTTTAGTCCAAATAAAAAAAAAATTAAAAGTCTAAAATTTTGTTCTGAGACAATTTAGAGGGTTTTTAAAGATCTTAACTTAATTTACTGTATGGTGTATTTAAACACAAGTACGCATCCTACCGCTAAGTGCCAAATGTTGGAAAGTGGATCATTGGTAGTGATAAGTGGTGACTTACCACTAGTAATAAGGCCACAATCACAATAAAAGGTTAAGTTAGGGTCTCAATAATTTAATCCCTTACTCAACCCTTGGTAGCTAGCAACGAGCAGGCAGGCTTAATTTAGGAGAAAGGTGTGTAAAGCATATAAAAGCACAAATACATCAAATAAGTAAGACACAACACACAATAAAAATAAAAAATCTAACTCCACTTTACAAAATAGATTATATTTCTATAAACAAATTGACACCAAAAATGACAAAAAGGCACTTCGTCAGGCGAGATTCGTGCGGGTTCGTTGGCTTGGCTTTCTGCAAGGACCCGGCTAAATCTTGGAAGTCTGGAGCTCTGGAGATTTTGGCAGGACAAACCTGAAATCCAGGCCGGGTCGCTGTTAATGGTTGCCAGCCTGATTCTTGACTTCGGGTTGGTCCCCTTATGGAGCATTTTCCAAAAGTTGCTCCAAACCTCTCCAAACCTCTGGAACTTCTTCCTGAAGTTCCTCTTGAATGTTGAAGTGTCCAAAACACAAATCCATGGCCCTGGAATCTCCTAGATTGTCCTTGGGATGTCTGGACTACAATTCCCATACAGCACCTGGCTAAATCCATAAAAGTCCACTGAACGCACACCAGGATGGGGACTCTTGGTGGAGAGGATGCAGGTGGGCTCTGTTGACCTGAAGCTTGCAGAGAGTCCACTCATTACACTTTCAGAGTCAGGCAAAGTCCTTCTGACGCTGAGTATCACAGTGTGTAGTAGGTGCAGTCCTGGGGAGTGCAGTCCTCTTGGTGTGTGCCAGGGAGGCATTAGGACAGTCCTTCTTTTTCTTATCTTTTCAGGAAGCAGATCTGAGGAGCTATGCAGCTCTCCCATATGTATTCACAATGTCAATGGGATGCAGGGGACCAGTCAGGTGTATGACCACGTCCTCTAAAGTGTGGCACATTCTTGTACCAGAAAGCACTATTCTCTCAAAATCCAACATGGAAAAAGTATTTCCAGAGGAGCTGAATCAGGCTAACCCAACCTACTGATGTGGCAAATTTTCCTAAACACTCCCCTTCCAACCCTCTCCCTAATCTAACTACAGGGGATCCTGTGTAGCTGGGGGTGGCAGGATGTATGGGTCAGCCTGTGCTGTCCTAAAGTATAATTCTCCCTATGAAGACCAGTTTGGCTACCCCTCAGCTCCTTCCTGCCATCTGCTTTGCAGCTTGTACTTCTCCACCCACTGGAAACCCATTGTATCTCTAGCAGGGCTTTTTATACCGCATTAGAGCAGCCTGGCCAACATGGGCAGAGGCTGGCCAATCAGGAGAGAGCAGCTGAAAGGCTGGATTTTGGCTCACAGAAAAGAGAGTTTAATAACTTATTTTATGTAATAGTTATTATAAATCCAACAGTGGCAAGTTGTGGGATTTATCTTGACTATTAATTTGATACCTTGAAGTATATTTCACGTGGCTCCTACAAATGTTTATAATTAAATAAAATATTACCATGTTAGCCTATGGAGCCATTCACTACAATAGGGAAAAATGAAATTGGCAGTTCTTCCCTCACCAAGGCTTATAAAACATATTTTATAATGTGTCTGCTTATAGTTACAAGGCACCCTACCTCTGGGGCACGTAGGGGAGACCTTACATGTGACGTATGTATAAATAAGGTAGATTAATACTTTGGAAGTACCTTTAAATCCAAAGTCGATTTGCATATACTTTAAATTTAAAAGCAGCCTGCAAGGCAGGACTGGCTATTAAAATGACAGCAGGTACCACATTAGCACACACTCCTGTGCAGGAAATCTACTGGGCCTCTAAACCTCCCTACCCTCGTGTATATTAGGGACTTATAAGCTGTTTGAATTCCCCTTGCCTTATTCTATACGAGGGATTTACAGGGGACTGTCATTGGCAATTGTAATTATACCAAATTACCATGTACATTTTACACAGAGAACAAGGCCTGGGTCTGGATAGCAGAGCCCAGGGCACAGTCAGAGTTAGAAAAACAGCATCTAGTGGTCAAAATGGGCATAAAAAGTGAGGGGACACTGCAAACAGGTCATGATTCCTCACACTGGAAATTAAATGGGTGAAGAAGCATGAAAAGAAAAAAGGAGAGAAGCAGCTATAGCAAGAAAGCAGGATTAAGGAAGCAAGGGAGAAATGACAGCATACCCACTCAGAGAAATAGCAGAAGGAATGTATGTACATGTTTCTTGAAGTAGAGGTGATTTGGCTGTATTTACAAACAATTTCCTGAAATTGAGAGACAAACCGGTGCAATGGTATGTACAAGTGGAGTGATTCATAAAGGTGTGTGGGTAGGTTTAAATATGTTTTTTGATATTGTGGTACCTGCTGATTTATGGGTTGAATGTAAAACTGTGGTACAATGACTGAACAAGGAACCTGTGAGGGAGACTAGAACAAATGCACCATCTCCTGTAGTGATGGAGAAATATAAGGCAGTGATTACTTTCCAGAAAGGCAGAGTGCCACGAGAGATTTGGATTGGCTCAAAATTAAAAGAACTACCCAAGAGTCGAAATAAACAGTGCATGAGAACTATGAACGGTTGTTACAGATGCTTCAGCAACACAGTGAGCAAGAGTATCCTGAGGAAATGGATATGGGGATTTTTGTGTCACAGTTTGTGTTAGGACTGAAATCAGAGATCTGTATGCATATAACTCAAAGCATGATCTGGTGACAGAACAAATCGCTTGATAAAATCTTGAGAAATGCCAAGTACTGTATTGATGAGTTAGACATAAAGCAGATGAAGATTAGAGAGAAGTTTATGTTGGCACTAACAAAATTGGCTCATAAAGGTATGCAGAATCATTTGTTTGCAGGACATCAAGGGAATATGTAAGAAGTTGCAGTTCCACCGGTCAGTTTTCAGGGAAATCAAGGAGGATTTGATGTGTCTCAAGGTAGAGGTGTTCCTGTGGGTACAAGTTCAGGAGCAGAAGTTGTTGCTATGAAAAAGATTATTCCTTGTCACATCCATCATAAAATTGAACATTGGAAACGAGAATGCAGAAATAATACTCATAAAATGAGTGGAAATGCACAGATGCCGAAGGGAATGCAAATGCAAAAAGTGTCTACACAGCAAATGCGTATGCAGAGTCAGGTCTCAATGATGCCCGCCACACCGGTCCAAATGAACTCCTAAAATATGGGGAATCCTTGATTAGATTTAAATCAAATGGCATAAATGAATACAAACTCCTTTCAAAATTCCATGCCACAGTTTCAAAATCTGAACCTGAATATTTTAAAACAATACCCCTTTTAAAAATTGATGGTTCAGGTTCTGATAATTCACAATGAAGGTGCCTGATAGGGGAGGAAGACTGTGTACTTGGTGCAGTCTTAGAGGTAGGCCAGAGTGGTCCATATTTGGATGCTGAAGTATATGGCCACCCCATATTATTTTTGATCTTTACAGACACTACCAGATCCACAGTTAGAACAGTGGAAGTTGCAGATTTAACTCTCTCAGGGAAAACTATCCAAGTTTTAGGAGTTACAAATAAACAGCTCAAGAATCCCGTTTCAGAAAAGGTCCCAGTAAAAATGGGTTAATTTGAAGAAAAACACTGGTTCGTTGTTTGTGGTTCAAGTCCTGTAAATTTACTAGGGAGAGATTTGCTGTGCAAGTTAAATTGCACCATTTACTGCACACCGGCTGGTGTAGCTTTTCAAACCCATGATGAGGATGTAGACTTTAAAATAATCCGACGGCAAAAGGAGACAGGAATGTTTTATCTTATTTACAATTCAAGAATTGCTGGATGATTTGAAAGAGACAGTGAGTTCTTAGGTTTGGGATCTTATGGAGAAATATATTGGACTCATAAAAAGAGTAGAACAGGTCCAAATTACTGTAAAGCCAACACAGTGTTTCACAGAACTCCTCCATACCATATGACAGCTGAGGGCATTGCAGGAATAGCACCAGTCATAGAGGACATGTTACAGAAAGGAATGTTGAGGGAATTGTTCAGAAGTCCATGTAACTCTCCAATTATGAGTTTGCAGAAACCCAATGGAAAATACAAAATAGTGCAGGACCTGAGGAGGATCAACGAGATTGTTATACCCTGTTGCCCCATGGTATCAAATCAAGCTACAATATTGTTTCATATCCTTTGTACTGCTGAGTGGTTTACTGTCATAGATTTGTGTCAGACTTTCTTCTCAGTGCCTTTGCACAAAGAAAGTCAATATTGTTTTTCCTTTGTGTTCCAACAGAAAATATTATCATGGTGTCATGTCACACAAGGGTATACATAGAGTCCATCCATTTTCAAATAGATTCTTAAAAGAGATCTGGAGACATTACAAATGACAAGCAAGTCGACCTTTGTGCAATATATTGATGACTTTCTTGTGGCATCAGAAACACAAGATGTGTGTACACAAGACCCCATTGTTTTATTGAATCAACTGGCTGAGATTGGGCACAAAGTGTCTTCAGGGAAACCGCAGTACTGTCAGAAAGAAGTTCAGTATCTGGGACACATCACTGTGAAAGGAGCTAGGAATGTGTCGCCAGAGAGAGTGGAAGCAATCTTACAGATGAATCCACCAAGAACTCAAAAGTAAGTCAGGATGTTTTGGGGAATGGATGGCTAGTGTAGACAGTGGATTCCAAACTTTTCCTTAATGGCAAAACTTTTACTAAGGTTGACACACAGAGAAATGTCAGATCCGATTCCTTGGGACTGCTCAAAGGCATTCCTTGAGTTGAAAAGACAAATTGTGTCATGCCCTGCACTAGGAGTGCCTGATTATTCAAAATAATTCACATTGAATGCTCAGTGAGAGAGAAGGGTGCACTCTCTCAGTGTTGACGCAGATGCATGGAGATGCCCGAAAGCCAGTGGCATCCTTCATTACTACATTTGATCCTGTAGCTGCAGGTCTTCCTGGTTGCCTAAAAGCTGTTGCCATGCTGAGCAATAGTCTGGAAAAGAGTGAGAACATAGTGATGGGTTACCCTCTAACTGTTATGATCCCACACTCTGTGGAGCTATTGTTGACAAAAACTAAAACACAGTACCTAACACATAAGCGTTGAACTAAGTATGAGCAAACCATTCTGTCATGTGACAATGCACTTAAGCCTCCAACTTAGTTACGTGTAAATGATGTTCATTATGATGAAAGTGAACACGATTGCCTAGATGTCACAGATTTTTGCACCAAACCAAGACAAGATATTAAGGATAAACCCCTAACTGAGCCTGACCATGTACTCTTTGTAGATGGCTCTTGTCTAAGAGGTTACAATGCCACACTAAGAGCAGCATATGCAGTGTGCACAATAAATTATGTTATTGAAGCTTCCTGGCTTCAAAGGGTTACCTCAGCCCAAGTTGCCAAATCGATTGCTCTTACAAGAGCCTGCAATTTAACTGCAAATATGAAAGTCACCATTTTTACAGATAGCCAGTATGGTTTTGATGTTGTCTATGACTTTGGGCAATTGTGTTCACACCGTGGTTTTTTAACTTCTTCAGGTGCCCCCATCCAGAACGAAAGCCACATCAAGAACCTGTTAGAGGCTTTGCAGTTACCTAGGGAAATTGCAGTGGTTAAATGTGCAGCTCATCAAAGTGGCAGTGGGTACGTTGCCACGGGTAACAGATATGTGGATTCGGTTGCATGGTATTGTGCTTTGTTGGCCTGTACATTTAATGGAAATTTTACTTTCAAATGGAAAGAAGAGAGCTCATTTATAATGCTGATGAACATCACTGATACGTGGGATGAGTTTAAGAGAGTGCAGGAAAATATTTCAGAGGCAGAACAGAGCAGTTGGACAAAAGCAGTTTGTGAGGAAAATGCAAATGACATTTGGATGTCTACTGAGGGGAAACCAGTATTGCCTGATAGCTTGTTATTTCCAATGACATAGTATCATGATGGACGCACCCATTTAGGTAGGGATGCAAAGTGAGACTCTTTAGGGAAAGTTGGTACAGTCCCAGATATCTAATGTTGGCAAGCAAAATTTGCCATAGGTGCATAGCACGTCAACAAATGAATGCAGGAAAAGGAACACATGCTACACTGACACACATAGGGAGATCAGGTGGTCCCTTCAACCGGATGCAGATGGGCTTTATTGAGATGCTGGTTTACAATGGGCTGATATACGTCCTTGTCTTGTGTGCCTTTTTTCCAGCTGGGTATAAGCCTACCCAACTCGGAGAAAGTTACAGGCAGCCTGCCTGTAGTAAAACTGTTATTGTGTGAGTTGATACCAAGGTACTGAATGCCAATTTCTCTTGAGTCAGATAGAGGAACCGATTTTAATAATGAAGTTCTGAACATGATCTGCACAGCCTTGCAGATTGAACAAAGATTACACTGCAGTTATAGACCTGAACCTTCTGCAATAGTCGAACAGGTAAACAAGATTAACAAGTCTCCATTGACAAATGTTTGCGCTTCAACTTCTTTGAAATAGCCAGATCCACTAACCTTAATGTTAATGAGCATTCAAAATACTCCAGACATGAAGACAGGGTTGTTTCTGCTTGCAATTCTCATGGGCAGGGCCATGAGATTACCTGCTGTCCCCACAAATGTTCTTTTGACAATCACTGGCAATATTAATTTAGATTACTGCAAAGGATTGGCTGATGTGGTCCGCTCTATTTCTCAATAGGTGTCGTAAGCAACTCAAGATCCACACCAAGAACAGTGCCACAACCTCAGTCTGGTGTTTGGGTTGTGATCAAGAAGCGTTTTTGGAAGACTTGCCTAGAACTCAGATGGAAAGACCCCTTCCAGGTCATTTTGATGACAAATATGGTTGTTAAGTATGTTGGAGTTCCAAATGGATTAATTCCTCACACACCAAGAAAGTGATAAATCCAGAGGAAGGAATGGTGTTCTATGATCCCGAACAAAGAGCATTGGTGACTGCACCACTACCTGAGAGATCGCCCAGACCAACAGCACAGTTGCCTGTACAACAGCAAGAGGAAGAGAGGGGTGAAGATCAACAAGCTGAACAAGAAGTTCATGTTCCTGAAGTCACAGAGAGTGGAATCAAGTCTCTAATGAAAAATAAGCAGAGACTAATCCTCAAAATGGAAGTACCACTGAAATTGTGTCCGCTCAAACAGACGATCCAGGTGAAAGAACGAGTACTGGATCAAGAAGAATAAATCAACAAGCTGAATGGCCACAAAGTTATGAAACTCAAAATCCTGAAAAGTAGCTCATCATTAGCTTGAATACCAGCGACTATACCTGAAGACCTGAAGAAACTAAGGGGCCTATTACGATGGCGGTCAGATGTCCACCGCCGGGCCGGCAGTGGTGCCCGCCGGACCGGCGGTGGACATCCGACCGCGATCGCAAGCCAGAAATCTGCCGGTCAAATTAGGATGGCGGTGGTGACCGTGGCGGTGGGAAATTCCGACTGCCGCTTTTCCACCGGTTGCCATCCGCACTCCTGCCTGGTGGACGGAGCAAGACCGGGATAATGGTGGCGGTGCAGGGTAGGCTCCGCCGGCAGGATTATGATGCCGGTGGTAGCCAGCCTTTCCTCAGCGGTCAGACCGCCATGGAAAGGCATGCGGTGATTGTCTTCCGGGGGCCTGTTGCGGGCCCCCAATGTTTTGTGGGGGGTGTGGGTGCACTGGGGGGGTACCCATGGTCCCCCCCTACATTTCCCTGTACCAGGTGGCAGGCACTGTGCAGCGCATGCCATGCAGTGCAGGGGAATGCAGGACATGCTCATTTGGACATCGCTGCGGTGCTGCGGGCAGCAGCAACCGCCGCAATGTTAAGGCCCGCGATCCGACAGCCGCGGTCGGATTTCGAGCAAGGAACATCCTAATGCGACCGGCGGTTATGTCGCGGGCCTTGCGGGTGGTCTTTTCCCGTTACCATGGCGGTCGGGGAGGTTTTCCGAACGCCATCGTAACAGGCCCCTAAGTGATAAAAGAGCCAAATCAACAAACTCTGAGAAGATCAAAAAGAGCAAGGGTGCCATGTCACAGATACTCAACACCTGAATGGCCATACTACGTAAACACAACATTGAATTTCACCATGGAAGATTTGTGCAAAGTGAGTTCTGAATTGCTCAAACCCCCTTGAGAAAATATGAAAACTTGAGGGTAAAAGAATTGAAAGAATGGAAAAAAAAAGAAACCTTAAAAGAACTGATTGAAAAAAAGCAAAAATGAATTGTGCTGTTAAACCTTTGATATTTTAGTTTCTTATTTTACAGAAGATCAACCCAGGCCCGAGTGAGCAGCAGAAGAATAGGGATAACATTGTAGAAGAACACAGAGTAGATTTAAGGACTGTCAAATTAGTAACTGAGATTTTTAAAAGCTAACTTTATCAAAGTAACTTGGAAAAAAATTAGAACTGCTGAATTCAAGAAGCGCTAAAACTGACTCAAGGAGAAATGAGTTGTATTATAAATAAGTGTAAATTTATCATGTGTTCAAGTTTCCTAGTAACAGTAATACTGATTTATATAGTACGTATAGGATTTTTTATAATGCCCGAGAGAGAACCCAAAGTAAAGAACTCCACTAAACCACATACACCTTAACGAGGAAGATCAATTTAAATATTCTTTTGTTAGCTATGAGAAAGATGATTTTCAACTAATGTTTACTCTAGATTAGTACAAGAATACACTAATGCTTTGGATGCAAAAGAGTGTTATATCAGCGCACACTTACCAACATCTGTTTCAGAAGACGTAACTTACTACGACATGCCTTTATCTTATGCTATTTCATGCATTATCTTATTTTCATTGGTTTATAGATGAGCACATTTTGAATATTTCTATTCTGACTATGATCTAATATTTTCTAGGGTACCTTTTGGTAGAAAAAATGAATTTACACCCACAAGCAAAGCAAATGGATAAAGCCTGGTATTATTTTTTCCACACAGACCGATACATAGTGGTAAGGCTTACAAGAACAATCTAACATGTTTGATGAGACCAATGGAGAAAATATACATAATGGCTTAGAAAAAAGGTACACTAACATAACATGAACTAGTGATGAAAATTGTGATGTTGTAGAAAAGTTTTGGAAAAAGGAAGAGAACAGATTCAAAGAGAAAAAGGGACAATTTGCATTTACAGAAGAAGGACACAAAAATGCAACAGACATGTAGGAATTAGTAGTTGTGAACACACACTTGAATTGATAAGAGAAACTTGGTAGATGTTGCAGGAAGAAGAGAACAAGATTCCTGGGTTTACTATATTAGCGGACTAAGGGGCACATGCATCAAAGGTTTTTGCGATCGCAAACGGTGCGAATCGCAAAAATCGGCCGTTTGCGATCGCAAATTGGCCTTTGGAGATGCATGAAAGTGTTTCCTATGCGCAATTTAAGAATTCGCAATTAATTGCGAATTCCTAAATTGCGATTGCATTTAAGGAATCGCAATTTGCGATTCCTTAAATGCAATGCTAGAAGCACTTTCAAATAGCGATTTCGCTATTTGGGACCGCAAATTACAGACAAATCAAACTTGTCTGTAATTTGCAAAACCTTCGAAAAATGCTCTAAAATGCATTTTTTTAAGTTTTAGGTTACACACACACATGCCCTTGGGGCATGTGTGTGTGCAACATGGGTGCACATCACAATTTCAGGGGTGCAACAGGGTGTCATTTTGACACCCTGGCACCCTTGAAATGCATTCTCAATTTGCGATTCTCTAATTGCGAATCGCTAATTGAGAATGTCTTCCCATTCATTCCTATGGGCCTCTAGGCCCATAGGAATTAATGGGAGGTATTCCTTAATTGCGACTCGCAATTAGCGAGTCGCAATTAAGGAATGTTTAGGAATCGCTATTTTTATAGCGATTCCTACATGCATAGGCTTTTGCGATTCCTTAATTGCGATTCCTTAATAATCGCAATTAAGGAATCGCAAAAGCCTACCTTGATGCATGTGCCCCTAAATGCTTTTTTTTTGTTGCCAGCCTACTGGGAGGATATTTGCTATTTAGGCATAGTGTGCAAAGCTTAGATGCATTAGCAATGACACCATAACACATATAGAAATTAAATGCTGAAACTGGGACAGGCTTAGTAGGAGACATATTTGGAGCATCATTCCACCTGTAGGCATCATTTTAAATGAGGAAAAGGGTTCACTGACAAAATATCAAAACCCAACACATCATGGTTAAAAATATTGTGTCAAAAATATCAAACACAAAAATACAGGTTTTCTATATTTATAATGTAAATGACAAAGATATTAAAAACAAATATTGTTTTACAACTGATATTGAAAAATATATACAAAAAAAATTATTTCCGAATCGTAGCGGTCTTCGGAGCACATTTCCAGCAGAGCGATTAGGGTGTCAGATTCGGACAGCCTTTCTGAATTGGTTGTTCCGAAACAAATTGGCTGTTGGAATGTGGCTTTGGGGACCCATAGCAGCCCCCCCGTCACCCTGGGCCCTCCGAATCGGGCCCGTGGGGGTTCCCATGGATCCCCCCTACCCATGCATGCAAAGTGTGGCAGGCACCATGGGGTGCCCGCCAAAGGCTGCAAGGTTTTCCCCAACCACCCCTTTTGTCGATGGGAGCCTGTGTTCTCATTCGGAATACAGGCTCCCATTGAAGTCAATGGGAGTCCGACCAAATCGTACATGGAAGAATCTGGATGCATCAAAATCGCTCGGTCGGACTCCCTGGATCCGAGTTGTTCAGAAAGCATTCCAGAACCTAGTCGGTCGGAACGCTTTCCGGACGAGATCATAATCGGCCTCTAAATAGTTTAACATAAAACAGTAATATAATGTAAATGAACTATTTTTAAACAATATAAAACATATATATACATATATATAAATATTTAAACACACACACATATATATGTAAGTGTGTATGTTTATTTACACATATAAAATGTAAACAATTTTATATTTATATATATGTATATATAAATACAATATATATATATATATATATATATATATATATATTAATATAATAAATTAAAAAGTATATTAAAAAAACTGGAAAAAATTGGGTGGAAAAAACACTTTACACATAAAAAAGTAAGATATGTGAAAGAAAACATTTTACTAACAATATATTATTTATGACAATCACTACTAATAAAACAATATAATTTTTAATTCACAAAAACATAATAACATAATTTTAAACAATATAAACAAAACAATAAATTCTAGGAATAATACATACACTATTCGCATGGTCTGTGCAACAGTAGGGAAAGCATTGGACTCAGGAGGGGTAACATTTAATATTCACACTCCAATCGGCGCAACAGTAAGTAAAGCGTTGGATCTGGAAGTTTAAAATGTACTATTCCCACTACAGTTTTTGCAACAGTAGTGAAAGAATTGGACTCAGGATGGGTAAAATGTTCTATTCCCACTCCAGTCGGTGCAACAATAGGGAAAGTGCTGGACTCAAGAGCGGTAAAATTTACTATTGCCACTTCCAGTCTGTGCAACAGTAGGGAAAGTACTTCACTTCAGACAAATACATTATTTTAATACAAGTATTCTTTTATAAAATTATAATAATATAAACTTAAAATTAAATATATAGGTTAAAAAAATAAACAATTTGAAACATTATAACTTTTTTAAATAATGAATATAAGAAAAAAATGGTATTTAATAATTATATCATTAAATTCCCACACTATGGGACCCACATACCTAATATCGCATATTTACCATATATCTAAATTAAACTATTATATTAATGACAACATTTATATAATTTACTAACAATTAATGAATTAATAATAAATAAATAATTTATAGTTATTCAATTATTATTTGATTAACTTCCTACGCTATACACCTACACAATCCCAACAAATCGAACACTCCCAAAATATAAACTAAACAAGTATAATAATTTCATAATTTAAATAATTAATTAAGCCTTTATTAAATAATAATTAATCGATAAATATTAATAAATCAATTAATATTTAATTACCTTCCCACCCTATACTCCTACAAACCCAACAACCTGCACCTAAAAGATAAATTAAAAAACTATTATTTACACAATTTACATACTTACTAATCAAATAATTAATATGAATTGAAAAATATATAAATTAATTATACTTACATAACTTCTCACCCTGTACCTCTACCAACTTCATAGCACACTATGACACTATAGATTACTTTTTTTGCAATTAAATAAAAAATATAAATAACAGAAAATTACAAACTTCATTTAAAAACATTACCAACATTTACACAAACAAAATAAATATATACAATTAATATATAATTTAAAGACAGAAATAAACTTAAAAAGCTATATTTCTTACCTTATCAATATTTTTGTCAACGATATTTTTGCACATGATATTTTTAGGTCATGATGTTAAAAATTCGATATTTCTGCAACTTGATACTTTTAACTCAATATTTTGTCAGAATACCCATGAAAAGATTAGAAAACTGGCTACTGTTGTTGACAAAATGGCAACAAGCACATCTGGAGCGCTGCTCATAATTAACACTTAATTAATTGCTAGACGGTCTATGCTACTTGAAGACTGACTTGCACTAGACATTTTACTCGCAGAGAAGGGCAAAGTCTGCAAAATGCTTAAGTTAACACACTGCTTTTCATATATACCTGACAGAAGTAAGAAAATAGAAGGTTATGGAAAGAACACTTTCAGGTTTAGAACCTGAATTACATTAATTGGAAACACCGAGGGCCTAATTACAACTTTCGGTGGAGCTACGCCACCACTCCGCCAAAGGTCGCTGCCGCCCGCCAGATTACAACCAATTTTGTGGTCTGGCAGGCGGGCGGGTGGCGGTCCCGCTGCAGTGTGTCTTTCAAAGGCGGAGGTGCCTTTGAAAGAAGCACCGCAATGGGAACGCCACATGGGGTTCCTGCATGGCATGGACTTGAAAGTCCATGCTGTGCAGGAACCTGGGTGCATGCACACAGAGGGGCACATGTTGCGCCCACCTGCGTGCATCCCCAGGCTGAGAGGGCAGTCCCCCTTTGTTTCAGTAATGCCATCCTTTTCATGGAGGAAAGTTCTCCATGAAACTGCTGGCTGTCCTAAAACTTTTAATATGCATGGCAGTGCTGTAGCGGCACCACCTGCATGTTACAAAGCCCCTGACTACCGTGTCACCACCATTGTACTGCGGTTCCCTGGAGGAGATTGCGGTCCAATTAAGGTCCAACCACCAAAGTGCCTAGTTACGAATCTGACGTAGACTCCGAGGACTGGCAGACCCGTTGTGGCATTTACTGTATTTTTTGAAAGAGATAGATGAATTGGAGGAGATTAGTAAAAGGACATTATAAGTTTGGGAGGGCTGATCGTGTGAGCCTGTTAGGTGGAGGAACTTGATAAAGGAGGGAAGAGTTTGGAAAGGATGTTTGGGAGTCCAGAGTAGTCCGAAAGGTCTGGTGGTTGCAACTGGGTTGTCATAGTTAGATATTGCTAAGAACTTAGGTGCCATTTGATGAATCTTCATAAATTCTTCCGAGAAAAAAGGGGGGGTCTCAAAATGCAAAATCCCAATGCAATTTCAATAAGGATATTTGAACAGCAATGCAGCCAATACGGCTGAGCAGAATTACACCAAATTTGGCAGGACCCTAGATCTTGGGCCGGCAAATGTGTTTTTGGTGATTTGGTGTAAATATATTCAGCAGTTTTTGAGAAATTAAGGTTCAAACATATTCATACATCTGGACGGTTGGGTTCAAGGGACTCTCAAATTAAAAAAAAAAGTGTTCCCATTGGCCTAAGGAGCTTTTTTCCCCTTGGGTCTTCTTGCCCCTATGGGAGTGAAGGTCCCGCAGGAGAGAGCTATCTGATCGGGTGGCGCAATATGAACAAAAAAGTGGCAACATCCATTTCATGGCTCCAGGGACTTAGGGCCTGATTAGGATGGTGGTGAGACCGCCACCGACAGCCCGTCGGTGGCGGTCTCACCACCATACGAAGCAAAATCTCCAGCGCCACATTAGGATGGCGGGAGGTGTGTTGGCAGTCAGAAAGACCGACCGCCATGGATCCGACAGGCTCCTTGAGCCTGCCAGTGCGTTGGAGGGAATTGTATTCTCTACAATGTTGGCGGTGCCTTCCAGGCACCACAGTAGAGACTACAATATTCCTTTCTGCCCGTTGGGCAGAAAGTAACCCTGGGCATAGTACTACGCTATGCTCGCGGAGCGTGCGTAGTTTGCGCTACTACGTGAATTGCACGTAGCACAGTGCAAAAACGCGTAGCGGGCATTTTTTGCTTGCTCGCGGTCCTCAACGTCAAGTTGGCGACCGCGAGCGAGCAAAATCAACATCCCGCGAGACTTTTTCCTCGTTCGCGATCAGCAACATCAAGTTGCCGATCGCGAGCGTGGAAAATAAACCTCCCGGCGAGATTCTCAACGCGGGGAGGTCAGGTTTCTCATTGCGAGTGGTCCCGTATGCTCGCGATGAGAAACTACCAGTCCGCGTTGAGAAAGCTGCTGCTCGAGTACAAATCTACTCGAGCGGCAGAAAACGACCGCTTGCACTGTGCAAGATGCCGTTTGCAATGATTGCACAGTGCGGACAAGCATCCGGCACTGGGCAATCAGTGTGAACAGCATTTCCCTACCGCACTACGCAGTTCGCGTAGCTACGCGTAGCGTGCGTAGTGCGAAGTGCACTTCGCGTAGCTACGCGTAGCGCTACTACGCAAACTATGCCCAGGGTTAGCGGAAAGGGACTTTGGGGGCCAGTATTGGGTGCCCCTTCCCCCCTGCCCCCAGACATGGGACCTGGGGGGTACCTATGGTACCCCCCTACATATCCATGCACCATGTGGCAGGAACTGCATGGTGCCTGCCGTGTAGTGCACGGATATGTGCAGTGTCTCCTTTTTGTTTGCGGCGTGTGCTGCAGCCAGCAGCACATGCCGTAATACAAAATATAGGCATTGTGACTGCCGTGGTGGCGGTCGCATTATAATGCCTGTGTCGGGACCGCTGACTGAGCCTCCCGGGGCCTGCTGTGGAAATTAAGGGGGAGAGTAGAGCACGGCCCGCTCACTGAGCCTCTTGGAGGCCCTGGGGATGCAATTTTCTTTTTTATGGTGAGGGGATCACATGCTCCCCACCTGAGCTACTTAAGGTCCTGGGATCCCCAATACCCTGGATTCATCTTTTAAAAAAGGGGTTGCGTGGCCCACCTACGTGAGCTGAGAAAGGCTCCTGGGACAATATCCCTCACGGCTATTATTTTCAAGGAGTGGAAGGCATGACCCCCCACCCTGAGTCAACACAGACCCCACGGACCTCATCGCTGGGACCAGGTCACTCACTGAGTCTACCTGCGGAACCCTGTTTACCTGTCCATGAGAGCACTGGCAGGGAAAACTCACCTGCTCCCACCTGGTGGGAGTTGAAAACAGGCTGTAGCATATATACGTTTCATGAAACACACAAAAGGTGATGGAATAATACTTACATTTTGTCTAACCACATGCAATCGCTCTGAGTGGCATCCCTTCCCATCATTCTTTTGCTCATTTGTTTCACTGCCAGCACTCTTGCGGGTCGGAAACTGAAATTGCTCCCAAACAGCGTAAGCAGTGAAAATACCTGCTCCTGCTGGGAGGAAGCAATGCTGACTCCTGCGTCACCCAGGATGGGTGCATGCAGGGAGCTGGGTGGGCCGGCTGTACCTTGGCCTCTGCCCACCGCCCTCAATGTTGTTTGCTATAGGTGCCCCGGGTGGGCACCGGGGCCCCCACATTAGGTCCCAGGGTCCAAAAAGTCTTGGGGAGGGCCGTGTGCTTCCCTCCCCTAAAAAAAATAAAGACCCCGGGAAATGTGGTCCCTAGGGCCTGTTAAGGAGATTGGCCATATGCCACCCTCCCTATTAATTCTAAAAAAGTGTGTCCCTGGTGGACACTGGAACACTCACAATTAAAATAAAAAAAATGAATCATAAATGAGTGGTAGGAGCCCACAATTAGTATTCACTGCTTTTTGAAGGAGTGTCCCACAATGCCATGTGAGGGCCATTTAACTTTTCTTTTTGAGCTGGGTGAATTAGCCATGCTTTGAAAAAGTGAAAAAGCACCCCTAGATGGAGCTCTGTGCTCTTCAGTTAGAGAGCAAGGTCTTCTTGTGGTTATTTTTATGATTGCGTTTTCCCAGATGAAAAATGTTAAAAGAAAGACTCAAAGACCTGTTTCTTTAATTTTTTTTTAAAACATGTCTCTGACTCTTTCTTTTAACATGTTTCAGCCCACAAAATGCAATAATAACTATGTTAAAAGAAAGACTCAAAGACATGTTGATTTTATTAGTTTTTTTATTAAAACTGTATCAAACATTTATTTTTAAATATTCACTATTATTAAACACTGTATGAGGTATTCGGTTGTTGGCTGAGGGGGGTGTGGGTCCTTCTCAAGCAACAGTCACAAACTTTGTCAGTGTGAACCACAAAAAGTCCCTAAATTAACCTGTGCTTAACCGTCTGGTAGATTGGCACAAAAAGCAGTCAGGCTGAACTTGGAGGCAAAGTCTAAATTATTTATTCAGCACTTGAACAGTAATAAAGTGAAAACACAACACAAATTTAGAAAAATAGAGTACATTTGTATAAATTATTTGACATGTAAATTACAAAAATTTCAATCATTAGAACGGGAGTTACGTATTTTTAAAGTGTAATGTGAAAAATAGTGCCTAAAAGATCAAAGAATCAACTGTGAACATCTAGTCACGAGACACCTGAACAAAGTCAAACATTATGGCCCATAACAATGCAATGCGGGTCGGATACACGATGTGGATTGTGCCCAGTTTCCACTAAAGTTCAGACTTAGAAGAATTTTAGAGGAAAAATGTCTGAGAAGGTAAAGTTAAGAAGGGTAAGGCAGCCGGCGGTGTCCGTGCAGGATGCGTCATCGCCGGGGAGCGGCTGGACAAAGTTGCAGTGAAGATTTCTACATTTAGAGGTATTCTTTTTTATGGAAGAAGCTGCAGGCTGTAGCCAACAAGTGCTCCATGAGGCCGGATACTCCTTCAGCGAGGAGCCACTGAAAAGGATTTCCTGCTGGGAAGAATAATATAGTGGGTGCTGTTCTGAAGTCAGGCCACCTGGCAAAGCATCTTGGGTGGATCGAGAAGCAGGTTGGTCCCAATCTCCTCTCCGTTCTCAGAGTACTTTTTGTCTGAAAAGTCCCAAGTTTTGGATTTGGGTTATCAGGACACCTTTAGCACCACTTCCAAGGGTACCGGACTGGAGGGATGTCACATAGAGAGTCAGGAATCACTAAGGCTAGTTACCGGTGTAGGTTCAAGATGGTTGGAAACAAAAAGTCATGAAATCAAGTAACTGTACTTGAAACCAGTGTGCACATTTCACGAATGACAAATGTACATTCAAACTATTTTCTTTATCTTTAATATTCATACATCATATTTCATCATTTGATTATGCATGTTAATCTTCACATACATTCATGAATTCTCCGAGATACATATTTTGTATAATCACATTGCTAGCTTGACATACATATATGTTTATCATGCCCAATGCATTTTGGGACTTCGCCCCTTCATCAGGGGACAATCTGTAATGACAAAAAACAACAATGCACAGGGCAGAGTTACCTCCATGTTTGAAAAAACTGTCTATGGTGAAGTTCAATTAAATGGTGTAGTAACCATGCAGATTAGTTCTTGAAAATTGTGTTAGTAAACACGAATAGCCACGTTTTTCTATATAGTCAAAAAAAATGTGTTGCCCATATGACAGGTTACCACTGTGAAATCATGAAGACTCTTTAAAAATGACTTTAGCTACAACTAGGTTAAAAAAATACCAACAACATCTTCGGCCTGTAATTCGTGAAAATTATGGCTATAGTGATGGGCTTACTGAGTTGTAATTGCTTTTATTCCTACTTCACACGGTAGTGTTCTTGCAAATATCTGAAATGTTAAGCATATGACAATAAGGTCTATGCACTACTATTCTTTTTCATTAGTGCGATATTTAGACCTCTACCAACCTGCTGTATTGAATCAACGAACGTTCTTCTAGGAGGTAAACTGGCTTTCAATTCTACAAAAGAAAAAATAACTTGTCACATGCCAACAACTTTGCTCGTTACTCAATCCACCAATTATTGGTAAACTAACGTAAAATAAGCATTTGCTGCGAGTCGCTGCCAGTAACAATCTTAAATGCCTGCTCGTTCTTACCGTTATGTCTCGAAGTATCTCAACAACTGTAGTACGCCAATGCTAATCGCGTGTCATGCCTCCTTCAGGTATATAAGCGCCGTGTTCAACTGGAAGACAACTCAAAAAACGGACTCACACATCTACTCGATAGTTATCTCGTGAATCACCGCCATCTTAGAAGAACTGGAATGCACTTACGATGTGGTTCACCATTGTATTTCCCTAAATGTTTCCGACAATCTACTCTCATTAAAAATTATGATCTTTGCGAAAATGAATCAACTAACTCAATTGCCACTAATGGAGTCTATTGATTCGACGAAAGTCAAACATCTCGGATGGTGCCCACTCGACTGCCCATCTGAACGTGAAAATACAGCCGCCATCTTGGAGAGAGAACTACTCTCTTCCGCTCAAAACATGATAAAGGAATTCTGGTGGTAACCTTCGTTATGCTTATGAGATCATATTATTCTCTTAAATGGATAGTGACAACCAACTCAATCCTTAGATACCGATGTTCTACTTGACTCACAAACGTCTGTTATGCCTATCAAACAGAAAGACTCTTCATGACTAATTTTCCTGCATGCAACGCCCATGCTGTGTTAGTGTGTTGGTGATGGGTATGTGTGTCCGTATGGACTGTGTGTCAATTTTCAAATCAGATCTTATACATCAACATTGATTAAACACTTTAAATACTTTCACTGAATTACATATGAGTTTCTACATGTTATCAATGATCATGGCACAACATTTGTGTGTACTCCCTTCTTCTGTTGCTGCTTGTCATCCTAGATAGCTCATTATAAAAAAACAACTCATGTCAACCTTATCATTTAATCCTCTAGGATGTTGGGTGTCTAATCGTTTTATCAAAAAAATCTCTCTTTGGAGTAAAGATCTCGTAAGATCCTTCCCAAGGGTTGGTTTTAGTGTCTCAATCACCTGAAATCGTAGTTGTGAAATTGAATGTCTCGCAGTTAACCAATGTACTGCTAAATTTGAGGTTTTATTTTGCATTTGAATGGTACTTTTATGCTCCGATATTCGTGTTGTGACTTTTCTCTCGTTTTGCCTATATATAAAAGTCTGCATGGACATTTAATACTATAGATCAAGTTCTTTGAATTGCAATCCGTTGTATGGGTTAGCTTGATTATTTTGCCTGTCCTAGGGTGTGTGATATTCGTTCCTATTATAACGTTGTTGCAATGTACACATTTTGGCATCTTTTTGTGCCTTGCGGTATGGTTTTCTCTTCTTGTGTTGACTTCGTCAAAAACTCTTTCAGATTCTTCGATCTGCTGTAGGAATGTAATGGTTTCTGTTTAAAAATGTCTGGTTCATTCTGGAGCAGATCCCATCTCGAATCAATGATTCTTCTCAGTGTTGCTGATCTGGTTGAATATCTTGAAACAAAAACTTGTCTGTGTGAAGTTATTTTGGGTTGTTTCTTCAATAGTATATCTCTATTTACAATGGATGTCCTTTATATTGCATCATCCAAAATGTTCATCGGGTATCCCCTTTCTATGGATTTTTGTTTCTGTGCTCCTATGTTCTCTTCCAGAGTGTCTGTCTCTGAGCAGATCCTTTTCATCCTTAAGAATTGCTAATATGGTAGATAGCGTATTAGGTTTTTGGGATGGAAACTTGTGTATAATAAAGCATTGTTTTTGTCTGTCATTTTTTTAGAAACCTGCGTCTGAAGACCACACTCCGTTTTATTGATTAATACATCCAAAAAAGAAATCATAGTGTCATTAATTGTGTGAGTGAATTGAATGCGTGAATCATATGTGTTCAGTTGTTGGATTTTCAGTACAAGTTTTTCTTTTGAATCAGTCCAGATAAGAAAAATGTCATCTATGAATCTGCAGTATAATTTGAGATTTTCTTTCCACTCCAAATCCTTGAACACATGGTCCTCTTCAAACTTCGCATAGGCCGGGGCTCCAGCAAAACCCATTGATGTACCGGTCAATTGTAAATAGTACTTGTCATTCCACTGAAAATAGCTGTGATGTAAGCAAAAATGGAGTGACTCCAACAGGAATATTTTGTCTGCTCTGATGTTATACTGTTGTAATGGAGCCCATTCAACAGCCTCCATTTCTTCGGAATGAGGAATAGAGGTGTATAGTGCTGTTACATCTATAGTACATAAGACATAACTCACATCTTTTAGGTCTGTTAACTCCCGCAGTTTCAGTAGGAAACGTGTTGTATCTTTCACATATGATGACCAACTTTGAACGAAAGGCTGTAATAAAAAATAAAGGTATTTACCTAGTGGTTCAAATAATGTACCACATCCTGCTACAATAGGGCGAAAAAGGGGATCTTGTAAATGTTTATTAATTTTTGGCAGCATATATAGACGTGGTCTACGTGGTTAAGGACTGTCAAAAATGATTTGTTGGTTGTACTAATCTAGCCCATTTCAGGCACCCTGTCCAGAATCTTGGTCAGTGTTTGTATCAATGTATTAGTTGGATCTTGTTCTAACTGTAAATACATTGATGTGTCTGACATGTGTTGGTTGACTTTGGATAGATAGAATTCAGTGTCCATTATCACCACTGCACCTCCTTTGTCAGTGTTTTGGATGGTAATATTAGAGTTGTTTGATAGAGATTTTATGGTATTCCTCTCTGATCTTGTGATGTTAGGTCTTTTTCCTGTTTTAAAGTTTAGTTTCTGTATGTCTTTCTTGACTAATATCTCAAACGTGTCCAACATTTTGTGAGAAATTGGGGCCTGAAAACAAACTTTGGATTTAAACTCAAGAAATTCAGGTTCTTGTGGATTCTCTTTAGGTGGAAGAACATTGGAGAAAAAGTGGCTCAATATGAGATTCTGAATGAATTTGTATATTGAGATTTCACACTCTAGTTCGTTAGTGTTGTATGTTGGTACAAAGCCCATTCCTTTGTTTGAAACTTTCTCCTAAGAAGGTGTCAAGGACGTTGATGAAATATTGACCACTAAACTTTGTTCTGATTTCTTAAGTTTTTGCGATGACAAGCAGCAACAGATGAAGGTAGTACACACAAATGTTGTGCCATGATCATTGATAACATGAAGAAACTCATATGTAATTCAGCGAAAGTATTTAAAGTGTTTATTCAATGTTGATGTATAAGATCTGATTTGAAAATTGACACACAGTCCATACGGACACACATACCCATCACCAACACCCTAACACAGCATGGGGGTTGCATGCATGACCATTAGTCATGGAGAGTCTTTCTGTTTGATAGGCATAACAGACGTTTGTGAGTCAAGTAGAACATCGGTATCCAAGGATTGAGTTGGTTGTCACTATCAATTTAAGAGAACAATATGACCTCATAAGCATAATGGAGGTCACCACCAGAATTCTTTTATCATAACTATCGAGTAGATGTGTGAGTCTGTTTTTTGAGTTGTCGTCCGGTTGAACACAGTGCTTATAGACCCGAAGAAGGCATGACACATGATCAGCATTGGGGTACTACAGTTGTCGAGATACTTCCAGACATAACGGTAAGAACGAGCAGGCAGTTACAATTGTTAATGGCAGCGACTCGTGGCAAATGCTTATTTTACGTTAGTTTACCAATAATTGGTGGATTGAGTAGTGAGCCAAGTTGTTGGCATGTGATGAGTGATTTTGTTCTTTTCTAGAATTGAGAGCCAGTTTAGCTTCTAGAAGAACGTTCGTTGATTCCGGACAGCAGTTTGGTAGAGGTCTGAATATTGCACTGATGAAATAGAATAGTAGTGCATAGATCACTATCTGTCATATGCTTAACATTTCATATATTTGCAAGAATACTACCTTGTAAAGGAGGTCTAAAAACGATTACAACTCAGTAAGCTCATCGCTATCACCATAATTCTCACAAATTACAGGCCGAAGTTGTTGTTCGTATTTTTTTAACCTGGTTGAAGCTAAAGTCATTTTTAAAGTGTTTGCATGATTTCACAGTGGGAACCTGTTATATGGGCAACACAAAAAAAATTCACTATATAGAAGAACGTGGCTATTTGGGTTTACTAACACAACTTTCAAGAACTCATTACCCATATGCATGATTAAACCATTTAATTGAAAATCACCAAACACTTTTTTCAAACATGGAGGTAACTCTGCCCTGTACATTGTTGTTTTTTGTCATTACAGATTGGCCCCTGATGAAGGGACGTAGTCCCGAAATGCATTAGGCATGATAAACATATATGTATTTCAAGCTAGCAATGTGATTATACAAAATATGTAACTCAAAGAATTCATGAAGGTATGTGAAGATTAACATGCATAATCAAATTATGGAATATAATGTATGAATATTAAAGATATAGATACTAGTTTGAATATAAAGAATTTGAATAATTTGAAAAAAAACATTGACATTTGTCATTTGTGACATGTGCACACTGGTTTCAAGTACAGTTACATGATTTCATTATTTTTTGGTTCTAAAAGCATGTCAGACAGCATGCACTCCAGTGTAGCACACCATAGCATAGATTCTTAAAAAAACGTAATTATTATACAGTGAAAGCAAGGGAGTTCACTACATACCATTTCAGTTCAAGATGGTTGGAACCTTTTCTTTCCCTGAGGCTCTGTTCATGAGGTGAGCCAACTAGCCCTTGGAGTCACTTTGAAAGTCTTGGGTTTAAGCAGGAATGCAGGTCTTAGGCATCAGGGCTTGCCTCTGAGAGCACAAGGCAGGCTTCAGGAAGCAGGGCTGTACTCTTGGTACAAAAGGGCAGGCCTCTGAAGCACATACTAGGCCACAGACAGCAGGGTAGTCCTCTGCGAGTCCTTCTGCAGGTCCTGAAATAAACTGAAGTGTGGGTCTGAAGGTCATATTTTTTACCTGGTGCCAGCTTTGAAGTGGAAGACATTTCTAGAGTTTTCCCCCCACAGAACTGACTGTAATTTCTTGCAACCTTGTCCTGGTCCCAGTTTGTCTGGGTGTGAAATTAATTCTGTGTGAGTTGAGGCGGTGTCTTTGAAGTACAAGTAGGGCTGTGCACAGCTCTGCCCGCCCATCCTGCTTAACCGCGGCGGCAATTCCGCCGCGGTGCGGCCGTTTAGCGGAGTGGACGGGGCCGCGTCGGCCAACGGACGTTCGCAGCACTACAGAGGTAGTGCTCGCGACGGCCGTTGGCCGACGGACGCACGCAACGGGTTAATGGCCCTTCCTGCCAACACCCATACTCTATTATGTGGCAGCTTAGGAAAAATACACAAAGGCCAACTGCTAACTATACTTTGTCATGTGATCTAGGAAACAGGATGCAGGCACTAAATGGTTAGGACAGGAAAAAGCCAACTATCTAAAACTGGCATGTTCAGAATCGTGACTTAAAATCAGACTTTAGCATTAAAGAGGACTTTAAATTAGACACCAAGCATGAAATTTATACCTGCTCCCAAAAAAAAGATACCACTTATTGATTGTAATAAAGCAACCAAATGTTATCCTATGAGAAAGATAGGCCTAACAGTAGTGAAAAAAGAAATTGTGAGTTTTGCACTACCAGGGCATATAAAATGTAAAGTATATGTCCAACATTTTAATTACAATGCACCATGCCCTCTGGGCTGTTTAGGGTCTACCTTAGGGGCGACATATGTGATAAAAAGGGAGTTGTAAGCCTGGCAAGGGGTTTATTGTGCCATGCTGAATTGGAAATTTAACAGTGCAAACAGGATGCAATGGCAGGCCTGGACATGTTTTAAAGGGCTACATAAGTGGGTGTCACAATAAGTGCTTCAGGCCCACTAATAGGATTAAATCTACCAGCCCTGTATACCACTTTGCAAGGGACTTATAGGTAAATTAAATATGCCAATCAGGTGTAAGCCAATTTTACAATGTTTTATGGAGTAAGCACAAGCACTTTAGCACTGGTTAGCACAGAGTCCTAAGGCCAACAAAATGTAATTGAGTAATACAGGAGGGGACAAGGCAAAATGTTTGAAGGAAGACAGCCCTAAGGCTGACAAGTCTATTACAATTACTGAAATATACAGTTCAATTATATATTGATTTTTGAAGAAAGATGATATATCTGCTTTATATATCCTGATATGTTCTCCCCTTGATAAAGACAATACGCTCACTTTTTATATTTTGGTGTTGTGACTGTTTGAAAAGTCAGTCTGAGTATGACCAGGACCTGCGACATCAGCCGTCTGCTGCACATACCAGAAAAGCTATGCAATGCATGGGGTTGCTTACCTGTGCTGCCAACCCCATGTACAGCCTAACTATAACTTTACCTTAACCTTTGTGTGTGTGTGCATATATATATATAAATATATATATTTATTTATATATATATATATATATATATATATCCAAAAACGCGCAAAGCTCCTTCTGGAGTGCAGGGACCCAAGGAAGGTGGCGTACACGCCGGCAGAGCGTACCGGCAATAATATCCCAAAACAAAAGTCCAATGAAGTACGCTCTCAGGATAAGAAGCAGGACACAAATGTAGTTAATCCAAGTTTATTCCACAACGCGTTTCGGCTGTAAACAGCCTTGATCACGTGAAAAGAACACACAGACTACGGTAGCTGATAAAGTTTTCACGAGTACAAACACTAGAAATCAAAAGAGGACATGTCAGAGGACAGAAACTTGGCGGCCATGATGGAACAGTAAAATAATACAATACCATCTCCTTTGCATATCACCAAATGAAGAATATAGCCGCATACAAAAAATTATTATACATTTACAATCAAAACAAAATATGCGCACATATTCATGCAAAGTCACAATTCAAATTAGAATACGCGTCTATACTCTGGCTCCAGCCCATAGTCACGCTAATGAAAACGACAAATTCGAAGGGGCTATGCCGCTTACCAATAATCCTCAATCTGCCTACATGATCGACATATTAATTTACTATAGTTTTTTAGTCGAACCAAATGAGCTAAAGGGCAAGTGCCCTGGCATAATACAGTGGCTCTTAATAAATCACGTGATGTAATGACGAAGCCACTAAATTCAACATCCATAAGTGGCAAAACAAACTCGTGCATCTGATATTCATCAACTACCGTAACATCTCAAATTTACAAAAGTGAACAGTGACAAAGGAAGTATTCAGTGAAAAAGGAGGAGAATGAAAAGGGTAGGTTGCCCGTGTAGGTCTGTACCAGTGAATGGGCCCCTTCCTTTCCGCCTGCAACAAAAACAAAAGAAAATTATAAAGGTTAAAACCAAGTAACATAATGTTAAACAAACATTATCACATAACAAATATGAAGATCCATTAAAAACATACTTCTAATGCACACTTTGCAAGGAGGAAGCGGCAAAAAATGGCAAGAATCCTCTTGTCAACAAAGCCTATACGGAACAGAGTACACTCATACAATTCAGCAAATCAGACACAAGGGAGAATTCAGCAGCTTTCCCTAAGATGTATAGACAATTCCTCGTCCATATTCAACCCTCCAGGGGTTTTAGTGTGAAAACCAATAATATACCTAGATTCACATTGTCTGAGTGTAAGCACTCTGTCTCCTCCTCTAGGATTTTTAGGAATTTGTTCGAGAATTAGATAACTTAACTCTGCTATGTTAGAAAAATGTTTTTCATAAAAATGACGTGCCACAGGATATTTAGGATATATATATATATTTTTTTTTTAAAAAATTGTAAAAGCCCTGTAGCATTTAGGGAGCGCTTATATGCTCATGACACTGTGGAATATCCTAGTATTGTATAGTCTTGGATTTGTCAATATTCGTACTGGTGAATTCACAAGACGAACGTCAATGCTAATTTGATGATATGAATTGGTTTCCGAGATGAATTGGTCAAATTCAGGCATAAATTTTTATATGAATTTACATTTGGCACGTTAAGAAAGTTACAAAAACATAAGTAAAATGATCAAAATGGGATCAAAAGCATAAAATGAATGGTAAAAATAATTTTAAAAACGTTTTTAAAAATGAGACGTGATGTGAGAGGTTTTAGTATGAAAAGCACTATTGTGTCATTTGTACAAGATTGTAACCATTGCAGTTTTGTAGTATGTTGTCTATGTCAGTCATGTGACCGACTGCTCCCAACAAAGAACGGGGAGTAATGGTGGTCAGTGTGTGAGCAAGGCAGGAGATACTGCTGAAATGCGTTACAGCAAGTAGTGAATAAAGAGTGCGAAAAATACAACCGAGTCTGCTGTGTCGATGTCCGGTTTGGAGGGGAAACTGGAGATTGAATTTGATATATATATAAATAACAAGCAAATGGATGACATCTATACTCGAACGGCAGAAGTGCTGCTGCTACCTCCGAACACAAGCGTGTGTTTGACGGCTGCAGCAGGAGGTTTTTCCTTGGCGATTCGGAAAAGATTCTTAAAAAGAACATTTTATCCCTATTAAGCATCCACACAGCGGGCATCGGACCATGTGCGAAGCAATCCGGAAAAGACTCGATGTTGCGAAAAGTTTATTTAGCGAGGCAGACAATCGCCCAGAGAACCCAGCGACTGGGGAGGCTTCCGGCGACACAGGAGGGGCACGATCACTCAAGCAAGACTTGTTCCTGTATGAAAGACTGTGCAGGAAAGAGATAAACAGAAGCTGGGAGGTTATCTCCCTCGACAACTACATAGAGGTTGGTAGGGTCCCAAGGGGCTTAAGAATCCTGATAACACCAACATATCAGAACCCCAGCCCCAAACTCTTGGAGGAATGGTCCTTGCTGATGGCATCTACATGCAGACAAATGCTTGGGTTATTATCAAAGTATGCAGCAGTAGAACTGGACCAAGTGGGGGCAGAAATCAGAAAACTAAAAGAGACACTGGATAAACACGCCTCAAAAGATGAGATTGAAAAATTCCTAAAAGAAATGGAAGGGAGGCTGGCGAAGTCTGAGGAAGGCATCAAAAATAAGAAACGTTGGAAATTGATCAGGGACAAAAATGATTACGCCATGGGTCGGATACTCACCTTTGGAAAAAAGTATGATGGGGCCAGAAGGGACTTCAGGCACACAGAATCACTGAGACAACAGGAGATCGCAACTTCGAAATCCAGCTCAGATGCCTAATCTGACTTTGAGGAGCGAGGCGGAAGTGCAACATCGGGAACGGCGCCATTTACAGCACTTAAGGAATACCGTTTTTTATGGCAAAATCAGACTATAAAAAAAAGCGAGTAAGAGGAAAAGGAAAAAACAATGCAGGAGAAAAACAAGGAGAGGAGGCACAGGACAAAGACAGCTAGAAGCAGTGTGGGAGAGGGACTCGGCAGAGCAAACGGAACAAACAATGATGGGTGAGAATAACCATACAATAGTTAACATCCTCACATGTACTTACACATGATGAACACTCTGTTCTTGAAGCGGGCTTGTTCTTCTGTCACATAGCGAACTTTGAATATTCACACACACGCATTGATATCTTTCTGTTTGTGAGAAAATTGAAACTCCTAAAAATACATGCCCTTAAAAATGAAAGAGGGAATCTAAGGGAAGCTATGGGGGTCACTCCTGATCCAGTGGCAGATGTTCGATCTATTGGGGACTTTGGCATCTCTGAGAGAAATGGATCTGGGGATGAAGGACTGGGAGAGTGACAGTGAATTGCTCAGCAATATGGGTATAGGGACAGATTGGAGAAGTAGAAATGATTTTCAACCTAGATCCAGTTTTAACCCGGTGACCTTACACGATAACATTGACACCTTTCATGAGGTGATTCTATGTGACCTCATGTAAATATGGAAACATGGCAAAAATAAAATTGCTGACAATCTAATGGAGGGGCAGAGAAAAGGCATTGAGTCACTCAGAAAATCAGAAACCTTTGTGATTAAACCCTCCGTCAAAGGTGGTAATGTTGTGTTGTGGGATCTTGGTAAATACAGGACAGAGGCTAGGAGTCAACTAGAGTACTCTGGGAACTACTTAAGATCTACCTTTGCCCAGTATAACAGAACAATTACCAGTTACCACAGTCTTTTGAGCGAATGGCATCAAAAAGGAATGCTCAGTACCAATGAGCTGGACTTCATTGTGGTAAAAAATCCTGTCACCCCAGTATTTTATATGTTACCTAAAGTTCATAAACACCCCACAGATCAACCTGGCAGACCCATCATATCTGCCAACAACAGTCTGCTTGAGAATTCATCTATTTACCTTGATCACTTGCTATGCTCTTATGTTGTCAATCTCCCTTCATACTGTAGGGACAGCATGGATTTCATTTGCAAGGTTCAGGGTATACCGTGGAAGGATACGTACATACTTGCCACGGTTGATGTAGTTGCACTATACACCTGTATTGAACATGAACTGGGCCTTAAAGCATGCAAGTACTTTCTCAGGGATAGACCTTTAGCCATGTATGATCATTCCATGATTTTAATTGAAATGTTGCAGTTCTGCTTGGAAAATAACTTTTTCCTATTTGAAGACCAATAGTACAAACAAGTTACTGGGATTGCGATGTTGAGTTGCTTTGTTCCAAGCTACGCTTGTTTGTTCATAGGGTGGTGGGAGACTGAGCACATTTGGAATGAGAGGAATGAAGAGTGGCTTGGGCATTTGAACCTGTGGACTCATTACATAGATGATATATTTCTCATCTGGGACAGTCCACAGGAATCATTGGATGATTTCCTGGCTAGTATAGCCAACAATGATTTGAATTTGAGATTCACGAGCAAGACTCACAGAGATACCATTGAGTTTTTGGATGTACAAATTGAGGTCAAAGATGAGGCGATTACTACAAAACTGTACAGGAAAGAAACTGCGGGCAACAGCATTTTGCATGTCCAGAGTTACCATCCAGACAATCTGAAATGAAACGTCCCCTACGAGGAACTTTTAAGAGCAAAAAGAAATTGCAGCACAAGGGAAACGTATGTGGCAGACGAGAACACCATGGCTGGCCGGTTTAGAGCTAGGGGCTATGCCAGAAGAACTATCAGGGCAGCCATTGAAAAAGCTTCCAGTGTGGACAGGAATAGTCTTTTAACACCAAAACCCAAAGAAAGCAAGAAACAGGAAGTAAGACTGATCACTAACTGTAACTATGAGTCTAAAGCTATACATAGCATAGTGAGAAAGCATTGACATCTAGTCAAGTCGGATATGATTATCAGCAGACTGGTAAGTCCGAGCCCGCATGTCACATACCGCAAGTGTAGCTCCCTGAGAGACATTTTGGTTCAAGCCATTTGAATAAAGGCCCAAATCAAACAGGATCCTGGTTGAGGGAACTCCCAGGATTCTTTAAGTGTGGGAGGTGCAAAGCATGTGTGAACAGTACCAATATTAAAACATACTTGCTCCCCACAGGCAGGACATCCAAGATACATAAGTTCATGAATTGCAATAGCGACTATGTGGTGTATGTCTTGATATGCATGTGTGGTCTCAGGTATGTGGGCAGCACAATTTTCCCTGTGAAAAAGAGAATTCGTGAACATCTCCGTGCTGTCAGGAATAAGGATATGACATACTCGCTGGCCAAACACTGTGAACTAATACATGGGACTGTTGCCAATATATCCTCTAAAGTTTCCTTTTTTGGTATTTACAGGATTCCAGGTCACACAAGAGGGGGAGATAGAGAAAGGAAGTTGAGACGAATGGAGTGGGATTACATCATCCGTTTGGGAAGCAAACACCCTGGTGGCCTCAACCACGATGAGGAGCTCCATGTTCACCTAGGGTAGTCATCGCTGGGAAGAACCCCCTGTGGGGACCTCTCATGTCTGAATGAGGACTTGCTGGTTTTTAAACACTGTGCGAGATGGTAGGGATGAAATGAGCACAGGGAAAGGGGTTTGCTTCCTTTTTATGTTAGACAGTTTTTGATTTATTTTTTCTGCACTAATTCTTAATTTAAGTTGGAAAGCTCGAAATGAGGTTATGACCATGTGGAAAATAGCACGTATCACAGGAGAGGATCCGCCACTGGGCGATGTGACACAGAACTGCTATCTCCATTATATCAGATGAATATGATACTGTATATATCTGTTAACATTTTGTTTTATTAGAATGGGGCTATCAATGGAATGGCCTTGGCACTGGCCAGCACTGTGATTGATGAGTAATTAATTGTTTTTGACATGTACTATGCACCCAATGGCTTTATAAAGCATTATGGCGTTCTCTCAGATATTTTGGGGAATGTTGCCACTTTACTTTAATTTTGAAAATTTCAAGTTTAGAAAAGTAGTCTGTTTTCTCCTTAAGAGTGTACAAACTCTTTTTCCACCAGGTCTGTCTCCCATGTCTATGATTTACAAATCACTGTTGTTTTGAAAAAGTAGAGCACGTCTGTGTGTGGACTGTGACTCAGACAAAGACCGGGAAGGTCGAAATGCGTCAGTCGTATTAAAAACTTACCAAAAAGAAAACCTGGAGTGCGGTTCTTTCTTGCGGCATCGCGAGGTAATGAGTATATATATATATATATATATATATATATATATATATATATTTTCTTGTATCTCGCCTCATTCCCGTAGATCAGGAAAAGATGATGCGGACCCAGAATGTTGGTGCAATTATTTTATTTTATTTCTTGCCCTGCACCATCGCCGTAACGCGTTTCGGCCTTCAGGAGGCCTTGATCACATGACGCACTGGTGGAGTGTTTTCACCTATTTAAAGTGATGGTGCTTGTTGCTGGTGACTTGTGACTATCATAGACATAGAAAAGTCTGTTCCATACTCAACATGAAATAAATGCATATGTAATGAGATACATAATGTACCAATATTTTCAACAGTTTGATAAAATAAATATCAATAGATATGCAACTACATAAATAAATATTTAAATATATACATATCTGTTAAAAAATAATTATTTTGTTTTTATAAAGAATGCCAGAGTGCAAAACGAGATTCCTAAATAAAATGCTGAGTAAAATACATGTTAAAAAGTTGATCAAATAAAAACTCATCATGTATAAAATATCCCAGTCATAATAAGAAATCTCAAAACCTTAATAAATCATACGAGATGGTTGAATAATTAAGCCCAAGTGGGCCATGACTCTACTCCATGTCTAATCATCAAAAAGTGCATATGCTAACTACATAAAGTGTCACCTATAGAAAAAAGATTCTAAATGTGCAAATATACAAAACTACATTAAGTGAATATTAAAAACATTGCAGAGGCACCAGGTAAAAAAACTGATACATATGTGCATGTAGCTAGGTTTCTATAGACAAGTATGTTATGTTATGTTATAACAATTTATATAGCGCACTAATACCCATAGGTGTCTAGGCGCTTACGGATCGCATACTGTGTCAGAGAAACTAATTTGTAAAAAGCCATGTCTTGAGGTGTTTCCTAAATTATAATAAAGTATAAAAAGCTTCACTAGAGTTGAGACCCTGTGGAGTTTTACTGTCCAACTCTAGTATATATCTTGTCTCTAACTTCCTAAGGAGAGCCTCCCGGTCACCTCCCCTTCTCAGGGGGGGGACAGTGTCCACAACAAAATATTTAAGGTCACTCGCATTTTTCGCATGGAGCTCTCCAAAATGCCTTGCAACTGGGTAAGACTGATCACCATTGTTGATGGCCCTTATGTGCTGGAGTATCCTCTTGTGCACCTGCAGCTTCGTACTCCCTACGTACTGCAGGCCACACGGACACTCCAGCACATACACTGCAAACTCTGTTTTGCAGGTCAGTTTCTTGTTTATGCGATTGGGCTCTTTCTTGAACGGTGTAACGTATTCTGATTTACTTATCCCATGTTTGCAAGCCTTGCAGGTGGCACATGTGAGGAACCCTTTACTGGATTCTAGCCAGGAGCTATTTTTTCTCACTTCTGGACTACTCTTTACCAATGAGTTGCTCATTGAGCGCGCCTTTCTGAATGTTATGTTGGGAGATTTAGTAAGGTTGGCCCCTAATACTGGATCATTTTTCACCAGGACCCAATTTTTGTTGACTATCCTGCGTATCGATTTATGTTGGTTACTGTACGTCAGGATCAGTCTAGACGGTTGTTCTGAAGGTATATGTAGTCCTGTTGTGATATCAGACCTACAAACTAGGGCTTGAGATCTATCCATCTTTCTGGTTTTCTCTATGGCTTTGTCGATCTCACCACGAGAATAACCCCTGGCCAAGAATCTCTCACGACTTTCTTTTTGTGCAATTTCGCAATCAGAATCAGTACTGCATATTCTGCGAATCCGCAGCATCTCACCAAAAGGGATGCTGCGAACCAGATGCGCAGGGTGGTGACTGGAGGCATGTAGCAGGGTGTTCCCTGCTGTCGGTTTTCTAAACAGCCTGGTTTCTAGCTTGTCTTGTATGACCATAATCTCGACATCCAGGAAAAAGATAGAATCCCTGCTAAGCTGACCAGTGAAGTGTAAATTCAGGTTGTTGTCACTGATTTGCTCAATAAAATGGAGTTCACTCTCCTCCGTGCCATTCCAAATTATGAGCAAATCATCGATGTACCTGTACCAACGTATAACATGGTTAGACACTGTTTCAGCATGTGTCACTCTGAGGACTTGTTCCTCCCATAGTCCCATATGCAAACAGGCATAACTAGGGGAAAAACAAGCCCCCATAGCCATGCCTCTCACCTGTTGGAACACCTGGCTCTGAAAGAGAAAAATGTTGTTCTCTAACCCCTTCTCTGCGGGGGTAATTCCCCCATGGGTGCGGGAGGTGCGGGGGGTGAGCGCGGTGCCGCGGTGCTCATGACGAGACCAGCTCATCATGAGTCACAGTGGAGCTGTGCTCATGACGAGCTGGTCTCATCACAACCCCGCCCACTCATTAATTCTCCCGCACAGGCGGGGAAGTAATACTGCGTGGGCGGCGCGCAGCCGTTATGACGAGACCAGCTCGTCATGAGCACAGCTGAACTGTGACTCATGACAAGCTGGTCTCGTCATGAGCATGGAAGCGGCTAAACAGGCTGTAATCATAGCCAATAGCATCTTGTTGTGCTGAAAGAAATACATAGGTCTAGTCTCTAGGTAGTACTCAATTGCCTTCATCCCGTCTCTGTGATTAATGCTCGTATACAGAGACGTAACATCGAGCGAAATAAGAAGATATTCAGAGTGCCACTTAATATCAGTTATTTTTCTTAACAGGTCATGATACTGTATATATCTGTTAACATTTTGTTTTATTAGAATGGGGCTATCAATGGAATGGCCTTGGCACTGGCCAGCACTATGATTGATGAGTAATTAATTGTTTTTGACATTTACTATGCACCCAATGGCTTTATAAAGCATTATGGCGTTCTCTCAGATATTTTGGGGAATGTTGCCACTTTACTTTAATTTTGGAAATTTCAAGTTTAGAAAAGTAGTCTGTTTTCTCCTTAAGAATGTACGAACTCTTTTTCCACCAGGTCTGTCTCCCATGTCTATGATTTACAAATCACTGTTGTTTTGAAAAAGTAGAGCACGTCCGTGTGTGGACTGTGACTCAGACAAAGACCGGGAAGGTCGAAACGCGTCAGTCGTATTAAAAACTTGCCAAAAAGAAAACCTGGAGTGGGGTTCTTTCTTGCGGCATCGCGAGGTAACGAGTATATATATATATATACATATATATATATATATATATATTACCTACTGGCGGTCAGCAGCAGGTAGTTGTAGTTAGGACCTACTTTCCATAGGAAAAGCATTTTTGACTTGCCTATAACTTTGACATTGTTTGACCAATCTGCATGAAACTTTCAAAAAAAGTGTCAAAGTAGGTTCTGTGTGTCATGGAATGTTTGGGGGTGATCCATGCGGTGAGGACCGAGAAATAGGGGCACGAAATAAGGTTGCGTTTGGAATGTTAATTCCCATGAGAACGTGTTGTCGAACCTACAGCTCGAACTGCTGGAATGGAATTACACCAAATTTGGCAGAAAGGTGGATGTTGTTATGCAGATTGTGTTTTTTGTTATGTGGTGCAAATCTATTCAGTAGTTTTGGAGAAATTTAAGCCTAAAATTATAAGGATATCTCTGACTGCAGATATTTCACAACGATTTCGCGATTAATTGTGAATGCACGCGCCAACAGGAATGCTGTGATTGGCTGGATACAAACTGAACAGAAAGTTGCGGCCACCATTTTATCTATCCGGAATGGTTCCTGGGGCTAAAGATTTCTGTGAACGCAAACATAAGGGGTCAGGGTTGAGGTACTCTGACCCCATGTTTTAGAAATGTAAGTGTTAATGACACAAGTTATGCGTCCAAAATATATTTTTTTATTTGTGCATGATATTCGTTGCGGGGACATCGCGCATATTGGTGGAAAATAAAAAAAATATATCAGTAAATCATTAATACACATTGTATTATATTGAGATTCTGATAAATGTTTTTATAGACTTATTTAGATAGTGATTTATCTAGTGTGATGGTAAGACTTAATTATATAGTTATACGTTTTTAATATGGGGTGGCTATTGAATTCCTGCTTTTGCTTTCCGGTTTTGCACCATATCCGCGGGGATCGCAATTAGCGACGTCATCGCGATCTCCGGACTCACAGCGAAAATGGAAAATAGGTTTTAGAGATGGTTGTTCTAGAAATACACTAGAAAAACATGCATTTGAAGTGTACAGTAATAAACCCCTAGTGTGTAAAGTACTGCAATATGTGTGCATATATGTGTTTTTCACTTTCTGGAAAAGGTGCGATCATCGCGGTCAATGCCATCGTCGCGACTCCCCAAATAACCGTGAAAACAGAAAATAGGTCTTAAAGATTGATTTTAAAGAAACTTAGTACAAAATCATGAGTTTAAACATGCATATAGTAATATGTGTACTGCCATGTTTACAATTGATTTTATTAGTTAATATTTTTGGATGTGCTGGTGGCGGTTGAATGTCTCCTTTTGTTTTGCGATTTCACTGCACATTCGCGACCATCGCAACACCATCACAAAGTTTCTCAAAAACTGGAAAAAGAATGTTCTTTATAAAGAAAATTAACAATATTTCAGGTACTAGGGTGGCTCTGACAAAAAAGCCTTTGTGCTGATTGTGTGCATATGACAGCTACACATAAAACCTGATGCAGAGTTTTAGGTTACTTAGAAACTCCCTGTTGCCTTCGTCTGTAAAGTGCACACCATCACTTCAATAAATTCCATGCATGTCAAATGCAGATTGTTGTTATAGTACAGCCCATGCGATGATCTCTGAGGAATGCAGAAACAGTTTTATTAACATGTTTCCTGGCTTTATCAATCTGTGGGCAGAATCTTTTTGTGTTTGGCATATATTAGAATACACCAAGCCAGTGTGAGGGAAAAGCGACATCAGTTCTGCAAAGGTATCTTTCATTAGGATTTCCAGCTCTAACCCCAGTCAATGTGCCTAGGTCATTGCCACCACAGTACACAATCATGAGGTAAGGAGCTCGGCAATCCATAATGCTTTTAACCAAAGCCAGCAACTGATGATTTAACCCTCTCTGGCCACACCAAGTAATCTCCACATTTGGCTAACCCAAGTCCCTGTCAATACCTCTCTTTTTTGCAGCCTCTTTAGCACAATAGACATAGCTGTGGCCAACAATTCACACTAAGCATTTTCAAGTGAAGGAGCAATAGCAGTCAGGAGAAGGCTGGAACTGAATGAGGTAGTTTTCTAAATGAAAACCAATTAAAATGGAGGTGTTTCCTTTAAAAACATTTTTTTATTTCATTGGCTGCTGTCAGTAAGTAAGTGAATAAAATTAGGTAATACCTTGGATGCATTACTAAGAAGTCCTATTATTGGCTGTTGTTTAAAAAAAGGAATGTAATATGGACATTGATATGTTTCTGAATCTGAGCAGTAAACCACACCTGATGTATCTCATTTGGAAGTAGCATGTTCCTTCTAGAATGTGCTGTGAACTTGTGACCTACTGGTTCCACTGGATTGCTACATACACTGAGCTAAGAGTGTATTGGGGGGAAGGGTGTTAAAGAGGCAGAACATTTATTTTAAAGTTGAGGAGTAATGACATAATTTAAGTAATGATAAACTTTAATTTACAATTCAATACAATGTAGTAAACTGTTGTGCAGTATCTAAATTTATAAAAACTGAAGCTAAATATAGGTTTGGACTCCCTTTTTTGTGATTATTTCACTATGATCGTGAAAAAATCGCGAACATGCAGAGACAGGAACCTCGTTTTGAAAGTGAGGGAAAGGGTTAACAGATGCTAACCATTCACAAGTGGAGATAGAGTAGTCTAAAATGAAATACATGATTTCATTTGCTGCCTTTTTCATGATCATAGAGTGGAAAGTTGAAGAGGTTGCCATTTTATTGTTGCTTTCTATGAGAGTGGTGTACCAATCTTGTGCTTAGTTTTTACAAATTTTAACAGTGTCAAAACTATCCAGAAAGAGCTAAAACAACAATGTAATCTACAAACTCAATTTGCTTGTATGCATATAACTTTTTAATTATTTAAAAAAATGACATTAAAAATAAAGATGTATATTGGAGTTTGATCAAAAAAAAGAGTATCACCGTGATATGAAAAAAATATATGAGATGAACTGTATCTATCACCAGTTCCGCCGACAATACCATGCGAGAGCTACGAAACCAATACCACCAGCAAAAGCAAACCACCAGAAATCTAACCGCCAGGGGAAAACATGCACAACTGCCCTCAAGAAAATTGGCCTGCGTTCTCTCAACTGCCCTCTCCCACAAGATCAACCAGCCGCTTTCATCAGGATTTCAAATAAAACCAATTCTACTATGGACTACATATTTGTTGACATTGAGCTATTTGATAAGATCTGGAGTTATTGCATAACACACAGAGTCGAGAATGACCACTTTCCTCTCCATGTCGAGCTCTTAATCCAGCCCTCAAGACCGCCCCAAACTAAAGACCTAATGGTCCAACCTAGTGCCTATAACCTAAAACGCCTAGCCTGTAATGGAACAGTGGCTGCCGCAATAATGGGCTACATTATCATATTCACACTTCAAACATCTGCCTCTCAACAGCCGCAGTGGTCTCAGTGCCTCCAACTGGTCATCCAATCGTCCACAACTTTCCAACACTCCCGCTAAAGGGACACCCTGGTTTTCCCCAGCCCTTCGGAGGAAAAAAAGAGAACTAAACAAGGAGATCAGGAAGTTGCGGAAAAAGGACCCAAAGCACAGCCACCTCACCATGGATCAAATTTCATCTTTGAGGCGTACTCACAAAAAGGCAATTTGGACCGCCAAAATAAACATACTAAGCAAATACATAGTTAAAATGTCTGCATACATTCAAAATAAAAAACAACAAACAGTTCTGGGACGAAATCAACTCACTCCCAAACGGCAAATTTTTCCATCTCAATGCAGGTATTTCAGAATTAGACTGGATAACCCATATTGAAGCAGCCTGCCCCGGACAGGAAGTATACAGTGTAATTTAGAAAGGCACAAACATCCGGGCAATCACATCCACAGAGAACCCGCCAGAGGGAAAATGGCTGAAAGAAATGCAAGTCCGGAAATCCTTGAAGAAACTGAGATCAGACAGGGCTCCGGGACCAACTGGTCTCCCAAAGGCCCGTTTTGAGTGCGATAAAGCTTTTTGGGCCTTGTACCTTATTCCGTTATTTAATCTGGCATTCACCACTAATTCAATTCCTGCATCATGGAGAGGCAGCGTCCTCCATCCCATCTTCAAGTGTGGTTCACAGACTAATCCAGCGAATTACAGACTGATCACCCTGATCAATGTCGAAACCAAAGTTTATGCCGCCAACTTATTAACAGACCTGAAAGCATGGGCATCAGCCAAAAACATCATCCCGACCACACAGACAGGATTTTGGGCCGGCATGAGCACAACCACCAATCTTCTTGCCCTCAGTGTTCTTGTCGAAAAAAAGCAAACCGCTAGCCTCTAATTAATACACCTGCTTTGCGGACTTAAAAGCAACATTTGACACAGTACCAAGTGACCTTCTTTGGGCAAGGATGGCCAGATGGGGCGTACTTCCCAAACTGCTTGAGGCCATAATTCATTTGCACTCAGATACTTGGGTACGAGTCAAAATAGGCAAGGGTGATAGAACAACTAGAAAGATCCCCACATCCCCGTGCCTCTTCAACATATACACAACGGCCATGGATGCTTGACTATCAGAAGTATCGAGCGATCCACCGAAACTTGCAAAGAGGCCAGCACATAGCTTACAATAGGCAGACAACATTGTCTTATACAGCCAGACCCCAATCAGGCCTTAAGAGCCTAACAACTGCTCTACTCAAATTGACAGAATTATCAGGCCTTCGGCTAAATTACAGTAAAACCAAAGTAATCTGTTTCTCACTAGAAACCAGCCTGCATAACATCATGTTTAAATGGAAAGCAACATGAAACAGCCTCAATCTGGTCAGCTCCTATTGATACCTAGGGGTGGAAATGGATTCAAGACTAAACTTTAAAAAGCACCTAGCACAAAGAAGGGCTTTAGCCAATAAGTTATACTTCACTTTCAACCTACTCCACAAAAAGATGGGGAGCTCGTCTCAGTCATACTTGCTACAAATCATCGGGGGGAAGTTTCTACCCTTGCTCACTTACGGTTTGGCACTCCTTATGGGAAAGCACGCATCTATCTTAAACCAACTACAGTCCGTCCCGTTCAAACGTATCTTTCATCTACCACGACACATGTCTCAACCACAAGTGCGCCTGGAATTCGGGTTTTTCCATCAACTCTGGGTAAGGATGGCCGCCTTAACCAAATTATGCTGGAAGATGAGAGTCGCAACACTCAAATCACTGGCTGCCTTATGCTGGTCCAAAATTGAGAGCCAACATACTCATAAAAAGGACTGGCCAACAGTGCTCCATCAAGCATTAACCACACTCAACGTATCCAAAGTCTGGGAGTCAAATATCAGCTTCACAGCCTTTAAAACAATCACCCATAAAGCAGCGAAGCTAAAATCCTGGACGCTCGACAAAGCAGAGATGGCTGGAAAATAGCACAGTTGGATTGTCCTTCAAACCTATATCAACTGGGCCCCCCAACCATATCTCACAAGCCCTTTCTCCCTAACCATCCAACACTTTCTTCTTCTAATCCGCATGGGAACTTTCCCTTCAAGATATCAGGTCCCAGTTTGGAAACAAAGCTGATTGGACCCCCTATGCCGATTATGTTGTCGATTTGAGGAAAGCCTATTACACTTTCTGTGCATCTGCCCCGCAGTCAATCAACTCAGACGGAAACTACTATGTCCCGCTTTCCGGGCACTCCACATAAGATCTTGCCGCTGTGCAGTGACAACATTATTGAATAGCAATTCAATCCAGCTTTCCTGCAGGGCAGCCAAGTTCTTATTACAAGCGAACAAATTATTATTGGCCCAACAGCAGCCATGCTATATAAGAACCCGCCACCCTCAGGCGACCATACCACTGACTGAGAAACCTGAACCCACTATTCTGTAAGGCAGTTAAGCTTCATCACAAGCTAACAGGCAGCCCTTATCACACCAAGGGCTCCTGGACTAATACATCTCTGCCTGGCATGCAAACTTACAGGTCTGCCAATCTGTAGCTCACTCAAAAACATTTGCACACACTTGGTGTCTGTGACTATCGAGCGTTTTTATGCACAGAGGGTTTTAATCCTGATGTCACCTTCTCTTAACATCACGATGTTTTTAAAACAGCTTTGCTTTAATTCAGTGTGCTCCTCACAATTTCAATCTTTTTGTATGGCTTTGATATGGCAATGATTTTTGTTATTCTGCAAATAAAGATTTACTTACTTACTTACTTACTATCAGAGGGTATGTGTTTAAGATGTTAGTACCAAATGTTTTGGGAAGTAAGAGAAAAATGAATTAGTGGTCCTTTATTCTATTGTGTAGTTTATAGAAAAATAGCAGTATAGTATTGTTGAAAGTTACAATGAGGAATGTATTTAAAGCTAAGAATGTTTTAAATGTCTAAGCATCATGTGCAGAATAGATACATCTATGTTATTTGGATTCTGGAAGTTGTAGTACTTTTAGTCACATTTTTAAACATGAGTAGTGGAGTCACAAATAAAAGATAAGAAAATGTCTGCATCTGCATATGTATTATAAAGTAGTAATACTTGTTAGCTTATTAGGTATGTATAAGGAAGTGTTCGTCAATGTGTTCTTTTACTTATATGACCAGCAGCTTGCATATGCTTAGTTGGTGAGATATGTTTTGTGCTTGCAAAATGGTGTATGGTGGGACTCTTGAGTTTATTTAAAGAAGCAGAGAACTATATATTTTTGGAAAAATGGCTTGAATGTGTATATCTATTATGGAATCACATATATGTTTACATGGTGATCTATGTTCTTTAAGGCTAATGAAAATTTCATGTATGTGGTGAGGGTGGTGTATTTCTTTAAGCATGCTCTGTTTAAAATTGGGGAGAGTTTATAGTGCAGAATATCTGTTGAGAGTTCTTGTGCTACCTTCATTTGGCGTGTAACTTTTCTTTGAGAAATGCTGAATATATGTTTTAAACACAAAAAAAATTGAGAAATGATGTAGGTATGCCATTAAGAAAAGGTTTTGTTCTTTGAAAAAATGAGATCTGTTGGTTTCAGTTTTAGAAGCTTACTGATCCATGTGCATACTGAGTAATAGAGCAAAGTATGCTTGTAGAGAGGCATGTATCCAATTATATATGAAGTGTTATATCTAGACCTTTCTGACACATAGTTCATGAGGAAAGGATAGATACTCTAAAACAGATAGTTTGATACTGACAGAAGGAGTTAAGCAAGGAGTTACACATATAGTCACAACTGTTGTGTATCTAACAGCAATGGAGATACTTTACAGTGACCCAAGCATTACTCAGGCACTCATCCAATCACTCAGCCAATACTCAGGAAGTTCTCGAATCACTCATGCACTATGTACACACTTATTCCATCACCCAGCACTACACATGCACTCTTCTAATCATGGAAGCACTAATCATGTACTTATTGAACTATGAAGGCAACACCCATGCACTCATCCAATCACCCAGATAGTAACAATATAGTCATGTGAATACACAGGCACTAACTTTGCAGATATGGAACATACTCAGGGAATCATGCAGGCACTACCTATATTCTGAGGGCATCACCTAGGTACTATCTATGCACTCCTTAAATCATCCAGGGAGTATTGATGTACTCAACCAGAAACGCATGTATTTACAAGTTTCATGAGGAATATGTACTGTTTTAGAACAATCTGGTGAATTATATATGTAACCTGTCAGATACTGTTTGCATGTACTCTGAAGAATTAGTGAGCTATATGCTGTGATATGGATTAACGTGCAGATTTTTATATGCAGTGTTTCTCAAAATTTAAATCTGACACATCTAAGGGGTCAATTACAATGTCGTCCAGAAAGGCTTCGAACGGCATTCAATTCGTCCGAATCCGATTCGAAACCCACCTTTCAGACCGACCCGGACATGTTTCCCAACGAGCTATTATGATGGCGGGGAAGCGTTCAAACTGTCCGACTCGGTTCTGAAAGGTATTGGGAGTAACCGAGTTGTTCGGAGCCGAATCGTACCAGTATATGGAGTACCTTTCCAGCCTAGCGATTAGGATGGCCAAAACGAATCAGCTGTCGAAATCTGACTTTGGGGGCCCATAGCAGGCCCCCCTTCATTTAGGGCCCTCCGAATCGGGCATGTGGGGGTACCCATGGTTTCCCCCTTACCCATGCATTCACAATGTGGCAGGCATCATGGGGTGCCCGCCACAGGGTGCATGGCCTTCCACAACCACCCCTCTTGTCAATGGGAGCCTGTGCTCTCGTTTGGAACACAGGCTTCCATTGAAGTCAATGGGAGTCCGACCAAATCGTATCCGGAAGCTTCCGGATGCATCAAAATTACTTGGTCGGACTCCCCGGATCTCAGTCATTCGGAAAGCATTCCGGAACCAAATTGGTCGGAATGCCTTCAGGACGAGATCGTAATCAGCCCCTTAGGAGAAAAGTAGTGGAACACTAAATCTACCAGTGACACAGTGGTAGAAAGACACAGAAATAGCTCTTATGTTGTGTTTTCGGATTTACAGTATTGAGACACTGTATTTACTTTTACACTTTGCTTGATGTTTATTTAAAAATTTAGCACAAAACGGATAAAGTGGTCTTTTAGAGTGTACAAGTGAGAACTGAGATATGGCACAGCTGTGTTGTAGGAGAGGGTGCTATAAACTTAAAAGGTAACTATGAAATTACGTTTTGTGTTTTGGTTTGGGTTTTGCACATTGAAGTAAGTGCTTGTAGTTATGTAGCTAGGTTCATCTGTAGACTTAAAACTGCAACATAACATAAAAACTGTTTTTGTATTACTTGTAAGCCGGTAGTAAAGTAATTGGTACAATGGCTAGAACATAAATTCAATTATACTTTTTTTTAACAGAACAATATCTGCATAACTACAGACAGAATGCCTACAAAAGCACGGAGGAAAAAGGAACAGAAGCAACTACAGTATCTATGCAGAACTGAGACACAAAATGGGCAAAATGAAGAAAAAGTGGTGAAAGAAAAAAGAGCTACTGGTAAGAGGACAAAGTCATTTCTTTAAAATATCTGTGGACATTTCCAAAGACTTCAAAATAATGAAAATAAAATTCAAACTATGAGAAAGAATAACAGTGGACAAATTCTATATAACAAGAACAGGAAAGAATGTAACAAAGATGGACACACCTTAACCAGGAGACAGAAGCAGTTTAAGGAAATCAGAGCCAGGATGTTTCACAGTAGAGTAGTCACAAATATACTTAGAACTATGAAAAAGTATAGAAGAAGGATAGAGACACTGAAGTACAAAGAACAATTTGAGAGAGTAGTTGATAAGGCCTTTGTTTTGAAGAGGAAGCTTTTCATCTTCATTATAAATAGAATGAAGACACTTGACAAAATGGTGTTGTGCATAAGGAGGCAAAACCAGAAAAAAAGATTAGTGAATAGAAGTAACTTTTGTACAGTTTGTAGTGGAGAATGCATGCATACTTCTAGTACAGAGCCTTTCTTTAATGAAGAAAGCTATCTCCAGGATAATAGATTAGTTCATGCTATTGATTACAGAGGACGATGTTGTGAAATGAATAATGGCACTCCTATAGCGAAAGAGGTGATGGTACCTACAAATGTAGAACAAATTATTGGAGAAGAGGTACAAGGAAGGTGGAGTCAGGCGCCTGTATACAAATGGAAGTGTAGTAGTGTTTGTAGTATTTGACAGCAATCCATTGATATATTAAGGACATGTCTGCGTATCTTTCCAAGACAAAGTTTAAAACAGAAAATAAGTACTTTACAAGGATTGGATCCTTGCAAGATTAGAAAGCATACACATTTGCAGGGACACTCACTAGCTTGTTTATCAAAGAAAGTGTGCCAAAGCACCTTTCATCATTTCAGGATGCTAGCTGTACATCACTCAACAATGCAAACTTAAGTTAGGAGGCTGTAATATGTAAAAACTCCTGTTTTATGTTTAGGAGAAATGAATAGAGCACTTTTGCATGGTACTGTGGCAGACATAGAAAAGGTTTGTGATGATGTGCAGTTTCGTTTCTTTGGTCCTGAGCAAGATTTTAGGGAAAATGAAGAGTCATTAAGATCAAGAGTTACTGAACAGGACACAGATATTACAGTTGATAGCTTTGAAGTAGAGATTACAAAATTTAACACAGTGTGGTATGAAAAACCAGAGTATGTTTGTATATGTTGTCGACACACTCACTACAATGTTCAAACACGGACTGTTGACTTGTATTTAAAAAGTGAAAAGGTAAATAATGATAACTGGCAAAAGTTAGCTGTGTATTTATTTATATAGGAAGACTTTGACTTGCCCATACAGCCACTGACACACCCAGTCACCACCCTATACAGCCACTCACACACCCACTCTCAAAGCTCACAGGTTGCAGTTAGGAAATAAAATTAAAAATACCTTTGAAATTCACTGAAAAAACCAAAGGTTTCAGGGATGGTAGAGTTAGGAATTAGCATTTAAAAAAAACCTTAGAAATTCACTGAAAAAACTAAAGGTTACAGGGACGTTATAGTTAGGAAATATAATTTTAAAAAACTCAAAGATTCACTGAATAAAACAAAGGTTACAGAGGTGTTATAGTTAGGCTCAAGTTTCACTCGTACAAAACCAGTGAAATTCAGCAGTTATAGTTAGCTGAGCTAACTATAACTCGAGCCCCTGCAATGCACTGCTTCTGACCTCATATATTACATCACTCATGATATGGCTCTAAGATAACCTATAGGTATGCCATGAAGCATAGAGTTTTGTGCTCAAAAGATGGAAGATGTCCTTTTGAGTTTCAGTAAGCTACTCTTGCACTTGCAGACCCCTATACTTGCACTACATAGAGTATACCATCCATAATTCAACTGACACATATGTTCAGAAAAGGATAGAGCCTCTCTCTCACCCACTCACATAGTGATAGACGGACTTATACATTCACTCACATATTCATAAACTGCTTGTGTATGCAGCATTATCAAAAGTAGTTACAAACGGGGGGGCGTGGCTAGCCGACAACCAGGATGTCCGCTCTGGGCTAGAGCTCCAGTCGGCCGCCGGCTAATTCCCCACAAAATCCGTTACTTTGATCCGCCTGCCCGGAATCATCGAGGTCAGAAAAGCGCCTCGAGCCACTGATCATCCGGAGCTTCCCTTGAGTCGACTTGGTCCCCGGAGCCCGGCACCAGCACTAACTTCGTTCCGCGGCCGCGGGACGGGGGCGGGCCTGGCGGTGAGGACACGCGACCTAGGCTGCGGTGGGGGAGCGCGCTGAGAGCCGTCGGCCCGGGAAGATACCGGAGGCTGCCGAACGCCCTTGCCGGAGGAAGGCACGGACTGTACCTATCGGATTGCACCAGGAACCACTGAGCTGCGCGCCAGATTGCCGGTGAGTTGCGCGAGCCCGAGGCGCACTGCTCAATGCGCTGGGGCTGGGCAGCTTACATGAGACGTCGCTACTAGACGATCGGATCGCTGCATGACGGTCGAGGGGCGGCCTTTACAGCGTGGAGACCCCGCCTGCTCTGGGGGATGAAGTGGTGATACCTGGACGCCCGGACGCCAGTGGGGCCGGTTTTCTTGGACCGGTCTTCCCCCCCCCTTTCCTTCCTTTCTCCCTCTGATGATCTGACACTACAGGGAGTGGGGGGCATGACTCACCAGCAGCGGGTAGTGACGCTCCTTGATCCTTCCTGGGCGCTGACACCGAGGCGGCATTAACCCTGAGAAGAAACTCCACGAAGCCCAGGCTGCGCCGTGGTGGACTTCAACGGCCGCAATTTTGGAACACGCGCGACCCTACGCAGTAGGGACACGTGCCCAGCAGCTGAAAGCCGGTTTGTGGTTGGGCTCAAGTGTCCCCTGCCTCTCCTGACTTCTGCCACTTCTTGCTTGAGGTGGAGGTGCAAGACACAATGGCCACATCAAGGGGACCCAAGTCATCCACTCTCCAAAAGTTGTCTAAATACGCCAACTCCAAATCAGGGGAATCTGAGGTGCAGCAACCGGAAGAAGTAATAAAACGGCAGTCAACTGATGAAGGCCCAACACTGGCAGACATAATGGAGGCGGTACAGGGGGTCCGTACGGCGCTGGAGCTCAAAATCGATACTGTCTCCATCGATGTTAATTTGATCCGTGCGGATCTGCGAAAAATGGGGGACCGGGTCAAGACAAATGAAGGGGCCATCGATACGCTCACGTCCTCCACTGCACGCCTGGAGTCGGTGGTCAAGAATTTGCAAGCCCAGACTACTGACCTTGAGGCCCGGCTAGAAGATTATGAAGGGCGCGCAAGAAGGAATAACGTCCACATTTTAGGAGTTCCCGAACGGGCGGAGGGGCCGGCGGCGGATCTGTTCGTGGAGGACTTAATCCAAAATCACCTGCAACCACGGTCCCTTTCCAACTACTTCTCTGTCGAACGCGCCCATAGAGTACCGGGTGGCCCTCCAAGGCCGGGTGCTCCCCCCGTCCTATCCTGGCGCGAATCTTCAATTTTCGGGACCGTGACGTCATCCTTCAGACCGCTAGGAATGGACCGCCCTTAAAATTCGAGAATTCCAGCATAACCTTTTTCCGGACTTCACTCACAAGGTGCAGTTGAAACGTCGCTCCTTCCTGGAAGTCAAACGGGCTCTTCGGGGACACAATTTGAAATATGCCATGCTCTTCCCAGCGAGGTTACGGGTGCAGGTGGACGGCAAGTCGCTGTTCTTCCAGTCCCCAGAGGAGACCTGGGACTGGCTGGAGGGCTGGAGATCAGCCTTGGACCAGGACGCGGCTTCCCGGGACCACATACAAGACTCCGCACGTCCCTCAGGGAAGCTTAGTTGAACTCAAGCGGTGAAGGTAGCACAGTAACCGAAGTCTATGGGGACTCATTTCTTGTAATTTGTAAAGTGATTGAGACATTATTTGATCTCCTGGGTTGAACTCCTGGGGCGCTGGGGACGAGATTCTTTTCTAAAGTGCATATGAGGTTCTGTATATTTGTCTTTCGGTGATTATTTTTGGTATCTCTTTAGTCCAGTCGAAACAGACTCTTGGAGCGTCTAGAAATGGTGGGGTGTGGTTTATTGGGGCGCTCGAGATCATAGACTCTCCTTTCGAGCTGCCCGTTCTTTAAAATCAGATTCTGGGCAGATATATGGTTCTTTTGGGGGAAGAGGGTCGAATCTTGGGTCACGTTGGTTGGGTAGCGTTTCCCTCTAATTGGGCTCTTTTTGGGTATCCAAGCGCTCTGCAAATTGGGGTGGTGGGCAGTTCTGCGTCCACGTTGCAGGGAGGCAGGTTGGGGGGGTTCCAGGGTGTTCTATAATGGGGGTTGTTTGGTGTTTGTGTTATGTTTTAAGCAATCTGTCTGTGATGCTCATACACATTTATATGATGGTAGACGATGCATATGGCGATTTTATGTATGTGTTCTGGTATGGTGTCCTATTGTATAATATGCCTCGCCGGGTCCTGTGGGAGGTGGGGCCCTTGTTTCAAAATCCTAATGGGTGACACTCCCGCATTCTCCACTCCCCGGGGTCGAATCAAACTGATTACTTGGAATGTTAACGGATTAGGAGATCGGATCAAAAGGGGGTTAGTATTACAGTATTTGAAGCGACACTCTCCAGACCTTATACTGCTTCAGGAGACACACATACAGGGCACTACATATAAGGCACTGAATCGTTGGGGCTACAAACTACTCGCCCATGCGGGATACACCAGGGGATCTAGGGGGGTGGGTATCCTTGCAAGGTCCTCCCTTCCCTTTCAGGTTAAGAGAGTCACACCTGACCCGGATGGGCGATTTGTCACCGTCTCCGGGGATTGGGAGGGTCGATCGCTCAATGTGACCTCCCTATATATTCCCCCTAAACTTCATTCCTCCACTCTGACTGCGTTGGGCTCACACCTGTTAAATTTACCTGAAGGAGACACCTTGTTGGGGGGGATTGTAATGCCGCCATGGTCGGAGAACTAGACCGTTTGCCATCCCGCCGACCTGAGCCACAGGGTAAACTGCTATCCGAATTTTTATCGGCCCTTGGACTAATTGACACGTGGCGTACTCTCCACCCCTTAGATCGGGCATATACCTTTCTGTCTGGGGTCCATGGGAGTCTGTCCCGTATTGATTACTTTTTTGCCAAGCCTCTCAGCTTTCCATGTTTAGCGACATTTCCTTTTTACCCAGGGGCATATCCGACCACTCCCCGATCCTGGCGTATTATGGTGGTGCTTCTCCCTGCTCACATCGAGAGATGGCCCTTAACCCATGGTATCTCAGAGTTCCGGACATACGGGATAAGTTGATAAAGGCCACGTCCGACTATTTTGCAGAAAACGAGGGCTCCGTCGATTCCGATGTAACGCTGTGGGAGGCATATAAGACGGTGGTTCGGGGGTGTGGGGTGGCAGCGGTGGCGGGCCATCGAAAAGAAAAACGTAAGCGGCTAGAAGATATTGAATTAGAGGTGGCTAATCTTGAACGTGACCTTATTACATCTGCCTCCCCAGACATTGCACATAGGCTTGCGGTGAAGCAAAAGGAATACCATGAGATTGCTAGTGTGGCAGCCCGGGCGCATTACCGGTCTTCGCAATATAGGGTGTATGAAATAGGAGATAAAGCCAGTAAATTATTGGCATGGTTAGACAAGCGAGAAGCAGCCAAGAGATGGGTGGCTGAAATTACAGCTCCGGACGGTGAGAGACGTAGCGACCGGGACAGAATTGCGGAGACTTTCGCCAATCATTTTAGATGTCTCTACATCCCTACGTCGACCTCTACCCAGGAGGAGGCCGCCGACCTACTCTCCACCCTCCCCCTGCCAAGACTGGACCCTCAAGATACGGCGGACCTTGACGCTCCTCTTGCTCCTGTGGAGGTGTCGAAAGCTATCGGGGCCTTGCGTTCTGGGAAGGCCATGGGGCCTAGTGGCCTCCCAATTGAGCTATACAAAGCGGCCTCACCGGTTATATCTCCGTACCTCCTGCGAATGTATGATGAAAGTGTGGAACATGGGATCCTCCCCGAGACACAACGCTTGGCTAACATAGCAGTGATATACAAGGAAGGGAAACCCCGAGATCAATGCGGCTCCTACCGACCGATTTCCCTTCTTGACCCAGAGGTCAAAATCCTGGCTAAACTTCTGGCTCTTCGCTTATCACCCCATCTTCATAAGTTGATCCATCCGGACCAATCAGGGTTTATGCCGACCAAAAATACGGCACTCAATCTCCGCCGCCTCTTCGGAGTGTTGGGCAGGGCCTCCACCATACAAGAAGACGCGATTATTGTATCCCTAGACGCTAAAATGGCGTTTGATATGATGGAATGGCCCTTTTATTTGCCTCCTTGGAGAGATATGGTTTTGGTCCCCGCTTCATGGCCTGGATACGTTTACTATATTCCAAGCCTTTGGCACGCGTTACAGTTAATGGTGGCAGGTCGGCAACTTTTGAACTGGGGAAGGGCACGAGGCAGGGCTGTCCCCTGTCGCCGCTGCTCTTTGCATTAGCACTGGAGCCCTTAGCGGTGTGGATTAGAGGGTACCCGGCTATCCGTGGATTAAATTGGGCTCCGGATTGGTCGGATAGAATATCCCTCTACGCAGATGATATTCTTTTGTATTTAGCCAAGCCCTGGTCTTCGTTACACTCAGTGCTCCATATCCTGGCCCTCTTCCGGAAATATTCGGGCTACACTATTAATTGGGATAAATCCTTGATATATGTCCTCAGCGGGAATCCTCCACGGCTCCCCCGGGGTTGTGCAGCTGGTATTGTCACGGAGGGATTCCGCTATTTGGGTATCTATGCTACAAACGACCGAGATGCCTTCCACAGGAGAAATCTCCTTCCTCCTCTCCATCGCCTTCGCGCGGATGTGCAACATTGGAAGGAGTTACCCCTTACCTTACTTGGAAGGGCGGCCCTTTTTAAAATGATGGCTCTCCCCCGCTTTCTGTACGCCCTGCAGAATACACCCTACCCAGTCCCGCCACACTATTTTTTAACGATTGATTCTGAGGTCCGCTCCCTGTTGTGGAATGGCGGCGCTCCCCGGATTGCGTTGGATAAACTCCTACGTAGCTGGTACGATGGTGGTATTGCTCTCCCCGCAATTAAAATGTATTATTGGGCCTCTCAATTGGTGGTTCTCAATCACTGGGCCCATTGTCCTGTGACGGACCCAGCGTATAGAATGGACCGTCTTAATATGCCGGCTGGTAATTATATGAGGGCACTATACGGTGGGCCCAAGCATGTACCTACATTCCCACCCACTTCCACCACGGTTTCAATCTGGCATGCAGCCACCACCGCGCTGGGTTGGAAGGGTAAAATTACGCGTGTTACTCCACTATTGGAATCCTGTCACCTAGGGATGTTGTCAAATTATCCCGGTTTTGATAAATGGGACCTGATTGGTCTCTCGGCAGTCGGGGACCTGTGGGGAAGGATAGAGTGGTTCCATTTGCTGAATTACAGGATAAATATCAGCTGCACGAGGGGGAAACATTCCGTTATCTACAAGCACGTAGCGCACTCACCAAAGCCATCCCCAAAGGCTCTGATCTCCCCGCTTCATCACCTCTAGAAGATAGACTCCTAGACGACTACCTGCCAGATAAGGCTATTTCCCTAACTTACCGTAAGCTACTTAATAATCTGCCAGAACCACTTGATAAAATTTGTATGAAATGGGTGGCCGACTTAGGGGACATGTCAGATGAAGATTGGAGGGAGGCCCTGGCATCTCCCAGGGAAGTGGCCATCAGGGCCCGATTTAAATTCATCCAACTGAAACTATTACATAGAGCCTATTACACTTCCACGGCCCTGGTTAAGATGGGATTCATGGCCTCCTCACTTTGCCCCCGTGATTGTGGTGCCGTGGGTACTTTTCTACATCAGTGGTGGGACTGCCCGGTTCTCCAACACTACTGGACCGAGATCATATCCACTATGTCCCAAATCTGTCAGAAACCAATAGGGCTTTCCCCTAGGCTCTGTCTATTAAACATCTGGGAAGCAACGGATCTGAACCGCACCGAACAAATGTGGGTCTCTCTGGGTTGTATTGTAGCTAAGAGAAATATTGCCAGAACATGGAAGGGAGGAGTCCTGCCCCGCCGTACGGACTGGGCTGCGGATATGGATTGGTGCATGCAAGCCGAGAGGGTGATATACGAAGGCAGAGGCTGTCCGGGCAAATGGACTAGACTATGGGGCCCATGGAATGAATATAGAGGACTTTTATGTGCCGCCTTCGCAGATGATATTCCATATAATATGGATAGGGAGTCCCCTTAGAGATTTGATATTATGGTATAGCTATATGTCATCGCTACTGTATATTTTGACTTTATTGATTATCTGTGTGAGGCATTTAATTTACATGAGGTGTCCTAATTGGCGATTGCTTCTTTTATGTTGTCTTTATTATATGTTTATAATAAAAAGATTTATAAAATAAAAAAATAAAAAGTAGTTACAAACACACTTACTTACCCCTCTATCCCTAACACAGGCACTGAGGAATTCGTTCAGCCACTAACATACACATTTAGAGACCCATAGTTTTACTAAAACAGACAGTCACATATTGGCACATTTAATAAAACATATCATGGCACTGCTGGTGCGCAGTCAAAATATCGATTTTTTTATATCGACCTACACTAATATTGAGTTTTTAATATCGTAGGGACAGAATATCGATGTGAAGAATATCGGTGACCAGAATATCGACCTTAAGGTAAGTAATATCATTTTTTTTTTTATATCGTAGTAAGTAATATCGAAGTAAGTAATATCGTTAGCAAAAATATCGTTGTTAATAATATCGATATTTATATTAGTGTTATGTATTTTAGTATGTATTGTATATGTATGTTTAACATTTTTTGTAATGTATTTTTATTATTTTTAAATATATGTATTAAATGTTTAGAAATTAGTAATTATTTTAAGTAAATTTTGCGTTTTAGTATCAGAGCGGGTTGTGGGTTTATAGGGGAATAGGGAGGGAAGTAATTTAATTATAATTAATTAATTAATATGTTTTTATTTATTGTTATTGATTATTAATTTATTGTTAAATAATTAGTAATTGGTAATTAATTTTTATTAATTGATTAATTGATCATTATATTAATTATAATTAATTTGTTAAGTTTTTTATTTATTGTTATTGTTAATTCATTTATTGTTAATTAAGTATTAATTGGTAATTAATTTTTATTAATTGATTAATTGATAATTAAATTAATTATGTTCATATTTATGTGTAGCGGGTTGTGGGTTTATAGGGGAATAGGGTGGGGAGTAATTTTATTATAATTCAGTAATTAATATGTTTTTATTTATTGTTATTGATTATTAATTTATTGTTAAATAATTATTGATCGATAATTAATTTTTATTACTTGATTAATTTATCATTATATTAATTATAATTAAATTGTTTTTATTTTTATTTATTGTTATTGTTAATTAATTTATTGTTAATTAATTATTAATTGGTAAATAATGATTATTAATTGATTAATTTATAATTAAATTAATTGTGTTCTTTTTATGTGTAGCAGGTTGTGTGTTTATGGGGGAATAGGGTGGGAAGTAATTTAATGTTATTTAAGTAAATATTAATTTAATGTTATTGGTATTTATTATTAATTTTTTAGTTAACTAATTATTAATATGTTATTTATTTTACAAAAATTATTTAATTAATAAGTATGTTAATTTAACCCCTACACTATTCTACATTTTCCACACTGTTACACTCACTGGAGTTGGAATAGTAATTTTAACCCCTAGGCTATCCACCACTTTCCCTACTGTTGCACTCACTGGAGTGGGAATAGTAATTTTACCCCTACGCTATCCAACATTTTCCCTACTGTTGCACTGACTGGAGTGGGAATAGTAATTTTTACCCCTACGCTATCCAACACTTTCCCTATTGTTGCACTCACTGGAGTGGGAATAGTAATTTTAACCCCTACGCTATCCAACACTTTCCCTACTGTTGCACTCACTGGAGTGGGAATAGTAATTTTTACCCCTACGCTATCCAACACTTTTCCTACTGTTGCACTCCCTGTAGTGGGAATAGTAATTTTAACCCCTACGCTATCCAACACTTTCCCTACTGTTGCACTCACTGGAGTGGGAATAGCAATTTTTACCCCTACACTATCCAACACTTTCTCTACTATTGCACTCACTGGAGTGGGAATAGTAATTTTAACCCCTACGCTATCCAACACTTTCCCTACTGTTGCAGTCACTGGAGTGGGAATAGTAATTTTTACCCCTACGTTATCCAACATTTTCCTACTATTGCACTCCCTGGAGTGGGAATAGTAATTTTAACCCCTATGCTATCCAACACTTTCCCTACTGTTGCACTCACTGGAGTGGGAATAGCAATTTTTACCCCTACACTATCCAACACTTTCTCTACTATTGCACTCACTGGAGTGGGAATAGTAATTTTAACCCCTACGCTATCCAACACTTTCCCTACTGTTGCAGTCACTGGAGTGGGAATAGTAATTTTTACCCCTACGTTATCCAACATTTTCCCTACTATTGCACTCCCTGGAGTGGGAATAGTAATTTTAACCCGTATGCTATCCAACACTTTCCCTACTGTTGCACTCACTGGGGTGGGAATAGTAATTTTTACCCCTACTCTATCCAACATTTTCCCTACTGTTGCACTGTTTGGAGTTGGAATAGTAATTTTATTACCTCCGCTATCTAATATTTTTTGTATTATTTTAGTTAATGTAGTATATAATTAATTTAAAAAAGATTAAAAATAATTTTTATTTTTTTAATTTGTTTTATATATTTATTTAATTTGTATTTATATTATTGTTTTATATGTATAAATGTATTTATAATTTATATGATATTTTTAACAAATTATAAGTTATTAAAATAATTATTCAAAATTATTAGTAAGTAAGTATATATATTATATGTATATGTTTAATTTATTTTTACATTACATATATATTACTTATAATTTTTAAACATTTTAAAATATTTTTAACTATGTTTATTTTAATTATATGTATTATTTACTTTATTTTACATTATTTGTTTAACTTAGATAAAAAACGATATTTTTAACCCCTTCGATGCTCATGACGAGCTCAGCTCGTCATGCTGCGCGGTCGGCCTGTGCGCATGACGAGCTGAGCTCGTCACGACCACACCCGCGATCGGAATGTCCAGCACCTGGGCGGAATTCCGATCGCGGCGAAGCGGTTAACGATATTTTTGACATCAATATTTTTTTTTCGATATTTTTGTACTTACCGTAATGTAGATAGGATGTCGATATTCTTGACTTTGATATTCTTGTGTCGATATTTCTGTAGGTCGATATTCTGACCTTTGATATTTTGTCAGTGATTCGGCACTGCTATAGGTAGAGTGCTACACTCAATCTTATAAGTAGCTAAGTACTAAAAGAACCTAGTCATCCATTCAGAAAAATATTCCTTTAAACATGGGTCAGGCCTACTAGTGAAGGGCCTGTCTCTGCACACTCACTGCCAGCTCAACTTGGCGTGTAAAATCCCTTCATCAAGTCTTAAACCCATGTTTTAGCGTACATAAGTCACCTCTGAGATACGTTTTAGGTATGCTATAAAGCACGGTGCTTTGTGCTTAACAGATGAAAAATGTCCTTTTGAGTTTCATCATGCACTTGCGGACCCCTATGCTTAGTAATGCATAGAGTATACCACCCATAATGCAACTGGCATACATGTTCAGAAAAGGATAGAGACTCTCACTCACTCAGTGAGACAGCAATAGAGGGACTTATACATTTACTCACATGATCAGAAACTACTTATGTGTGCAGCAGTATCAAAAGCAGTTGCATATACAACTTCATACCACTCTATGCCCTAACACAGGTACAGTTTGTTCAGCCACTCACATGCACATTTAGAGAGTCACAGAGGTACTGAAACAGACAGTCATATACCAGCACAGATACATAAATCTAATATGACTCTGCTACAGCTGGACTCCTACACTCACTCAGATATGTAGGTAAGTATTGACACAACTTAGTCATCCATCTAGACAAATAGTCCTTTAACGATGGGTCACGCCTACTAGTGCAGTCTGTCTGTGCAGTCTCACTGCCCACTCAATTTGGCATGTAAATGCCCTTCACCAACTATTAAACCCATGTTTTAGTAAACATCAGTCACCTCTAAAAGCTGTAGTTATGCCATAAAGCACGGTGCTTTATGCTTAGAAGAAGAGAGATGTCCTTTTCAGTTTCAGTAAGTAACTTGTGAACTTGCAGACACCTATGACAAGTACTACATAGAGTACAACACCCACAATGCAACTGACACACATGTTTTCAAAGCATAGAGACTCTCTTGTAGTCAGATAATGACAGAGGGACTTTTACATTCATTCACATGCTCAAAAATTACTTATGTGTGCAGCAGTATCAAAAACAGTGGCAAAGACACTTACATACCTCTCTAATCTCTAACAGAGGCACTAAGGAATTCATTCAGCCTTTCGCATGCACATTTTGAGAGCCATAGACTTACTAAAACAGAGATTCCTATACTTAAGCATCTGATAGCACTTCTGCAGCAGGAATCGTATGCTCACTCAGATATCTAGCCAAGTACTGACACACCCAAGTCTTTCACCCAGAGAAGTAGTCCTTTATACATAGGTCGATACAAAACAATATAATAATAGATATGGTAGTATACCCATTAAGAGTAATGCATACACTGACACAGAGATGCAAACATGAAAATTAATAGAGTGATGTCAACTTTATTATAATAAGAAATCCGTTTTTTTTTATTCGTAATCAAAAACCTAAAATATGTAATGTGATTGTATGTAATTAAAATGTAAATGTCGTTATTTTGTTATCTTTTCGGACATCAATTTCTAGTTACGTACAGACAGTTAAAAGGCCATTAAAAACTCAGAGAAGAAAGAAACAGGAGCAATGATACTATCACCTCACAACTGTGAAACAAAAGGAACAAAATGGGGAGAAAGTGGCAAAAGAGAAAAGAACTGCTGGTAAAGACATTTCTTAAAATAGTATGTGGACAACTCAGCGAAATGGAGCAAGTAAAAAATAAAGTTTGAGTTCAACTATGAAAGGAGAAAAAGTACATGATGTGAAGGTTAAAAACTCAAACAAAAAAGCGTTTAACTAAAAGACAGAGGCAATTTAAGGAAATCAGAGTGAGAATGTTTTGTAGTAGAGTAATTCACAATCTAATGACAACTATGAAGAAATATAAAAGAAAAAGAGAAGCTATAAAACAAAAGGAATGTGTTGAGGATGTAGTTGATAAGGGCTTTGCTCTCAAGAGGAAGCTATTTATTTGGATTCCTAACAGAATGAGTACACTGGATAAAATAGTGTTGTCTATGAGGAAAAGAAGAAAAAATATATATTTGTCAATAGAAGTAACTTATCAAAGTTTTAGTGGTGAATGGAGGTACACTTCTACTTCTGAGCCTTTTTTAATGAAGAAAGCTACTTCCAAGAGAACACATCAATGCATGCAGTTGAAGGATCTGGACGATGTTATGAGATGATGGATGGTAGTCCTATTCCAAAAGAGGTGATGGTACCTGGAAATGTAGAGGAAGTCATAGCTAAAGAGGTAAAGGGAAGGCGTATATGGGCCCCTGTAAATAAATGGGACTGTAGCAGTATTTGTAGTATTTGGAAGGAATATATTGATGTATTGAGATCTTTCCTATCTAAGGGGCCCATTACGATGGCGGGCGGACAAAGTCCGCCCGCCACCGTAACGGTGAATGGGACCGTCCGCCATAGGAGCGGCGGTCCCGCCGTGAGTTTTAGGATGCCACCGCCACTGTGGCGGTGGCATCCCCTATTCCCAACTTTGTGGCGGGCGGTGTTCACAGCACCGCCCGCCACAATGCTGGGAATGCACGTTGGGCATTCACATGCACAAGGTGACAGGCACTGCACGGTGCCTGCCACCTTGTCCATGCCAATGTGCACCCCCCATCCCCAACAGTGAAGACCGTATGCCTTTCCATGGCGGCAACGCCGCCATGGAAAGGCTGCTCTCCGCCATCATCATAATATGGACGACGGTGTCTTGCAGACACCGCCGCCATATAATGTATGTTTTCCTCCCGGTCGACGAGTCGACCTGCGGAAAAGCGGCAGACGGTCTTTCCATCCGCCGCGGACCCCCCCAGCCATCATAATATGGCAGGGGGAAAATGTTAGGTGGGCGGAGTGAGAGAGTGGGCAGATCGCCCCCACCATACGGGCGGTGGCGATCCGCCCGCTATCATAATGACCCCCTAAGTTTCCAAACAGAAGTCTAAAACAGAAAATTGTTGCTTTATAAGGATTAGTTCCATGCAAGGTAAGAAAGTATACAACTTCACAAGGACATTCACTAGCATGTCTGTCAAAGAAAGTGTGCCAAAGCACCTTTTATCATTTCAGAATGTTAGCTGTACACCACTCACAAATGTTAACATTAGTTAGGAGACATTACTAAGTCAAAACCCTGCCCTATGTTTAGGAGAAATGAATAGAGCTATTTTGCATGGTACAGTAGCAGAGATAGAAAACATTTGTGATGATGTTCAGTTTCGTTTCTTTGGTCCTAAAGAGGGGAGTAGGGAAAATTAAGACTTTGGGCCCGATTCTGATGCGGGTTGGAAAAGCTTCCCGACCGAATCGGTTGGGAAATGGTTTCCGACCCACTCGGATCGGGAAAGTCCGACCGGCGGAGTAGGATGCATCCAGATGCTACCAGATACAATTTGGTTGAACTCCCATTGACTTCAATGGGAACATTTGTTCCTAACCGCATCAGAATTGGGCCCTCGGTCGGGAAGACATGTTCCCGATCCGATTTGGAAGGAGCAAATGCCGTTAGGAGGCCTTCCTAACCGCATCAGAATCAGGCCCTCGGTCGGGAAGCTTTTCCAACCCGCATCAGAATTGGCCCCTTTGTATCTGCAGGTGTAGTGGAACAGGACACACATATTACTGTTGATAACTTTCAAGAAGGCATTAGAAGAGAAACCGAACTATGAGGGTCATTACGATGACTGGCGGAAAGAAATCCAACCGCCATGGTAGCGGAAAATCACCGTCCGCAGGTACTGCGGAAACACCGCCGACCCTATTAGGATCAACCGCCAAAATATTCCAACCGCGGTGGTAGGAGGCATCGAAAAACCGCCCGTAGACGGCGGAGATGGGGAAAATCCAACTGCGACGGTCGGTTTCACAGCGTAAACACACAAAACCGCCGGCAGGCACGCGGAGTGACCGCCAATGACATTATGATATCCCCGATGTCACAGCGGTACGTTCCACTGTATCTGACCGCCGCGGTCGCTAACAGTAATGAATGTGAGATACGGCGGAAGGCATGCAGCATAGCCATCGCTGCGGATGCTCCGTCAACAAAATGGCGGCCAAGGAAAGAAACACACAATAAGGCCACCAAATGCACACAGGCAACTAGCCCTGCCCCCAAAATAACCTGAAACATCCCAATGACACACCCCCATGGCAAATTCAAATATACAAATCACAGGATAACCCACACAGCACACCTGACAGCATTACACCATCTTGACACACCCACATAGCTGAGCATAAAACCAGCCCCTTCCCTGACCACAATCCTTTGCAAAACGACTCAATAGAAGGAAACAACACCAGAGCACTAAGGAGAGCCAAACCTGCACACATCACACCACCACCACAACACACACATACACCACCTACACCACCCACACCACCCTCACAACTGCACCCCAAAACATCAGCACAGCACACACCATGGCACCACAGAAAATGCCAAAATTCACAGACACTGAGTTGACAGTAATGGTAGATGAGATAATTAGAGTAGAACCACAACTCTTTGGTAGCATGGTCCAACAGACACCATTAGCCACAAGAACAAACATGTGGGTAAGGATAGTGGACAAGGTCAATGCAGTAGGGAACTTGCCCCGCAACAAGCAGGAAATCCAGATGCGGTGGCATGACCTGAAGAGTGTTGTCAAGAAGAAGAGGGCCAAGAACCGTGAGCTGGCTGATGTGACTGGTGGAGGCCCTCCCATTCCACCAAAACCATTCACTGCGTGGGAGGAGAAGGTGCTTGCCATCCTGCATCCAGAGTGTCTTGAAGGAATACCCGGGGGAGTGGAGGCTGGTAAGTACCAACTAATGTATACCATGAAACTGCCATGTACTGTCTTGCACAACTACAAAGCTACATCTCTTAGGCACAAGTACATTCATCTGCAAACCAATACCAAACACAGGTCTCACTGATTTAACATTCACCCCATCTGAATCATCACAAAGGTACACAACATCAACTGTGTTGTATGTGTCCAGGCAAGCAGCACTACAACTCCCACCAGCCACCCCTGTCCCAACTCTCAGAAGGAGGAGCACTGCCCCCCAGCCAGAAGCATGTCTCAGCCATTGTATGCTTCACCCTCACCTAACAGGTAGGTATCCATCTTTCCAGGGAGGTGTGTTTGGAATAGGGAGGCCTGCACTACAACTCCCACCAGGCCCCCTTGTCCCACAGCTGAGCAGGATGGACTACTCCCCCCACCCAGCACCATGTGGCAGCCATTGTGTGCTTCACCCTCACCTAACAGGTAGGTAGCCATCTTTCCAGGGAGGTGTGTTTGGAAAAGGGAGTACTGCACTACAACTCCCACCAGGCCCCCTTGTCCCACAGCTGAGCAGGATGGACTACTCCCCCCACCCAGAACCATGTGGCAGCCATTGTGTGCCTCACCCTCACCTAACAGGTAGGTAGCCATCTTTCCAGGGAGGTGTGTTAGGAATAGGGAGGCCTGCACTGCAACTCCCACCAGGCACACCCTGCCCCATCCCTCAGCAGGATGGAGCACTCCCTCCCACCCAGAAGCATGTGGCAGCCATTGTGTGCTTCACCCTCACCTAACAGGTAGGTAGCCATCTTTCCAGGGAGGTGTGTTTGGAATAGGGAGGCCTGCACTACAACTCCCACCAGGCATACCCTGCCCCATCCCTCAGCAGGATAGAGCACTCCCTCCCACCCAGAACCATGTGGCAGCCATTGTGGGCTTCACCCTCACCTAACAGGTAGGTAGCCATCTTTCCAGGGAGGTGTGTTTGGAATAGGGAGGCCTGCACTACAACTCCCACCAGGCCCCCTTGTCCCACAGCTGAGCAGGATGGACTACTCCCCCCACCCAGAACCATGTGGCAGCCATTGTGTGCTTCACCCTCACCTAACAGGTAGGTAGCCATCTTTCCATGGAGGTGTGTTTGGAATAGGGAGGCCTGCACTACAACTCCCACCAGGCCCCCTTGTCCCTTAGCTGAGCAGGATGGACTATTCCCCCCACCCAGAACCATGTGGCAGCCATTGTGTGCTTCACCCTCACCTAACAGGTAGGTAGCCATCTTTCCAGGGAGGTGTGTTTGGAATAGGGAGGCCTGCACTACAACTCCCACCAGGCACACCCTGCCCCATCCCTCAGCAGGATGGAGCACTCCCTCCCACCCAGAAGCATGTGGTAGACATTGTATCACTACAAACAAACTGACAGGTAGGTATCCATCTTCCCAGGGAGGGCTGTTTGGGGGTGGGAGGCCTGCACCAACACTCCCACCAGCCACCCCTGTCCCACCTCTCAGAAGGAGGTGCACTGCCCCCACCCAGAAGCATGTCTCAGCCATTGTGTGCTTCACCCTCACTTAACAGGTAGGTAGCCATCTTTCCAGGGAGGTTTGTTTGGAATAGGGAGGCCTGCACTACAACTCCCACCAGGCACACCCTGACCCATCCCTCAGCAGGATAGAGCACTCCTTCCCACCCAGAACCATGCGGCAGCCATTGTGTGCTTCACCCTCACCTAACAGGTAGGTAGCCATCTTTCCAGGGAGGTGTGTTTGGAATAGGGAGGCCTGCACTACAACTCCCACCAGGCCTCCTTGTCCCACAGCTGAGCAGGATGGACTACTCCCCCCACCCAGAACCATGTGGCAGCCATTGTGTGCTTCACCCTCACCTAACAGGTAGGTAGCCATCTTTCCAGGGAGGTGTGTTTGGAATAGGGAGGTCTGCACTACAACTCCCACCAGGCACACCCTGCCCCATCCCTCAGCAGGATGGAGCACTCCCTCCCACCCAGAAGCATGTGGTAGACATTGTATCACTACAAACAAACTGACAGGTAGGTATCCATCTTCCCAAGGAGGGCTGTTTGGGGGAGGGAGGCCTGCACCACAACTCCCACCAGCCACCCCTGTCCCACCTCTCAGAAGGAGGAGCACTGCCCCCCACCCAGAAGCATGTCTCAGCCATTGTGTGCTTCACCCTCACCTAACAGGTAGGTAGCCATCTTTCCAGGGAGGTGTGTTTGGAATAGGGATGCCTGCACTCCAACTCCCACCAGCCACCCCTGTCACACCTCTCAGAAGGAGTAGCACTCCCCCCACCCAGAAGCATGTGTCAGAAAGTCCACCTAAAAATGACAACTGGACAGGTAAGCAGACAGTGCATGCACCCCACCATTCCTCAACAAAAGCCTGGAGCTAATGACAACACAAGGCCTCACATCACAACAAAATAAACCCCAATAAAATAGCAATTGATAGTATGCAGACAGCTAAGCGTATGTAACTGTGACAGAAACAGAACTGTGACTCAACTAAACCCATGTGTAAGCAAATCAGGGACCATATATGCACTGCACCGAATGCTATCTGTAAATTCCATGGGTGCTGAGCATCAAGGACCATAGTAACAATAAACAGGCATGGTCTGTTGAACAATGAAATCAGAACATTACAAAGATATGCATGAGATAACAATGGTACAATGGCTAGTACATGTGCATATGTAACATCTGTCAGGAAGAGTAATCAGCAAAGATGCATCACATCAAGTTGTATAGGAGCCAGTTGTCAGATGACAAGCTTTCAGTCTAATACTAAGAGCTTCACGTGGGGCATGGTATTCAATGACTTGTCACACCATGGAAAAAGATGTATGTACCTCCACATCATGTCATGACGCACATCACTGTGCAGACATACAATTTATGAAATACGTAACTGTGTGTTGCATTACATGTAAATAAGAGACATCAAACACAGCAAGCCTGATGGGTGTAAGTCAATGACTATGTACCCTATGTTCCACAGGTGACCAACAACTGACTGCAGAGGACGACAACCTCAACCTGCAGAGCCAGTCTCCTCCCCCGGAACATGGACACTCTGATGCAGAGTCCCTGGATTCTTTGGATGAGGAGCTCCAAGCCAGCCCATCTGGTGTGCCAGGGCGCAACCGGTCACATGACCCCACTGCCCCCCCACCCTCAGCAACAACATCAACGCTGACCCCTGCTGGAACGACCTGTGCCACCACCACCACCACCACCACCACCACTACCACTGCTGCCTGCAACACTCGCCCTGCCCCAGAGGATACCCAGCCCACACCAACAACTGCGGAGGGCAGGGAGAGTAGGCGTGTGCCTAGAGTGGTGAGGCAACAGGTCATTGATAGCAGGGCAGGTGGGAAGACAAGTGGGACTCCAACACCACAGGACACTGTGACCGAAGCCCTGGCTAACATCACCAGAGTTGTTGGTGCCTATGAACACACACAGGCACAAATGGGCCAGGTCCACGAAGATGCCTTGGAGCTCCAACGTCTGCTGAGGTCCATGGACAACCGTATGGGACAAATCGTGGACCTCATGGGCCAGTACGTGGTGGTACAGAGGGACAGGCCAGTGCCACATACCACACCGCCACCTCCCCCCGTTGCCACGCAGGATGACAGTTCATCATCCATCCCTGCGGGCACGGAGAGGGGTGACTCCTCAGACCCCACTGTCCCAGCAGACGATGCCCCCCTGCCAAAAGAAGAAGGGGCCGTCCAAAGAAAAACTTGGGACTCACCCGTGGCAAAGCACCTGCCAAACGCCAGTCAAAGAGCCAGCCATGATGGCAACGTTCTTCACCCTGCCATTGACTTTGTACACTGTCCTTACCCACACTGCCATGGTAATGGCATCCGTCTGTTGGACTGTGTCACCACTTCAATGTGGTGCCTACTCGATTGTCTCATCTACCATCACTGCCAACTCATTGATTCACCATTCACACTTATGTAAATATCCACTTCCCTCTCACATATACCCATTGAAAATAAACAACAATAACGCACCAATGTAGTTGTGTCTGCTCCATGTTTATCACAGTATGTGCAATGTTTACCATGGTTACAATGTCACAGGAGCATGGATTCTCTGTAGGCAAGGAGAGGCAGAAGGGACCTACCAAAACACAACAGAACAAAAGTCACTAGTCAGGTGGTGGCATCACAGCCATCACACAACACATGTCATCAACGTACTCCAATATGCACACATTACAATGTGCAACAGTACCAACATAGACATCCTGTAGATGTGCCAAACTACCCTGTACCCAACACATAGGCAGCCAGCACTGAGTCAACAACAGGATGCAGTCACAAAGATCACATAGACCTTTACGCAAACAACTACATCAACAGACAATGGACCAGTTGTACATTGTCACTCACCTTCAAGTGAAGTAGCGGTGTATGAGCTGCTGACGCTGGTCGACACCTTCCTCCTCTCCACTATCCTCGTCACTGGACATTTGTGGGATTGCAGGTGGGGGCCTCGGCTGGTCATCATCCTCCAGGATCAGGGGGATTTCTTTCCGTAAGGCCAGGTTGTGCAGCATGCAGCATGCTACCACTATCTGACACACCTTTTTGGGTGAGTACATAAGTGCCCCTCCTGTCCTGTCCAGGCAGCGAAATCTCGATTTTAGGAGACCAAAGGTTCGCTCCACCACCCAACGTGTTCTCCCATGGGCATTGTTGTAGCGGACTTCAGACGGTGTCCTAGGATTGCGTAGTGGGCTCAGCAACCAAGGTCTGTTGGGATATGCTGAGTCACCTACGTGTGAAAAACACATACAGATTAAGTGATACAACTGTGGCAGAGGACAGCATGGCACACACAGCACACAACTTGACCCTGCCCACTCACCCACAATCCATGCCCGCTCTGGAACTAGATTGGCCATCAGCTGGGGCACAATGCTGTTGCGCATGATGTAGGAATCATGTGCAGAGCCGGGAAACTTGGCACAGACATGCAATATGATCATATCGGCCTGGCACACCACTTGCACATTGATGGAATGTGAATGTTTACGATTCCTATATATGTGTTCCCGTGCCTGTGGTGGAACCAGGCCAACATGTGTGCAGTCAATAGCACCTACAACATTAGGGATGTGACCAAGGGCATAAAAATCCGCCTTCACATCCGCCAAAGCCGCCCTCCTTGGAAAACTTATGTATCGGTCTTTGTATTGCATCATGGCCGACAGGAAATCCCGTAGCACCATGCTGAAGGTGGGCTGAGACATCCCCCCTGCAATGCCCACCGTCTCCTGGAATGACCCACTAGCCAGGAAATGCAGTGCCGCCATCACCTTCGATTCAGTTGTTAATGCTGCAGGTGTGGCTCCAACATGGCTCACAGGTCTTGGATGTTTGTGGGGTCCAGACGGAATCTGCGTATTACATCATCATCCTCAATGTTAGCCAGCAGGGTGACTGGACGATACACATTAGGTCGCCTCCTAGGTGAGATGAAAGGGGACACGTCATTGCAACAGAACATGAGATGTGCACAAATCCGTAGCTTTTGATTGACACAGCGCAAACATTGACTGGCATCACAATACAGCATACAGTGCAAGTCAAATGTTGTGATGACACCTTGAGAAAACATTGTTGTACACTTGTTCAGTATTCGCACAGTGAGAACAACCAACATGGAAACTGTCTCTGTGAATGCTAATAGTCACATTTCAAACTCTTGTGTAAACAGCCCTGACAGTATATAATACAGGACATGTGTGAAACAGAAACACTGCTGGCTTCCAAGTGGCTGCTGTACCTGCCACACATTCTTGTGCAATCATGACAGGGGACACATTAACGACACAATTTGTCTAGTTCTGAAGGACTCATTATGGAATTTGAGCCACTTTAAATCCACAGAAGTTTAGAGACATTCACATACATATTCACAAGCCTGTGCTAATATCCACTGTCATCAGTAGACATACCATACATGCTGGTAATCACAATTCAAAGTCAGTCAATAACTAATAATAAAAAGCATTTGCAGATTCTGTGTCGCCGTGGATCAAGACACAATGCACAATATCTTCAACAAGCAGACAGATTGTCAATGTGGCACACAAAAAGTGGATAAGGTACGTGATCCAAAAGGACTGCAGACAAACGTTAATCTGCACTTAAGTTGCACTATGACATGCAGTATGAAGGTAGCGCTGCCCAAACACACAACTGAAGTACAACAGTTGCCATGGAGCTAATCATCCAGCTGCTTAGAGACACAAAAGTGCCACAAAAACAACCTACAATACCACCAGGACTAACCCACACCAGTATACCTACAAGTCAGCGCATGAATATACTGAGTACATAACAAAAGCACAACAGCGTCATACACGGAACACCAGCGGATGTCATTGCACAACACAGGTACTAAAGGACAAACATCAAAAGCATCCAGAGCCACATTCCCCACAGGCTGTCAGGACCAACACAGCGGACTATCAACATCCCTCCGCAGACAAAGATGCTGGCTGCGCATCACTTGTTGGCCTCTGGTACCTTCAAATCAACAAAAGTTAGAGTTGGATGACTGTCACAGCCAGCCCTATCAAGGTATATCTCACCTGTCTTGGATGCCATCATTAGCTTGATTCAACAGCACCTTCAGTTCACCCACACTGCGCAGGAACAGCTTGTGCCCCAGAAAGGCTACTACGCCATAGCAGGCTTATCCACTCGTGTTGGTTTAAAATCACTGCACACGTGTCCTACTTGTGCACCCTGCCAACACTGCACACAATTACTGCAAATGAAAGCACACGCATCACATCAATGTGCAGCCAATTGTGGCACACCGTCTACTGTTCACAGATGCCATATCAAAGTTACCAGTCAGTGAGCACCATCACCACTTTTGGCTACACTCCATCATCCAAGCCAACAATCTTTATGTGAACAAGGTCAATGCACCTGTCCTTGGTGAGTACCAACGTAACACACCACACACATCAAATCCACTATCAACATACAACTGTGGAAATATACATGTAACAAAATCACATATGACAGGCCGAACAACATGAGCACCTACCAGACACAATGACACAAGTAATGGTGATAACCTTTGGCAGATATGGAGACAAAACATACCCAAAGGCATAGATACAAGTGAAAAATAATAAGGATGTACAGAATGCCAAGTGTGCCGGTGATGTAATTAACATCCTTGAGTATGTAGAGCACACACATGTCCATGTGGACATATACTGTTGGATTTGCTACTGTGAACAATAACATTACATGAAGGCTGTAATAGGTGTTACCAAACAGACAACAGTGTGACATATGTGGTGAGTAATGAAAATAATGCTGAAATGTTTGTAAAATCATGTAATGTATTGTGACATATTGTGTGAGATATGAATATGTGTGTAAATATTGGGATCAGATATGAAATTGGGGGCAAGTTTTTGGTGTCAGATATGAAATTGGGGCTAAAATGTGGTGACATATGAAATTGGGGATACATTTGGGGATCAGATATGAAATTGGGGCCAAAATGTGGTGACATATATGAAATTGGGGATACATTTGGGGGTCAGATATGAAATTGGGGCCAAAATGTGGTGACATATATGAAATTGGGGCTAAATTTGGTTGACAGATATGAAAATGTGTGTAAATGTGGGCTCAGATATGAAATTGTGTAGAAGTAATGTGCCCCATTAGTTCTTTCAGTTTGGCATTTGGTGTTAGATATGAAGTTAAGGCTGTCATTGCTAACTATAGCCCATTTAAATTACATCCAGTGCCATGATATTTTGTAAGTGACCACTGTTCGAAGTACAGATATGACCCATGACATTGACACAGCACGATGTGTCCATTGGTGCCATAAACGTGCTCAAACAACACTGTCACGCCCATAGTCAACAATGTCATGCTGCACCCTCGCCGTAGCGAGCGCCTGGCACCAGCGGTGTGTTACCGCCAATGGCCCAAGACACACTCACCGTAGTGATAGGCATATATACATGATCAATGGCGGTTGGCATGTCCCGCCACACAAATCACGGTCACTCATAGCAATGCATGCCACCCATATCGCGGAAACTACCGCCTGGCACCAGCGGTGTGTCACCACCATGGTCCAAGACACCATAGCGGGATTGCTAGGCATACACACATGGCTAATGGCGGTTGGCATGCTCCAACACCCAGATCCCGGTCACTCATAGCAATGCATGTGCCCGGAATCGCTGTAGCTACCGCCTGGCACCAGCGGTGTGTCACCGCCATGGCCCAAGACACCATAGCGGGATTGCTAGGCATACACACATGGCTAATGGCGGTTGGCATGCTCCAACACCCAGATCCAGGTCACTCATAGCAATGCATGTGCCTGGAATCACGGTAGCTACCGCCTGGCACCAGCGGTGTGTCACCGTCATGGCCCAAGACACCATAGCGGGATTGCTAGGCATACACACATGGCTAATGGTGGTTGGCATGCTCCAACACCCAGATCCCGGTCACTCATAGCAATGCATGTGCCTGGAATCGCGGTAGCTACCGCCTGGCACAGCGGTGTGTCACCGCCATGGCCCAAGACACCATAGCGGGATTGCTAGGCATACACACATGGCTAATGGCAGTTGGCATGCTCCAACACCCAGATCCTGGTCACTCATAGCAATGCATGTGCCCGGAATCGCGGTAGCTACCGCCTGGCACCAGCGGTGTGTCACCGCCATGGACCATGCCCTTCCAGCCAATGGGAAGCGCAATCATGGTAGCCTGATGCAAGTTTGAAAATCGCGGAAGGCATGCTCCGCCACCGCGGAGGCGGTCATTGGATGTATTTGAATGAGGCAGACCTGGAACACCAATTGCAGCAGCTTAGAACCACAGAAACGAGCCCTGGGGGCTATATATGTGTGTGAGAGAGCCACACATTTCCACAGCTCACTGAGCCTGCTGCCTGAGACCCCTCACCTGCTGCTGCCTCCAGGGACTGCTGCCTGAGACCCCTCACCTGCTGCTGCCTCAAGGGACTGCTGCCTGAGACCCCTCACCTGCTGCTGCCTCCAGGGACTGCTGCCTGAGACCCCTCACCTGCTGCTGCCTCCAGGGACTGCTGCCTGAGACCCCTCACCTGCTGCTGCCTCAAGGGACTGCTGCCTGAGACCCCTCACCTGCTGCTGCCTCCAGGGACTGCTGCCTGAGACCCCTCACCTGCTGCTGCCTCCAGGGACTACTGCCTGAGACCCCTCACCTGCTGCTGCCTCCAGGGACTGCTGCCTGAGACCCCTCACCACCAACTGCCGCTGCTGCTGTCTCATGCCCACAGTGATGTCGAGAACTGAGAAGATCCGTGCCACTCCCTTCACCACCGAGGAGCTGGAGGTCCTGGTGGACGAGGTGCTCACCCAGTATCCAAGGCTATATGGTGCACCAAATGTTGTGGTAAGTATCTCAGAGTGTGAGTGAGAGTGCAGGGGGGCACACATGAGGTTGATCTGCTGCAGTATGTGCGTGAGAGTGTGGGGTTGGGTTGGGTTGGGTCATGCACTGCCTAGCATGCTGTTTCCAGGGGGAAGGTGTGTTTAGCCTATTCAATATGTTTCCCTGCCTGCACATCCAGATGTGAGGGAAATGTAATGTCTTGTCAGACATACAGTGAAGCTGCAACTTCTCAATTTAGGAGTCAGGACAGTGATTGCCAGTCTGAATGTCTGTGTGTGTCCCTGATGTCCTTCACAGGCCCATCTGTGGCCTTAGCTAGGGTTGTTGTCCAGAGGGTAGTGAGGGAATTGTTTCTGACTCAATATGTGCCTCATCTCTAGTTCTGCACTATGCTCAGGACCTCAATCCCCCAGGGTGACACTCTTGTTGGTCATTCACCTATGACACTGTACATTTCAACATTCTTGTGCCCAGACCCTTCCATCACCACCAGCATGTGCACATACTCGCATGTGTTGGCACTGTTTTTGTTTCCAAATAGTCCCTCCATTTAAAATATCAGATGCCCCATGTTGGACCTCTGTGTGACCCCAACTGGCCTGAACATTCACCGCCCAATCTGACAGTGACACAACACTGAATGTACAGAGTGTCAAATCTGTGCTTTTCCTCTTGACTCTCCATCAATGAGCCATTACAGACATGTAGATTGCACACGACAGGCCTTGTGATGAGGGTTTGCGTTTGTGAGGTCATGTCCCTCAATGTGACCTCCATGACACAGTGTGGCAGTTTAAGGGCAAGTGCTTTGAGGGCTGCGCAGTGTTGGGCACAGTGAGTATTCACAGTAACATATGTAGTAATGTCCTGCATGTCTTGGTATTCCCAAACATTTGCAGTAGATGTGGTCAGCATACACATTTTGCTCTCTGCTGGCGTCCTGCATGGCTGTGAGATGTGCATGTACTGTGTCCACCCTCATACCTGCATGCATTAATGTGTGTTTCCCACATGTTGATGTTTGAATGTCGCAGATTTATTGTCTCTGCTAAAGTTATGGCTGAAGTTGGGTAGAGTCAGTGTCATGCTCCTGCCCTGGGAAATGGTGGTAGGTTACACTGATTATTGCACCCTCTTGTCTCCCATGTCTGCAGCTCAAAGTCAACCAGCGCAAGGCCGTGTGGAGGGCCATTGCATGCAAGGTGCGTGCTCTGGGTGTCTCCAACCGACGGCGCTCCCACTGTCACAAGAGGTGGGATGACATCTGCCGGCTGAGCAGGAACGTGGCCGAGATGACACGGGCTGATCCCTCGGGCCGGCAGGTTGGCGCGGCGCAGCATGACACCACTAATGGCACGCATTTTAGCTGTGACGCAGCCTGAACTGGATGCACGTCTGAAGGGGCATCAGCAGCAAGCTGGTGGTGAGTATTCTGTGAGTGTGACTTTGGGTGTTGTTTGGCTGCATGTGCTCCAAGCCTGGTACAGTGCAGGGCTGTGATGTTGCTAGTGTGATGCAATGGCGTGTAAGTTGCCGCGGTGTTGGGTGCAGTTGTCATGCATTCCCCCTACATGTACCTTCCCATGTCATTGGTGTAATGGCCCTTGACTTCACATTTGTAGTTGTGGCCTTCTGGTATCATCTTCATTGGGGTAGTCAAGGACATCCCATGTCAGGGTCCGGCAGAGTGCATAATCTGAGTGTGCCATCATCAATGTGTGCATTGCCTGACGTCAGATTTATGCTGACTACACATCTAACACCAATGTGCAACTGTAGTTGTGCCCCAAGATACGACATGGTGGATGGCATGTGCTCATGGCCATTGTGGGCATATATGTTGGAGTCTGTCTCTGTGTTGGACACTTCTGCTGGCTCAAGATGTGACAGTGGCAACATGTTGTGAGTAGAATCATTTACCCCCGCAGGGCCCTAGGTGTGCACAGAGGGATATGTGTGTCTGGTTAGACGGAGCCACCAACAGGCTAATTGGCTGTGTGTTCATCACATGGGTGAATTATGCCAAGTTTGCATTATGCCACAGTAATTTCGATGTTTGGATTGAGGTTGCACAATGTTACTGCCCATGGTGTTGTCCAACATGGATGATTGTTCATCATTAGTGATGCTTTCCTTGCAGATATTTGTAATCTTGATGCCAATGTACTGATCCTACCTCTCTCTCTCTCTCTCATGCAGCATCTCACATGGGCACGGAGGGATAGGGGATGGACACCAGTGGTGAGGCATCAAGCACAACTGCTGCACACCAGCATACTGACACGGATGTCACCAGCGCATCAGAGTGGGACCGTAGTCTTCTAGAGGACTCACAGCCAGAGACGCAGACCTCTACGTCATCTAACGACGGTGGTGACGCATCTATGTTTTCAGCCACAGGAAACGGAGACTCTGCCTCCTTGTCCACCACACAGCGTTCAGTGCCCACCCTCCCTGCTACTCCCACTGTTGCTGCCCGTGTTCGCACCACAAAAAAGGGAAGAGTGTCCTTCATCCCAGGCACCGCTGCCCCTGTCCCCCCTGCTGCCATCAGTGCTGAGTCTGTGGACCTTTTGCACCAGCTGTGTGTGGGTCAGACAGCTCTCCTCAATGCCTTCCTGGACCATGACAAAAAATTGGCACAGGTGGTGGCTTACATGGAGGGCGTTCATTCCGATGTGGGTGGGCTACACCGGACTGTACAGTCTCTGTCCTCTGCAGTGACAGCAGCCATTCAACTTGCCCAATCCCATAGTCCTGCTCCAGTCCCTAGGCCCACCACCCTGCCAGTGGCCACATCTGATGATAGTGACCACACACCCCAGACATCAAGGGAAAGATACAGCACACGCAGCACACGGCAGCAGCAGCCCAAGCAGTCCAGGACGCAGGCACCATCCCCACAGAAAGGTAAACCCACACCAGAGCGCAGAGGCAAAATCCCTTCAGGCCACACCCAGGGCAAGGATGGCAAGAAGCAGGCTCAGGCTCACATGCCTCAGAGGCATCCCCAGCCAAGGACTCACCTGTCCCAAAAGTGTCTCGCATAGACAAGCACACAGTTTCCGTGCCCAGTGACAAACAGGTGCCTGCTAAGATTACACGTAAGAAGAGCTCCAAGGAAAGTTCACCCACAACATCAACTCCCATCCAGAGCCCTGTGAAGCAGGGAAAGGAGGCCACTGTAGGGGGGACACCTGGTAAACAGGTGATGCAGGGGCAGAGGCAATCCGGGGCCAAGCGTCCGGCAGAATCCAGCACGTCCCCAGAGGGAGGACCAGCATCTGCACATGATCCTGCTTTTGTGATGAGTGTGCTTGTTGTATACACCCCACTTGGCATTAATCCCAGGACAGGGAAGCCATATCAAATCCCCAAGAAGCGGAAGGGCACCCCTCCAGATTCTCACACACACACTGGGTCTCATGCAAGCATGAGTCCACCTCCACGTGCCACCACCCCACCTGGTCCTAGCAGCCCTCAGGCTTCACACACCACTGATGGTTCTACCACACCTGGACCTAGCAGCCCTCAGGCTTCCCAGACCACTGATGGCTCTACACCAGCTGGGCCTCACTCTCCCCGAGCCAGTACCCCAACTGGCCCCGACAGACAGCCACCTCACAGTCATACTGCCAGCCAAGTCTGAGTGTTAATCCCCCTCACACACATGTCTCTCCCACAGTGGTGCCATGGACTGACCATTTTTGATACCCTGAGTGTGTTGCTGACCATGGCAGGGTACAGTACCACCCATTCCCAGTGCTGGATATCATGTACTCACTCTGCACTTTTTACTGGCCCTTGGCCTTGTTGTTGACTGTTGTTCTAGACTTGCCTGTGCAGCTTCTCATGTACCTCACCTGCACTGTGTCCTGGCCACTGGCCTTGTTGTTGACTGATGTTCTAGACTTGCCTGTGCAGCTTCTCATGTACCTCACCTGCACTGTGTCCTGGCCACTGGCCTTGTTGTTGACTGATGTTCTAGACTTGCCTGTGCAGCCTCTCATGTACCTCACCTGCACTGTGTCCTGGCCACTGGCCTTGTTGTTGACTGATGTTCTAGACTTGCCTGTGCAGGTTCTCATGTACCTCACCTGCACTGTGTCCTGGCCACTGGCTTTGTTGTTGACTGATGTTCTAGACTTGCCTGTGCAGGATCTCATGTACCTCATCTGCACTTTGGACTGGTCACTGGCCTTCTGTTCACTGCTGTTTGCCCCTTGCATGTGCAGGATCTCCTGTACCTCATCTGCACTTTGGACTGGCCAATGGCCTTGCTCTTGTCTAAATTTTGCTGCATAACTGTGTAAAATGTAAATAAAAAAATTACTCCTGTTGTCTGCCTTGTCAGTGTCCTTGCTAAATAAAGGGTTACTGTGTGGGTATGGTTTACTGTGACACATGCTCTATATGCCACTTCAACATTGCCAATGTCTTGTTTCCTCTGATCATGTTGTTTCAACTTTGGTGTCCCAGACTTGTGCATCTGTGCGTGTTGGCTTAGATGTAGGTGTGTTTGCTGTGGACTGTTTAGCTTCCTGGGTGTGTTGTTGTCTGTGTGATGTTTAGATTGTTGTTGTGTGTGTTCATGGTGTGTCACTCATCTCTGTTTGTAACTGGTATGTCTGTTGTGCACACACTGCTTGGTGTGCATGCAGTGCTGTGAGTGTATGTTGCCTTGTCCTTGCCTGGTGTGCACCCCCTGATGTTTAGCTGTTGTAGCATATTGATATCTTTGCATGTGCATGTGTTGTGTCTGATGTGGCTGTGTGCAGTGTTTGTGTTGTGTTGTCTCATGCAGTTGACAGTTGCTCTGTGTGTGGTGTTCTATGTGCCTGTCAGTGTGTGTGTTTTGTTGTTGTGTTTGATTCAGATGTGTGTTGCCATTGTGGTGTGCCTTACTTGTGTGTCTGTCACATGAACTGAGGTCTATTGTAGTTCCCGTGCTTGCTTTAGGTGCATCCTTGGTGTTTTCTCCTCTCATTTTTGATGTGTCTCTTGTCATTCTTGTGCATGTGCAGGCATGTGGTACACTATGACACCATTTTGAGTTGATGGGTGGTGTGGTATGTCTGTCTGTGTGTGATTGTTGGCCCATTTCTCCCTGTTTGTCTCCATTATTGTTTTGTGTGGATGCACTTCTTATATATGTTGTGGTATGTTGTCTGTGCATTTTTCCTGACTAATGAGGTTGTGTACTCCTGTTGTGTCTGTGCTCCCATTGAATCTCCACTGTTTAACTGCACAGGTCTTGTCTGTTATTTTAGTAGTTCTGTGTGTGTGTTTTGATTGTGTTCTGTGTTTGACTGTTGTTTTTGTGCGTACAGTGGTTCTGCCATCCCTGTGTGTGTGTGATGTTTGTGGATACCCCCCAAGGGGGTGTGTTTGCTTGTCAGTGTATTGACTGGACATTATTGGCAAGCTTCTGTGTGTTTGTCACTGGTGTTGTGTGCTGCAGGTGTGATGGGTGTGGGGGTTGTGTGAAAGTTCATACTTGTGTTTGACAGTCATGGAGTGTTGCAATAGGCCCTCTGTATTGTGCTGCTGACATACTCCTGTGATGTATTTGGATACAGATGTGTGGCTGATCAGTGTTAGACTTCATACCCTTCCTTTCATCCCTGTGCCTATACATGGGTTGCCTTGCTGTCTCCTTGAGTTGTTGCAGTGAGGTGACTGTGGTTTGACTTCACTCACTGTGACTGCCATGTGTGATTTGTTGGGCTGGGGTTGTTGTTATATGTTCCTTCCCTTGCATGTGATGTACACATGCTTGGTGTTCAGCTCCTTGCCATTCCATTTGTGTGCACCTCACTTTAGGTTTCCTATTTGTTGTCCTCCATTGCTGCTAGCATGTGGTCTGTGTTTGTTGCTGTGTGTCAGTGTGGGGTATGTCTGTGTGACTTGGCAGGCTGTGTGTCCATTAGAGTGTTTGTTCATTATCTGTGTGTGTTTGTTTTGTGCTTGGACTCAGTTTACTTGCCATGAGTGTGGTGTTGTTGTGGTGTGTGGGTTCCCCTGGCCCTGTGCTTCTACACTGTGTGTTACCCTCAGCCACACCTGATGAGGCTGTCTCCCTAGTTGTTTGTTGTGTGGTGCAGTGTGTGTGTTCACCTGGCTGGTTATTGGGCATGTGGGAGCACAGGAGGGTCACATGGCATGTCCCTTCATGTTGTGGGTGGGCCTAGTGTGTGGAGTGTGGAGGTGTTGCCCTGTGTACTTTGTGCACTGCCCATGCCTTGCGCTGGCCCTGCCTACTACATTGTGCGCATTTTTTAACGCGGATTCACCGATGCGGTCACGTGAACTGAACATTATTTCGAGATCGCGGACATGGTGACCTGGATGAGGAGGGGTGAACTAGTGGCAGGTAGGACATGTGTGGCTACACCTGTGGTTGTGTTCCTGTCCCCACCAGGGTGTCTGGTGGGGACAGGAACCTTTTCTCGCAAGGAATGCGCATGCGTGGGCGCGCGCGCATGCGCAGATCACCCTGAGACGGCAATGAAGAGGAGGATGGCAGCCCGGGGACGCCACAGTCTAGGTAAGTCTTTATTCTTTTACCTTTAAAGTAGTTTTAATTAATTCTTAATAGGGGGGGTGGGAGGCAGGTGGTGGAGCGGAGTTCCAAGGAGTTTGTCCCCAACTCCGTGGACCTCCACGTAGTCCCGCTCCGCCAGCTCCGCCCAGGGTTAATTATATTTACAAGTGATACGGTGCTGCCGGGTGAATGAATCGGCTAACCGAGATGGCGGGGGTACAAATGTTGATTGGTAAGCTAGCCATAATATCAATGTCACACAGGGACAAGCAGTTACAGAATACATAGACAGGTCTGAGAGCTCATATTGGTTTAACAGTTGCAGATTAGTATACTTTAAGTTACACATGTCTACGTAATGATTGATGGTTCAAGGACCAATTGTATCCAGTCAATCATTATTAAATGCATGTATCATAGCAGTGACAGTCTTGTTGAAAATCCTTTATCCTCTTTTCTTCATGCAGAGAATCAAGAGAGAAAGGAAACAAGAAAGTAATTAAACAATACTAAAACCCAACTGATGAAATAAGGAGAAATAAAGAGCAGAGTAAGAATAAGAGGAGAGTAAGAGTAAGAGGAGAGTAGGAGTAGGAGGAAAGTAGGAATAAGCTTGGGGTCAAAGGGCACACCTATAGACAGTGTTGGTTGGTTCATCAATTAAACCTTATTCTGATAGGGAACCATCACTCAGTCCTAGTTGGATGTTTATATATGCGGAAGGGATTGCGATTTAGCGTGATGATAATCACGTTTGGGATTGGTATTTCAGGGGGGTTTAAAAACCTTGGATGCCGAGTCCAGCACTTTCCATAACTTCCTGTGTCTAGGTTTCCAAGGGGAGGTATTTAAAACAATATTATCCGCACCTCTTAAAAATGTTAGCCATTCTTGCCATTTTTTGAATGAAATTTTCCCAAAACTCTTCCAATTACACAGAACTATTTTACACGCCAATGTTAGCATTAAGTCAAGCAGAAAGCGGTCATCCTCTCCCGGTAGGTCTGGGTCAAGAAATCCAGCTAATATATATGATAGCTCTTTAACCGGAGAGATGTTGAATGTCTGGGTAATGTAATTGAAGACTTTGTTCCAAAAGTTTTGTAACATAGGACACAGTAGTAGCATGTGTGATAAGTCACCAGTTTGAGAATTGCAATTCCAGCATTGTGGAACTGGGTTAGTTTAAGCTTAAATAGTCTTGCAGGGGTCCAGTAATTCCTATTTATGATCTTAAATTTTGTTTGCGAGAGAGTAGGGGAGATTTTGTGTTTGAAAGGCATCATATGCATACGTGACCAGTCAAGTGTAAGTTTTTTGCTGTTCAGTTCTGTCTCCCACTTTATTAAATTACTTAAATGATGCTTACCCGGTGAGGGGAGTAGTAATTTATAGATCCTTGAGACCGGGTGGCCCTCGTTAATCAATTGGGATAGTTTGGAGGGGAGCGAGGAGGTGAGTGAGGTAGAATTAAGTTTGGATATCTGTACTTTAAGTTTCAGGAAGTCAGTTAAACCTTTCTCCTTCTTAAGGGTAGAGAAAAGAACAGGTGAAGTGTTATTGTAAAGGTGCTTTACAAAATTGGTACCTTTACGGGACCGCTCTTTCCAGAATATTGTTTCTTTATTTATTTTTATCGCGGGATTGTGCCAGATCACCTGTGCGTTAGAAGCACCCATTATTATTTTGGAAAGTGTATCCAGTCTGTTAAGGCTTTTTTAGTGTTTAAAATGATATATTTAGAGTGCTCCAATTTAGAGGTCTGCATTGTCATAATTTCCGGGAGTGGGATTCCCTTGATAAGATTTAATTCTACATCTAACCAATGGGGTCTGTAATCAAGTTTATCCATAAACCAAGTTGCCCCTTGTTTGCAAAGGTATGCTATTTGGTAGTTCCTGTAGTTTGGCAAGCCTACCCCTCCAATATTTTTTGTGAGTCTGAGCTCACTTAGAGAAATCCTCGCTTTTTTCCCTTGCCATAGAAATTTACTGATAGCATTATCGACCTTTTTTAAGAAACTATCAGAGAGCATCATAGGGAGCATGCTAACAAGATAGTTTATGAGAGGCAATATCATCATCTTAACCATTTCTACTCTCCCCCACCATGATAAGAATTTGGGTGACCATCCTTCCAAAAGGTCCGCAATTTTTTTGTAAGTAATAGTTTCATTTTCCTCTAGTGTGGAGATAAGGTCGTTCGAGAATTCTAGACCTAGGTACTTAATTGTGCCTGACTCCCATGTCAATCGTGACTCACCCAGGATCTCCTTGGAACCGCATAAATTAAGTCATTTAACCTCTGTCTTATCTTTATTGAGTGTATAGCCCGAAACTTCTGCATAATCATCAATTGATTTCATAAGGGCCGGGATAGCTATAGTCGCTTCCTTGGTTACCACCAGTATATCGTAGGTTGCGACTTTGAATGAGTTTTTGCCAAAGTCTATGCCATGAATATCCTGATTTGCTCATAGATGTTGGAGGAATGGTTCAATGGCTAAGAGAAAAAGAGATGGGGATAGTGGGCAACCTTGCCTGGTACCTTGTTTTAACTGAAAGAAATCAGACAGTGCTTCCCCCGCTCTCACTCTAGCCCTCGGACTATGATATAGTGCCATAATCATCTGAATCAAATTCTCTCCTAAGTTGTATTTCCTGAGTGACGCGCTTAGGAATGACCAATCAACTTTATCAAACGCTTTCTCTGCGTCAAGCATGATTGCGACTGTAGGGGAGTTAAGCAATTTAGCTTTTTCGATTGCGTGACAAGAAATCCTGGTGTTATCACTGGACAGCCTATGTTTTAGGAATCCTGTTTGCGATGTATGTATGAGTTTAGCAATGTGTTTTTGAATTCGGTTGGATAAAATCATGGCATATATTTTGCAGTCCAGATTTATGAGTGAAATTGGTCTATAATTCTTTGTCAGTGAAGCGTCTTTTCCTTCTTTTGGAATAACGGTAATTATAACTTCCGCAGGGGTACCAGTTATTTGTCCAGAGGATGCGAACTGATGATAGAGGAGTAGTAGTGGGTCGCATAGATGTTCTTCAAATGATTTATAAAAGGATGCATTATACCCATCAGGGCCCGGAACGTTACCTGTTTTAAGTTTCCTAATAGTCACTTTAAATTCTTCCATTGTAATTATACCATTGATAGAGTCCCTCTCCTTATCACTTAGAGAATTAATTGCGGCCTCCTCGAGATATTTCTGTATCTTGTGGGTTTTCACTTCGGTGTTGGGGCTGTAAAGTTTTTGGTAAAATTCTTTAAATGTGTCTGCAATTTTTTTAGGGTTTGTATGGACGGTTCCTTTATCATCCTTGATCGCATTGATCGCGTATCTCTGGCATTTGAACTTTAAATAAGAAGACATTGATTTGCCGGCTTTATTCGCTTCACACAGGCGAAGGCTTTTTGTTTATTTATCCAAATACCTGCTCTTGTGCTAATTATCTTATTGTATTCGTACTTCTTATTTTGGATTTCTGTCAAAGTCCCTGGGTCATTATTGTAGCTATGCATTTTTTCCAGTCTTGAAATATCTTTCTCTAATTTCAGTAACTGTGAGTTCGCCTCTTTATTCATTTTAGCCTTGATGTTTATAATTACTCCTCTCACAGTGGACTTTAAGTCCTCCCATCTAGTGAGGTGAGAGGTGTCATTCTCTTTGTCATCAATTATGTAGTTTTTGATTGTGTCTTCAACTGCTTTTTTATTTTCAGGGAGGCTAAAACCTCATCATTGAATCTCCAGAGAGGTTCCTTGTTCTGTGTGGTTGTGTCTGTGAGACTTAGCGTGATACAGGAGTGGTCAGAAACCACTCTTGGTTCAATGGTTGATTGGTCAACCCTACTTATGTCTTTCCCTGAAACTAAAAAGTAATCTATATGTAAGTATGAGTTATGGGGAAAAGAGTAAAAGGTGTAACCCTTTTCAGTCGGATTCTGCAACCTCCAGGCATCCAGCATGTTAAATCTGTTACAGAGGTGTATAAGTGCTTTGTGTGATTTGTTCACTTGAAATTTACAGGAAGAATTCCTGTCTAAACATGGGTCCAGTGGTAGGTTGAAGTCACCTGCAATTTTAGAGGGGGCAGAGTCTGGAATCATGTTAATATTTTCTTATAGATCCTCCCAGAAAAGACTGTCGTCATTCGTAGGAGCATAAATGTTAGTTACAAAAATTACTGAGCTCTCTTTCTGTAGTTTAGAGATAATCCATCTCCCTTGCTTATCTGTTGAGTGTGAAATTAAGTCTAAGCTGGATCTCTTTGCGATCATGGTTATTACCCCATTATTTTTCCCTACAGCACTAGAGCATAGAACCTCTGAGTATTGGCCACTTCTCAGCGATTCTGCAAGTTTATTGTCCAGTTTTGTCTCCTGCAGGAGAATGACGTCCGCCCTCTGCTTATAAATGTAATCCATAATTTTCTGGTGTTTGACAGGGTGGTTCAGGCCCTTAACGTTTAGAGAGACAATTTTAATATGTTTGAGTAAAGAGTTCATTAATATGTCTATAAAGTTTTGTTGTCTAACTCATGAGATTCCATCACAAGGTACGGAGTGACATGATTGAGTCTCGAATTACGTCACAGGCTTATTCTAATTCTCGGTTTACGGGATACAGGAGTAACCACCGAGAGTTGTGAGAAATTCCAAACCTTCGGAGAGCTATGGTTAAAAAAGGCATGAGGCCCCTTTGGTGTGGTTGGGTTTTGAGGGTAGATATTAGACTTATGACCCTTTGACCACCAAGCAGAGAAAGAAAGAAGGAAATAAAGGAAATAAAGAAGAAGAGAAAAAAAGAAGAGGAAGAGCAAAAGAAAATGAGGACGAAAGAAACATATCTTGCAAAAGAACGTAAGGGGCATATTATCAAGAACGGCGTTAAAAATTATCGCCGCTTTGGTGGCAGAAAACTGCCGCTAAAGCGGCGATAATGGGCTTGATAATATGCCCTTGAGAATTCCAATAGAAGTCCATGTTCTGGTGTGAACATGGGCTCCTATTGGAATTCTCCAGGGCATATTATCAAGCCCATTATCGCCGCTTTAGCAGCAGTTTTCTGCCGCTAAAGCGGCGATAATTTTATCGCCGTTCTTGATAATATGCCCCGTAAGTTAGCAAATGTAGGTGGGAGCGAAATAGTGTTCAGACGAACTAACTCCACATAGTTGATCTAGGTGGATGAGTGAGACCTGTATAACCTTGTTACAGTATGTTCCCCTGTCATAGTGGACTCCATATCTCTTCGACTTGTGTGATTATGTCATTCAACAACTGGAGATAGGTGTGGTCAAGAATATATGTCTGTAATGTTCGAACTCACCGGTGGGTATAGTGTTGTGAAATGTGTATCCATTATATTAGAGACTGTAAAAAGGAAAAACCACCATATTGGCCCACCTGTCTGTAGGATCTTAGTGTTGAGACGGATATCAGAAAATCATGGTGAGTGATTGGTAGATGTTTGGTGTACCATAGGCTCGTGTATAACCCTGGGCATAGTTCGCGTAGTAGCGCTATGCGTAGCTACGCGAAGTGCACTTCGCACTACGCGAGCTATGCGTAGCACTACGCGAACTGCATAGTGCGGTAGGAAATGCTGTTCTCAATGATTGCACAGTGCTGGATGCTTGTCCGCACTGTGCAATCATTGCAAACGGCATCTTGCACAGTGCAAGCAGTCATTTTCTGCCGCTCGAGTAGATTTGTACTCGAGCGGCAGTTTTCTCAACGCGGACTGGTAGTTTCTCATCGCGAGCGGTCGCGAGCATACGCAACCACTCGCAATGAGAAACCTGACCTCCCCGCGTTGAGAATCTCGCCGGGAGGTTTATTTTCCACGCTCGTGATCGGCAACTTGATGTTGCTGATCGCGAACGAGGAAAAAGTCTTGCCGGGATGTCATTTTGCTCGCTCGCGGTCGCCAACTTGACGTTGAGGATCGCGAGCAAGCAAAAAATGCCCGCTACGCTGCGCGTTTTTGCACTGTGCTACGTGCAATTCGCGTAGCGCGTAGTTGCGCAAACTACGCGAGCGTAGCGTAGTTTTCCGCCCAGGCCTACTCGTGTACTGTTTGAACAGCAGTAACTGGTACGTGTTCTAAAGCTGTGTGTGTAGCATAGTGAACCTTAGAAGAGAATAATAAATTCTTAAAACTCTTTACAACTTTGCAAATTAGCTCCCACATTTACTCTACTATAAAACAACAGAGTATATAGAACATGGATGTATACGACAGTAGGTCAAGCCTCAACTCTGATTCTTCGACTCAGGCTCCGGAATTTTAGACGTGTCCATTGAGAGTTCATCGAAGCTGTCCAGGAATTTTTTAAGAGTTGCACCGTCATTGAAAAGGTGAGGGAAGCCATGAGCCACTACACAATATCTTGCTGGGCCAGCAAAGGAATTTTGGAGGCCCAACTCTTTCATTCTGGGTTGGAGAGCTAGGAAACTTTTCCTTGTATCAACTGTGGCCTTGGAGTAGTCTTGTGAGATAAAAACTTTGTTCTTGTTCCAAAGCAAATGATTTTCTTTTCCTCATGAATGCCAAAATGAGCTCTACATGTTGGAATCGTAATGGTTTGCAAACAATGGGTCTGGGCTGAGAATGCTTTGGGTTCTTCTTGGTTGGGACTCTGTGAGCCCTGTCGAACTCCAGTGGTTTGTTGAATTTGAGCTTCGTCATCAATGGCAGTCACTTTTCTAGAAACACGATGCAAGAACCTGCTTCATCCTCGCTTCCTTCAGGGACTCCAAAAATACAGAGATTCCCCCTTCTATTTCTTCTTCCAATTCTGCGATCTGTTTGCCAAATGATTGTGACTTTAGATCTAGGTTTGTGACTGCTTTCTTCGTTGTAACCATTGCATCTTCCAACTGGCTGATTCTATTTTCCGCTTCAGCAATTTTACTATTGGCATCTCTCATGTCTTTGCAGATTGCGGATATTTCAATTTGCATGTTATCCGTGTTTTCTTTGGTGGACTTAGCTAGTTCATGTACCTCAGCTAATTTCGCTAGAATGGTCTCCATGGTCGAGTTTATATCCTGCTTAGGTTTGACTGGTGAGTCCGGGGATGGAGGATCTGCCTTGACTCTCTTCAGGTTTGTTTTTGTTTCTTTCTCCACCAATTTAGGATGGATACCTTTCTTTGTATTGAGGTTTCTCATGCGCTGAGGTGACCGGTTTGCCTTCCTTTGTATTTCTTTGTATTGAGGTTTCGCATGTGCTGTAGAGATGGGGGTAGCTCGAATTGATGCGGAGTTGTTGCGCACTTATGCACAGTTGTGTGAGAAGGTCCACAGATATTATGCCCAGCTGTGCTGAGGAGTCTCACGCGTTGGAGAAGCAGGGCTATGTGTAGTTATGTGTAGTTGTATCTAAAGGTTCTCCAGGTAGCTGCTGGTAATAAGCATTAGTAGTTGGGTCAATAGGTAGTGTGGTAGTACTTCTGTTGTCATTCAGAGCGCAGAGAGCAACCTCATCACACCCGAGATCTAGAGAACTTCTGAGCTCCTGTAATGTTATCTGCAGAAAGCCATGTCAGCCATGTTAGCCATCACAGGAACAGCCATGTTAGCCATGTCAGGGTCAGGCACTGTGCCTTTGTCATTCCTTGTACATTTGTATTCAGTGCTAACTGTGTCAATGAGATTGATAGAGCAACTCCTTGTAGAGAATAGCCAATTAAGCCTGCAACCTTCCTTTCTGGTATACTTCCTGAGATACAGGACTTAAGAGTGCTTTGTACAGTCAGTTGTAGTGCAGAGAGCCTCCATCTTAAGGTCAGGCCTATGAAAGTAGCATATTATCTCACTGAGGCAGTTTTGTACTAGCAAGGGAACAAAGAAGAGTGTCCTTTATAAGAATTAATCAGCCATTGCCCACCTGTGTATATGATGCCTCTTTTGGTAATAGCTGTCTGTGAGTCGCGTGTCTTCCAACTTATTCCTCAGCTCAGTTTGTGGAGCTACTGAAATGGCCGCCGCCCAGCCTGTGTAGAAGACCGAGGAGTAAGTGGAGGGCTTGTGTCTAATATGGAGGTTAAACTCGTGCCTGTGTTTGCTTTGTTTTCTTTGTCTGTTTGTTTGCTTTGTTTATTGCCGGGTTCGCCGATACAGTCCAGGCCAGATGAGTCAATGACTCTGGAGGACCGCCTTATGTCGAGCAGGAGAGCCGCAGGGAGCCTCTGTGCTTTAAGATGGGTGCGTGCAGCCTTGTTTAATCAGGCAGACGGTTCTGGGTGAAAGCAGACGGAAGACGGCTGCCCGCATAGATGGGGCTGCAGCTGAGTTGGACGGTCAGGTCTGGGCACAAGCAATCGGGATGCCGCAACGCTGGTAAGTCAGGTTTGGGTAGAGTTGCGTGGGAGAGCCGCAGGGAGCCTCCATGCTCTGTGATGATCGATGAGGCGGTCTAGCACTAGTATCGGGGTGCCGCAATGTTTGTAGGATGGCTAGCGTTGTGTTGGAGAGCCGCGGGGAGCCCCCGTGCACTGGCTTGGGTTCGCAGCCGACTTTGAGAATCAGTAGTCAGGAGATCGCATTGCTGGGCGCCAAATGAGGTAATTACACAGCCGGCTTTGGGAATGAGGTAATTACACAGCCGGCTTTGGGAATCAATAGTCAGGAGATCGCGTTGCTGGGCGCCAAATGAGGTAATTACACAGGCTGGATCCTACGCACTTGAGGGGCTCATAAAATGGCGCTGGGAGGTCAAGATCACTCACACTGTTCGCGACTTTTGAATTGCAGCGCTGGCTATCACGGTTGCATTACATGGCTTTTGTACATTTGTCCGTGAGTTCCTACCATTCCGTTTGGTTATAGTAGAGTCCGGTGCCCACTGCACTAATAAGCCCACATCCATCGGGCCTGCTCTCCGATCTTTATCACGCCATGCAGGTTGGAGCACTCCGGTCACGTAGACTTGAAGGGTGGTAGTTGGGGCCAAACAGCCCTTGTGGAGGACTGCCTATATTTTCACAACTACAGTCCCGCTTAGTTGATGCATAGAGGTCACCTTTTTACGGGTTTTTTTATCCCATGATTGTTCCGTCCGGACGGAGCTGAAAGCTTACGCCGCCATTTTCTCTGCTCTCCAAGCCATGCCCCCGTGGTGCAAGCCTCATTTTAGAAATAATTCTGGGCAAACATGTAGACGTGTACTATTAATACATCCATACATTTTGAAACACTTAGCTCTTTGATTATAAAGAGCGCTAGAAAATTACTCTAAAAGTTGCTCTTTATTATATTTAAAAAAAATAAGATTGTCGTTGCCTGTGCCGTCCTTTACTGTTCTGGTCCGTGAAACATCGCTATGGCAAGATGGCTGCAAGCTTTGACTGGTCTGTCTTTGTTTCGTTCATGTTGGAATTATGATCTAAAGCATTGGCTGTTTCAGGCTGTTGTAGCCAATGCTGTGTTGTACATTTACAGTGGAACAGAGAGGAGATGAGGGGCAGGTTACTACTGCAGTTATTTTTAAAACCTTAATTGGGAAGCTTTATTTTGCAGCAAATTGTTGCCCCTACAGAGGAGATAAGCATTAGAGGCACACGTAGGGCAGCAGTGCAAGCATAGCATACAGTACCCTAGTGCGTACGATGTGGGGCGTCACACGGCTCCAGCAGCAACTCCCCAGCCCCTTCCATGCTGAAATACCTCAAGCAAAATAAAACACACACAAAAGGTTGGTTCCAAAAATACTTTTCCAACAGGCACTAAATGCCCTTCCAAAATAAAAAAAATGCGACCTCAAGCATTTGCAATGCAAGCTTCATGGCAACTGCAGTGAAGAAGTAAAGAGTTCTAAAAAAGATAAAGAATGAAACTGTAAGGAGATTGTAATCTGCCTAGAATGGAAGTGAGCTATCGGCTGCCAGAATGAGCCAGGATGCAACAATTAAGAGGGGTACTGGAGGGAACCAATGGCAAGCAGCAGGAGGGCATAAACGTAGTTTAAGTGATTACAAAAGGTCTTGCAGACAGCGTATGTACGCTGTAGGCTCGACCTAAAAATATGGCAAGAGTAAGTGGATGTTAGTAAAGTAAAGAAAAGCAACATTATGTGTGTATATATACATATATATATATATATATATATATATATACAATCCCAATTCCTGTTTGCCGAGGCTGTCAAAACGGGCGGTCTGGACGGGTTACCGGATAACCCCAAACACTCCAAAATACTCCTGCCTTGTCAAGTAGGAATCCCAGACACTCCAATGTACTGCAAAATGTAGTTTTAATGGCAATAACGACGCGTTTCGGCTTCCGCCTTCTTCACGGTCTAACATCCATCAACACACTTTCTGATTTAAATACATAAAAATACATGAAAAACAGAAAGCGGACTATACCACCCTAATATATTACAACAAAAGTGAGTATAAACATAGCAGCCATCTTGTAACGTCCTTTAAAGCCTAAGTAAAATACATGATTGCTTTAAACGCCGCATATTTACAATGAAATAAACATAAATGTTTCAAAATTGTTGTACCTACGCTCAATCACTTCATTTTATGAGCTTAATTATGGCGTTTATATACTTCAGTGTTTAATCACAATTTTTGTACTTAAATGTTTGGTCACAATTAATATAAAGTGCTAACAATGAATACATTGCAATATAGCCCCAGTGGGCAATTATTCAAGTCATTTAACATGCAGAATTACATGTGCATCTAGGTGCTACCTAATCAAGCCCTAGTGGGCACACATGTATCAAAAACATGAAGTCCAGCTCAAGTTGGCCTTAATCAAATATAAATTTCTTGATAGTTCATCAATACTCACTATACAAAAAAGTGATATACCCCGCACCTGTGAAAATAAAAACACTATATATAAAACCATATTTACATAAGGATGTCCAGCACAAATAAACTGTTTATAACAATTATAGTTCATGTGTGCAGATGGATTGCTAATTCTTCACTCGAATTCAGCCCTTGTGGTATAAGAGTATCAAAATCTATTATGTATTTTGATTCGAGTATCCGCAGTACTAACTCACGATTACCACCCCTAACATTGGTGGTAACCGAATCAATCACCATCATGCGCAAAAGCTTTTCATTCTGAAAATGACAATCATGAAAATGGCGAGCCACTGGGTAATGCTTATCATGATGTCTGATAGCTCGTACATGCTCTAAAACTCGTTTTTTTGCACGATGTATCGTGCTCCCTATATACATTTTTTCACAGGGGCAAATGAGAACATAAACACAATAAGTCATATTGCAATTAAAATGTTTTTTGATCTCAAATGTTCTTCTCGAGTTTGGTATCTGAAATGAACCACAATCAGTGCTATTACTACATGCTCTGCACTTTCTGCAACAATAAAATCCTGTGCAACCTGTTCCTAGCGACTTAACGCACTCAGTTACCATGTTGTTACTTAAGTCATCACGTAACGATCTACCCTTCATGAAAGTAATTTGAGGATTATTATCCAAATACTTGGTTAAAATATCATCCGTCTTCAAGACATGCCAATGCTTTTTTAATATTTTACGCATTTCAGGTGCTTGCAATGTATTCATTGTTAGCACTTTATATTAATTGTGACCAAACATTGAAGTACAAAAATTGTGATTAAACACTGAAGTATATAAACGCCATAATTAAGCTCATAAAATGAAGTGATTGAGCGTAGGTACAACAATTTTGAAACATTTATGTTTATTTCATTGTAAATATGCGGCGTTTAAAGCAATCATGTATTTTACTTAGGCTTTAAAGGACGTTACAAGATGGCTGCTATGTTTATACTCACTTTTGTTGTAATATATTAGGGTGGTATAGTCCGCTTTCTGTTTTTCATGTATTTTTATGTATTTAAATCAGAAAGTGTGTTGATGGATGTTAGACCGTGAAGAAGGCGGAAGCCGAAACGCGTCGTTATTGCCATTAAAACTACATTTTGCAGTACATTGGAGTGTCTGGGTTTCCTACTTGACAAGGCAGGAGTATTTTGGAGTGTTTGGGGTTATCCGGTAACCCGTGCCAGACCGCCCGTTTTGACAGCCTCGGCAAACCGGAATTGGGATTGTGTGTTGTTTAGAAGCATTGAGGCTGACCCCCTTTCACCAAATGGAGACGTCGAGGTACGGCGACTAACGAAGGATTGGTAAACTCGCTTTATCTGTGCATGGGACAACAGAGCACAGAACTAACCCGACGGAAGCCGAGCCAAGTTCACGGCATGAGAAGCGAATGCGAGCGTGACGAACGCCGAAGAGGTGAGCCTTCACTGGGGGTTCGTAAGCAGACAATCGTCGGAGGACGGAGTAGGCTTGCGTGCGCACAGTGAGTGTTTTCTGCTTACCTGGAGGGCTTAGTCATTACAGCGCTTGTTTCTCGAAGTGGTGAAAGGGTTTTTTTAGTGAATTTCTATGGTTTTTTAAATGCTAATTTCTAACTATAACGTCCCTGAAACCCATGTTTTTTTCAGTGAATTTCAAAGGTTTTTTAAATGTTAATTTCTAACTATAACGTCCCTGAAACCTATGATTTTTTCTGTAAATATCAAAGTACTATTGTGCTATTCATCATTAAAACTCTTTTCAAAGTTTACCACTATGTACAATACAATAAACCGAAAAAACTGTTATGTAATGTAATGTAATGTATTTCACAAATTACACTGTTAGTTTTTAAAGACTACAACATAATTTAACATTTACATTAAAAAAAATCCCCTTTTTGCTGTTTTCAGATTCCACTTAACTTCACTCTACGCAGTGATGTCAATGAGATTCATCATGAAACAGCGGGGGGAAAAAACAATCAACTAGATTGTTAAAAAAAAACAAATCAGTGTACAACATTATATTCAATACCTGTACCTATATGTGTTCCTCCTTTCAATTTTTTCCATTTCATGCTTCTTCTAAAAGATATCTTTTATTTAACTCAACAACATTTTCAAAATGTACACGAATTTACATCTCCTACAATATACAGAACAAATATGTAAACTATTTCATTGCAACACAATTTTTCCAAATTCAATACCAATCACCACAAATAATAGTCCCAACAGTAGTTATAAGTAGTAATTGTTTCCAGTGCTCTGTACTTTCTGTTTACATTTTCCCACTAGGCCGAATAATGTATTCAAAAGTTTGGTTTGTAAAATATCCAACATGAGTTAGTTAAAGCATATTTACATCTTCCCTACAGGCCGAATGATGTATTAAAAACTTAGGCTTCAAAAATATCAAATATGAATTTGGTAATTAATAAGGCAATCTGGGTTTTATTTCCAAGTGTGCATCATTGCAATGTGTCCATCCTTTATTTCACTTATAATACACAGTATAGTGTCCACATGTCATAGTAGCTCCAGCATGGAAAACAATAGCCAGTGTTGTAAAAGTTCTTCCAGAAATAGAGATTTGACTGGCAACAACATTTTTAATTCTGGTTTCCAGTTTTCTTCCATTTGCTCTACAACGTTGTAGCATTAAAATCAGAGATTTTCCATATCTTTCTATGCGTAATGTAGATAACATCTCTGATTTACAATGAGAACATTTCATATCATGGTTTGCTGCTTTTACTAATTTGTTAAAAGCTACAGATTTGCAGTCAGGTATTGTTAAGTATATGAATCGTTCTGTGTCCACTACACTGCTTGAACTAAATGAACACTGTTCACATTTATTATCCCATTTGTAACTTACTCCAAATAAGTTTTCAATATCTATTTCTTCATCTTCAAATACTCCAAGCATAACCATCAGAAATTCTTGTGCATCTTGTTGTATATCAAGACTAAACGTCGAAGAACCAGTACATATATCCAAGAGTTGGTGAATACCACAAACAGTATGCATTTTACTTCTGTCAGTTGTCAATTGTTGAAATACATCATAACGTGCAGAACATCATCTTTTTCCTGATTTCCCATAATTTCATTATGAAGATCTTCTAGGTAAAATACAACATTCAGAATAACATTACCATAGCAGTTGATACCTGAACTATTTTCCAATTGGTATCCCACAACGTCATCAACACTTTCCATTTTCTGTTTCTTTACACCTTTTCCTTTCTGTTCGATTTTTTAATGCTTTTTAACCGCACTTGATTCATTAACATATTTTCGTTTAGAACACATAACACATTTCTCATAAATGGGATATTCACCTAAATTTGGTGCATAAAGTCCTCTTAAATGATTATGGGCCATATGTATCAAAATTGGAATTCGCGATTCTCAAATAGCGATTCATAGCGAATCGCATTTTCTGAATCGCAAAACCCGATGTAAATTAAAGATCGCAAATATTTAGTGAGTCTCAAAAATTCGCAGAAAAAGCGAATACCTATTTTGCGATCCCTTTAAATGCGAAATCGCAATTAAGGAATCACAAATAAAGAATCGCAAATTAGCGAATCGGCAATTCAGGTGCAGCATGATGACATCACAACCAGGAAGTGGGACTACCCATGCTGCACCTGATTGCCAGAAGCTGAGTGAGAGGCTGGGAGGAGAGCTGAGACACTTGTGCACTGCATCTGAGTGAAGGAGACATGGCCACGCAGGAGAAGGAGAGGCAGCAGGAGGTGAATGCCAGGAAAAGGAAACATAAGTTCAGTGAAAGGGAGCAGGAGGTGCTCATACAAGAAATGGTGGTGAGCCATGATCTCCTGTTTGGCAAGCAATCACTACGTGTGCCAGAGGTACGCAAAAGGAAAATCTGGGCAGACATACAGGAGAAGGTGAATGCCATCGGCGTGACCCACCGCACCGTAGAGGACCTCAGGAAAAGGTGGTATGATATGCGCAAAAGATCCAAGGAAAAGGTGGCTACAAGGCTGGCTGAGGCAAGGAAGACCGGTGGTGGGACGTCCACTGCTACTGATTCTATGCCTTTGGAGGAGTTGGTGGAGGGCACCCTGCAGCCGGAGAGTGTCAGTGGCGTGGCTGACCTGGACAGCTCCGAAACCCCAAAACACCAGGCAAGGTAAGAAGCATGCTAAAACTCCTCTGATACATCATCACATCACTCACACACCCAGGAAAGACCCAGGCACCAAACATGAATGCAACTCCAGTGCATGCACACAAGCACACCCAGCAATGCATTATGGGAGATGTAGTCACATGCACCAAACAGTGGAGCAGTGACACCCAGCAAGGAACAAACAGAATGAGTAAATCAGGAAAGGCAAAAAACATACAGATAGGACCCATGTAACTTAAAACTGAGAAATGTATTGCATTACCAATGCAAGGCAGGACACCCAATTAATGTGTGCATTTATATTTACAGCACCACCAGGAACACAGGAATCAATGGCAGGAGGGGAGGATGCATCCCACACCGAAGAACAGTCAGGGCAAGAGGAGCAGGAGGAAGTCAGCCCAGTAATCCCTGTGACACGCAGACAGCGCATCATAGTACCACCACTACCACCACTGGAGGCAGATCCACTGGACACAAGTAGAGAAGAGCAGCAAGTCCAGGGCCAGTGTGCTACACGGCACACAGCACAGTCCCCTGTCCGTCCCAGTCCAGGAAGTCCATCCAGGTGCAGGTCACATCAGTCCACCAGCACAGCAGCCGTAGGCAAAGGCACGGTGTTTGCAGGGCTTGATGGCAACATGCTACAGGTACAGCGCCTGCAAGCAAAGGCAATAAAATCAATACAGCGCCAGTTCACAGCGCACAACAACATGACCCAAATGAGGGAGGGCTTCATGGGCATGAATGGTGCACTGGAAGCACTATGCTCAGAGATGCGGAGAGACCGGGCAGCCAGGCGCAGGGAGAGACAGCGCCTCCACACCCGCCTGGACTTGTACACAAAGGCGGTAAACCGCCTGTCCACTGCCACATCAGTGCTGGGACGTCGCTGTGTCAGCATGCAGCATGAGATGGCACACTGCTGCCAGGATGTAGCCAAGGGCCTGGTGCAGGTCACACATGCCGTGGACCAGCTGCGTGCAGAAGCCACAGGTGGCACAGGACCCTTCAGCTCACTGGAGGATGAGGAGCAATCCAGCAGGAGCAGCATCACTCCACACATCCCACAGGACAGACGTCGCAGTGCGCATCAGGGGAGACCAGCCGATGCCTCAGGGGAGGGCAGTGGGCACCCTGAGCGAGGGGCGACAAGCCGCGCATGCAGACGCTGAAATGCTTTGAGTGGCACATGGCATTGGGTGAGGAAACCCATTGCATCTTGACTCATGTTTGTGAAACAGATTTGCACTGTGTGTTGAACATGTGCAAGCAATTTGGACTCACATAGTGTGCCCCCCAGGCTGTGTGACGGATATTGTCCTGCACTGAAGGCAATTAAAACACAGTTTTGCACCAATCTGTAGCATTTTGTCATCATTACTCACCTAGAAATAGTTCTGTGTGATCTCATCTCGCCTCTGGCAGCCAGACGCTGCACCAACCCTCACCGGCTGGTCTGCATCGTGGAGCTGGACCCTCCTCATCTGATGATTCAGAATCTGTTAGCTCCACTGGGGTGCCTTTCCTGGTGGCGATGTTGTGTAGCATGGCACACGCGACCACGATTTTGCAACATGTTTTGGGGCTGTACTGTAGTGCACCTCCACTCTTATGTAGGCAGCGGAAACAGCTCTTGAGGATTCCGAAGGTCATCTCAATGGCACAGCGGGTGGCTTTGTGGGCACTGTTGTACCTCCGCTCCCCAGCAGTGGCTGGACTCAGGTACGGAGTCATGATGTAGTCAAGAAGTGCATACGCACTGTCACCTGCAGGGAGACAAGAATCAGGTTAAACACTGCCCTGCCACTTCTGTGATTTACTGGTGTGTCCATGTAAGCAATGCATTTACCTAGCAGGTAGCCCTCACCAAACTCCCCATCTGTGAGTCGTCGGTGGATTCCACTGTGGCGAAACATGAATGAGTCGTGGGTGCTGCCTGGGTATTTCGCAACTATATCAGTGATTATATGTTTGGCATTGCACACTACCTGTATGTTCAGGGAATGATAGGACTTGCGATTCCTGAACACATACTCATTCTGTGAGGGGGGGAAATAGCGACATGGGTCCCATCTATGCAGCCAAGAATGTGTGGGAATTGGGCTGTCTGATAGAACTCCTGCTTGGTCTGATCTAGTGCCTGTTGTGTGCTGGGGAATTGGATGTGGTGATGCATCCTCTGCACCATTGCATCAAGGAAAGCGTGGAAGAAGCGCGAAAGTGCACTCTGTGAGACCTCTCCTGCTGTGGCTATCACCCCCTGAAAACTCCCAGATGCCAGGAGGTGCAGTGAGCACAAAACCTGTACATGGGTGGGGATGGTGTGTGTCCTGTGTGTGGGGTGTTCCAGTATGGGTTTGAGTTCCTCTATTAGGTCCAGGATGCTGACTTCGTCCAGCCTGTAGTTCACACAGATCTCCTCCACAGTCCGCTGAAACAGGGTGATGCACGCTCTGAAGATCCTTTCCTGGCGTCTCCTCCTCTGTGCAGCAGCTCTGATATGCAGTCTCCTGGCTATCAAGTACAGCCCAGCCATTGTGGATCACCCCTGTGGCATTGTGGGCCTCTTTAAATAGGTTGCACCTGGTTACTACCACCTGCTCATACTTGGTGGTAATTACGATGTGCAAAATTGCGAATTTTGTACATTCGCAAATAGCGATTTTTTCATGCATCTCATTTTGCAAATTTGCAATTTGCGAACACGTTAATTGTGATTATCGCAATCCACGTGTCGCAGATTGCGAATTCGCAAAATTATTCGCAGATTCTATGCCTCGCAAAATTGCTAATCGCTAATTTTGCGATTAGCATTTTTGCGCACTGGTAAGCTGTTATACATAGGGATTCTCTGTTTTGCTATCGCAAACACCGTTTTTTTGCGATTCGCAGTGTTTGCGATCGTTAACAGCTTCATACATATGGCCCTATATTCTCTTACACAATTTACATCAGCACTAATCTTGTTGTCATCGAAATCAATCAAATACAAACCAGACAATGTTCTAACTCGAGATAATGCAACATATGCCATTCCCTCTTTGAACACAGTACTTCCAATATTTACCAAAGCACTGTCTACACTTAAACCTTGAGATTTATGAATAGTTACTGCATATGCTAAAGACAAAGGAAACTGTTTTCTGCGAACATACAAGTCTTTTACAAGCAAAAAATGTACAGCACAACGCCCAATCTGTTTTACCTCTGTAATCTGATCAAATTTTATTTTCAGGAATTCTATTGCATCTCTGTTCTGATATTTTACAAAATCAACAACTTTCCCCATTGCTCCATTTACTAAACCTCCTTCTGCATTTAAATTACGCCGCAAAATTACCCGACAGTTTATACATACATCTAAACTTTTTTCTAAGCCAGCAGTTTAGATGCAGATTTTTCCAAAGAGTCCAATTTAGTCTGTAGTTTCTCTGAAAGAAGAATGGTCACTCCCTGATGCTCTATTTTATCAATAGCTTGAAACTGAACTATTTCTTGTTTTTCCAATTTTAGAAGCTCTTGGTTAAATGTACAACACTCTTGCAGTGTAGGCATTAGGCAAACTATAGACTTGTTTTCTCCAATGTTCTTATACATTACTTCAGCTGCTGTGTTTTCAGTTGTAAACAAGTTCCTTAGTAACCGACTTTCTAAAGCTTGTTTACCATGTTTGATTAGGACACCAATTCTTATATCTTTCAGAATATTGCCATAATCTTCATCAGTTGCATGTCGCATATTATTTATAAGTTCTTTATATTCAACATTTAACCATATATTCACATTTCCAATACTTCCCAAACATTTCCTAGTGTCTTCATGCACAACTGTTTTAAAAACTGGTTGTCCTTTTACAGGAGTTAGTTGTAGTAGATCTCCAAATACAATGACATGTTTGCCTCCAAACAGAAATCGTAATCTGTTTTTAAAACCTGTTGCATTCTCAAGTGTACAAAGGCAAGCATTAAGTTTGAGACCATGCTCACCTCATCTATGATGAGAAGTTTCATTTTATTCAGCACTCTTGACACTTCATAAGAAGCATCTCCAGACAACTTCTGATATTCTAATTTATTATCATGTTCAAACGGTAACATAAGTAGTCTATGTAAAGTAATTCCTTTAATATTGTGCGCTGCTAATCCAGTCGGAGCTGTTACAACGCAAGATAAATGTGAATCTGTAGTTTTTTGGAGATAACTAGTCAAAACTTTAATTACATTTTTTTACCTGTTCCAGCTTGACCACTGATGTACATAAGAATAGGTTTAAATGAAGAACATATAGTCTTTTCTTGTTCAATTTCATCATTTAACATTTGTAGATATGTAGGAAAAATTGTACATGCAATGTTATCTTTGCATGCATTAAAAGAATCTTCATAGTAGTCAAAATGTCCAAGTAATTCAGTTTCACTACGCAATGGCTTGAACAGTTGCAAAAGTGCTAAATAAAAAAATTCCCTCTTATCTGGAGTTTCGCAACTGAGTTTTCTATGATTAATAAGATTTCCTTTGGCATGTTTCACTAAAGAACCATCACATCCAATTACTGCATATTTTCCTTGTTTTAAATTCTGTGTAACATTTCTTTTAAAGCTGTAATGTTGAAGTATTTCATACAGACAAGGCTCTTCCAGATGTGGACACCTTTTAGGATAGTATGTATCCAACATATTAGTTTTCAGAATTTCTGTACTTTCCGGATCATTCTCTGCTAAGTATTGAATTTCTTCTAATGTTTTCAACACTCTATTTCGTGTGCAGGCAAGACCTAAACTTACCCAAATGATTCCACGTGACTTTGAATATAAACTAGAAGAGCACAAGTGGTCCGAACATTCGTAGGATCCAATTTCTCTGTGGATTCAAGATAGCCTGGCTGATGACGGCTGTAAGCCAGAAACCGGTCCCAGGATGCTTGTTTCCGGTCCAGGGAAGACATGGCTTGGCAGTTCGGGCTGGACTGTTCCCATGAGGCACAGGGTCAGACTGATTTGCATATGGCCATGTCTGAACTGGGGTGGCGGAGTGAGCTAAAGAATGATGATGGATTAAACCCAGATCAGTTGACTGGGGGTGAGTGCTTGCAATGTTCAACACTCCGTCCATCATCCCCTTTGGTTTTGCAATGTTCGCCCTAAGTTGGCAGGGTATGCCCAGACGTGGGTCCCTTGCTCACTTTGCCACTGGATTCAAGATAGCCTGGCTGATGACGGCTGTAAGCCAGAAACCGGTCCCAGGATGCTTGTTTCCGGTCCAGGGAAGACATGGCTTGGCAGTTCGGGCTGGACTGTTCCCATGAGGCACAGGGTCAGACTGATTTGCATATGGCCATGTCTGAACTGGGGTGGCGGAGTGAGCTAAAGAATGATGATGGATTAAACCCAGATCAGTTGACTGGGGGTGAGTGCTTGCAATGTTCAACACTCCGTCCATCATCCCCTTTGGTTTTGCAATGTTCGCCCTAAGTTGGCAGGGTATGCCCAGACGTGGGTCCCTTGCTCACTTTGCCACTGGATTCAAGATAGCCTGGCTGATGACGGCTGTAAGCCAGAAACCGGTCCCAGGATGCTTGTTTCCGGTCCAGGGAAGACATGGCTTGGCAGTTCGGGCTGGACTGTTCCCATGAGGCACAGGGTCAGACTGATTTGCATATGGCCATGTCTGAACTGGGGTGGCGGAGTGAGCTAAAGAATGATGATGGATTAAACCCAGATCAGTTGACTGGGGGTGAGTGCTTGCAATGTTCAACACTCCGTCCATCATCCCCTTTGGTTTTGCAAAGACCTAAACTTACCCAAATGATTCCACGTGACTTTGAATATAAACTAGAAGAGCACAAGTGGTCCGAACATTCGTAGGATCCAATTTCTCTGTGGGAAAGCATTTTCAAGCTAAAGCTGTACAATTTTTTGCTAAGGCTCGTCTCTTGTGAAATTTCTTCCCACATTTCTTTAATCTCTGTCTTATCTGATTTCGTTATGTATGATATAACATTACATAGCGTGCAACTGCGATTGAGTTATCTGCAACATATTGAATGTCCATGTTTGCATTCCACATTTTCAAAATAACTGGATTGTAGTCATTAATATAATTTGACTGTTCTGTTCTTTTTAAGTTGTACGTATTCTTCTGCGATTTCCGAGTTATTGTGTGCCTCACAGCAGACATAAAAGAATTTACTCTTCCTTTAGAAATTACTGGACGTGGGAATCCAAACCGACACTTGGTATAAAATTTTCCTTTAGACTTGTATTTTTGTCGACAATACTTTCCTCAACGATGACTCTGGAAACGTAAAACTTGTTGTCTCAAGCTTTTTTCTCCTTCTTCTCATGGAATCTCACACGTAACATACTGTTCGATGAAAGACAATACTGTTTCATCAGTATCGATTCCAAATTTTGGAGCATTCTTTATCCATAATAGCATGTGTATATGTGGAGCACCTCTCGCTTGATACTCTTTTCGCCCAAACAAATCAATAACTTCTCCAAGAGGACAATTATTTTTATTGCGGATAAAAGACATCATAGCTTGAAACCTATGATTAAAATACCTGCAGACATTTACAATATCCAATGAACACAGTTCTCCAGGTGTCTTCATTTCAATATTTTTGATATTGGAATTTGCTTCTCGTAGAAAGTCAAGTAAATCTTCCCATGCATACTCCGCACAGCTAAGTGTTACAAACCATGTTGGTGTACCTAAGTTTCTTAACATACACTTAAGTTCACCAGGACGACGAAACCAATACTCATTGGTTCCACGTTGACATGCCATCAAATTAATTAACTGTGCTTCTAAATTTTCATCTGTACGTTCAACTTTATCCATGAATTCTTTGGCTGAAACAAGTGATTGATGAACTTCCGTTTTAAGTATGTAATTCACTGCATACGAAAGAGAAGACAAATCACTTTCAAACAAAAGGTGAAATATATATGGAATGCACTGTCGAAATCTAGGATCTTCAGAGTATAATCTTGTTGAGTGATATTCTGAAGCTGGAATCCGTACAGGTCGCTCATCAAATCGTCCACCTTGTCCAGTAGGGAACAGCTGTGGAAAACAACGAGCTTCTAAGGTTTTCTCCCATACACTCATTGGAGTTCCCTTTGCTTTTTTCATTTGAAATAACTCAATGCTGTTTCCTATTACTTCTTTTGAATGTAGAGGACATATTGTATAATGTTCATAAATTTCTTCACTCCTCGACTTGTCCACTTTCTCTATTTGACCACTTGAAATTTCTGATTCATCTTCTAAACTTATTACCTCTTCATCAACATTTACATTTTTATAAAAAATATTGTTCTGTACAAGATATAACATAGCCTTTTGAAGTTTATTAACATGTACAAACTCTTGCCATATTTTCCGACTCTTTGTTGGTACACCATTTACTAGAATAACTACTGCCTCATTTTTCTCTCTGTCTCCACCAACAGTTTCAATATTTTTCTTAAAATCTAAAGGTAAGTACACAACTCTTCCTTTCAGCCCTCTTTGTAAGTCTGTTGGTGGCAGTTTACCTGTTTTAGGCTCCATGCGAATTATAGCTTGAAATTGGTGAACAGATTGAATAAGAACTGACTCATATGTATTCAAATCTGCCAGTTCCTCTGGAATAGGTACTATTTCTAAGTTGTTATGTATTCCTCTAGCTGGCATTTTGTTCTCTTCTAATTTGTTGTAGCAATATTTACAAATACGTTGATCAGTACCCAATTCAAATCGGCCTTCCACGAACAAGTAACCTCCAAATTGCTGCCACCTATCATTGTTCTCCTTTTCACTTTTTAAATACAAATTAACATTCCTAGTTTGACTTTTATAATGAGTACATCGACAACAAATACAAACATAGTTTGGTTTTTCAGAACACACTGTCTTAAACTTTGTAATTTCTTCTTCAAACTGATCAATGCTAATCTCTTTCCCATGTTCTTCAACATCTGCAGTTGTCAAGCTCTCAGTTTCTACACACTGCTGTTCTGAACCAAAAAAACGAAATTCAATTTCATCACACATTTTTTCTACGTCTGATAAACGACCATGTAAAAGAGCTGCGTTCAGTTCACTTAAGCATAATGCAGGAGTCTTTACATAGTACACTTTCCTTACAAACTTCCGCATTCCTGAGTGGTGTACTGCTAACATTCTTAAGTGATGAAAAGTACTTTTACACACTTTTTTCAAAAGACAAGCCAGAGAATGAGCATGCTTCTAAGTATATTTTCTTACATTACATGGATCTAGCCCTTGTAACAACCTAGGGGCCGATTCCGATCTCGGCCGGTAGGGCACCGAATCGGATTCGGCTTAACCGGATCCGATTCGGAGCCCTCTTTCCCGACCGATTCGTACGTGCGTCCGGGCGAGCGAGTACGATGCGAGCGCATGCGAAATCGCCGACCAACTCGTACGCGGGTCCGACCCGCTCCGACCGAGTTGCACTGACACTACTCGCACCGCGCAATGGAGACGTTCCCCGGCCGGGCAAGTACGATGCGCGCCGCGAGCAGTCCGACCGACTCGCGCCGTCCGGCTCGAAAGAGCAGTCGGAGCCAGACTTGGGGGGTCCATGTCGGACCCCCCTGTACGCGTAGCTGCGCGAGTCGCACACAGGGGGGACCTATGGGTCCCTCCTACCTGTGCATGTACGGCGCGAGTCGCATCGATGCGTACCCACTGTGGGGGGCGCCCTTGTTCGCCTCACACCCATTGAGTCAATGGGAGCCCGCGTACGCGTTGTACGACCGGCTCCCATTGACTTCAATGGGCGTCCGACCGAATCGAGTCCGATTGCATGCGTACGCATCGTACTCGTTCGGTCGGGCTGCTAGGGCCCGATTCGGTCGGAAATCTCTCCGGGTCCGGCTCGGTCGGAGTGAATTCCGGCTTGAATCGGAATCGGCCCCAAAATCTTCTGTTTAACACTTTTCTGTGCATATTGTTGTAAAAGATTTCGCATTATGTCAATAGATTCCTGTTGAATACTGCAAATACTGCTACAATCCCACTTATATACAGGAGCTTGTGTGCGTTTCCCTTGCACTTCTTGAGCTATTAATTCTTCTGCACTCACAACAACTATTTCTTCTTTTGCAATGGGACAACCATTCCTAACTTCATAACAGCGACCTCCGGTATCAACTGCAAATGGTAAATTGTTGTCTTGAAAGTAGCTTTCTTCATTTAAGAAAGGCTCACTAGTAGAAGTGTGTTTCCACTCACCACTGAAAGTTTTACAAAAATTACTTCTATTAACAAGCCTTTATCTTTTGCTTTTGTCTTTCAGAAACTTCATTGTTTTATTTAAAGATTTCATCCTTTTTAGAATTAATATAAATAATTTTCGTTTCAAGTTAAAAGCAGTATCTACTACAGTTTCAATCCGCTGCTTTTGTTTGTAAGCTAGTAATCTTTTTTATACTTTTTACAGTCTTTCAATAAATTCTGAATTGCTCTACTTAGAAAAAGCCGCTGACGAATCTCTTGAAATTGATTTTGTCTATGTGTAACTTGTGTTTTTTCCTTATTTTTTCTTTCTTTTTTCCATTTGAAGTGTCATTTTCCTTCTCATTAGTTGACAAACTCTTCTTTGTCCTTTCATTCCTATTCTTCTCATATAATTTCGCCACAACTTTTTTAAGAAAATGTTTAGTGGTCTTACCTAAACAAACTTTATCCTTGGTAACACTCTCATTTGTTTTTGACACCTTTTGTTTCTTTTTCTTTAAGTAGATCTCTTTTTTTTGTTTCCTTCTCTTTTCATCTTTTCTTGCCATCTTGAAAATGTGATCCAAACAGAATAATTTTCTGAAAAGCAAAGAACAGTTTCATTAGTTTCTTACGTTTAAAATATTTTAAATTAATTTCATATAATTACTGATATTAATTACCAAGCAATTATTTACATTACTATTTTCTGGATTTCAAATATCAAAACACTACTCATTCCACACAAATATATACTGCGTTCTTCAACAATACCTTCCCAAACACTTGATTCCATAATCACTAAATCATTTCCTATCATGTCTTTAACCTCATTGGCCTCTTGCATCTCACTACTCAGCAACTACTAACAATGTTTGGCCCCCCAAACGCAAACCAGAAACCCTTTCCATATCACAGTTCAAAGTCTCACCATATTACTCAAAGGATGCATACATCTCCCTATGCCTTTTCCTAGTGGCATCATACTTAAAAGAAACATACAACTAGATCTATACCTGTGTTTTATAGGTATCAGATATTCTAATACATAACTCGTGTGAAAATAGATGTTGAAGCATACACATACCTCAGCAATGTTAAACTGTTAAGACAAATCATTGAGCAATGTAAATTGGAGTGATATGTAAGTTGCAACTGTGTGCAATTTTTTTCTATACCATAGAACTACATTACGACTTTCTCTGTGCTCCTCACATGTCCCCAGAAGACCAGTGAGGATCATCGTAGATAGGCCTCTGTTACCTTCCTTTTGCATAAACAGCAACCAAGACCTAATCTGATCGGGCCAACAAATCCTATTGACTTCATGAGTGGGAATGGAAGTTTATTTTCTTCCTCAACAGCAACCCTTCATATTTTATAGGTATTGTCCCAACTCATACTCGCCCTGTATTTAATTATAAAAGAACCGACCTATGAGTCAACAGTCACTGTGTTCACATAGCATACCCTATACTTTAACAGGTATATATAACACAAAAATGTGAAAAAAATGTGAAAACACGAGGTAGCACCTCACGTGCGCACCACCAAAGGAGCTTACTGGTTAATTATCACCAGTTATGCCCACGTTTCTCATCATTGGTCACTACCTCGTAAACAGAAATAAACGTAATCGGTGTCCAGAAACTGACACTGATTATGTTTATTTCTGTTTACGAGGTAGTGACCAATGATGAGAAACGTGGGCATAACTGGTGATAATTAACCAGTAAGCTCCTTTGGTGGTGCGCACGTGAGGTGCTACCTCGTGTTTTCAATTTTTTCACATTTTTGAGTTATATATACCTGTTAAAGTATAGGGTATGCTATGTGAACACAGTGACTGTTGACTCATAGGTCGGTTCTTTATAATTAAATACAGGGCGAGTATGAGTTGGGACAATACCTATAAAATATGAAGGGTTGCTGTTGAGGAAGAAAATAAACTTCCATTCCCACTCATGAAGTCAATAGGATTTGTTGGCCCGATCAGATTAGGTCTTGGTTGCTGTTTATGATTTTGAGTGGAGGGCGACCTGATCTGAGTTCCCCCTCTTTAGCTCCTTTTTGTGTAGAACCTTCCTTTTGCAAACAAGGGAACAGGAACTATTACACACCTGGAGGAAACAGGAGAGGAAAGGGGGATCAAGGGATGTGTCATTCCAGTCTCTCAATCTGCCGCCCCTGTGATGTACGCAGGTTCAGCACAAGCAGGAAGCTTGACAATACCGAACTTATATTCATGTGTGCTTCAGAAGTATGCACAAACCAATACACGAAGTGTGCAAACAACATTTCATTTTTTTGCATCTCACTGAAGTTAATAAACCATGTCCGTGTTAAAGCCCCCCACACAGTATTTTCCCACTAGCTTCAATCTGCAGAAGGCCATTTCTTGTACATTACCCCGGCGCATTTTGCACCCCAATTCATCCTTGTACCTTAGACACAAGACCACGTAACCTTTGCAACAACACACACTGCACTCATTTACCATTGAAACCAATTGCAACTTTCTGTGCGACGGGAGACAAACCGTTAGAGAGGGGGAGGAATGAAGGGGGGGTCAAGGGACATGTCATTCCCAGTCTCTCGATCTGCCGCCCCTGTGATGTACACAGGTTCAGCACGAGCAGGAAGCTTGACAATACCTTAACTTATATTCATGTGCTTTACAAGTGTGCACAAACGAATGCACTAAGTGTGCAAACAACATTTCATTTTTTTCATCTCACTGAAGTTACTAAAGCATGTCCATGTTAAAGCCCCCCCACTATTTTCCCACAAACTTCAATCTGCAGAAGGCCATTTCTCCTACATTACCCCGGCCGATTTTGGACCCCAATTCATCGCTGCACCAGTAGCGGCTTGCGGAGGGAATGCTGCGGGGCAGTGGGGCGGGGGAAGGGCAAGGAGGGGGGGTTGTAGAGTCCGACATATCACAGACAGGAATAAGGTAAGTAATTAAATAAATAAAATAGTTTACCTTGCGAGCGCTGCAGCGCCGAGTTGGTGATGCAACGCACGCAAGGTAAATTGTTTTATTTAATTACTTACGTTACTCCTGTTCGTCGTATGTCGCACTCTACTACCCCCCCTCCCTGCTCCTTCCCTGCCCCACCGCCCCACAGCATTCCCTCGGTGAGCCGCTACTGCCCTGTACCTTAGACACAAGACCATGTAACCTTTACAACATCACACACTGTACTCGTATACCACTCAAACCGATTGCAACTTTCTGTGCACTGCAAGATGCCACCAACAAGCCAATCAACGACTAAGTGCTATTTCTCAGGATACATAGGCCTCTGTTACGTTCCTTTCACAAACGGTGGGAAACAAACCGTTAGAGAGCGAGAGGAAAGACGGAGTGGGAGGGGGGGCCTCAAGGGACATATCATTCCCAGTCTGTCGATCTGCCACCCCTATGATGTATGCAGCTTCAGCACGAGCAGGAAGCTTGACAATACCTGAACTTATATTCACGTGTGCTTTACAAGTGTGCACAAACCAATGCACAAAGTGTGCAAACAACATTTCATTTTTTTCATCTCACTAAACTTAATAAACCATGTACATGTTAAAGCCCCCCCCCAGTATTTTCCCACAAGCTTAAATCTGCAGAAGGCCATTTCTTGTACATTACCCCGGCTCATTTTGAATCCCAATTCATCCCTGTACCTTAGACACAAGACCATGTAACACTTGCAACATCACACACTGCACTCGTCTACCACTGAAACCTATTGCACCTTTCTTTGCGCTGCACAGATACCACCAACAAGCCAATAAAGGTCAAGTGTTATTTTTCACGGTACATGGGCCTCTGTTACCTTCCTCTAACAAACAATGGGACAAGAACCGTTAGAAAGCGGGAAAAAGGAGGGGGGGGAGGCCTCAAGGGACGTGTCTTTCCCAGTCTCTCGATCTGCCGCCCCTGTGATGTACACAGGTTCAGCACGGGCAGGAAGCTTGACAATACCTTAACTTATATTCACGTGTGCTTTAGAAATGTCCACAAACCAATGCACGAAGTGTGCAAACAACATTTCATTTCTTTTATCTCACTGAAGTTACTAAAGCATGTCCGTGTTAAAGCCCCCCCCACTATTCTCCCACAAGCTTCAATCTGCAGAAGGCCAATTCTTCTACATTACCCCGGCCGATTTTGCACCCCAATTCATCCCTGTGCCAGTAGCGGCTCACCAAGGGAGTGCTGCGGAGCGGTGGACGGGGAAAGGGCAGGGAGGGAGGGTAGTAGAGTCCAACATACCACGGACAGGAGTAAGGCAAGTAATTCAATAAATAAAACAATTTACCTTGCGAGCGCTGCAGCGCCCAGTTGGTGATACACCGCATGCAAGGTAAATTGTTTTATTTATTTAATTACTTACTTTACTCCTGTCCGTCGTATGTCGCACTCTACTACCCCCACTCCCTGCTCCTTCCCTGCCCCGGCACCCCACAGCATTCCCTCAGCGAGCCGCTACTGCCCTGTACTTAGACACAAGACCATGTAACCTTTGCAACATCACACACTGTACTCGTATACCACTCAAACCGATTGCAACTTTCTGTGCGCTGTAAAATGTCACCAACAAGCCAATCAATGTCTAAGTGCTATTTCTCAGGATACATAGGCCTCTGTTATGTTCCTTTCACAAACGACGGGAAACAAACCGTTAGAGAGCGAGAGGAAAGACGGAGTGGGAGGAGGAGGGGGGGCCTCAAGGGACATATCATTCCCAATCTGTCGATCTGCCGCCCCTGTTATGTACGCAGCTTCAGCACGAGCAGGAAGCTTGCAAATACCTGAACTTATATTAACGTGTGCTTTACAAGTGTGCACAAACCAATGCACAAAGTGTGCAAACAACATTTCATTTTTTTCATCTCACTAAACTTAATAAACCATGTACATGTTAAAGCCCCCCCAGTATTTTCCCACAAGCTTAAATCTGCAGAAGGCCATTTCTTGTACATTACCCCGGCTCATTTTGAATCCCAATTCATCCCTGTACCTTAGACACAAGACCATGTAACACTTGCAACATCACACACTGCACTCGTGTACCACTGAAACCGATTGCACCTTTCTTTGCGCTGCACGGATACCACCAACAAGCCAATAAAGGTCTAAGTGCTATTTTTCACGTACATGGGCCTCTGTTACCTTCCTCTAACAAACGATGGGACAAGAACCGTTAGAAAGCGGGAATAAGGAGGGGGGAGGCCTCAAGGGACGTGTCTTTCCCAGTCTCTCGATCTGCTGCCCCTGTGATGTACACAGGTTCAGCACGAGCAGGAAGCTTGACAATACCTTAACTTATATTCACGTGTGCTTAAGAAATGTCCACAAACCAATGCACGAAGTGTCCAAACAACATTTAATTTTTTCATCTCACTAAAGTTACTAAAGCATGTCCATGTTAAAGCCCCCCCCACTATTTTCCCACAAGCTTCAATCTGCAGAAGGCCAATTCTTCTACATTACCCCAGCCGATTTTGCACCCCAATTCATCCCTGTACCAGTAGCAGCTCACCAAGGGAGTGCTGCGGGCAGTGGGGCAGGGGGGGAAAGTGCAGGCAGGGGGGGTAGTAGAGTCCAACATACCACGGACAGGAGTAAGGTAAGTAATTCAATAAATAAAACAATTTACCTTGCGAGCGCAGCAGCGCCCAGTTGGTGATACACCGCACGCAAGGTAAATTGTTTTCTTTATTTAATTACTTACGTTACTCCTGTCTGTCGTATGTCGCACTCTACTACCCCCCTCCCTGCTCCTTCCCCGCCTCACCCCACCGCCCACAGCATTCCCTCAGCGAGCCGCTACTGCCCTGTACCTTAGACACAAGACCATGTAACCTTTGCAACATCACACACTGTACTCGTATACCACTCACCCCGATTGCAACTTTCTGTGCGCTGTAAAATACCACCAACAAGCCAATCAACGTCTAAGTGCTATTTCTCAGGATACATAGGCCTCTGTTATGTTCCTTTCACAAACGACGGGAAACAAACCGTTAGAGAGCGAGAGGAAAGACGGAGTGGGAGGAGGAGGGGGGGGCCTCAAGGGACATATCATTCCCAGTCTGTCGATCTGCTGCCCCTGTTATGTACGCAGCTTCAGCACCAGCAGGAAGCTTGCAAATACCTGAACTTATATTTACGTGTGCTTTACAAGTGTGCACAAACCAATGCACAAAGTGTGCAAACAACATTTCATTTTTTCATCTCACTAAACATAATAAACCATGTACATGTTAAAGCCCCCCCCAGTATTTTCCCACAAGCTTAAATCCGCAGAAGGCCATTTCTTGTACATTACCCCGGCTGATTTTGAATCCCAATTCATATCTGTACCTTAGACACAAGACCATGTAACACTTGCAACATCACACACTGCACTCGTCTACCACTGAAACCGATTGTACCTTTCTTTGCGCTGCACAGATACCACCAACAAGCCAATAAAGGTCTAAGTGCTATTTTGCACGGTACATGGGCCTCTGTTACCTTCCTCTAACAAACGATGGGACAATAACCGTTAGAAAGCGGGAAGAAGGAGGGGGGAGGCCTCAAGGGACGTGTCTTTCCCAGTCTCTCGATCTGCCGCCTCTGTGATGTACACAGGTTCAGCACGAGCAGGAAGCTTGACAATACCTTAACTTATATTCAGGTGTGCTTTAGAAATGTCCACAAATCAATGCACGAAGTGTGCAAACAACATTTCATTAGGTCTCGCCTAGCGATGCAGCGCCATGCGCTGCACGCGTAAGCGAGATCTATTGTTGCCGACTTGCCTGCGAAGGGGGACAGGATATGTGCACGTGTATGGCAAGTCCTGGACAGGAGATGTGCACGCGTATGGTGTGAGCAGGAGTTGTAATAACGCCGCAAACCGTACGCGTGCACATCAGCTGTCTGTGCTGAAGCTTAACAGACAGGAGATGTGCACGTGTACGGCTCGTGGCGTTATCACAACTCCTGCTCGCACCATACGCGTGCACATCTCCTGTCCAGGCGTGGCGTGCTTGCATGCACCACTTACCGGCTCTTGGATCCTGCTCCGGCCGCATCATGCGGCATTCACGAAGGCGGGGTGGGCTCCCGCCGGACTTCCTCTACTGCTTGCCAGTGCGGGGTGGGCTCCCGCCTCGCTTCTCCAGCACACGTGGGACAGGAGATGTGCACACGTACGTGCATGCGTCGGCGTTTCAGCAGTAACGCACGTATGACACACTTTCACTTTCCCTCCCTCCCCCGTGGGCTCCAGATCACCGACAGCAGATGAGCACGTGCAGGCATCTCTTAACTTTTGAGCGCTCCCACCGTGTGCTCGGCTGTACAGCCCCATCGGCCTGAGTTGGCGGCGGGTCGGCGCTTTGTGCACGGCTGAGGAGAAGCGCTGTTTCTCACTCAGGAGGGACTCCGCTAGCGCCCTGTCCCTGCCGGCATCCTCCCAATGCGCTCGAGGCTGAAGGCGGGAGGCTTCTGCGGCTGCAGTCCCCATGTACTTACGAGGCGAAGGAACAAGGTGGACAAAAAGAAGTAGGGTTTGTTTCAAATAAAGCATAATTATAACATCACTGTAAAAGATTGGCCCGATGATGACAGCGCAGGAAATCGAATAAGTGCTTTTGCTCATTAGTTGCCTCGATTCCAAACGTGTACGGCATCTCTTTTACTGAGGAGATGTGCACGCGTACAGACACGCGATGTGCACATCTCCTGTCCCCCTTCCATCGTCGCAAGCCTCACGCAGTTTCACTTTGGTAATGTGCACGCGCGCTCAGTTTGGGATGTCCTCAAGCCCCGTGAGCGACGTGCTTTCGCTTGTGTTTTCTTTGGGGACTCCTGGTTTCAAAAAGGGATTCCACGCGGGGTAGGCAAGCCATGCAGCACCTTTATTATTTCAGAGTGGTGTGCTATAAGAGGCGTGTGCGTTGCTTTGCATGCCAGTCAGTGAATGCCAAGTCCCTGGCATTCCAAGGTCCAGGTGTGCTGTCCCCGCAGTCCAGTATCTGCGGGGTAGGCAAGCCATGCAGCGGCTTTCTTATTTCAGATAAGCTGCAGTCTCCCCTGCCCATCTGCCGCCGGCACAGCGCCCTCCCGCCCGCGGGATCCGACTCCTGCAGAAAGTAAACAAGTGTGGCCCGCTCCCTGTGCTCCAGCTGTTTGTAGGATGGTGACATACGGACTGAAATGTGTGCATGGCGCTGCATAAAGCGTCAGGACAGTAATTGTTTCATCTTTTTCGCTATTTATTTAAATCGGGCAGTTTGGTGTTAAATGAAAACCTTCCTCGAACAGTTCAAATACGAGCAACGTCCAGTTTACACAGTCACGCACTGATTCAGTCTCCTGCTGCGCACGTGCCGAACGAGAGTGAGCAGCGTCTTGCCGGAGATCTGTACTGGTTGAATTGCTTCATGCATGTAATGTCATTAACATTTCACATGCAACTCGTTGGATTATTACTTGGTTGTCCGCTTCACGCCAACCCCGCGCATAAAACTTCAGACCTTGTAGTGTAGCGTCTCTACTAGCGTGATTTCCTAGTGATGATTGCAGTAATCCAACCTCCATATACCCAGTTTTGCATTCATTTCGAGGGGCGTATCATGATAAGCCAAGGGCCTGTTTTTAGCACGAGTTAGTGCATTGACTTTAAACAGAACAAGTCGGTAACAGCAGAGATTACATCTCTCTGTTTCCAACTTCTATCTAAAGATCATACGTCAATTAAGTTAGAGAAATTTCGAGTTATATTTTTAAACTTGTCCACCGTGCACAAAAAACGCAGGCCATCATCATAAGGCCCTTATATTTGTTAATTAACCATGTCTTCTAAAGCTGGTGTCAACTCTGTAGCTCAGTGCTGAACGGTTAACACTTGTTCTGGCATTGTTTCCTTACTTGTCAGCAAAGAGTTTAAATAGAATGGTAGCTGGTTCAGGCACCCCTCTGTTAAATGAAAGTGGCCGGGATCTATAACAGCAGATTTGTAGATGGAACAGAATGAACTGTTTAATGCCTTTCCTTAATGATGCAATACCTGAAGGTTGAATGTGCGGCTGACGTTGGCTGGTACTCCGTACTATACAGAGAAGTCATGGAGCCCTCTCATCCACTGCTTTACATAAGCACCGGTTTCATTGCACAAGGTAACATTCTTTTTTTTTGTCGGCTTGTCCAGAACCCAACTCCCGGATCTCCAGTGCCGTGCCCAACACCATCTCACCCCTTCCCCACCACCCTCTGAGGTCGAGACCTCTTTCCGCTGTATATTGATTTCTCTCACCTTTTTTCCTTTCCAGCTTTATAAAAAGCCATCTCCACTGCTTTACAGAAGCACCGGTTTCAATGCACACAGTAACATTCTTTTTTTGTCAGCTTGCCCATTCAAATAGCAATAGTGCTGTGCACGTCATCACTCAGCTGCATAAAAAAACCATTTGCAATGCAATACGTCTCGCATTTGCAAGAGTTTGACCTATTGGCATTGGAAATTACAATGCCTTATATTTGTGTTAGTTTTCAAAACAGATGAATAAAAGGCATTGTCATTTTCAATGCCAATAGCATAAACTCTTGCAAATGCGAGACCTATTGCATTGCAAATGCTTGTTTTTTTATCTCACTGAAGTTACTAAAGCATGTCCGTGTTAAAGCCCCCCCTCACTATTTTCCCAGAAGCTTCAATCTGCAGAAGGCCATTTCTTCTACATTACCCCGGCCGATTTTGCACCCCAATGCATCCCTGTACCAGTAGCGGCTCACCAAGGGAGTACTGCGGGCGGTGGGGCGGGGCAGGAAAGGGCAGGGAGGGGGGGTAGTAGAGTCCAACATACCACGGACTGGAGTAAGTTAAGTAATTCAATAAATAAAACAATTTACCTTGCGAGCACTGCAGCGCCCAGTTGGTGATACACCGCACGCAAGGTAAATTGTTTTATTTATTTAATTACTTACGTTACTCCTGTCCATCGTATGTCGCACTCTACTACCCCCCCTCCCTGCTCCTTCCCCGCCCCACCGCCCCACAGCATTCCCTCAGCGAGCCGCTACTGCCCCTGTACCTTAGACACAAGACCATGTAACCTTTGCAACATCACACACTGTACTCGTATACCACTCAAACCGATTGCAACTTTCTGTGCGCTATAAAATACCACCAACAAGCCAATCAACGTCTAAGTGCTATTTCTCAGGATACATAGGCCTCTGTTATGTTCCTTTCACAAACGACGGGAAACAAACCATTAGAGAGTGAGAGGAAAGACGGAGTGGGAGGAGGAGGGGGGGCCTCAAGGGACATATCATTCCCAGTCTGTCGATCTGCCGCCCCTGTTATGTACGCAGCTTCAGCACGAGCAGGAAGCTTGCAAATACCTGAACTTATATTTACGTGTGCTTTACAAGTGTGCACAAACCAATGCACAAAGTGTGCAAACAACATTTCATTTTTTTCATCTCACTAAACTTAATAAACCATGTACATGTTAAAGACCCCCCCCCCAGTATTTTCCCACATTTCTTGTACATTACCCCGGCTCATTTTGAACCCCAATTCATCCCTGTACCTTAGACCCAAGACCATGTAACACTTGCAACATCACACACTGCACTCGTCTACCACTGAAACCGATTGCACCTTTCTTTGCACTGCACAGATACCACCAACAAGCCAATAAAGGTCTAAGTGCTATTTTTCACGCTACATGGGCCTCTGTTACCTTCCGCTAACAAACGATGGGACACGAATCGTTAGAGAGCGGGAAGAAGGGGGGGAGGCCTCAAGGGACGTGTCATTCCCAGTCTCTCGATCTGCCGCCCCTGTCATGTACACAGGTTCAGCACGAGCAGGAAGCTTGACAATACCTTAACTTATATTCACGTGTGCTTTAGAAATGTCCACAAACCAATGCACGAAGTGTGCAAACAACATTTCATTTTTTTCATCTCACTGAAGTTACTAAAGCATGTCCGTGTTAAAGCCCCCCCCCCACTATTTTCCCACAAGCTTCAATCTGCAGAAGGCCATTTCTTCTACATTACCCCGGCTGATTTTGGACCCCAATTCATCCCTGCCTGTACCTTAGACAAAAGACCATGTAACCTTTGCAACATCACACACTGCACTCATATACCACTCCAACCGATTGCAACTTTCTGTGCGCTGCACAGATGCCACCAACAAGCCAATCAACGTCTAAGTGCTATTTCTCAGGGTACATGGGCCTCTCTTACGTTCCTTTTGCAAACAACGGGAGACACACCGTTAAAGAGCGGGAACAAAGACGGGAGGAGAGGGGGTCAACGGACATATCATTACCAAACTCTTGATTTGCCGGACCTCTAATATAAACAGATTCAGCACAGGGAGAGACCCTGACAATTCCCTCCATTTATATTCACATGTACTTCACCAGTATGAACAAATTCGTACATAAAATATGCTCTGAACATTTCCATTTCTTTTTTATCTCTCACACATTCATAAAACATATCTCTAGTAAAGAAACGCCCCCCCTTTCCCTCCACCACCTGTATTTTCCGACAAGGCACAATCTACAAACATTCCTATTTCTCTTACATTCACCGGGCCGATTTTCAATATTAATTCAACCCTGTACCTTACTCGCAACACCATGCAGACCTTTCAACATAAGAGACTGCATTCCTCATTTCACGAAAATACTTAAATATATACAGCGCACTTCAACAATACCTTCCCAAACACTCATACGAAGTACCATAATCACTAATCCCTTTACCACCATGTATTTCACCTCATCTGTCTTTTCATTCTTCACTACTCAGCAACTACTAACAGTCTTCACTCTATCCAAATGCAAAGCACAATGACTTTTCATATCACAGTTGACAGTGTCACCATATCAATGAAAGCATGCGTACATGGAGCTGTATCTTTTCCTAGTAGCACATACTTAAAAGAAACATACAAATAGATGTATACTACTGTTATATAGTTATCTAATCTTCCGATGCATAACACGCGTAAAAATACATATAGAAAGGGACGTATCATTCTTAATCTCTCGATCTACCGGCCTTCTAATATCTGCACAATCTGCACGGCCAGGGACTGTCACAGTTGCCTATACTTACAAATATAGCTCACCAGTGTGAAAAGTCCGAGCACAACGTCTGCACGCAACATTTCTTTTTAAAAAAATTTCCCTCAAGTTAATAAAACATGCCTCTTCTAACCCCCCTCCCCACTTTTTTCGACAAGTAACAACGTGCAAACATACTACAATTTCTTTATATTGCCTGAATTCATTTTCAAACGCAAATTAACACTGTACCTCACTTTCAAAACCATATACTCCTTTAAACATGACAAACTACACTTCTTCCTGTAAAACTCCTAAATATATATGGGTACTTGTTAAGCAACTACTCACACTCTATGCACATTCTTTTACTTTTGTGAAACAGCACACTTCAGTAATACTATGTTATTTACCCCAAAACCTTTTTTTCAAACTAACAAATATCGTCTCAAACACTCAACCACTACTACACAATAGATAACGCACCTTATTAATTTGAAACTCACCTCTGTAGTTGGTATGCAGATTTCGAAGTTCACAAACGCATGCAATATTTTCTTTCTCAGACAATAAATGTAATTCTAGACTCTCGTCAAGAATAGAACCAATAATGGCAACATTTCCCTCTCTTTTCGCACATAAATACATGTACGTAACAAATCACAATCCTTGCTTAATTATTTCAAATCGCAAAACACATTCCTATTGGTTACTCATATTAACACTCTCTAACTTTCTTCTAAAACGCCCCCAACTGGTTCTCTTATTTTGTGGATTGGACACTCCCTCATACTGCTGCATCGCCATACAGCCCCAAACCCTTACAACAATTTAGAAGCCTATTTCTAATAATACTACTGCACATTTTAAAGAACACACGTCTTCTACACATACTACTTATTTTGAAAAATTTACTTTAATAGCTTACCAGTTGTAATTAACTTTGCATTTCATATTTTAATACCACAGTTATTTCTACTGCTCCACCAATCACCTTTTTGCCAATTTCCATACCAACCGTTTCTGCAACATTCAACGGAAGACTGCAGGTCACAAGTTCACCAACTTTCATCCCAACAGTTTCTGCAACATTCAACGCCACGTGCAGGTCATAAGTTCACCATACTTCATCCTAACAGTTTCTGGAACATTCAACGCCACGTGCAGGTCATAAGTTCACCATACTTCATCCTAACAGTTTCTGGAACATTCAATGCCACGTGCAGGTCATAAGTTCACCATACTTCATCCTAACAGTTTCTGGAACATTCAACAGCACGTGCAGTTCACAAGTTCACCATTTTTTTAAGTTCAGAACAGTACCTTCCAAATGCAAGTAGCAGGTGTGGTTGCGCTCCGCACGTCTGATCGTATCCTATAAAGTATACGTTTTAAACATTTTTTATTAACCAATCAGAAACATACTTTCTCACCAAACTAACATGCACCCTAGTTTTCACTACACAATGTTCTTCACCACCCAATCAGTTGTCGTTTTCTCAACAACAAAAAAGCTTCTTCTCCACCTTTCAACATATCTCTCATTCTACCAACGGACTACAAGAGCTACAGACATCTTTTGATTCCTTCCGGCCATACCTTCAAAATGCTATTATGGATCGTAGGACACAGCTATGTTTTCTGGTGCAAAAGGTATGCTGAACACAGACGTATTGACAAAGACCTAAGTTTACAAAATGTGGACATTAAATAGTTTTCCCAGAGAGGATTAAAGTGGCACCAAATTGTTGCCTTTGGTTAAAACCTCTTTGCATCTCCAACCCCCTGACCTCATGATTGTGCACTGTGGTGGCAATGACCTAGGCACATTGACTGGGGTAGGTCTGGAAATGCTCATGAAGGATACCTTTGGACAATTAATGTTGCTTTAACCTCAAACTGTCTTTGAATACTCCAATATATGCCAAAGACAGAAGTGGAAATGGTCAAATCAATTCTGTCCTCAGATTGAGAAAGCTAGGAAGAATGTAAATAAAGCTGTGTCTGCATACCTTAAAGATCATAGAATGGGGTCCATCTACAACAACAACATACGTTTTGATATGGATGGCATCTACAGGAGTGATGGAGTACACTTCACAGACCAGGGAAACAGAGTTTTTCTCAACAACCTGAAGCTGTGCATCCGCACTTACATGTAGCTCCAACAAACTCACAATTAACACCAGGGCTCTTTTTAGAGCCACCCTATAACTCAGTAACACAGGCCCCCATGCTGCAGGGGGGCCCCAGGCTCCAGGGGGCCCCCTCAGCACAGTGCTCTGGCCGGAGAGCTCCTGATTTAATCAGGAGAGAGCCCCTCCACGTACCTTGCAGGAGGGCCCCCTCAAGTTTCGTTACACCGCCTGCGACATCCTACTCCCTGGGGCCAGCAGTCCGCAACAGACCCTGCATTTTAATTCATAAATGCCCAAAGAAGTAGTGCCCCCGGAACAGTGTGGGGAAGGTTCACCCCTCCACACTTAAATTTTACATATACCTCCAAACACGTGCTGCTCCTCGGAGCGGAGGGGGAGGGAAGATGCGTACCCCCCTCCCTCTATATCATTATATTTGCTCCAAGGAACTGGCGGTCCCCGTGACAGAAGTAAACCCGCATCATAACTAAACATTGCTCCCGGGAACTACCCACCCGGTGGCTTAATTAAACAAAGCACTCGACTCCGCGCTTCGTTTTTCTTTTTTCCGCCGTCATTTCCAGTCCCTACGCAAATCCTGCCGAAAGCATATAAAAATGTTTCTTTACGTTCCGACTCCCTCTGACACCCCCTCAGCACCCTAGAAAGGTCACAGTGTTCCTACCCTACCCTCTTCTACTTTTTTCTTCCTTTTTCCCCTACTCATTTCAACTGAGTCAAAAAATGGCTGCCAAGACTTCCTGGTTTGAAGTGTTGGCAGCCAATCAGAGGCAACCTCGTGCTCGGGAGCGTTCAGCCAATCAGATCTCACAATTTTCAAATATCGATATCTCTAAATCTTTAAATATCTCAAAAACTACTGAACGCATTTACACCATTTTAAAAAAGCGTGCTTTCTGGACCAAGAGCTATCAGTGTGCCAAATTTGGTGTAATTCCGTTCACCAGTTCAAGCTGTAGCAGTGTCTTAAGTTTCCTATGGAAATTTACATGGAGAAAACACGTTTTGGGACCCCCTTTTTTCTCAACCCCCCCTTCACGAATCACCCCCAAACTTTCAAGACAAAAGCTGACCTCAATGAACAATTAGTTTTGAAAATTTCGTAAAGATTCGGCAAGCAGCGCCAAAGTTATTGGCAAAAAAACCGCTTTTCCTAAGGAAATTAGGTTCTAACTATAACTACCTACTGGCGACCGCCAGTAGGTAATATATATATATATATATATATAAAATATATATATATATATATATAAGTATATTACCTACTGGCGGTCGCCAGTAGGTAGTTATAATTAGTACCTAGCTTCCATAGGAAAAGCGTTTTTTGTTTTCCCAATAACTTTGGCGCCGGTTGACGAATCTTCGTGAAATTTTCAAAACTAGTGATCAGCTCTGGTCAGCTCCTGTCTTGAAAGTTTTGGGGTGATTCACCAAGCGGGGGGCGAGAAAAAAGGGGGTCCCAAAACGCGTTTTCCCATGTTATTTTCCATAGGAAACTTTAGACAAGGCTACAGCTCGAACTGCTGAACGGAATTACACCAAATTTGGCAAAAGGTAGGTCTTGGTTCAGAAAGAGTCCTTTTTGTTAAATGGTGTAAATCCGTTCAGTAGTTCCTGAGAAATTAGAAAAATAAAAAGTTTCGATATCTAGGGAAGCGGTGGGTTCGCGAACCCTCCCGACTACGAGCTTCATTCTAATTGGCTGCCAACACTCCAAACCAGGAAGTGTTGGCAGCCATCTTGTGTCTCGGTAACCGAGTCACAAGAAATCAGGAAAAAAAACGTGAAAAACAAGAAAAGGGGGCAGGGTAGAAACACCCTGACCCCCTAGGCCTGCTCAGGGGGTCCCACAGGGACCCCCAGGGCCACAAAAAGCATTTTTTTTTAAACGGCAGAATTCGCGCTGGGTGCGCGAATTCTGCTGATAAAATAAAAAAAACAAAGCACGGGCTCCCGTGCTTTGTTGTATTTAAGCCCCCTGGTGGGCCAGGTCCAGAAGGCATGAGTAATTATCTTGCGGGGGCCCGCAGGGGCCCCCGCAGCCCCGGGGACCGCCACCTCCCCAGGGCTTAATTCATGATTTGCGGGGGGCATGCAGCCCCGGGGACCACCACCTCCCCGGGCCTTTCTCTGTTTTAAAAAGAAACATGTGTGGGGGGGCTCGAGCCCCCACACACGCCCCGGGGACCACCACCTCCCCAGGGCTTTCTCTTTTAAAAAAAAAACATGTGTGGTGGGCTCGAGCCCCCCCACACACCCCGGGGACCACCACCTCCCCGGGGCACTCTGTATTTAAATGCGGGGGTCCATTATGGACCCCTGTGCCCCGGGGACCACCACCTCCCCAGGGCTTTGCAATCAAGGGGAGGGGGGCCGCGTGGCCCCCCTCCTGGAGCCCTTGATGGCCCTGGAGACCGCCACCCCCAGGGCCGGCTCCTGCAGTGTCCCGGGGTGCCCACCCCCGGGACACTCCTGTTTGCTATGACAGGGCAAACACTGGTTTGGATTTTGAAAGCGAGAGCAGGGAAACCTGCTCTCGCTTTCAAAATCCAAACCAGATTGCTTTTCCACAAGGGGAGCTGCATGTCAGCAGCTCCCCGTGTGGAAAAGCAATGTCGGCTCCCGCAGGAGGCAGGAAGCCGGCTGGGACCGTGGGGGCATTGGGGCTTCCCCCACGGTCCCCAACGGAGAGGGCCGGCCCCGGGGATGGGGTCCCCGGGGCCAGAAGTGGCCCGGGAGGGGGGCCACACGGCCCCCTCCCCGTAATAAAAAAATGTATTTAAAAAAAGAAAGAAAAGGCCGGCCCCAGGGGATGGGGTCCCCGGGGCCAATAGAGGCCTCAGGAGGGTGGCCATGCAGCCCCCCTCCTTATGAAATACAAAACAAAAAAATTAAAAAATTGTGGCAATGCCCCGGGGGATGGGGTCCCCGGGGCCGAAATTGGCCTCTGGAGGGGGGCCGCGCGGCCCCTTTCCCGTTTTTTTAAAAAGCAAAGTAAAAAAACGGGTCAGACCCTCTGGGATGGGGTCCCCAGGGCCCAAAATATTGTAAAAAAAGGAGGGCCACACAGCCCCCCTTCGATAAAAATTAAAAAAATTAAAAAGCCGGCATCGCTGCGGAGGCCCCGCCCCCTCCCTGCAGCACTCAGCAAACATGCCCCCTGGCGCGTTGTAAGTTGGGGAAGTAATTCCCCTTGAATACTGGGGGTCCCTGGGGGCCAACTAGCCCACCAGGTACCTCCAGTATGCGCCACAGGGCTGCGTTGCAGAGAGGTGGTCTGAGGCCACGCCCCTTTTTACACCTCTCTGCAATGCAGCTTTGTGGCGCTTACTGGAGGTACCTGTTGGGCTAGTTGCCCCCAGGTACCCTCAGGATTCAAGGGGACTTAATCTTCCAAGTTACAACGCGCCAGGGGGCGCATTTGCACAGTGGTGCAGGGAGGGGGCAGGGCCTGATATGGCAAGTGTGTAAACGCGCCCCCTGGCGTGTTGTAACTTGGGGGATTAAGTCCCCTTCAATCCTGAGGGACTCTAGGGGCCAACTAGCCCACCAGATACCTCCAGTAAGCGCCACAGAGCTGCGTTGCAGAGAGGTGTAAAACGAGGCGTGGCCTCAGACCACCTCTCTGCAACGCAGCCTTGTGGCGCTTACTGGAGGTACCTGGTGGGCTAGTTGGGCCCCAGGGACCCTCAGGACTCAAGGGGAATTAATACCCTAATTTACAAAGTGACAGGGGGCGCGTTTGCACAGTGGTGCAGGGAGGGGGCGAGGCCTAACAAAACAAGTGTGCAAATGTGCCCCCTGGTGCATTGTAAATTGGGGGATTAAGTCGCGTTCAATCCTGAGGGTCTCTGAGGGCCAACTAGCCCACCAGGTAGCTCCAATAAGTGCCACAGAGCTGCGTCGCAGAGAGGTGGTCTGAGGCCACGCCCCTTTTTACACCTCTGTGCAACGCAGCTTTGTGGCACTTACTGGAGGTACCTGGTGGGCTAGTTGGCCACCAGGGATCCTCAGGATTCAAGGGGACTTAATAGAGACGTTATAGATAAAAATTAGCATTTAAAAAACCTTTGAAATTCACTGAAAAAACCATTGGTTTCAGGCACGTTATAGTTAGAAATTAGCATTTAAAAAACCTTAGAAATTCACTGAAAAAAACATAGGTTTCAGGGACGTTATAGTTAGTTCGAGATTTCACTCGTACAAAACCTGAGAAATTCTCACTGTTATAGTTAGTTCAGCTAACTATAACTCGCGCCCCCGCAATGCACTGCTGATGACTTCACATATTACATCATTCATGACATGGTCAGTGACATCACTGATGACATCACTGATGACATCTCAAATGACATCACTGATGACATCACTGATGACATCATCCACATAATAATCTGATGCACCTCCTCACACCCTAATATAACCTTTGATACACCCACTCTAAAATACAGACTACCATTTGCGAAACCATAGACACACCAATAGCAGTTACTACATACGCACTCACTGATTCCTAGGTCTACACACACATCCACTCATTCACCCATACAGTCACATGCAGTCTACCATCAATACGGCACTAACATATGCACTCACATATCTATACAGACACTCACACACCGTCACTCATACATACAGTTACTCACACACCTAGTCAGTCATGCAAAGAATCAATCACACTTCCATTTACTCACCTATACAGTTATACACACACCACATCACGTATTCAAACAGAAACAAACGCATACTTACTCGCTTATACAATCACTGATACATGTACACACTCATCCATACAGCCACTCTCACAATCACTGACTCTGACGTATAGTCATTTATATACTCCAACTCTCCCATGCATTCAGTAAGACACATGTAATCACTCACTTAAACAGTCAGTCACGCACCTACTAAATCCTCCATCCATACACTTATACACCCACTCATTCTTCAATACACCTTGGCATATATATAATACATATTTAAACTTTAAAGAAACACACAGTCACGTGGATGATGTCATCAGTGATGTCATCAGTGATGTCATTTGAGATGTCATCAGTGATGTCGCTGACCATGTCATGAATGATGTAATATGTGACGTCATCAGCAGTGCATTGCGGGGGCGCGAGTTATAGTTAGCTGAACTAACTATAACGGTGGAATTTCTCTGGTTTTGTTCGAGTGAAATCTCCAACTAACTATAACGTCCCTGAAACCTATGGTTTTTTCAGTGAATATATATATATTATCTACTGGCGGTCGCCAGTAGATAGTTATAGTTAGGACCTATTTTCCATAGGAAAGCCGCAACATTCTATTTGAAATAACTCTTGCGTCGGTTGACGAATCTTTGCGAAATGTTCAAACTTTGTGGCCCGCTCCGGTCCGCTCCTATCCTGAAAGTCTTGGGGTGATTCGTCAAGCAGGGGCCGAGAAAAAAGGGGGTCCCAAAACGTGTTTTCCCCATTCATTTTCCCATAGGAAACTTTAGCCACGGCTACAGCACGAACTGCTGAACGGAATTACACCAAATTTGGCAAAGAGGTAGTTCTTGGTTCAGAAAGAACCCTTTTTGTTAAATGGTGTAAATCCGTTCAGTAGTTGCTGAGAAAATCAAAAGTAAAAACACATATATATCTATGGCCTCGGAGGGTCCGCGCACCCTCCCGATGACCAGCTGATGCTAATTGGCTGTCAACACTCCAAACCAGGAAGTGTTGGCAGCCATCTTGTGACTCGGTAGAACCGAGTCACAAGAAAACAGTAAAAACAATCGCGCAAAATGCAAAAAGGGGGCAGGGTAGAAACACCCTAACCCCCTAGGCCTGCTCAGGGGGTCCTACAAGGACCCCCAGGGCCCAAAAAATGTTTTTTTTTTAAATCGGCAAAAAACACGCTGGGTGCGCGGATCCTGCCGATAAAAAAAAAAACTGTCATCAGTGATGTCACTGACCATGTCATGAGTGATGTAATATGTGACGTCATCAGCAGTGCATTGCGGGGGCGCGAGTTATAGTTAGCTGAACTAACTATAACGGGGGAATTTCACGGGTTTTGTACGAGTGCAATGTCCAACTAACTATAACTGTCCCTAAAACCTATGGTTTTTTCAGTGAATTTGTAAGGTTTTTTAAATGCTAATTTCTAACTATAACGTGCCTGAAACCTATGTTTTTTTCAGTGAATATATATATATATATATGTATATATATATATATATATTTTTTTTTTCATTCAAATCCCGAAGGAGCTTAGGGAAGCACTCGACAGTTCGCCCACCTTCCGGCATTCACAATCAACTTGTCTTGATTCTCACTGCATGAATTCCCTGTGCCTGACACGTTTCACGGCTCTCCACCGCTTTTTCAAAGGCAATTTGCATAAGGTTGACACAGGACGCTTCCTTCTTTTATAATGCAAGGCGTGTTTTAATGAAGTAATTAACCCTTGTGGGACTCGCTAAGTGCGTCTCTTGATGTACAGCCTGATGGGACATGTAGTCCTCGAAGCAATGAGTTCAATACCCTGAGTGGGTTCCATGCGTCAACCTGTAAATAAAAAGCTTTATATTATCCTTGGTAGGTTACAGAAGTATCAAGGCAAGGCTTCTTTTCAAAACGGCTCACTGTGCTGACTGGCATGGATGCAGTTCCTCGCCTCAGCCTCTCAATATTAGGAGATGGTGCATTCCCCCACGGCCAGGGCGCCGTGTCACTATTTTTTCAATCAAATGCCCAAGGAGCTCAGGGAAGCACTCGACAGTTCGCCCACCTTCCGGAATTCACAATCAACTTGTCTTGATTCTCACTGCATGAATTCTCTGTGCCTGACGCGTTTCACGGCTCTCCGCCGCTTTTTCAAAGGCAATTTGCATAAGATTGCACTAAGCAAAGTCCATTGGGGAAATTGTTAATAAAAGCATGCCGGAAATGATCGGAAGTGAGCCTTCAATGCCTGTTTGTCTTTCAGTCCATGAAGAAGAGGCGTGCCAGCCTCGAAACGCGTCAGCATGAAATAAAGAATGGCAAGAGAAAGGCGAGCTGCAGCGAGGCAAAGAGACCGTTTGGTTGGGAGTGCCGTCGAGTGCCCCTTCAATGCTTCAGGGCATTTTGGTGATGAATTTTTCTGCACGGCTGCCCGGCCGTGGAAGGGAGCACCATTTTGCTACAACAGAAAGGCTGTGGAGTGGAACTGGTTTACTCCGTGCAGCAAAGCATTCCTGAATGAAAATTGAGCCCGCCTTGACTTTGCCTATCCTACAAAGGATGTAAATATGCTTTTAAGAGACACAAACCTGGCATTGAACCTACCAAGGTATTAATTTGTACTCACCTCATGGGACTACAAGTCCCATCATGCATTAAAGACATTGCACTAAGCAAAGATTGCACTAAGCAAAGCCCATTGGGGAAATTGTTAATAAAAGCATGCCGGAAATGATCGGAAGTGAGACTTCAATGCCTGTTTGTCTTTCAGCCCATGAAGAAGAGGCGTGCCAGCCTCGAAACGCGTCGGCATGAAATAAAGAATGGCAAGAGAAAGGCGAGCTGCAGCAAGGCAAAGAGACCGGATGGTTGGGAGCGCCGTCGAGTGCCCCTTCAATGCTTCAGGGCATTTTGGTGATGAATATATATATATATATGTATATATATATATATATATTATCTACTGGCGGTCGCCAGTAGATAGTTATAGTTAGGACCACATTTCTATAGGAAAAGCGTTTTTTGATTTGCCTATAACTTTGGCGTCGTTTGACGAATGTTTACGACATTTTCCAAAAAACTTCTCTTTTCAGATCAGCTCCTATGTTGAAAGTTTGGGGGTGATTCGTCAAGGGGGGGCTGAGAAAAAAGGGGGTCCCAAAACGTGTTTACTCCATGCAATTTCCATAGGAAACTTTAGACAAGGCTACAGGTCAAACTGCTGAACGGAATTACGTCAAATTTGGCAGGGAGAAAGGTCTTGGTCCAGAAAGCACGCTTTTTTTAAAATGGGGTAAGTCCGTTCAGTAGTTTTAGAGAAATATCAAATTTACAGATATTTGAGAATTCTGACATCTGATTGGCTGAGGCGTTGCGAGCACGAGCGTGCGGCTCATTGGCTGCGAACTGTTGAAACTAGGAAGTGTTGGCAGCCATTTTGTGACTGAGTTGAAAGGCGTAGGGGGAAAAATAAGAGAATAATTGTATAAGAGGGTATAGTAGGAACACTGTGGTCTTAGTTTAAGCAGTCTGTACGGTGCAGAGGCAGGGAGTTTGAATGTTGCGTAGGCAGTGGAAATCACGTCCGCAGAACAACGGTGCATGGTATTGCGGCAAGGTTGCATAGGCTCTGGAAATCCCGTCGGGAAAACAATGCGCCAAATTGCTGCAGTGTTCAGTAGGCTGTGGAAATCATATCGGGAAAATAACAATGCACCGTATTGCAGCCTTCCTTTACCTTCCTTTAATATAATGCGCAGTAATGTTTACTTATAATGCGGTGTTCACTTTTATCACGGACAGTGAACAAAATTAACGTTTAATTGGCTGAGGTGTTCCAACAACGAGCTCAATGTTCATTGGCTGCGAACCATTGAAAGTAGAAGTGTTGCCCGCCATTTCCTCCCCATCCGCGGAGTTGCAAGGACATCTGATTGGTTCACATGTTCCAAGCAGGACCTTCCAGAGGTTAATGTTCATTGGCTGCGAACCATTGAAAGTAGAAGTGTTGCCAGCCATTTCCTCCCCGTCCGCGGAGTAGCAGGGACATCTGATTGGTTGACGTGTTCCAAGCAGGACGTTCCCAAGCTTAATGTTCATTGGCTGTAAACCATTGAAAGTAGAAGTGTTGCCAGCCATTCCCTCCCCCTCCGCGGAGCATCAGGGACATCTGATTGGGTAATGTGTTCCAAGCAGGACCTTCCCAAGCTTAATGTTCATTGGCTGTGAAGCATTAAAAGTAGAAGTGTTGGCAGCGATTCCTTCCCCCTCTGCGGAACACCATGGACATTTTATTGGCTAAAGTGTTCCGAGTACAACTTTGCTCATTATTGGCTGGGAACGTTTCACTGTTGTGAAGCGTTTTGTGACGCACTTCAATGGAGTACGGGAAAAGAAAGTAGTAGCGGGGAGGGTAGGAACACTATTAACTCTGTAAAGTGGTCACAAGGTGGTGAACAGGGATTATGAAGGTAAAAATTGTTTTTTATATATTTTAAGGGCCATTTATATAATTGGCGTGGGGTGTACAAATCACGGCGGGAAAATAACAAAGTGTGTTGCGGGTGGGATACTTCCCAGGAGCACTGTTTAGTTATAATGTGGTGTTTACTTTTCTGACGGGGAGCTGTGGTTGCGCAGCAAAAATTTCAGTCTAGGTTTGAAATAGTTTTTATTAAGCAATTACAAATATACTTTCTTCGGAAACTGAAGCTGTATATATCAAAGGGGTGACAAATAAAAACGCAATTCATAAAATATCCCTTAAGCGTGGGCACACCCTCCCTTTTTTTCTGCTATAGTTTGTAAAAGTGTTGCCCCATATTCTTGATAATATAAGAGGGCATGAGTTACTTTTAGATAAAGTAGAAAAGAAGTGCTACAAGAAACACTCCCACACTACATCATCTCAGGTCACAAGGACAATAACAAGTAAAAAACAGTTAAAAACAAATCACTTTATATTACATAGAAATGTACGCTTTATAATTTTTTATAATTTCTATTCTGTAGAATTCGGGAAAGTTCGGTCGTAGTGCTTTGACGTCGCTCACTGCTCCGCTAACAAATCACGTACTCCTTTGAGAATATATAGGATAGTAGTATAATAATAAACACTACTGGTAGTATATATTCTATAGGGAGAACGAGAATAGGAACCACAACAGAGAAAAAGAGAAATACCAAAAAATCATTAAAAAATGTAGGGTTTATCAAAGGCATTCAGTAAGAAAGTGTCTATGCAAACAATCTTTTTTTAAACTGCAATTTCGAAAAATATTCTCACTGTAAAAATATCTGGTCAAGTAAGTTATAAGGGTCAGTAAGCTGTATTTCAGATGGTTTACTCCTAGCGGCGACAAATCTCCAATTCCTGTTGAGTGAAAATATGACACTCTAATACAATATAGAGAGTGACACTGATTGCACACAAAAAGGAAAAGGAAAATAAAGTCATGAACACAAAACAAGATCAATAACGAAATACTTTCCAGCAGTGAATATGTTCAGAGCTTCTTTTATCCGGGACTTCGAAATCTTTCAACTTCGCGCCTACGGGTCATAAACTCCTCTGAGATCATAATGACTGTGAATATTACAATATACATACTCACACTATATGATCCCAAGGGGGAAACAGAGTAAGAAGCAGAAGCTGCTGACGTTACATATAAATCTTTAGTCTTCGTGCCGACGGGTCATAAACTCCTCTGAGATCACAATGACTGTTAATATTTTAATATACATATTCACAGTATATGATCCCAAGGAGGAAACAGAGTAAGAACCAGAAGCTGCTGACGTTACATATAAATCTTTAGTCTTCGCGCTGACGGGTCACAAACTCCTCTGAGATCATAATGTGGGGTTATTATAATATACATACTCACACTATATGATCTCAAGGGGGAAATAGACTACAAACTAGAAGCTGCTGACGTTACATATAAATCTTTAGTCTTTGCGCCGACGGGTCACCAACACCTCTGAGGTCAAGTACAGTGTCAATATTATAATATACAAAGTCACATTATATGATCTCAAAGGAGCAAGAAAAGGAACAATGTTTGCTGTATTCTGTCTGTTTCTGGAAACAAGCTGCTGACGTTACATATAAATGGCAAAAACAACCAATAACACTTTTTTCTAAATACGAATGTTTAAATATTGACAAATAGCTACGTATTATAAATATCTACTATGCCATAATCAAACAACTTACAACTCTGGAATATGTTTTGTTACCGCAAAACAAGAATCCGACGCTAGAAAAGGGAACGTGCATCACAGAATGGACACGCATAAATAACTTGCATAAACGAAACTAATCAAAGAACGGGTGTGGTTTATATACTTTTTGGTTATTGAGTAGTCTATGGAAGGAAGATGCGGCTCCACCCATTTAGATGTCACGTTTTACAGTTGACACGTGCTCACGTTTTAACTGTTTAACTTGTGCACGTGTTGGGAAAAGTTACAAAATGTGAAGCAGTAAAGTTTTCGATTTCGATACTAACACGTAAACCGTGTCATTTCCATTCTCATGACTACAAACATCTATTAATTGCCGTAATTCTAAATAGAAGACATAAAAAAAAATATCATTCAGAATAGAAAAAAAAATACGTGCTAATATTTCTCATCACTATGGCTTTAAATTAAAAAAATGCCAGCATTTGTAAAGTGTACAGTTTCCCCCGGAAAGGTGTGCCGGTACTCGGGGGTGTCGGGAAGATTAAGCAAGGTGTTGCCCACAGTGACATAGTGGTGTGTTAACGTGCCGCTGGAGCCGGGAATCGAACTGTGAACGCTGTTGTTCGAAGTCAGGTATCATAGCTGCTGCGTCACACATTTTCCACACTTAAATGTTAATTAGTGCTAATTAAGTTTTAAATATTGTTAAATTATAACTTATAACAGACTACTTTTACAGTTAGTTTTTCACTAAAAAAAGTATGCACGTCTTTTTAAAATTTACTTAAAAACAATATAGGTTTCAGGGACATTGTAGTTAGAAATTAGCATTTATAAAGCCTTTGAAATTCACAGAAAAAAACATAGGTTTTACAGACGTTATAGTTAGAAATTAGCATTTAAAAAACTTTACAAATTCACTGAAAAAAACCATAGGTTTTAGGGACGTTATAGTTAGTTGGACATTTCACTCATATAAAACCAGAGAAATTCCACCGTTATAGTTAGTTCAGCTAACTATAACTCGCGCACCCGCAATGCACTGCTCATGACGTCACATATTACATCATTCATGACATGGTCAGTGACATCACTGATGACATCACTGATGACATCTCAAATGGCATCACTGATGACATCATCCTGTGACTGTGTGTTTCTGTAATTTTTAAATATGTTTTATATATATTCCTAGGTGTATTGAAGAATGAGTGGGTGTATAAGTGTCTGGATAGAGGATTTAGTAGGAGGGTGACTGGCTGTATAAGTGAGTGATTAAATGTGTCTTACTGAATGCATGGGTTAGTGACTAAACTGTGTGAATGTCTGTATCAGTCTGTCTGTTGTTGTGCAAGCTGCTGCCTGGGTTGGTCAGTAGCTATATGAGTGTCTATATAGGTTATTGATTGGTTGTTTGAGTATTTTTGGGGGGAGATTGAGTGTGTGTGTGGGTGGGTCTGAGGTGTGTGACTCTGTGCATAGATGTGTGAGTGGTTGATTCACTGGATGTATGGGTTCAACAGTGCATGTGGAAACACGTGCATGGGTGTGTGAGTGTGTGTATCGGTGTGTTGGTGAGTGAATGGATGTCTCAGTGGTACATGTCCAAGTAACTACATATGTAAAAGGCAGTGTATGTGAGAGTTGAAGTATATAAAGGACTCTACATGATAGTTGGTGATTTTGAGACTGGCTGTATAGATGAGTCTGTACTTGTATCACTGATTATATAATAGAGTAAGTATGCGTTAGTATCTGTATGAATAAGTGAGGTGGTGTGTGTATAATTATATAGGTGAGTATATGGGACTGTGATAGATTCTTTGCATGACTAAGTAGGTGTGTGAGTAACTGCATGGATGAGTGGCGGTGTGTGATTGTCTGTATAGGTGTATGAGTGCATATGAAAGTGTTGTATTTATGAGTGACTGCATCTATGAGTGATTGTATGGATGAATGAGTAGATGTGTGTGTAGACCTAGCAATCAGTGAGTGCGTATGTGGTAACTGGTATTGGTGTGTTAACGATTTTGAAAATGGTAGTCTGTATTTTACAGTGGGTGTATTAAAGGTTATATTAGAGTGTGAGGAGATGCATCAGTTTTTCACGTGGATGATGTCATCAGTGATGTCATCAGTGATGTCATTTGAGATGTCATCAGTGATGTCATGAGTGATGTCACTGACCATGTCATGAATGATGTAATATGTGACGTCATGAGCAGTGCATTGCGGGTGCGCGAGTTATAGTTAGCTGAACTAACTATAACGGTGGAATTTCTCTGGTTTTATATGAGTGAAATGTCCAACTAACTATAACGTCCCTAAAACCTATGGTTTTTTTCAGTTAATATATATCTATATATATATATATATATATATATATATATATATATATATATATCTATATACAAAGCAAATCCTGGCTCGCCACCACCTTCCACCGGCGCAAAACAGGTACGGACCACTCAATGGAAAAGTTGAAAATGCGGTGCTTTATTAAATGCAGAATACACAGCAACCAGTCAGTCCTGGCCAGGGCCCAGCATGACGCGTTTCAACCGAAGCAACTCGGTCTTGATCACATGACGCGCTACTTTGTGTAACTCATTTAAATAGTGAAAAAAATTAGATATTCACGCCTGAGAACAATTAGGCTCATGCTACATGTCAATAAACACAGACAACAGACTCATGACAGTATGCTCATAAAAGTACATATTGATGTAATTAAATAGCTAAAAAAACATTTAAAAAATAAGTACGATGGAATTTTATAAATATTCAGCTAAAAGACATAATTTCATGGGTCTAAGAAACGCATAAAGTATATCCATAGTGCATTATAATACTTTCATAGTACCTCAAAGGTAAACAAAGACCACTTCCTGCTAGACAGAATGTGCAAATAACAAATGTAAACTGTTACTGATGTGCAAATCAGGTCAATGCTGTCTGTAAAATATCGCACAGAACTCATAAAATGCTAAATTGTCAGGTATGAAAGTGCAAAACGTGCTAGTGCAAAAATCCATAAAAACCATCACTACTATGAAAAATTAATAAGCTCCCCGGAGCCCCGGGGAGCCCCCCTATTATAAAAGCAGAGATAATAGATGCAACATCATCCTGGGCAAGTGCCCAAATCAACATGTGAAGCAGAACTTAGCAGTAGAGACGATCCACAATTGCAACCTGTGGATACCATGCAATGTATGTGGCAAAGCATACTGTTTGATGGGCAATGTGTGGTGTAAAGAGTATCATAGATTATAAAAGAACAGGCAGATACTATCAGTGTGGAATAAAACCCAGTGTTACACAGCAAAAAACGCGGAAATTGATACAGTGCTAAAGTGATATTAGCAACAAAGACAATTATTCAGGACATCTGATCATTCACAATCAAACTAAAAAATAGTAATAGCTAAATATGCTAGGGGACATGATTGCAATTCGCTGGATCCTACACTACAGAGTCATCAAAGAAAATTGTGGAGGTCCTCCCCGCATTTAAACCATTAGGCATTTTGGTATCAAGTTGTAATATAAACCCAGATTCAAGTTGCCTCAACTGACGCTCTCTGTTGCCCCCCCGAATTGACTTAGGAACAGCCCCTATTACAAAGTATTGTAAGTCACTTAAATTATTCTGATGTACTAATTTAAGGTGTCTGGCTACTGGATAATTCGGATCAGAGTTGACTGCCGCTCTAAGGTGTTGAAGTATGCGATTGTAAACCTGGAGTTTGGTGCTCACAACATACTTTAGGCCGCATGTGCACCTGAGCACATAAACAGCAAAGTCAGTGCAACAAGTGTAGTATCCTTGAATTTATATCCTTGAGGTATATTGCTGAAGGCAGTTATATACTCTGTAGTGTTGATCCCAAATTTCCATGCCCGGCAAGAGCTGCATTTAAAGAAACCACACCTAGGTGACAAACATGTGTTGGTAGGGCTGACTTCGGGACTGTTCCTAACTATAGTATCCCTCATGGATGGTGCACGTCTGAAAGTCAATGAAGGCAAAGGAGGTAAAATCTGGGATAGAGTGAGGTCCGTAAGGACAATAGGCCAATTGTTATATACAATTCTTCTAATCTGTTTCTCTTGCCTGCAATAAGTAGTGATTAATCTCACTTCTTGGGGGGAATCATTGATGATTCTCTGGGTCGTGACTTCCTCACCCGCCCCCCTAGTGATGACACTGAGGCAGTGGTCACGGGAAAAAGTGTTAGCTTTGTTGCGAGCTGTGATTAAGTCCTTACTCTTATAGCCTTGTGCTAAAAATCTTTGTGTAGCCTCATTCTGACAGATTTCTAATTCATAATCAGTGCTACAAATGCGGCGAATCCGCAGAAATTCCTCGTACGGGATACTGTGGATTAAATGTTTAGAGTGGGAACTCTTGGCATGAAGAACAGAGTTCGCCGCCGTACTTTTTCTGTGCAATTTGGTCTGCAATTGTCCTTGCTCAATGTAAACTGATACATCTAAAAATTCCACACTGGTAGTGTGAATTGGTTGCAGTAAAGTTCAGATTAAGAGCATTTATATTGATGGTGTCCACGAATTCTATAGCTGATGTTCTAGAACCCTTCCATATCAGGCACACATCATCTATAAATCTCCACCAATGCTGGACATGGATGTCATACATGGATTTGAGTTGACCCCTGAGGACATGCTCCTCCCACCAGCCCACATGTAAACAAGCGTAGCTGGGGGAGAAGCATGCCCCCATAGCCACTCCTCGTAATTGGTGGTAAACCTGTTTGTTAAAGAGAAAGAAATTGTTCCTAAGGCATATCTCAATCATGGTGATGATCATTTTGTTGTGTTCAAGAAATTGTATCTCACGCTGCCCTAAGAAATATGTGACTGCATTGATACCATCACTATGGTGAATGCTTGTGTACAAAGAAGTTATATCCATAACTATCAATAGACAATCACTGTCCCAAGTAATGTTCTTTAATTTGTTGAGAAAGTCACCAGTGTCTTTGATGAATGATGGTAGGCCTAGAACAAATTCTTGTAAAAAAAAGTCAACAAATTTAGATATAGGTTCCAATAGACTCCTCTGTGCTGAGATAATCGGTCTCCCTGGAGTAGGGGTAATGTTCTTGTGGACTTTGGGAATAAAATACAGTATAGGTGTTATAGGATGTTCATTCTTAAGAAATAGAAATTCATTTTTGCTAATTAGGCCACGTCTTTTCCACTGAAATAATTCCTTTAAGACCATGTCTTTCACCTTTTTGAGATCTAAAAAGGAAGCAATCCTATAACAGGTAGTGTCATTAAGATGATGCATTGCTTCATCCATGTATAGATTTCTTGGCCACAAAACAATATTGCCTCCTTTATCAGCTTTGTTGATGATAAGATTTTTATTTTCCCTTAGTTTGTGCATGAGGTTGTGATATTGTAATTCCATATGCCTCATGCTGCGATGTCTGAGTTTGATGGATCTGTTTAATGTCTTAAGGTCTTCTGTGACTCTGTCATTAAACACATCGATGGCGTCTTTAGGCATGATGGGCACAAAAGTAGATGCTGGACAAAATGGGCTACTTACGGTGCTACTGATATTTATACCGGTCTCATGTAGCACTTCCTGTGTAGACCTAGTATCATCATCAGTGTTTGTAGCCAGAGAATGGAGAAGTTTGAGTGCATTAGTATCTGATACCTGTAAATTAGAACCCATCTTGACCAGAGGTAATTCATCATTGTTGGTTTTCGAGGAGTTTTTAAGTTGGAAAAATTTAAGGAGCTTCAACTTCCTTATAAATTTATAGATGTCGACTCTAGATTGAGTATAATTGAAATTGCTCTCGGGGCAAAATGTCAATACCAGAGAGAGCAATTGAATCTCTGCCGTGGTCAAAATAGTATCAGAGAGATTTATAACAGTGTTGTCGCTTGAATTTATTGGTGCACCCATTTTTTCGCTTGTGCTCCCCTGCCTCTGGTGTTGCCTGAGAACCCTGCGCCTCTCCCTCCGCTGCTGGTTTCTCTTTCTCCCTGCTTGTACTGAGGGTTCCGGGGCCGCAGGGTCTGGCGCCGGTCCTGCATCAAAAAATTCAATTCCTCTGCAGGAGTACGTTTAACAAGCAGAGCAGTTAGAGGTGTATCTCCTGAATCTCTGTTGTCATCGGATTCACAGCTACTTGGAATTGAGCTATTATCTGAACTCAATGATGCAGGGTCAGCATTATTGGAAGTTGGCGGATGGTTAGTGGGTGCTTTATTCACCAATGCTTGTCTTTTATATGTGTCAAATTTCTTGGAGAAAGTAAACACTCTCCCCGTTTCGTAGTCCCTTTTGTCGCGTGCAAATTTGAATACTTTGCGTGCTTTAATAGTGTCCTCATGTTTCTGGAGGCGACCACCAATTTCCTCACAACCTTTCTTTATGACATCCTTTTGGTCAAATGCATCCAGCAATTTGTTGGTTTTGTCAATTTCTTTCAAAATAGTCTCTCTGTCAACTTCTGCATACTTGATTAAAATCTCTACCATATTCATGGATGCTTGCAAATTGTTGGAAGCCCATTCAGTAAGCATTGCAGGATGAGGATTCTCAAAGGTAGGGGCTATCATTACTCTCAATCCTCTGGGAACATGATTGACATCCTTGTACTTCTCTAAAGATTTTTTCTCCCACCACTTTGTTAACTCATTTTTTGGTAATTTTTCTAAAGTTTTTAGTAACGACTTAATATCATGATTCGTGGGTTTTTTACTGCTGCTGCTGCTAGGTTCATCTAGAACCTCTGGTAAATTTTAAAATAGGGCTTCTGCCGTGGCCTCGTGGTCTCGTAGTGCGTCTGCTGTGGACATAGTTGCCAGAAATCAGTGTAAGTCAAATATAGCACATCGGTGCCGCGCTGATGTATAGGCACCAAATCAATAAATTCCGATCTCTCCACCCATCGTGGTTTGAGTCAGGGTCCCAAGCCCGCTTACCGGAGAAGTCCCGATCAGCTCCCAGTGTGTCCTCCGACTCCTTAGGTGCCGCCGCTTCTCCTCCAGGTTCGCTGCTTCCTCGCTGCTTGTGACTCAATGACGGGGGCAAACACAGCCAATACTCCTTCCGGGTCAGAGGCTCTCGCATACGCCTCAAAGTATTGACAGTGAAGAAGGACATGCAATATTTGAAATACTCAGGCAAGGACTTGTGGTTAAAAATAAATATCCGAGTGGATTTTACATACGCATATTTAGATGAAGTCAGTGAATATTTTCAACGTTTTGATGTGCTGGTAAGTCCATTATAATTCATTATTCTTGCATCTGCTTGCTACTGTCACTGTCAATTAGTTCATTGTTTGCCCAGGACCACAATGTCCATAATGCTTTGTTGCTAAGTGAGTAGGATCATGTCCCATCTTTCAACTAACTCCCTGACACAACTTTGGTAACTTTGGTTTAACGCTTTTTTCTCCATACTCCCATGTCACCTTCAAAGAATTTATTTTCATATATGGCTCAGTTGTACTTCAAATCGCAATCCCAAAGGTCAGTGCCACTTTAATCCTCCACACTGTGATGGTAATATATATATATTATACATATACATATACATATGGAGGGTGACACATCAACATCAAAACGCTACAGTATTTATCCTCTGCATTCTAAAGAGATAATTGGTGATGCTTTTGATCTCTTTCAAATGAAAGAAGCAAAAGGAGCTCCCTTGAGTGTGTGGGCGAAAAATTGAGAAGCTCACTGTTTTCCACATCTGTTACCTACTGGAGTAGGTAGTAGATATGATGACCGGCCTGTACAAATGCCAGCAGCTGAGTACAGGTGAACTAGACTGTATTCATAAGATCCTAGATTTCACCATTGTATTCCCTATATATTTCCTCTACTATTTAAGAGCAACTTGTCAGGCCTATGTTATGCAGTAAATCACATTCTCAAAACCAGAGTAAATCTGCAAAATCTCACAGTGAGTGAATTTGCAATGTGCAAGGAAAAGACAAAAACCTGGAAAACAACTTGATTAATTTGATGGTGTGCCAGCGTGGCACCAACGACTATTGGTATCACCGTCACTGTGAGCTGAAATGCATGTTGAGAAACCTAGAAGCACCTATTTGGTTTCTAACACTCAGTTGTGTTGAGTATACACGGGATGACCTATTTGAATTCTTGCGAGAAGCAAACTCAAACATAAAGAACATCAAAATTAAGACAGACGGAGAACTTTGCTCATTGGATCCTGCAAATGTTTGCAGATATTTCAACCATAGGTTTCAAGCCATGATTTATTTCAACTGCAACAAAAGTAAACCTCCTCAAGGTGAAGTAACTAATTTCTTTTGGCATAGAGTACCAAGCAAGAGGTGCTCCTCATATTCACATCCTGTTATGGATGAAAGATGCCCCGAAATTTGGAACAGCCACTGAAGAGTCTGTCTTGCCTTTCATACAACAGTATGTGACATGCAGCATCCGAAAAGACGGTGCTGACAAGGGCTTGAGACAACAAGTTCTACGGTTTTAAACTCATAGAAGTGGGAAGTGATGTCATCAAAAATACAGATGCAAATGAAAATTTAAAACATTTTGGATTCCCACGACCTGTCATCTCAGAAAGAAGAATCAACAGCTTTTTGTTTGCAGTCAGACATACACTGACATGGAAATCACCAAAAAATACAAACAATCTCAGAATAACAGAGGCTTCAAAGTATATTAACAACTTCAACCCTGTTATTCTGAAGATGTGGAATGCAAATATGGATTTGCAATTTATTGAGCCAACTCCATTGCTGTTGCTCGGTACGTGACTTCATATATATCAAAATCAGAGAAAACAGAAATGAAAGAAATATGGGAGGAGATTTATGCAGAAAAGAGTCCTAGACCAAGAGTCCTTACAGAGAAATTGTACAGTTTCAGTTTGAAGATGCTTTCCCACAACAAAATAGGTTCCTATGAGTGTTCAGAGAGCTTGAGGTCAGCTAGTTTGATCTCAAAGTCTAAAGGAATTGTATGGGTAAGTCTAGGCCTTGCAAGCAGTCAAAATAGTGAAATAAAGTATTTCCCAGAAATACAGTATCTCACAGAATTCAATACAGAATGTAGAGATATTCTGAAAACTAACATGTTGGATACATACTACCCACGAAGGAGTCAACATCTTCAAATCATGGGTCTCTATGAAGTACTTCAATATTACACATAAAGAGCTAATGTAACTGAAAGAATAGAAGAATGAAGATATGCAATTCATAAATGTGATAGTTGCTAGGTGAGACACAACAAAATAAATCTATTTAACCATCAAAAGCTTAGTTGTCAAACTCCAGAGAGAAGAGAGTTGTCTACTTGGCACTTTTTCCAATGTTTAAGCCATGGCATGCTGAATCAGATTTACTTGGACAATATGACTGTTATGAAGACTCCTCAATGCTGTGAAAGACAGCATTGAGTGTTCAGTCATTCCAACATACTTGCAAATGTTGAAAGATGGGTTTGAACAGGAAGAAACCGTTGCTGCTAAAATAGCCAAGGAGAGTTCACAAAGCAGCCAAAGTTCAGGCCACTGACTCAAGATCCTCTTGGAGAACCAATTATTCAAAATGAAGCAGCTATAGCTATGAATGAGAGTGCATTGCAGCAAGCAAGAGAGGAAACTGCTAATTTCAAACAGTTCGTTGTACAACTGAACGCTGAACAGAAAGACATTTACAATGAAGTTAAAGATAAAAATAGAGCATGGATTTCTTCATGAGAATAAACAATGTGAATGCTCTTCATATAAACCAATATTACTATATATCAGTTGCCAGGCTTGCACTGAAAAAGCTTTCTAATTAATGTTCTGACTGGTTGTCTACAGAAGACTACTGAATCAAATTTGTCATATGTAGTAACAGTACCAACAGGGTTAGCTGCACATAATATTAAAGGGATTACTTTACATTGTCTACTAATGCTGCCTAGCAATAAACTGGAATACCAGAAATTATCTGGTGAAGCTAGCTATGAAGTATCAAGAGTATTGAAGAAACTGAATCTATTAATCATTGATGAGGTCAGCATGGTATCCAACTTAATGCTGGCTTTCATACACTTAAGAATGCAGCATAATTTAAGAACAAACTACGATGTGCTCTTTGGAGGAAAGCATTTGATTGTATTGGGTGACCTACTGCAACTTACCTCCATAAAATGGCAACCTGTTTTCAAAACACTTGTCCATAATGAAACAAGAAATTATCTGGGGAGTATTGGCAATGTAAATATTTTGTTACACTTTGAATACAAGGAGCTAGTGAAAAATATGCATTACACATTTGATGTGGAGTATGGAAACATCCTTAAGGACATTAGAATAGGAGTTCTAACAAATGATGGAAAATGTGCTTTGGAAAGTCAACTTCTCAAGAAACTATTTCCATCCAACATTACAGCAGCAAAACTAATGTGCAATTTCATTGAAGAACAGACATCCATAGTCTGTTTAATGCCTATTCTGCAAGGGTGTTCCAGCTTCAACAAACATCTACTAAAACTGGAGACAGAAGACATTTTGGAAATTACAGCTGTCAATAAAATGTAACATTAGGGAGTAACAATACTGCTAACAGAAAAACTACTAGCAAAATTGGATACTTTGGAGAAGTCCGTATTCAGAACTGGAAGATTTGAAAGTATTTACACATGTGTAAGAACTGTCGAGTAATTTTATGGCATAATTTAAATAATGAAAAAGGGTTAGTAAATGGTGCAATGGATATAAAGTTATTGATATCATTAATTTGCCAAACAGAGATGAGGTTGAATACTTGGCCATAAAATGTGATCAGATTGATAGCGCGAAGCAGATTGGCCGATGTATGGAACGTTTTTTGCTAGTAAAAGGCAACAGTTTCCACTCTCTTTTATTAATATTGCAAGTACTGTATTTGAAGAAGGAATGTCATATGCAGCATTAATGCTAGTAAGTACATTGTTCAGTTTGTTCTTAATTGATTTTGATGATAAGAAAATGAGTGCTTATGGAAGCTGAGCAAGAGAGCACAATCGGTTAAGAGGTGTATACTCTCCTCATTTAGGTCCATACCCTGTGTATGAGAAACGGATAATCTATCCAAAGCAAAAGATTATAAATGAGTGTACAGATGCTGAAAAAAAGAAAGGGACACAAGAATAAACTAGAAGAGAAAACTGGAAAATGGCAGCAATATTGTAGGTTACCAGTTTGAAAACATTTCAGGTGTCAACTGCTATTCAAATGTTGTTCTCAATGTACTGTTTAATTTACCACATCAAATAAAGGAAATTCAACAAAAACCATATAAGAGATTGCAGTGTGCACTGTATTGTATTGTAATTGCATTTATATAGTGCTTAATACTCCTGACGAGGCGTCGAAGCGCTTACTATCTTTTTCTCCAACGTTTACTAACTGACAGAACTGTGATACATTCTGCTTCAGGTATTCAAGATCTTTTAGATATATGTAGCACATTAGTAATGTTTACTCTCAACAAACAACATAGTGCAAAAGAATGTGTTATGACTATATTTGGAGTTTTAGAAGAAGAAGATGTGAACATTGATGATTTATTCAGATTGAGTTACACATGGAACCATGACTGTGAAGATTGCGATTATTCATCTACCACTCAAATAAATTCTGAGCGTTTTCTCTATTTAACGTTACCAGATTCCAAAACTTTGCCTTTTGAGAAATTGTTGAAGAAGGCTATCCAAATATGACCTGCCCAAACTGCAGATTAGATGTTATGTCTACGTTAATTCTAACAACAACTGAAAAATACCTTATAAATTCAATTCAATTCAATTTCTTTATTCGGAAAGTTCACCCTTCCATAAAAGTACATGCATATAAAACAATCATCATTACATCCACATAAGTACATTATCACATTAATGTAAATCTGATATAACATATCTGTACATAACACAAAATAGTAAGACAAGGATTAAAAAAAAAGAATAGCAGAGAATCATTATAATAATAAAGTGCCACATGCCCTCACAGCATGTCTTAACAATAAGCCTACATGTAAACAGGTTTCACTATCGGAATATTGAAAAATTAATGAAATAATTGCTCTACTCTCTCTAATGTTGGGAAGTCTCCTTTTAAAAAATGGAAGCAAAAAATAAAACAGTAAAAAACGTATTGTGGTTTGACCTGACTTATTATTGCACTGGCAGGGGATGGCAGTGAGATTCGGTTGATACCCAAAAGGAAAGCACAGTAAATATTTTACCGTATCAGCACAAAACCTAAATAGCAGGGAACTCTCCCATCTCCCACAAGACTGTTCTAAATAGACAGGTGGTAACACGGAAATGCTCTGAGACAAATATGCAGCAAATGGTTTCCCATCTACACTATTAAAATGATTTTCACGAGCTAGGTTATAAAAAGCTGAAGCTACTTCCCTTTTATTAAAAGTAGGGCATGAATCTCTCATTGTAAAAACTTGCTCCATACTGAGTTTCCCAAATTCCGATTTAACATATGCCAACCACGGAATTTGAAGGCCATTATCGCAAGAGATACAATCATTTATTATATCTCTTGTGAGCAATGACTGAGCATTACTCCAAATGGATAAACAATGTAACAATGGTCTCGCTCTAATGAAATCGGATATGGATAGCAAATTTAACTCTTTGTGACAAATGGCATGAGGGGAAGAAGGTGGTACACCCAACAGGTGCCTACAGAACCTATTTTCCTCGGATTGTATGGTTATGCAATTCACACTCCTTCTAATGGCGGAACCATAGGTAGCAATTGGAACACATTGCGACATATATTTGTAATATTGCTTTGAGCTGCCCCCGCCACAAGGTTGAGGGAGGGGAAAGCAGTGATCCAATTGCTTTCGAAAATAGCATTCTACGGTGTGCGATATCAGGTGACCAAGCTCCGGAAGACGAAAACATAACTCCTAGGTAAGGGAAGCTCTTAACACTTCTTAGGGAGTTATTTCCTACTTGTATAGAAGACAATTAAATGCAATGTGGCCCACATACCATAACATGAGATTTTGCAAAATTTGTTCGGAGGTTTAGGTTAGACATAAAATCAATAAATGCCAACACTAAAAGACGCAATGCCCTGAGGTTCCGGGTCATTAAAACTGCGTCATCTGCATATAAAAGTGTAGGAAGGGGTTTTCCTTTAACAGATTGAACATCACTAGTTATAGGAGATAGTGATGGGTAGAGATCATTAATATATAGTATAAACAGAAGAGGGGCTAACACACACCCCTGTCGAACTCCCCTGCCAATCTCAAAGCCCTTGGATACATTCCCGTTATTGTTTATTCTGACTTTCGCTTTCATACCCCTAAGGAGAAATGCAAGAAAGTGAACAAGGGGGACATCCAAACCCTTGAGTATCAACATATGCCATAGTTTCAACCGAGTCACACAGTCGAAAGCGGCGCTTAAATCCATAAATGCCATGTATAAAGGCACGCTCTTCATGACTGTCTACTTGCCTATTATTAGGTTCAAGTTGGCACATTGCTCAATAGTCCCTACCTTTCTTCTCAATCCATATTGGGCAGGATATAAAATCGACTTTGTTTGGGCCCACTCCTGGATCCTGTTGTAAATAACACGCCCCAGGGCTTTTACAGTTGTGTCAATTAACGATATTGGCCTATAGCAACTGGAGTCTCTCGATTGCCTTTCTTGAATATGGGGACAGTATTAGAGGTGTGACAAGAGTCTGCTATATCTGTATGAGGTAATTGACTAAACACATTCGTTAAAATTGGAGCCCAAAGTTTAGTATTGAGTTATAGTTAATCGATTGGTACTCCATCGGGGCCCGGCGCTTTACCGCCCGTACTTTGGAATAGGGCCTCTTCTACCTCCTCTACCATGATTCTAACTTCTATTAGCTTACTATTGTCTACAGTAAAACTGTCTATGTTAAGGGGGGAAACATACACCTTGCTAAAATGATCTTCCCAAGATTCGCTAGTGATGTGGCAAGAAATTGGGGAAACTGTCAGGTTTTTACATCTCATACTATAAACTGTGGCCCAAAAGTGCTTGCTATCCTTTGTGTTAGCTGCCTGAGCTAATGTCTCCCATTGGTCTGTGAGAACCTGTTGCCAGCGCTTGGCTGTAACAGTCTTATAATGTTTTCTCAAGGCAATGATTAATACCTTATTTCTAGGCTTCTTCCTTAGGGCCTTCCTTAGTTCTTGGTTAGCTGCTGTACAGTCATGGTCAAACCAGCCATGTAACTTATTCGATGGGTGTATAGATCTAAGGAGGGTGTTTTTTATACCAAAACAAAGTTTGTTAAAGGCATCCAGTATGTTAATGACACTATCCTCTTCTGATGGACGGACCTCCTATTCTCTTTCATAATTTTCTCTAGGGTTTGTGCTGGATCACGCATTCTCCAAACAAGTTTTAAGTTATCCGTTGTTGGTTGAAGGTTGCAAGCCCCTATCTGCTGCTCGTATCCTTTCCTTGGGGCCATTAGGAAGACAGCCTCTAGTGGGTTATGATCACTAAAGGTAAATTCAACCACCGATCCATGGAGCAGGGTTTGCTTGAGGCTCTGAGTGATAAATATGAAATCAATCATAGATGGAGAACCTCTTCCTTTATAAGTAGGAGGCGTAGTTACATCTTTCCCTGCAATTGCCATAATATCTAGTAGGTCATGACATTCCACTATGAACCCCCAACTCCTGACTTCTATGACCTAACCCCCGTATATTCCGTACCGTGTTCCTATCATTTGAAAAGTGTACATTAAAATCACCAGCAAGGCATAGATATAATCCCTGGCCCTGAGTAACAACCTTATCAGACAGCTTAGTAAGAAAATTAGTTAATTCTAAAAATATTGGGTTGGGTACATTATTAAAATCATTATTATAAAAATTAACCAAATAGAAATAGAAATGAGTTTTCCAGCACAGCACTTGAAAGCTAGTGGTAGCTGTCTCCAAGACCTCCACGCGACCGCCCAGGGCAATATTCAGCCATACTGACAATCCACCTGATTGACAACCAAAACGGGAACTAATAGCAGGAATATTATATCACTGGTACCCATCTAATATGGTGGGTTCCACCTCCCATGTCTCTTGTAACATGATTATATCATATTTTTTAATGAAAGCGAGCCATTCTGGGACAAATATCTTAGAAAGGATTCCTGCAACATTCCAACTCATAATGCGCAGCCTATTCACCAGTCTATCCTGCGCAGTAGTACATGGATAGATTTATTTATAAAATTAGGCATGAGGTGTGCAGGGGCAGTAGTCCCTGGGAGTCATTCTATGTCTTCCAGTGTGCTAAGAACTTCAAATCTGTTGTTACAATTCAGTAATGGCAGTACCCTAATAGGGGGATTGCAGACAGTTGGTAAAATTACTGGCTTGTTAAAATAGCCGAGGGGAAGTGCCACGATTTGCGATCTAGTGTGTAGCAGTGGTTCACCATATTTTAAAAGATTGTGCACATAGATTGGAGCTCTGAAATGTATCACAATACAATCACCTGGAATCTCCTTACACCCCTGTCCCACAAATCCAACTCTCCTTATCATGATAATTTCATCCGCATTTCCAAACTCAAACTGCTTATATTTATTCAACCAGTGTACAGTTTTGTTTTTTAAATGAGACCAAGTCTCAACTGAACCTGTTTTCAGCGGTGGTACACCAGTCAATTTCAAGACATATGGGTAAGCAGCTGGAGGGAAGCTCAGTGAGTTTATCATAGGATTAAGCACTGCACTAGCTTCACCGGAAGGATCAGAATGATTTTGTCGCAAGGGTGGTATCTCTCTAGTGGGATTGATGATGTTAGGGACAGCTGTTTGTGGAACCAAGTTCCTTCTGGATAATATTTCCTCGTTAGAAGAGAGGTTCCTTTGAGACTTATTTATTGATTCTGTACCACTGGTCAGCCTTGTCTGTAATTGGGCAGGATATGTTGGAATGGGATATGAGTTAGAGGATCCAATGGGCCTGTCCTTGGTTACATTATTTGAGTCACAATAGTTAGCTAGATATTTCTCGATTGATTCTAGCTGCCTAATAATTGGGCAAAGTTTTTGATCAAGTATCGAAGTAAATTTAGAGATCAGAATAGTTTGTACACCATCAGATATAATTTCCTCTATTTGAGTTGTCTGAGTCGCACTATGGGATTTGGACTTGAGCAGTGTTGAACTGAATTATGTTCACAACTTCTCTGTGCCTTTTTTTAGGTATAGCCACTGTGCTGGTTCCCTTGGTAGCCCCAGGCGGTTTGCTCTTTTTTTAGCAGGTTGGTTAATGTCAGATGTTTTAGAGGAATCTAAACATGAAGAGGCAATGTGCAGTATAGGGTCAGCACATCCATCAACATTTAAAGGAGAGTTGTAAATATGTGGTGGAGCGGTGCAGATTAGGCTGGGAGAGATAGGAGCTGCATCAGATGTAATATGTTTGTGACAGTGCACCACATCCATGGAGAGTCTACGTTCAACCAATACGATTTCATCTGAGATCGCACCCATTGCTTTAGCTAACATGGTATCTTTCGCAGTAGTTGTATGAGATGAGATACCTGCGCCGGACACCTTACGTTTACCCATCCTCAATGGAGTCCAAAATAAAACTTAAAAGAAAAATGTACCTCAGTTCTCCGTTCTTCGTTCTGAGCAAGGGAAGGTCTGGGCAGGGTCCACACACATAACTGGAAAAGGTGAGAAACCTTTAAGTGTTGATGAACGTAATGGAGGTCCAACCGCCTTCAGGCACAAGCGAGATGGCATCAGTAAACGTTAATCTGCAGCCACGGTTCCTTCTATAGTGTGCCGTCTGCCTTAACGGTCCCCCCGAGCGGTAACAATAAATAAAGGGAGCCCAGCTCACCAATTCCAAGGGCTTTTGAGGCCGAGCATCAAACATAAAGGGGTGGCCCAGCCCAGCCTCTTCCAGGCTATGACTGGCCCGTCCCGGTCCTCAGTGATTTTTATGGTGCTCTGGCGCCTTGCGGCTACGTTGCAGCCCCCTCTCCCGGGCTGGCGAAACAGAGAACAGCAATGCCGGCGGTAATGCTACAATGATGTAGAGCAGATGGTTCCAAATTGGAAACTCAAATTAAAAACTTTAAAGCTGGACAAATATCTACTTCAGCTATCATCTTTCATGAATGAATTGATGTAAACTCTGAACACTACACTGTCTATTTAAAGAGTGAAACTGGATGGACAGAATTAATGCCATCAATCTAAAATTCAAACGAGATCTTCTTTTCAAACTGCCAAACTCTTATTTTTAATTTCATCAACCGAAGTTCTAAGGAGGAATTCTGGATTAAAAAAATTGTATATGGTGTTTCTTCTACGTGATTCATCAGCCTTTTAGACATTATTCAGCCTATTGAGGGTAATGCATTTAAATATTTCTTCAAAATTCAACAGTCCTTTTATCTTCCACAAAATAGTTAATTCCTGATCTAAATACTACACTGTCTAATTAAAGTCTGAAAATAAATGGAGATAATCCAATTACAGCAGCCTTAAGTTGAAATCAAAACCTGCCTTGAAACTAAATAAAATACTCTTTGTTTCATCTACCAAACTTCTACGTACTATTTGTGGGAAAAAAACAACTGTGTGGGATTTTGTCTATTTCATCCGCATTTTAAACATCTGTTGACCTACCAAGAGTGATGTTTTCAAAAGGATCTCCAAAATTGGAGAGTGCTTTATATTTATTTGCAGTATTGTACCAGATGTAATCATTTAAGAAATATTTTTAACATAGGTTTGTTTAGATTACAGTAGTAACTCCAGAAAAAGCAAATGATTAACCCCTTTGCTGCTAGGCTTTCCCCCCCCCTGTGCTAAGCCTTTTTTTGGCTATTTGGGGTAGTTCGCGCTTAGGCCCCTGTAACTTTTTGACCACATAAGGTATCCACGCCAAATTTCCGTCCTTTTCTTCCAACACCATGGGGATTTTAAAGGTACCCAGGGTTTGTTGATTCCCCTAGAGGGGACCCAGTAGTAGCCAAAATACAGCAAAAATCTTTTTTTTGGGGGGGGGCGAATGAGAAAAAAGGGCTGCAGATGAAAGCGTCTTGTTTTTTCCCTGCAAATAGTATCCACAAAGGGTTTGTGGTGCTGAAATCACAATCTTCCCAGCTTCCAGGGATGGACAGACGTTTATAAGAAAACCAAAAAATTTTACACAGTTTTGGCATTTTACTGGGACATAGCCTATTTTTGCTATTTTTTGTGCTTTCCAGTTAATGGTAAAAATGGGCATGAAAGCAATACATTTCTGAAAAGTAGACAAAATTCTGAATTCAGCAAGAGGTCATTTGTGAAGATCCTTCAAGGTTTTCTTATAGAAACTAACTGTTGAAAATAGGAAAAATTGAAAATGAGTTAAAAAACAACCATTTGTGCCAACGTTTTCACCTGTAACTTCTTCTAAGTATGACAGATTTTTGAAAGGAATATACCATTACATCCGCTGGACCCTTTTTGTTGTGGGGATATATAGAACTTGTAGGTTTACCAAGAACCCGAGGAACCCAGAGCCAATAACTGAGCAGCGTCTTGCAATGGTTTTTTATTGTGTACAGGGTATATAGCAGTTCATTTGGGAAAATACAAACAGGGAAAAATCGGTATGAAAGACACCTATGTATCTCTGAAATGGGAACAAAATACAGAGTTTAGAAACAGTAACTATTTGCACATATCCGAAATTGTGGGTACCCATACCAGCAAGGGAATTATAGGACATTTTTCAAAGAGACTTCTTTTTTACACATTGTCTTACATTTGGAAGGCAGAAATGCATTGAAAGTCAATAGGTAATAACAGTTGCTCTACAATTCTGTGTTTCCCTAAGTCTCCCAATACAAATGGTACCTCACATGTGTGGGTAGGTGTAGTTCCCGCATCTTGAAACAGCCCAAAACGCAACGTGGACACACCACATTTTCACTGTGAAAACTGACCCTTTTTTTGCAAAGTGCCTAGCTGTAGGTTTTGAACCCTAGCTCTGCCAGTACCTAGAAAAACCTAGCAAACCTATACATTTTTGAAAACTAGACACCCAGGGGAATCCAGGATGGGGTGACTTGTCTGGCTCTCACCAGGTTCTGTTACCCAGAATCCCATTGCAAACCTCAAAGTTTGTAAACAAAAAACACATTTTCCTCAAATTTCTGTGGTAGAAAGTTCTGGAATCTGCGTGGATCCACAAAATTCCACCCACCCCGCATTCCCCAAAGTCTTCTGAGAAAAATGGTACCTCACTTGTGTGGGTAGGCCTAGTGCCCGCGACAGAAAACGTCCCAAAACGCAATGTAGACACACCACATTTTCACAATGAAAATTGACCCTTTTTTTGCAAAGTGCCTAGCTGTAGGGGGGGGCAGAAAGACTGTAGCATGTTTTGGGGGGTGGGTGCATTGATATTTCCATTCTGGGCAGCCCCCACCCATAAATAATATAAAAAAGAATCCCTGGTGCTTAGTGGGCTCTCTGCCCCCCCTGGGGGGCAGACCAGAGGCTATTGCCCCATCTGCCTCCTTGGGGGGCAGAAAGTCTTTTGTTTTCTTTGGGGGGTACGGTGGGGGCATTTGCATTTCCATTCTGGGCAGCCCCCACCCCTTGCCTATAAAAAAAATCCCTGGCGTCTAGGGTGCTTTCTGCCCCCCGGGGGGCATATTGGGGGCTATTTTCATGACGGAATGGTTCCGTCATGAGCACAGGAGCACTGGTGCTCATGACGGAACCATTCCGTCATGAGCACCGAACGGGTTAATGAATTGTAGTGAGTGTAATGCACAGTGTCACTTATATGTAGTGATCTACTGTGCAGCTTTGTTTTTTCTACAATCCATTTATTGTTTTTCCCCACCGTTCGAGGATGAAGCTTCATACAGACCATCGTTTATGGTGAAGACGTATGAAAGCAGAGAACAGTAAAAAAAGGAAAATTATATTTTTACTACATTGTAATACAGTATTACAGTATATCCAATGTGTATTGGTATGTTTCTGTAATTTTGGAGATTAAATACTAACATAGCATTTCTTTTTTCAATAGCGGCTGCAGTTGAACGTCATTAGATGTCTCAAGGCACTTTTTCTACCACAGAAATGTTGCTTAGAGATATGAATGAGGAGTGTTTCTAAACATAATCTGCTCTTGCCATAGCTTGCCATTAGTTTATTTTGCCTATTTTGTAAAGAAAAATTTCAGTGTAATACAACAGATTTACAGTCAGTCACATAACAACTCACTCAATAGTTCAAGCACTTATTCATGCGGGCACTCACACAACCAGTCACTTACCCCAACAATGTCTCACACAAGCAGACACTCAGACATACAGCTATTTCCTTATTCACTATTTCACTCATAGTAGATCATACCCCCAAAAAATTCACTCAAACAGCTACTGACATACTGTTTCACGCAGCCATACTCTACTCACGCATCCTCTCAGTTACTGTTACTGCCGCTAACATACCTATTCACTCACATATACAGCCACTCTCGCACTCACTCACTCACTCACCCATATAGTCACTGATATACCCACTCACTCACCAATACAGCCAGTCACATATCCACTCACAGACCAATATAGCCACTCACACAGCCATTAAATCACCCATATAGCCACTCACACCAGCACTCACTCACCCATACAGCCACAAAAACACCCACTCCCTTACCCAAACAGCCACTCACACAACCATTCACTCACTCATACAGCCACTCACACAACCACTCACTCTCCCATACAGTTGCTTACACACCCACTCACACAAACCATACAGCCACTCATGCACTGACTCTCTCTACAATATACCCACTGACATACCTACTCACTCACCCACACAGCTACTCACACAGCCACTCACTCACCTATACAGTTACTCACACACCTTCTCATTCACCCATACAGTCATAACACATGCACTCAGTTACCCATACACCACTGATGCACTCACTCACCCATACAACCACTGACATATCTGTTCACTCACCCATACTCTACTTATGCACCCTCTTACTCATTGATAGAGCCACCTACCCACCTACTCACGCCCCATACAGTTAGTCACATACCCACTCATTCACACATACAGGCACTAACACAACCACTTATCCACACATACAGTCACTCACACACCCACTCACTCACCTATACAATCATTGATATGCCTACTCACTTACCCACATAGCTACTCACACACCCACTCACTCACCCATATAGTTATTTGCTCACCCTCTCAATCACCCATACACCCACTCATACAAACACTCATTCACACATACACCACTCATGCATTGACTCACTCACCCATACAGATACTGACACACCCATTTACTCACCCATACCCCACTTACATACCCTGTCACTCACTGAAACAGCCACTCACACACCCACTCACTCACCCATACAGCTCCTCACACACCCAGTCACTCACACATACAGTTACTAACACAGCCAGTCACTCACCCATACAGCCACTGGCACAAGCACTGACCTATGCTTGCAGACACTCACACAGTCACCTCACTCACCCACAGAGCCAGTCATGCATTCATTCACTTATTCACTGAAACACCTTGTAAGATACTTTCTTAGTCACTGATACAGTCTCAATGCACCCACTCACTTACATATGCAGTTACTCTCACACCAACTCACTCACCCATATAGCCACTGACATATTCACTCACTCACCAATGCAGCCAGTCACCCAACCACTAACTTACAAATACAGACACTCACATATCTACTCACTCACCCATGCAGCCAATTATACAGCCACTCACACATGCAGTTACTTACCCATACAGCTACTAACACACCCACTCCCCCACCCATACAGCCACCTATACAATCATTCATGCACCCATAGAGTCACTCACACACACACTCAGTCACCCATAAATCGCTCATGTACTCACTTACCCATACAGCCAATGGCACACCTACTCACTCACCCATAGATCCACTGACACATCTACTCAATCACCCATGTAGCTACTGATACACCCACTCACCCACCCATACAGTTACTCACACACCCTTTCACTCACACATAGAGCCACTCACATACCTACTCATTCACCCATACAGCCCTCTCATAACCACTCACTCATATATAGAGCCACTCACACACCTATTCACTCACCCCTACAGCCCCTCTCATAACCACTCACTCATATATAGAGCCACTCATACATCTACTCACTCACCCATAGAGCCACTGATATACCCACTAAATCACCCACACAGCAACTCACACACCCACTCACTCACTCATACAGTCACTCACACATCCTTTCACTCACCCATATAGCCACTAACACACACTAACTCACCAATAAAGCCATTCACACAGTCACTCACTCACCCACAGAGGCAGTCATGCATTCATTCACTTGCTCATCTATACATCACATCACGCACTCTCACTAACTCTTACAAGCAGTCACACACTCATTCACCCACTAATACTGCCCCTTACACACTCACTATCAAGCTCATACAGCAAATCATATACCCAGTCATTCACCTTTAAACCCAATCACTCACTCACACAGTCTGTCACACACTAAAATAGGCACTAATCAACCCAGTCACTCTCTCACACAGTCAGTCACTCACCTATATAGACAATTACATACCCAATGAGTCTCCCAAGCAGCCACTAACACACTCAGTCACACACTTATACAACCACTCCTCTTTATATACAGACATACAGTTTATCTTTTTAACTGTGAAAGGTGGTTCTGACAAGAACCTTTTCTTCTTTTTTTCTGGAACTGTGTTTTTTTTTGTTTTTCTAACCTTTTGTATTGTTTTGTATTTTGTGCCAAACAAAATGGAAACAGGGGGGAATTCTAACTAGAAACACAAAAACAGTGCAAAAACTGGAGTAAATTATAACAGAAATTAGCAGGTATGTTGCCTTGCTGCCTCCAGGATGACATCAACAGACTGCTCACCAGCTATCAGCGTAGTGTTGCAGTCAGGGCAATATGTTCAGATACACCTTAGTTCAGGAGAGATTTCTGATCAATATCTCTCTACTTCTGATGGCACTCTCACTCCAGGAACAGGTGGTTCAGCGCTGAATGTGAATGGCCCTTCTTCATCTCTCTCCTTCTGTGCCCTCTTCAAGTAATTCCTGTGGTAGGTTTTCAGGTGGTACAACATACTTGTACCACAGTAATACTTTTTGGCTCTTCCTCTTAAAAGTGTCTTGTTACACAAGCTGCTCTTCACAAACTTTGTGACTGTCTTTTATTCCCGGATGGGATTGTAAATAAATCCCAGGCAATACTTTGCTTTTTGAGGGCTGGTCCCTCATCTCCAGAGTCTTCCAGATGCTCCTCCTGCTCCTGCTACTCTGCCTGCTGTGACACCTCCTGCTGGTCACTGCCTCCTGTTGCCATTTTGGATGCTAAAAAATGACAAAGGAAAACCATAAGAAGAGTTCTTCACTAGTATTACAGGACAGCTCTAAAGAACAATCCAGAAATGAATTGGAAGATTCAAGAAGAGAGAGAAGGGTGAAAACCTCCTTTAAAAATTAATGACAACTGTCTTCTACAATCAAATCTCATTCTTCATAGTCACATGATCTTTGCGAATACCAACATCATCACAAATACCGTCCTTGTCGCAAAGACGTGAAATACAATTTGAAAGGTCTTTACATTAAAAATGATTACAAAAATAGAAATTTAAGTTTAAGCTACTAGTAAAAAGCTGGTGTCAAAATGTAAATACAATATGTGTATATACGTGTTTTACACTTTTTCCAAAACACGCGATCTTTGCGACTTTTTTACGAAAACGGAACATATGTATCACGACAATTTGCAATGAATTTGCAACGAATACACAACAAATAAAAAATGTATTAAAAAAAGCAATTATTAAACTACTGAAACAAATGACAAGGAGTGACATAGAGAAATACATAAATGGGTGGTCCATTATGTAGATGTAGTGTACAATATGCAGTAGACATTTGCACAATGACAAAATAGTAACTAATTTCCCAGTACAATGTAACGCAGATGAGTACACATTTTCCACAGAATTGTGGACTCTTCTTTGCAAAAATGAGATTTGATTAAGATCCTGATGTTCATTTCAGATAATTGAAACCTCAACAGGAAACACTTACAAATATAAACAAAGCAGGTGCCCCAGGTAAAGCTCTAATTGGATAAAATGGAAACAAATCTAACTTCCACTAATATTCCACATTGAATAATTACCTGAAATCCTTAACTGAAGTGAAAGCATAATAATTAAATTGGAGAAAAAATTGAACTTTAGTGAGTGTGACAAATTAATTCTTTAAGGACATCTTCTTGTAAGAGCAGAGAGCATGGTTATATCCTTTAAATTCACTAAGTATTGGAAATGTGCAAAAACCATAGCACCACTCACAAACCCATCCAAGTCAGCACTCACACTGCCACTCACAGACACACAGGCTCCGACACAACCAGTAACAAACCCACACAGGCACTTACTGAGTGACTCACAGACCCACTCACGTACTAATAGAACACCTCAAAAGCCACTGACACACTAACACTCCCATTCACAGACCCACACACACACACTCATACACACACAAACAGGCCCAAACAGGTGCTCACACATCTACTGTGAAACATTACAGATTACAGTTATGAAAAAGATTTTAGAAAAAATTTAGAAAACTGAAGTTGACAGGCTCAGATTTCACTCGTACAAAACCAGAAAAATTCAGCAGTTATAGTTACCTCAACTAACTATAACTTATGCCCCCTCAATGCATTGCTTATGACTTCACATACTGCATCACTCATGACTTGGTCAGTGACATCACTGATAACATCACTGATGACATCTCAAATGACATTACAGAACCACTCACACACCCACTTACACCCACATAGAGCCTTCCATGCAACCACTCTCAACCCCATACAACCCCTCACATACCCATTCACAGACTCATATCAGTACAAACCTAATTAAGCACTCATCCATAGAGCCACTCACACATCCACTCACTCATATAGCCACTCACACAAACACTAACTCACCCATACAATGCCTCCTGGTGCACTGCTGGCTGGGGAATGAAGTCTCCTTGGCTCCAGAGTGTTCTTGGGGGCCGACTACCTCTCCTGTTATCTTCAGTAAGTCCCACACAGTTGGATTGCTGAGAGGTCTTTGGAGGCTACGCCCCCTTTTTCCACCACTCTGCAAATGTGCCTCCTGGTGCACTACTTGTATATAGTATATATATTCACTGAAAAAAACAAAGGTTAAAGTAGTGTGTTACTTAGCTGAATATGTCAGTGACAATATTACATTAACAGTTGAACTAAAAAAAACTATATAAATTCATCAGTTATATTTCAACCTGGGTGGTGAACATCGCTCCATTCGTGGAGTTTTCTGCACCCCAGGCTCCGCGGACCTTGCAAAGTGCAGAAACTTCTGCGTAGTGGAGTTTTTTCCCCGCTCGCGCTCGCCAAGGGTAAGTTGGCGATTGCGAGCTTCTGCTCGGGTACAATTTCTACCCGAGTGGCAGGAATATCAGTGTGAACAGCAGTTCACGCCACACTCCGCCGCTTGCTGAACTCCACTGAGTATTTTTGTAACTTCGCTGAGTTCCCCGTAGAGAAAATCCGCAAACTCCGCCCAGGCCTAGTTATATTTAGCAGAGGTAACTATAAGACCTCGCCATGCACTGCTTATGACTTCACATAGTACATCACTCATGACATGTTCTATGGCATAATTTCATAGTACATCACTCATGAAATCTCAAATGACATATATATATATCAGATATATTTTTTTTTAACTAAAAAATTAAGGTTAAAGTGACTTTATAGTAAGGTGAAGATTTCAGTGAAAATATGACGTTTTAAACTCACCAGTTATAGTTATCGCTAGTAACTATAAATTGTGTCCTAAAGTAACTGTAACTCGTGCTCCCACCATGAATATGCATTTCGCCCAGGAGAATGGGGTCTTCATGGCCCAGAGTGGCTAAGGGAAGAAGGCCCCACTCAGGAATCCCTCTCCATATATTTAAATAAACATCCCGGGCCCACCCCAGGCCTCAAATAACTTAGATTAATAATGCTGGATGGCTTTTTGTTTTTAAAGCTTCAAATCCTGTGGGATCACAGCTTTTAAACATTTGTTTTGTTTTAGCCCCAGGAGAGGCCCCTCTGGGACCCTGCCCCCTTATATCTTTTTCTGAAAAGAAACTCATGACAGGGGACTAATATTCCGGTCCTGTAATGGTTGCCTGCAACATTTTATCACATGTTGCAGGCAGCCAGAGTGCTCACAGAGCAAGTTGGCCAAGAGACAAATAGTACCCTAGGCCAATCAGAATGCTCTATTTTTTAAAATTGGTTTCAAGGGACTCTCACAAACTAAAACTACTAAATGGATCTACACCAAAAGCACACTTTCTGGACCAAGATCTAGCTTTCTGCCAAATGTGGTATGGTTCCATTCAGCAGTTTTTGCGGTAGTGCTGACTAAAAAAGTGTATGGACAATGCATGAGGATTTTGCTCTTTAGGACCCCTTCAAAAGTACTTTCAAAAGAATTTTATTCGGTTATCATAACCATCAAAGCATACAATGATAAAAGTACATGCAAAACACAATATAAAGCACAATTTGAATATAAGATAAAAATTCTTAAAATGTAATTATTAATAAGTGATTGTGCGAAGGAACTTTTTGTAGAACAACCATGGAGTAGTCTCCAGTGGTCTAAATAAACAGACACTTTGTTGGCAGGTGTACATATGAGCTGTGTGGACTGAGAAAAAATATGAGACTTCCCATTGTAATATAAAACAATGCATATTGAAACAAATGATCAGCCAATCTAAAAAAGGTACCATTGCAAAACTAGATAAAGTGCAAAATCAGGTAAATACAGTAGTTTTTTTTGTCAAAATCTGTTTATTGAATTTTATTCAAAGGTTACAAACATTTTGTAAAAACCATACGCGTTCAATCCCTTTTCACAGGAGCATAATACATGCAGTAGATAGCTATAGTACAGGCACAGTTTCGTAACAAGTAATACAGTAGTTTTTAAAGGTATGGCAGTGAAGAATCTGAAATTGCAATATTTTTGAAAGCGCAAAGTATCAAGTTTACTCCCGAAACCTAGCCCAGAACAGTACTGGAATGGATTTTTGTATGTTATAACACAATGTTCGCTGGACCAATTATGAAAAAAAATTAATGCACTTGTTCCATACATTTATCAAGAAGCGAATGACAGCAAATTCAATTGGGACTGAAGTATCAGTTTTCAAAATTCTCTGGGCAACTAAATAGTAGGTCACCCCCAGGATCAAACACACTGGACGTATACACTTGCGGCTTGAGCCAAGATATTTTGAGCAGAAGAACAAAATGTGTTCCTCTGTCTCAGAAACCAAACCACAGACTGGGCATAGGCCATAGGACTGATATAAACTTGAGCCAAGGGACCTTCATAGCATTATTCATATTCCCCAATTCTCCAAGAGAATCCCTATATTCAATTAGCTCCGGCATGGACCAAAGATGTATCCGTATACTAGGGACTTCATTTTTGCCACATCAGAGATTCTATTATTACCTAAATTGAAAAAAAGAAAGATGGTGGAGTGCTGACCGGGACAAAAATAAGCAATGTTACAAAGTTATTATCTGCTATAGCCAACTTATGGATATCAACACAGCCCTAACCTTCAGCTCCAAAAAGCATTTCACTGTGTGCTTTAGCATGGTACGCTTCGAGAGTGGGGAATATTGAATGGGAGCATGTTCTCTTGTGCAATCAAAGAATTGCTTTAGATCTATGCTGTATTAACAGTGTACTCTTATTGAGTTGTTGTTACCACTTGAACTTATTGGATAAGTTAACTCCCAATGAATCGATACAGGAGGCCCTTTCCAGAAATTCATTATCAACCCTTGCTACACAATTCCTAGGAGTCCCAAAAATCATGTATTTTGTTTTTGATGCATTCAACTCAAGGCCTCTGGCTTTATAATATATATATAAAATTGTCAATAGCATTCTGAAGTCCCATATGGGGCTTAGAAATAAGATGTGAACCTTCTGCAAAAGATGTATGGGCACTTTCTTACCACTTAGGACAATTGAATCATTCTTGCAGGTCATAAGTTCATTCTGTACATCGTTAATACACAGAGGAAACGGGGACAAGAACACACCCCTGGTGTACACCACGTGAGATGGAAATATGGTCAGTCAATTCGCCCTTACTACCCCCAGCGGATCTGAGCATAATTCTTTTCATGTAATCTTGCAATAAGGTTGATCAAGTTCCCTGGAGCTCGCATTTCAACAAAAATGCTCCAAAGATTCTCATGACGGACAAGGTCAATTGCAGCTCACAAATCTACAAAAGCCACATATAATCTTTGTTTGTTCAGCAGTGTGCACTTCCAATACAGAAGGGAAAATTGAAAACCTGATTGGAAGTACTAGTTTTGGTGCGAAAGCCAGCATGGAGTGGAACCAGATGTGTTCTTCTTCAATCCAGTTTAACAGCTTGCAAGGGACTTGCCTTGCTCTGTAAATTTTCTATAAAGCTTACAGGCCTATAGTTGGATGTGCTTCAGGCATTGCCCTTCTTATCAACGGGACTTTTCTATGGCCCCCTGCAGGACCCAAGAACTTCTCCCCCAGCTGAAATGGCATTTGATAGAAGATTAACATAACCAATCCAAACTTGGGGCTCTCATTTGATCATATCACCAGGTATTTTATCAGGGTCGGTTTTAGCCAGCTGAGAGCAGTGGAGGTTTCCTCTAAACTAAAATATATAATGCTACCCTCCCCTGCATTTAGTGTATCCTTAATGGGAGTTCCAATACTTAACCTAGGGAGCAAGTCATCATGTTTCTCTTGAGCACAAAGCGTTGAAAGGTGGGCAACCCACCTTTCTGGCTTAATATTATGGTGGATTGTGTTTGCGCTGTCAATGCTTCCATGAGATATCTCTGCACAAATGCACCTTGTGACGGCAGACCTTAGTGCTTTTGTTTGGCTAATTTGCGCTCAGGGTTGAACCATTTTACCTCCTTAGCATGAGATGTTTGCTTAAGATCAGCTTTTTTATAAAATATGTTTTTAGTCTGCTAAAAAACTGTTCATGGATATCTAAAAAAGTGACTACCATGGCAGGAAGACCTTCATAGTCAGGAGAAAAAGCCACAAACAGACCCTATATCTCTGAATGTAATATTGTCGCGTGAGAGGCTCTTTTGAAGTTGGGTGCCCTTTCATAATCTGAGTGAGTCTGTCCATTACAAGCCCTTGGCCCCTATCAACAGTCATAGAGGCTAGTTGAAAAGCAGCAGGATGTAGCCTTACAGCTAGAGCGGTCGACCTCGAAGATGGGGAACCTGGTTTGAGTCTCGGCAACGAGGCTCAACATCCTGTGAATCTGGGCAAATCACATAATCCCCCCATGCCTAACAAAAATGAATGTGTCCATCTGTAATGAAACTGGTGCTCATGTAAAGCCCTCTGATACCTGATATCTTCGGGTCTAGTTTGCGCTATATAAAGCGCAAAAAAAAATGCTGACATTTACCTGTTAAATCAGTAATATTCCATTGTTCATCCTCCTGTTCTATTAGCATGCTAATATAAGGTGAGGGTTCAAAAGATACATTAAAATCTCCTGCTACTATTGCATGTTGTTGGTGTAATTCAATTAATTCATCTAAGAGAACCAAAACAGGTGAGTTGTTACTGTCAGGTACTGACCTCTCATAAGCATACCATATTCAAACCAGAGGGGAACTTGAGGGAGATCCCGACTAAAAAATCAGGGGACTCAATTATCAATAATGTATGTGAACACTGAAGATTATTTTTTACTATGATTAACAACCCACCAGCTATCTATCTGCCCAAATTTCCTTGGGGGCTTAGCTTCCACACGATATGAAATGAAACCATTGATAAACATCTTATTCTCTGCCCAGGTTTCTTGGAACATTCAAATGTCATTGTCACCTATGTAAGAAATCCGTTCAGTGTCAGTTAATTTGAGATTAATTGCTGCCAAGTTCCATTAAATCATAGAAAAAACAACTTGTGGACTGCATTTATCTTTTGAATAGTGGTCTTCAGCCAATTGCACATTCGGTACCACTCCGGACCCACTTGCGTTAACACTATGCTTCTCCACTTGTAACTTCGAGTTATCATACCCAACTATGCCTGCATTTCCAACTAAGATTGCAGTTTTTAACCCAGTACAGTCAGCTAATACAGCAGACTGTGCTTACTGGCCCAGTCAATCCATTGAGTTCAAGATAGATGCCTCTGGTCCTGCAGCAGATTCAAGCACTTGAAGATTCAGGTTAAAGAGATGCTTCAGGTTGTCAGAGATTAACAGAGTGGTTGGAAGAGACAGTTTTAGCCTAATTTTGGATTTGGTAGCCCCACAACATGGCAAGTACGAAGTTTGAAATGTATAAGGCCTTCAACCAGCATCTTCTTTTTTAATGACACAAGAATATAATCAATGACTAATGAACGTGCATTGCACCATGTAGCGTATTCAATATCGGACCTTACTATAGAAAGATACTTATGCTTTGCCCTATTCCAATGCATGACTTTGTTAATCAAAGACTCATTGTCCTCAAAAGATCCACAAGCTGATTTGGGTACCAGAGTCAGGTAGGTTACCCTTACCAGGATTATTGCCATGGTCAGTATGGGGTGATTTCCCTGGAGAGTGCAAATGATCCCAGTCTGAATGCCTAGTAGCAAAAGATTCTCTTGCCCCTATAGTAGGTTGAGCAATAGGTTGATCAGTACAATTTGCAGAGGGGAGTCTTGAGCTATGCGTGTGGTCAAGTAGCCTAGCAATTGGAATAAGGGATTTGCTGTTGGTCAGATTCTGCTGTGGGCACAGGACTTTCTTCTGTTGGTCCAGACTCTGGATGGCCTTAAGGCCCAAAGGGAACGGTTGATTTATGGTAGCATAATCCAAGCCATGAGCACAAGGATGAAGTTGCATCAGAGCCAAGGGACCAAGGGACTCCCTTATAAGGAGAATGATTCCACTTTGGAACACTGTTGCGGCCCCACAATCTCCAGCCCACAGGAACATTTGCAGCGACAAATACTGAAGGGACCGCTTTGCATATTCTTGAATCGTTCAGTTGGTGAAATGGTTCAATATTTTAAGTTGTCCAGCTTGATATGCCATGAAAGAGAATTGTCAGTGTCTGTGTGTACCTCGGGAGTGTTAGTTAAATTTGTAGAAGCACTATTTATTGTGGGTACACACAGGGCTGAAAACTGTGTCATAAGTGCAGCAGGAAGCTGGCAATTTGACTCGATAGTGGTTAAAGGACAGACACTGTTAGAGCAGGGAACACTAGGGACAATATGAATTTTGGGGGACAGCGGGAGCCGGTTCGACATTCTCACAGGTAAAGGTTCCTCTGATTACTCTGGTTTCCAATTATCTTCACTCACAGGGACTTCAGAAGCACTTAGGGTATCCGAACCAGCTTTGTGCAGACTGCCTTTGCTTCTACAAGCACCATTAAATGTACTCTTGTTCTTGTTTTTCCTAAACATGCCTGGTACTTTTGCTGCATTTGTTTTGTCACTGATATTGATTGCTTTGATTGTCTCAACCTCCTCGATTAGATGGTCAATATGGTCCAAAGTACGGTCTCTGCCAGCATCGGTAAGGGGGCCAGAACCACCGCCAGTAAGATTTCTAGATTTTTTAGAATTTACTAGGATTTTGGAAGATTCGAGCGCTTTCCGTTTGCCCATTTTTGGAATCACTAGTATGCCTGTACGTGACATGCGATAAAGCCTTCCAATAAGAAATGGTAGAGGTCCAAAACAAATATACCGGCAGCAAAAGTTCTAAAAAAAAGTAAACTTACAGAGTCCCAGCAAGCAGTGTCCAGCAGATCTGGAGTGTAAGAAGGTGGGCCCAGCCTGGCCTCTTATGCCCGGGCGTGGCTCGCACGTGTCCCGTGGGTGAAGGAGAGCCACAATATAGCGGTGTAGCTGTAGTGGCAGTGGTGGGATACAGCAGACGGCCCCTCCTCCTCCTGGAGGCATAGGAATTGTGGGTCAGTGATTCCCTTATGGCAGCCCAGCAACAAATAAACACTGTGACCTGTGCCATGGGTGATGGAGGGGCGCTTTATAGAGCTGTGGCTATAGTGGCAGCAGCGGGAAACAGCAGGTGGCCCCTCCTCCCCCTGAAGGAACAGCATTTGTGAGACAGCGAGTTCCTTATGGCAGACCAGAAGTGTAAACCACATGACCCGCACTGCAGGTGATGGTGAGGTGCTGTTTGGCACTGTAGCTGTAGTGGCAACTGCAGGAAACCGCAAGTGGCCCCTCCTCCTCCTAGAGGCACAGGAATTGTGGGACAGTGCGTCCCTTATGGCAGTCAAACAATAAGTAAACAACGTGACCCAGTGGTGGTGACGCTAGATGTGGTGGCAGACAATTTTAGGACTCAGTCCCATGTCCTTCAAAAATATATATTTTTTAAAAACATATAGAGGGTGGGGTAGGAATACAAAGGGCATATTCCCCTCCCCAAGGCCAAAAAATTAATAGTTTTTTTTAGCAGTACTGTAGATCCGCAGTCCTGTCAAAAAAAGGCCTCTGAAAAAATAAGGCCTCTTTGATCTCTGTAGTTGATCCCTATATATCTACACCCATATGTACATACATGTAATAATATTTCCATGGTCAAGCATACACCTATATGTTATGCATAATTATACACAGGGTGGTTGTATTTATTTATTTCATTTTTAAATTTCCCTTACAGATACCTTTCCTATAATCATCTTTCCACACTTATCTACTCATATTTTATTCATAGAGAATGACATACTTATATCCTTAATCCATTTTTTCAGGAGGTGTGAACCGATGTTCATAAACACATGCATACCAAAACATTTCTGTATAGTTTTGATGTCTTGTTCATACTATTGTTGTGCAATCTTGACTTGTCAGCATAGTGGCCATGTAGGGAAGAGCCAATTCTTGACTAATGTGCTGATGCTGAGATGGTTGTCAGTGAATCTTATGTTTGAAAGTAAGGAATTCCATTATTTGGCTGCTTAGACAGAGAAATATGTTCCAACCGTACTTTTTTCTTTTATGCTGCGATTTTGAGGCGGTTGTTCCTTGTTGTGTATATGTAGTGATTTTCTTCCTGATGAAATTGGTCCTTTGCCATGTATTGCTTTATGGTTGAAACAAAACACATTGAAGATATGCACTTGTGGCTTTACATGTAGGAGTATTCTGCCAGCAGAGTTCTGAAACTTCTGTCATCTCATAGTTTATATAGGTGAGCCATGCAAGTTTTGATAAGATAAGGGAGATTGTCACTTGTATATTCTTGGGGAATACTAGGTCCGTGAAGATGCATTTTAGGGTTTTCATTGAATGAAAGCTTGATCTGGCTACCTTATCCATTAATTGACAGCTTGGAGTCCAAAGTAATTCAGAGGTTTCTTTTTTTCATAGATATTTTTGGTGGTGGTCCCAGATCATCAGGCAAGGCTCAGAGAGGGTCATATGGTTTCCAGTCCCCACAGGAGAGTATTTCAGTTTTGTGCACATTCAGTTTGAGGTGGCTCTGTCATTCACTGATCAACGGCACGGAGGCAACTGAAGATTTCAGAGCTTCTAATGTCCTTGGCCCTTTACAATTTAAGAAGTATCTGCATGCCTTCTGCACAGTTATCGCAGGTGAACTGAACATCATTGGTCATTCCAGGAAATGTTTTCATGTAGATTTTGAAAAGGGTTGTATGATAGAGGCACACATGGCTAAATCACGCATCATCCTAAAGTTAATTTGTAAGTCTGGGAGCAAGGGGGAAAGAACCACAAGAATAAGAGAAGGGCTCCCACACAACCTATATGCTTTCTCTATAGGCTCACTAGAGCTCTATGGGCAGCCCATTACTGGACGTGACAAGACATACAACTAATTGAGTTTTTTTTTTGTCATTTTATTATATTTGTAAATTCATTCTTATTTTTTACATTTCTCTGATTGTACAAAAATTAAAAACTTTTATGAAGCCACAAGAAATTCATTAGTGTAAAGATACATTTATTCCACTTGGAAATACATGTCACAATTATTTTAGTGCATTGTCAAAGTTTGAAAAAGGTACATATATATTGAATCATTTGATGTGTCCCGTGACTCAACCACACAGCTATCTAACCTCTCACACACCACCACACTAACACTCTCTCATCACATACATGGCCTACCCAGCCTAAAATAGCATACACCAATGCTAATCATGCAGAGAACACTTCAAGGGATATCTGCCATCGTGTTGCAAGCTGGGGTTTCACAACAACTAGGTCAACACATGTTTCGGTGGAGATTTTGATTTACGTCCACCTTCATCAGGACCACCCTTTTATGTATTTAAAGGTGAGTGGTAGGGGAATCATAAAGATCTATGATACTTCTTTGGGATGCCAATGGGGGCTTACAAGAGTGAGAGGATGTATCCAACATGTCACTCATAGGACTAAAATTTTAGTAAAAGGTTAGCATGAGGAGTTCATCGAACTAATGGTAATCTTATCCACACGGGAACAAAACTCCGGCTCTAAGATAGCTTCAATGTTATCGACTGTGTTATTACAGGCCGTGCACTTTATGAGCCATGCACTAATGCCCAAACTATTTCTGCAATGTATCTTTTTCGGATAAAAGACCTTTGAGGGCACATTCCAAATGAGTGGGGAATGTGAATGCAGCAATAGCTGCAATATTACCGGCTGAGTAATTGTGGTCGGTGCATGGAGTATGACATATGCATATGCCCGAATTTATTCTCTCAATGTATCAATGGAGGACCTCGATCCGGCCACATCCTGTATCAAGCGCATCTTTCACAACATCGCATGCCTCTACCATGCAGCCCGAACCATGAATGCGTGGTTAACCATGCATTCCTTTATCAAGGTGTTTGTCTTTACCATGCAATTTTGTGGTAAAGGCATGAATGGTAAAGGGTATGTGTGGCTAAGGTTGCCACTACACCAATCCCCTCCCCCACCCTAAGCTACGAACCCCCTGCCTGCCCCCCCACCCTGAGGCCCAAAACCTTCCCTGAAAACTACCCATTCCCCTCCCCCTGCCCTGAGGCCTAAAACCCTGCCCCTTAACATACACTACCCCTACCCCCCAGCCCTGCAAACTACCCAGACCCTCACCCAGCCCTGAAAACTACCCGACCCCCCCAGCCCTGAAAACTACCCCCAGCATTGAAAACTACCCCCCCAGCCTATCCCCACTTACCTCACTGCGACCTCTGGCTCTCTTCCTGGCAAGGTCTTTCTGCTTCCACCCAGCAGCAGCCAGCAGCTAGGCCGTGCACTGGCTTAACCACCCATATGCGCAGTTAAGGCATATGCGTGGTTAAGGCAAGCATGGCTATGCTTGTGATGTTGGAACACGTGTGGCTGAGGCCATGGTGTTCCGACTGTTTCCCATTTAAAAGCATAGGTGAGATGATAAAACTTTGAAGGACTCTTGTTTTTGTGCTGTAAGGTTTGGATGAGAAGGGAGGAATATGTATGACATTTATTCTATTGTATAAGTAGAATGTGATCCAATCAGGAGTGGTGCCCTCTATGCCAGACTTTGTTGAGAATTTGGATTAGTGTGTCATGATCGACTTAGGCAAAGGCAGCTGAAAGGTCAAAGAGAATTAGGGCAGCAACCCTATTGAGGTCTACAGAGTTTTTAAGATCATCCCAGATAACAATTAGGGCAGATTCAGTGCCTCTTCTTGGATGGAGTACTGTTTGAAAGTTTTATTCAATGGATTGTGACATGGCAAAAGCTGCTTTTTCTGTAAGTTTGTCCAGGAATGGTCCTTTTGCTATAGGTCTGTAGTTGTTGGGGTCTTGAGGGTCCAGGTTTTTTTTAATAACAGGTATATGTATGTCTTTTTTAAGCATATGGCTGGGTCCAAACTGGGGTGGCGTAGTGGGCAAAAGAACGATGGATTTAACCCAGATCTTTTGACTGGGGGAGAATGTTTGCATTGTCAGCATTCCGTCCATCATTTGTTTGCTGTAACACTTTTCGCCCTAAGTGGGATGGGTATGCCCAGACGTGGGTCCCTTGCTCACTGTGCTACTGGATTCAAGCTAGCCTGGCTGAAGAAGGGTGACATACCCTGAAACCGGTCCCAGGATGCTTGTTTCTGGTCCAGGGAGGACCTGGCCTGGCAGTTTGGTCTGGACTGTTCCCTTGAGGCACAGGGTCAAGACTGATTTGCATATGGCTGGGTCCAAACTGGGGTGGCGTAGTGGGCAAAAGAACGATGGATTTAACCCAGATCTTTTGACTGGGGGAGAATGTTTGCATTGTCAGCATTCCGTCCATCATTTGTTTGCTGTAACACATTGCAGAGTGCAAGAGCAGTGCAAATTGCTCGAACTTGACGGTGCCCTCACCATTTGTGGCAGAGTCAAATGCACTACATCTACTATGTTATGTTATGTTATATTATTTTATATTACAGTAATTTATAACATGCGCGGCTACTCAAAGAGTGTCCGGCGCGATCCAGTGGGGAGTGAAAAAAAGAGAGGTTAGATGAAAAGAAGAGTCTTCAGTCTTTTCCTGAAGAGTTTGGGGTCCTGAATACTGCGGAGATCCAGGGGAAGCAGATTCCAAGCAGAGGCTGCCATAAAGGCAAGAGATCTTCCTCCAATTCTTATGAGCCAAAAACGTGGGACAGGAGCAAGAAGCTGTGTCGCAGAATGCAGCTGTCTTGCCGGAACGTAAAACCTGAAGCGCTTATTCAAATAGGCCGGACCATGTCCATACAGGGCTGAGAGAGCCAGGACAAGGGCTTTGAACTTGACTCTTTGTATCACAGGTAACTAATGGAGATCCCGTAAGTGTTGCCTTATGCTGGTTCTTATAGGGATGGTAAGAAGGGTCCTAGCTGCTGCATTTTGGACAACCTGCAGTCTGTTCAAAAGGTAGCCCGGAAGGCCTACATACAGGGCATTGGCATAGTCAATGCATGAGAGAATCAAAGCCCGGGTAACCGTTTCCCTGGCTGGCCTAGGGAGAAGTGGTACAAATTTCCTCAGGGATTTCAGTGTGCCAAAGCACTGCCCAGCAAGCTTCGTTATCTGAGTGGAGAAGACTAGCCCGCACTTTCCCATGCCTGATGCCACCAAGACAGGATTCTGACCTCCTACTAGGCAGAGTGATCACTCTCCTGGAGTCACGAACAAAGGCTTTGGCAGGAAGGAGGTCACATTTCCTTACACCCAAGCAGGCCAGTGAAGTGGCACATCAAGTCGATGAGCTTCAAAGCTGCACAACCTCTGATGTGCATCTTGGTGTCCCCCTGAGGAAGACACAACCCTCTCCTTGATCCAGGTGCAGTTGCACCCGGGCAAGGCAGGAAACTAGATATGCAGGAGGTATGCACCTCCAGCAAGGCTAGCCACACCTCCAGGGTGGGCAGCCTGATCTGTACACCTAAAATAGAATTCTGCCATCTTTATGAGGCCAGAAATAGTGGGTTCTGGGTAGAAAATGTGACCTAAACATCGAATGTGGTCCCCTAAGGGGCGGATTAGCTGCAGGGACTAGCTGCTCATTGGCTACTAGCTCCCACACCCCTAACTCTCCTAAATCTAGGATTTACGAGACCCCCCTGACACCTGAACCTCAGATCTGTACATCTTACTTCAAGGAAGGACTAAAAGGAGACCTGTGTCACCGACAACAGGACTTTGCCCTCAGCACCAAAGCAAAAGAGGAATACTCTGTCTCTGTGGCAACAGACTTGGAACTGCATGAACAACCCTTGTCCTTGGGTACAACTTGGCACCCCTGAAGACAGAAACCCCGGTGAAAGCCAGAAACACACTCAGTCTCCGCTGGACTAGTGGCACTAGTCCTCTGCAAATTGCAGGTAAAAAAACTCACAGGATCCAAACAATCGCTGGCCATGGGGCCCTCCATGGGATCTCCCAAATCCAGGTAGTCCAGTGCATTTTGGGAGTTTTAGTCTTGCCTTATCCGAAGTTTCAGGCCGCTATGTCACTACCCAGGATCCTGTGAAACTCCAGAAGATTTTCGCTGTGCTTACCACTACCAAGGCTTGTTGGTCACCAATCCGGTAACCGACCTTCTATACTCAAAGCTACTGTATCTACAGGGAACACAGTGCAACCATCATCCAACATCAGTAATCAGTAAATCAGTAAATTTTTATTTGATTCAGACCTCAACTGAGATCAACAAATACAAGGATAAAATTGTTATTATTAAATTTAAAGTGATTATATGATAAAACTTTTGCTTGTAAAACACACTATAAAATGGAGCAGTAACAATATTCTATCGCCTACCTGTACAACATTTTGCTTTTAAAACACACTATAAAATGGGGCATAACAATGTTCTATCGCCTACCCATACAACATTCTATAAAGATAAGATAAAAACTTCTGATTAGGTGTTTTAACTTTAGAACAGCTTTAGAAAACTTTTTAAAAACTTATACAGGTTATGGCAAACAAATTCATTTACTGGAGAGTTACACAACATAATTAAATCTTGGGCCAAGAGTGCATTATACTTTAATTGAATTGGAATTATATAACGATGTCGTGCCGCTACTACACTCGCATTAGGACAGATTAGTAAAATGTGAAGCAAATCTTGTCGGCCACCTTTGCATAACTCACATATGCCTCTGGGATTATTTGTACCTTCCCAGCTAGCTAAGAATGTTGCTAAAGGGAGTATACCCAAACGTAAGAGTAGGATACAACGCCTTACCCCGTGCTCTAGTTGAAAACGTAAATAGGGAGCATAGGATTTAAATTCTATGTTTTCTGCAAACAGTTTATAATGCTTCAATTGAATGCAATGCTCTTTATCCAATTCATAACTGATTCTAGGGGCCAAATGTTTTAAAAACAATTTCAAGTGTGCTGGAGACCACTCCTGTAGGAGTACGACAGTGCATTGAGAAACCTCAAAGGCTTTTTCCAAATTCCTATTAAAAGTATACCTAGACGCTTCCTCTCTAAAAGTCTCCAGTTTTAACAGATGCCTTAAGGTGTCTGGCGCTGCATGTAATAAGTTGTATGCCCACCTGATGATATTTGCAATTACTCTAGCAAAGATTCCCGTTACCGATAGCTCGAGACGTTGTGCTTGGACTGGTACCGAATGCGACACTTTTAACAATTTTCGGAGTATGGTTCCTTCCTTTACTTTTATAGATTGCCATGTTTTAATTTGTGTGAATTCCATGGCATATGATAAAATCGGAGGGATTTTCATACCATAAACCTCCAACATTGGTGTGAAATGTCTATTTCCCGTAGAGAGGTACAGTCTCTGTAAAGCCCCAATGTGGGATTCTGCCTTCCGACTTAAGTGTTGGAGGTGGGCTGTATCTTGTAAATTAGAAGTAAAAATATGGCCCAAATAAACATACTCTTTTACTGTCTCAATCGGTTCACCTCCTAACGACCATGTATAAGGTAAAGCCTTCCTTCTGCCACTGAAAGGGAGTGCTTTAGTTTTAGTAATGTTTGGCACCAGAAAATTTTCAATTGCGTAATGATTTAATTCATTGAGGGTTCTTTGCAAGCCTATCGGGGTTTGGTCGAGTATAACGATATCGTCGGCATACATTAAACACAGTATATCAACTTGTGCTAATTTAGGAGGGTAATTTTTAATTAGAGAAAGACGCCCTGGTAGATCGCTAATATAGATGGAGAATAATAGGGGACCTAATAAGCATCCCTGTTTCAGCCCATTCCGCGAAGGGATAGGATTGGTTAGACCTTTTTCTCCCCCCATTTGGACTCTGCACCATGTTGATGTGTGAAGGGAGATTATTATTGTTAAAAGCTCTTTAGGAATCCCCATATTCGCCAATTTTCTCCATAGAGTCAGTCTATCTACGCTATCGAATGCAGTCGAAAAATCAATAAAAGCACAATATAGAATTTGAGCATTTAACATAACAAACTTATGAAGCACTGTTTGGAACACAGCAATATTGTCCAATGTAGAATGCTTTGGGCGAAACCCAGCCTGATACATGGGGATCACTTTTCTCGAAAAAGCCCAGTCTTTTAAGTGTTCCAAAATGCAAGCAGCGAAGATCTTACCAGTGGCGTCGAGGAGGGCTATTTGTCTATATTTTGCAGGATTCGTTCTTGCGCCTTTTTTTAGGAGAGGAACCACCACACTCCCCCGCCAAGATTCTGGTATTTTCCCACTTTTCAAGCAATGTTGGAAGAGTGGGGCTAAGAATTACCCCAGTCGTCAGCGTTTTTTGTAGAACTTTAATCGGGATCTTATCTGGTCCCATCGCTGCTGATGACCTGGCAGAGGATATCAGAATAGAGATTTGTGCGGCAGAAATTTTCATTGGTTCCTGTTCAGATTGGTTCTTCAATACTTGATCCAGTCTGGGGAAGATGGGATGCTGATGATTAGATTTATAAAGCCTTAGAATATACTTTTCCCAGTCAGATGATGATATTGGAGTCGCTTGAGCAGTTTTTCGTATCCCCATCTGTGCAGAGATTATGTTCCAGAAAGATTTATTATTTTTGTGTTTTACTGCTAATTGGATGTCGACCCAGACACGATTTCTTAGAGCTTGTTTTTCTTTCTCCTTTTTCCGTTGGTGCAGTTTTTTCAGTTTCCTTATTTCTCCTTGTCTTATCGCACAGAAAGAGCGAAATTGAATTCTAGTCAATTTATTTAGTTGTCGAGAATTATTATCCACATGTTTTCCCATTTTACATGTTTTAACATTTTCGCGTCTCCCAGCGTTTCCTTGGAGAGAGGCAACTACCGACTGTATAGTAGCTTCAAATCTGTTTATAGGATTGCCTACTTTACAAGCAGATGTTAACAGATCTTGGGAGATTGTATGATTTATTTTACTTATTGTTTTGGCGTTCCAATGAATCCTTCCTGTTTTGTGATCTACAACTGCTCGCCCTTCATAAGAACGGAGTGACCACGGAGAAGTATACTGAGTATAGACGTCAATTTCTACGGAAAGTGATGCATGATCACTTTCATGGGTATATTGAGTAGAAAGCGATTGGACCTTCGGAAATAGGCCTAAACTACAGATAAAATAATCTGTGATTGAGGACTTAGTTGGACCCAGTCTGGTGTATGCCGCCGGAATATCACCATCTATTCTCCTGTTTATTTCAACGCCATTAATTGCTTCAATAGATGACAAAAGCATTTTCCCTCTTTTATCTGCTTTTATTTTATCGGGGAAGATGGGAGTTGGTATTGAACAGGCTACTTCTTGTGGAGGTATCCCCTATTATTGATTAGCGTATTAGAAATCTTTCCATTGAAGTCCCCAGCCATTATCATCATAGGATATCCCCTTACTTCTAGGATTGATTCGATTTCCTTGAATGCTTTGGTCAAGATTTGATCTTTTGTGGTTCCTGGTGGGAAATATACATTAAAAAGTAAGAGATTAGATGAAGGCTCCTTTCTTTCTTTCTGGCACTTAATGCTAATACATTGGACATTAGGGAGCGAAAGCTCAATTTCTTCCGGGTCCCAATCTATCTCTTCTCTCAGTAGGATTGCTAGGCCTCCTTTTGCATGTCCTCTTCTAGAGGCCTCTGCTGCTTTAACAAACACAAAGTATTCTTTTTGAGAGAAAGTTGTCAAGGACCATGGGGCATATTAGCAAGACCCACGTTAAAATTATCGCCGTTTTAGCGGCAGGAAACTGCCGCTAAAACGGCGATAATGGGCTTGCTAATATGCGTTATGGAATTCAATAGAAGCCCAGGTTAGATGTCCTGCACATCTAACCTGGGCTTCTATTGAATTCTATAGCACATATTAGCAAGCCCATTATCGCCGTTTTAGCGGCAGTTTCCTGCCGCTAAAACGGCGATAATTTTAACGTGGGTCTTGCTAATATGCCCCCATGTTTCTTGCAGTAACACAATAGAGGGAGAATATTCCAGAATAGAAAGCATTTTGTCAGTAGTCTTTCCCGCAATGTTCCATGATACTATTGAATGGCTATCGCTAAAAAGGCAATTTCAAATCCTTGCCCAGCTTATTCCTGTTCAGCGATCCCGCTATCCAGGCCCAGGAATTTTCATCCGGTAACTGCTTTTGTCTTGAGTCAGTTCCATTGCAGAATCGCCGTACTCCATCTTTTATAGAGATCTGCAGAGGGATGTCTTGCACATTCTTCCTTTCTTTACTTTCCCTACTCTGCTGGTTAAGATTATTGTTAGTGATGCCTATTATTTCTTTAGCATCCCTCATCTGGTCACATGCGGAGCTGGCCTTTTTAACCATGGCGATATCAAAACCGTTTTTATGAAGAATGTCTTGTTCTTTAATTATAATAGCTGGAACTACATTTGACCAGAACTCTACGCGAGCCACTGAGCAGATCATTTTATCAAGGAATGAGACAAATTTTATTTCTCCTGTAGTTAAAGACTGGAGTAATCTAATCTTACGTAACAGTTCAACTATTCTCCCTCGATTTAATGGACAATTGCCACTAGGAAATATATCTATAAATTCTAAAAGGTTTGAAATTGGGCTTTCGGAGTCATCCTGGAGGTCCTGAAAAATGCATTTATCTTCTGTAAAATATTCATTTGATTTTAAAAAAAATTATGAGAAATTTGGTGCTAGCGGATCTAAGACTTTTCTGTCTTTTTTCAAATAAAGAAATTGTTGGCGGTGACTGCAGACCGATATTGAGGGATCCGTAACTACTGTCCTTGACTTGGTTGATTTCTTCCCCTTCTTGTTCAATTGGGCTCGCTTGGAGAAATTTTACTTTTCGCGGAACTCTTTTCGATATTCTCCGTTTAGCTCTTTTCTTTGTTGGCTTCTTCTTATTATTTTGCCCGATCTTATATTTCTCCTTTTTATGAGGCGTTCTTACGAGTTCTGATAGAAATGATTGATTCCAGATTGAGGCTTCCCCTGAGCCTCTCCCAACAATTATTCGAGAAGGGGAGAGACCAGTTTTTTGTTCTTTTACATGAAAAATTGGAAATAAGGGTATGGGGTTTTGAATAGCTTTCCCCTTAACACTTCCTGGGCAAGGATCATCATCCGACATCAGCAGCTGTATTTCTGTTGTATTTTTGCATTCTGTTTCTTGCAGAATCGTGTAAGCAATAAAATCAGCACCAAGCACGGCTCCCGTTCAGCACCAAGACAGCCAGAACGATGCTTCACCCGGATTCCACATGCTAGGTAATCTTGATCTGACTGTTCTGGTCTGGTCTTGGGGCCCACTTGACCTTAAACCTGTAAGGGTTTCAAGTAACTCAATCTGCAAGTGACCGATTGTCACTAGTGGTTTTTACCATTGACCGCAATGTTATTTTGTCTATGTACATTACCGCATTGATTTAATATAGCTTCAAAAATCTATAACTCTGGTTATGTGTATGCTATTCTATTCATTTTGGTGTCCCAATTAAGATACAAATACATGCTATTTTTATAACTTGGTGTTGGATTTCTCTTGAGTCCTGTCAATTACTTATCATCCATGTTGGTACTCTGAAATGCTGAACACATGTAACTAGAGTAAAGCCTGACTGCTCTTTGCCACTCTACCAGGACTGAGCTAAGAATTTATTAGTGTGAATCCAAGGACCATCTTTGGGGTATTGTGATAATATCAATTTGTTAGGCTACCCAGTCATACCACATAATATTTCACTTTCCTACAATAAGGAGTTGTTGATCAGGGAGGTGGTGACTGGAGTTGTTAAAAGAATGTTTTTGAAGATTTGCGATGGGCAATGGCCAGAGGGGCAACTGGCTGTCCTACTTGCTTTGAGAAGATCCATAATTCTGGAGGAGTTTGTTGGAAATGGGTTGGTGCTGTTGGTTTTCTTGTGGGTTAAAAGTCTGAATTTGGTTATTTAATGATCTGCCAGTTTACCAGAAAAATCTTGAGAAATGGAATGGGTTCCTTCTTTGCATTTTAGTTTTTTAGATTCTGTGAGTATTTTATAAAATTCTTTATTGGTACATTTTGAATTGCGGATTTTGCTTGGATAGTAGCTTTTTCTTAGGTTTTATTTCCGTCCAAACGTATTTTGTCCTGAGAATTGTTAGTTATGAACAATGATAAGTATTTAAGCCTATTGAATTGAATTGAATTGAATTGGGTATTTGTAAAGCGCAGACTGTCACTCCGGAAGGAGCATCCTGGCGCTAAGCAGATGGAGATCAAGCAGAGCAGAGAGGGACAAGGACCTATATAAGAGAATGACAGAATTCATCTGAAGCTCCAAAGATCCAGGTCTTCAATGCTTTCCTAAATTGTGTTTCTGTTTCCAGAAGCCTCAATTGAGCTGGCATGAGATTCCATGCTTTGGATCCTAGAAAGGTTACAGATTTCCCTCCCTTGGTTTTATATCTGAACCAGGGGAGTTTGTGGAGGTTAGCCGAGGAAGATTTAAGGGTCCTAGTTGTGGTATATGGGGTGAATCTTGCTGAAAGGTACAATGGACCAAGTTTTCGTACTGCTCTAAAGGTAGTGACGAGGATTTTGAATAGAGTTCTCTTGTGTAGAGGTAACCAATGAAGAAGTTTCAATGTTGCCAAAGCGGATGCCCTATGAGGAAGTTTCAGGACTAAGCGGGCTGCCGCGTGCTGGACCATCTGTAGTCTCTTAAGTGTTGATTTATTAACCCCCGCCAAAAGACTATTGCAGTAGTCCAGGCGCGAGAGAATCAACGCCACAGCAACTGTCTTCCTAGCAGATAGGGGAATAAAATCGAAGAATTTTTTAAATGTTTTAATTAGACTAAAGCAGGTCCCTGTCACTTTCAAGGCATGTGGTTTGAAGGAGAGCAAAGTGTCAAATCGCACTCCCAGATTTTTTGCTACTTCAACAGTAGAAGAGGAGACTATGGCATCTTCAGGCCACCATGCCCTTGGTTGTAAGAGGTTATCTTTCCCTATTGGGAGGATCTCAGTTTTATCCGTGTTACACCTGAGATGGTTGTCCTTCATCCACTGGATGACCTTTGATAGGCAGAGTTTAAAATTTAATTCTGCAGTAGTGGAGTCTCTACCCAGGGATAAAATCAGTTGATTATCGTCGGCATAGGACGTTACTTCAATCTCAAATGACGAGATCAGGGAGATAAGAGGAGCCATGTATATGTTAAACAGCAGCGGACCAAGGGAGGAGCCCTGTGGTACTCCTGCTGTGATGGAACGTTCGGCGGAGAGAAAAGTGCCAAGAGAGACCGCTTGCCTACGGTTGGTCAAGAAAGACTTGATCCAAGTTAGCACGATGTTGGAAATGCTGCTGGATTTTAGCCTAGTTAGGAGAATGCTGTGTGAGATGGTGTCAAATGCGGCAGACAAATCAAGCAAAATTAGCACTGTCTTCCTGCCGGTGTCTGCTGTGAATTGCAGTGTATCTGATATTTCCAGTAGGGCGGATTCTGTAGAGTGCTTAGGACGGAAGCCTGACTGACACGGGTGAAGGATCCTAGCGGTTTCCAGGAATTTTGAAAGCTCTTTATTTACTAGTCTTTCAGTAATTTTGCCCAGAATTGGCAAAAGTGAAATTGGGCGAAGATTTGAAAGATTAGATATGTCAACATTTTGCTTTTTTTTTAAGGGCCTATCAATTTTTGATTTCAGATTTATCCAAGGAGCTTGTTTATTTAATGTAGAAAGGAAAGGGGTAGATGTCTCAGAAGTTGCCTGTCCTTGATCAATGGGTGGAGTCAGAGTTCCCAATTGTCCTAAGAAATGGTAAACCCCTGACCCATTAAGACATAGTTCATAAAGAGATAAAGGACAGAGTTGAGCGACTATATAGTATGTTGTTTTTGCAGTTCCAATATATTCATGAAATTAGTAGTCCTAGGTTGGTACAAAGTAGTTTTGTTAATTTTCTTAAATTTGGATAAGGTTCCAAAATGAGAAACATAGTGCGTAAGGAACAGCCAACATGTGTTTTTCCCCTTTGTGGCACACAGGCCTGGGGCCTTTTCAAGACTGGCATTGTAAACACCATGAAAAATAACAAAAATATACAACAAAAAAGATACAACACAAGATAACCAAATTTGTGTATATTTATGTCAAAGACAGAACAGGGTAGGCGGAGAAAGAGAAAAAAGAGAGGGATGTTATAACCCAAATACATTTTGGTTTTTAATTTAGGTTAGAACTTGCTTTCTTTTTCCTCTTTCTCCACCTACTCTGTTATGTCTTTAACAAGACCATACACAAATGTGGTTATCTTGTCTTCTATCTTTTTTTGTTGCTTTTCATGTTTAGATGTTTTTAGTGCTATTAGGATATCAAAAGCTTCATGGAGCCATCCTTATAGTTTTTAACTGAATTTATTGTGTCCAGATCTGTATCAGAGATAAGCTGGTTTTCTAGGTTCTCAAAATTCAGTTTGTTTTGAGTTTCATATGTAGTTGCAGGTAAGGTGAGTTTAGCTGTGATGAGGTGTATTGTTTTGTTTTGGAAGGCCGCCAGGTGGTGGTCTCACCATGTGACTGGAGTAATGCTTTGGAACTTGACTAGGTCTGGGTTGCCAAAAAGGACATCCAAAATGTGCCCTGCAATGTTTGTTGTTTAGGGGATGAGATGATGTAGGTTGAGTATGTCTAGTCCAGCTAGGATCATTCTGGGAAGGGGAATATTAGGTTTGGCAAACAATATGTTCAGGTCACCAAGGATGTATAGGTTTGAATATAGTGTAAGAAGGTTTGAAACTGTATCTAGAAAGGTGTCTAGAAATGTTCCATTGGTTGGTGATAGTCTGTAAAGAGGGAGAAAGTTAAGTTGTGCAGCAGCACCCCCCTCCCCCAGGGTGCCTCAAAAATACTTTTTTACCATTTTGGGTGGTGAAAATTGTAATGCTTTCTATTAATAATGAAGGCCTTTGAATTCCATATGTCTTAATGTTGAATCCTAACATGATTATTATGCTTATAGTGTGATGACTGGGCCCGGGTGGTAAACTCTGCTCCGCTCACGGAGTTTGCGAAATTTGGGCAATCCACGGAGGAAGGTGGAGTTTCTGAATTCCGCCTTTCAGACGAGAAGCAGAGTTTTTTCTCCGGTTGCGTGCTTGAGTTTTGTTTTGGCTCTCAACCTCGAGCACCAAGAGCCTCTAGCCATTTGCGAGGATGCGCAAGACTCATCGCACCGCTAGTGAGCTCCTGCGAGGCTTCGCAGTCACTTGCATGGCTTCCAGCTGCAAGGACACCAATCTAGTGATCTTAGTGCCAATTGCGATCACAAACTTAGCGTTTGAGCAGTTTTTCTGATGGCGATGCCACTGAGAGGCATTTGGAGAGGATATTCTTCTCAAACTGCCCGTTGGAGTTGTTTTTTGTGCAAGAAGCCATTTTCTTTTTACTTTTTTTCCTCAAACAAGAAGGAAGTGCCCCAGAGACCTCAACTTCCTGTCCAGCAGGTTCCTTCCAGTACTTTGTCCGTCTCCTGGTCACTCTTCATTAGAATTTAGAGTTGGAAGGATCACTATCCTTGTCTGCTGCATATATATACCATTGGATTTAAGGATTTTGCATTTGAGATTTCACAAGTAAGTTGAAGTTCTGGTGAATAAGGGTGTTGCTTGTGGGCATGCAACTGGATTTATTTGTACCTTTATTCTATTTTTTACATTTTTTGTGGTGGGTGGCCTGCAGTTTCAGTAGGGGCCTAGTTATTATTTGCATGTAATTTTTCTTCTTTTGTAAAGGAAAATGTTGCCTAGTTTGGTATATTTTCTTCATGTTTTTTAAATAAATGTGCAATATTGATTTAATTTACTATGTAACCAGTCTGCCATTGGGCCTCTCAGCTAGTAGTCCCTATACTAGCCATGGGTGCATTAAAAAACTGTTTCTGTTGAATTAAATCATTATTTAGGCCATTGATGGCATTTGACGATCGCAAACGAGGAAAAATCTCGCCGGGAGGTTGATTTTCCCCGCTCGTGGTCGCCAACTTGACGTTGACGAATGCGAGCGAGGGAAAAAACTCCGCTCCGCAACGCGAAGCTGAGTTTTTTGGAACTCCGCGATCTCCGCGTAACGCGGGGTGCAGAAAACTCTGCAAACTCCGTGAGCGGAGAGGAGTTCACCGCCCAGGGTTAACGGAGAGGTAATGTCCAGAGGGAGCGAGCAGCTTTGACGTATGTGTGACTACAAGCGCTCCTCCCCTCCCGTGATAATAGCTCATGGGGCTATAGTGTGGGAATAATAGTATTAATTTAATCAACAATACCTATCAGGGTACAGTATTGAATGCATGTTATTTGTGTGCATTATTCCTGCTTGATTGATATAGCAGTACACATTATTGTTTTATTCTAAGAGTGGTGAAGGGATCATTCCTTTGGTCCTGATGAGAAGCCAAAGGGATGGCTTCGAAACAAGTAGACTAGAGAGGTGATAGCCCATCACAGCATACAACCTCCACTCCCCTTTTTTTAACAATACCAGCTAGAAGGAGTATTAAATATTATTTTTCCACATAGACAGGTATTTTTTAACTTCACTATTCTCACTCTGACCCTTCCACTCTCACATTAAACATAGTATATTCACTCCTAAGTGCTCCCTCGTCTTCGTTGGTCATAGCACGCCCCGTCCTGCAGCGGGGCGGGAAGAACCCAATGATGAAGCATGCCACCAAGGGACCTTTTGGTGGGTAAGGGTTATTTTAACAACACATTGTGTTTCCCTATACATTGGTAGGGAACACACATTTCATGAACAGTTGTAAATATACTTTGGAAGGATATTATCATTTGTTGTGTTCAGGGTGGATTCTTTTTGGTTTTTCGTGATGTATAGAGGAGGACAAGTCCACCTTCTGTTTTCACCTCTTCACTCCTTCTCTTGTTTATTAGCCATATTGTGTAGCCAGCCAGTGTGCTTTTACCATAGTCCTGCATGTGTTCTTTGTTGTGGCCATGCCTCCTTGTTCAATGTTGTTGTTGATGACCATGTGGCACTGGTGGCAGTCATTTTGTGCTTCCAGCTAGTGTGGCCCTTTGCCATCGGCTTGCATGGATGGTTCAGATAGCAGTATAATAAAATATATGCTTGAGAATAATATCACATATTTTTAATTTTTTTATTTCCATTTTTTTAATTTTCATTTTTTTATGTTTTTTTATTCATAATTGTTTTAGATTTTTAATTTTAATTTTTTTATTTCAATTTGTTTATTTTTTATTTTGAATTTTATTTTTTTTTAATTTATTTTTTGTCCCCATTTTCCAAACATCTGGCATCAACCCCATGTCTGCTATAGGTGCACATTCATTGTCTAAGGAAGATTTCACTATCACATGCGCCAACCTGAGTGCTAGATCCCATTCCCAATGTGATGCAAATAAAGCAAACAGTTACATCTGTATGTTATTGTTGTTGCTCTGATATTGTTTGTTTGTACTACTAATTGACCTGCATCATTGCCACATTTCACTGATGCTTTTCTTGCTTGTTTGCTTTCAGGTGCACAAGAGAAGAGACATCACCCGCAGTACTGCCAAACAGAAGGCCTCTGCAGTCACAAGTCAGTCCTCCAATCTCTTCTGCTGCTTGTGCAACTTGGTGAAACTGCCAACTGGGAGCTTTAAGATGGCCCCAAAGAAAGATGCTTCCAAGAAAGTGTTCAGTGAGAAGAAGCAGCTTCCCACCAGAGGCATGTAGCCCCAAACCTTTTTTGGACCACCACATCATGTGCCTGCTGCACCGGTCTCAAAGGGAGCAAGCTGAGAACAGCACCCCTGCATCAACAGCACCACCCCAGCCTAAGCTCAGGACCATGTCTGTCAATGAGGTAGCCACTACAATCATGGTAACGCTGATGAGTAGCAACAGTGAATTGATTTGTCCCTTTCGCAAAGTAGTACACAATCGTTGCAAGAAACAGAGCAAAGTGGACAGCAGCCGCTGCCAGCAATAGTACATTTGCCTGATGTTGCAGCAGAACAGGAGGTTGAGCTTCTTCCGAGCAAGAAGTTGAACCTCCTCTTTTAGAATCATTGGCTCCCAGATCTGCAGCAAGGAGGGGTACTACTACTCCACCACTTTCTCCAAGCACCACTTCTGATGATGATGATAGAGGCATGGGGTTGACCCCGACAGAACACAGGAGACAACAGGAGAGGCAAGGACAAAGAAAAGTTCCCAAAAGACTTAGACTTATGGAAGGGGATGACGAGGAAGATGACGACGACGAGGCAGTCATGGTGAAAGGTGACACAGAGGCGTCTGGCATTGCTATTCAACCTGCTACGAGGGATGTGGCACAGATAGCACTGCCACCAGCTCCCATATTTGCAAAGCCCCAGCTGAGACCTGCACCAATCCCTGCCTCAGGAGAAGCAGAGAGGCAATCGATGACATGCCCACCTACCTCCAGTTCTTCTTCAGGCATTGGCAGTGGCATAGTAAAAAAGCACTCCTCCCCAGTTTGAGACTTTTTTATGGTTAGCAAAGAGGAGGAGCACAATGCAGTATGCACCATTTGTGACATGAATGTTCGTCGAGTTAAGCCTGGTACACATTATGGTACTGGAGGCCAGACGACCCTCATGAAAAAAAAACACACAATCAAGTGGGAGGAGCACCTTAACAAAATGGCTGACCGTGATCATGGTGATCAGGAGAGCCGGGGAACATCAGCTACAAGTCCAGTCATGGTGGAAGGTGATGATGATGAGGAAGAAGAAGGTGATATCTTCATGAAAAGCAGCCCTGTCCCCAGCAGTGCCCCAGGAGATTCACCCAGCTCTGCAACTTCAAAATGGCACAAGATTTGGAGTCAGATGAAGATATCACAGAATACAGTGACTGCACTACCACGATGCACATTGAGTCTACCACTACCTTCTACTGCTTGAAAGACGCCTGTGTCAGTGTCCCCAGAAAAGAAGAAAATCCAAAATCCAGGCTACTATTATGGGCATGTTTAGGCAGGAGGGGCCCTATGAGCGGAACCACCCAACCGCACGTTTGTACAATGAAAGCTGGCCAAAATGTTAGCCCTGGACCTCCTCTCGTTTTCTTTTAAGGAAGGTGTGGGATTCTTAGAATTTGTGGCAGCCATCAGCTCGAAATGGAAGGTACCAAGTAGGACCTATTTTGCCAGAGTTGCTGTTCCAGCACTGCATCATGATATGCTGCAGTTGGTTGGACAAGCTTTGCAGCAAACTGTTGTTCACACCATCCACCTGACGGCAGACTTGTGTACCAGTTGTCAGGTGACTGATTACATGTGCATTACTGCACACTGGATCTCTTTTGGGGGGGTAAAGCAAAAGATATTATTATTATTATTATTATTTTCAGATTTGTACAGCGCATAGCTGCCCCAGCAACGGGGCGTCCCAGCGCTACCCCTATAGTGCCCGTAAGTAATAACAGCTCTGGAGAAGGGAAGAAAGTTATGCTGGGAAAAGCCAGGTCTTTATGGCTTTCCGGAAGGCCAAGTGGTCTTGGAGCCCTCTAATAGCGAACGGGAGGGAGTTCCAGAGTCTGGCAGCCAAGACTTTATAAGAGCGACCACCAGCCCTGGCTCTTAGAGCTCTGGGGATGCAGGCCAGCCCTTGAGCAGCTGACCGCAGGCAGCGACTCGGAGCATACGGTGTTAACAGGTCAGATAAAACCTGGGGGGCCTGTTTCGTCAGGATTTTGTGAGCGATGCATAGCGTCTTAAACTGAATTCTCTTCTCTACCGGTAACCAGTGTAGTTTAGGTAGAGACCTGGACACAGAGCATGTTCTCGGAAGCGCCAGTAAAGTACGGGCTGCTGCGTTTTGTGTCCTCTGTAGGCGTTGATTACAGGATTTGTTGGCACCTAGGTAAAGGGAATTGCCATAATCCAATCTGGATAGGATTGTGGCTTGTATTATAGTCTGCCGGACTTTAGGCTCAAAGAAGCCGAGGAGGGGTTTTAGTCCTCTTAGAAGCCCAAAGCAAGTCCCTGCAACTACTTTGGATTGGGCATCGAAAGAAAGCCCTCTATCAATCCAAAATCCCAGGTTCTTAACCACCTCTTTTGGTGTTGGTGCTGGTTTTAATTGATCTGGCCACCATTGTTCTGACCACATATTCTTTACCAAACAGCAAGATTTCCGACTTACTGGCATTTAGCTGTAAACAGTTTGTTGTCAGCCAATTGGCGACTGCCAACAGGTCCTCCTTAAATTTAACAAGATTGTTATTGCAGTTCTTGGAGAAGGCGATGACTAGTTGGGTATCGTCGGCATAAGAAACCAACGATAGCCCTCTGCTTCTTGCCATCACAGCCAGGGGTTGTACATAGATGTTAAAGAGCACGGGGCTCAGTATCGATCCTTGTGGAACCCCGTGTTTAATCTCCAGTTCCTGGGAGTAATATGGTGGCACTAAGACCTGAAAGGTTCTGCCCTCTAAAAGGAGCGAAACCAGGCCAAGGCCAGACCTTCAATCCCTATCTCCTGTAGCCTGCACAATAATATCTCGTGCGAGACAGTGTCGAAAGCGGCACTTAAATCTAACAGAATTAAGGCCGCAGACTTTCCGTCATCTAAGCTGTTACGAATTTCCTCCGTCACTGCCAACAAAGCCGATTCCGTACTATGGCGGGCTCTAAAACCGTTTTGCGAGGAATCCAAGATGGTATGTTCCTCTATAAACTTTGTCAGAGTCGCATTGACATGGGATTCAGTGACCTTAGCTAAAAAGGGAGCTGAGAGATGGGACGGTAGTTACCCGGTTCATATGGGTCTAATGATGCTTTCTTCAGGAGAGGTGTTACTTTCGCGTGCTTCCAAGCTGATGGTAAGCACGCTGATGTCAAAGATAAATTAATCAGTTCCCTGGCCACTGGGAGAATAGGGTTATAGAATTGGCGGAATTGGGCAGGTCTCAAGAGATCAGCTGGAGAGCCAGATTTAATTTTCAGGCAGAGATGTTCAGTCTCCGTAAGGGATATTTGGGGGAAGGAGCACAGAATATTTTCTGGAATGAGTCCCCTGTCCTTATACCCTTCCCTCTGCTCACAATTAATAGTAGCAGGTGGGAAGCTCTTATAGATTTGTTCCACCTTATTAATAAAGTAACTGGCCAATTCGTTGCACTGCTTATTGGAAGTGACAGTTGAGTCTGCTTTCGAATTTGCACATTTCATAATTTTAAGGAGAGAGAAAATCATTTTAGGAGAATTATTGCTATCCGAGATTTTACCAGCAATATACTCCGCTCTAGCTTTCCGAATCAGCTTATGATAAGCTTTAATGGATTCGCGGTATGTGTTTTTGGTTACAGGATCATACACGCGCCTCCAAGCCCGCTTAAGTTGTTTACATTTTTTCTTCGCGTTGATCAAGGATTCATTGAACCAAGGGTTCGACTGTCCTCTTTTTTGTTTACGGCACATTTTAGCAGGAATACAGCTATCCAAAGCTTGAGCCAGCCAGTCCTGGAAACATGTGTTCGCTAGCTCAATGTTTGATGGCAGCTGTGGGGAGAGGTTCGCCAATACATCGGAGAATATATCAGCCTCTAGTTTATGCCAAGGTCGTGTAGATATCAATGAGGGACGATTCACCACTGGCTTGCTTTGCCAGCAAAAGGAAAAAGGGACAAGAAAATGGTCCGTCCAGACCATCGGAATCGGAGGCTCAGTTATCAAAGAGCCTAAATTAGAGAAAATGGGATCTAGCAGATGACCTACTACATGTGTAACATTAGAGACCTGTTGTATTAACTGACATGCCTCTATCTTGGCCCTGAAGAAAGTTTTAGGAGCGTTTGGCGGCATTGCAACAGTAAACATCTCGGAGGAATTTAACAGCAAGGTGTATGAATAGCTGCGACCCAGAGGTCTCAGAATTCGGTTTGTTGCCACGGACAATGGCAGTAACATAGTCAAGGCCATGTCAGATGGAGGCTATTTCAGGGTCCTGTGTTTGGCCCATTGCATCAACCTGGTGGTACAAGACTTCCTCAAAAAAGAAGACATAGTCAGCAACATACTGACCACCTGCAGAAGAATCTGCACTCTTTTCAGCCATTCTTTCAAAGCCCGGAAGCAGTTGTGGATTATTCAGTGTAATAATAGAGCACCAGTTAAAGCCCTGATACAGGAGGTGCCAGCACATTGGAACTTAACCTTTTACATGTTGCAAACGTCTATTTGAGCAGTACAAACAGATCCATGACTATGTCATTCAAAGAGGAGGGCATGGGAAAGCTATGACCATGGTTTCGAACAAATGGGGCCTAGTCAAATGCCTGACACAGATGCTACTCCCTTTTGTGGTGTTCACACTGGAGGTTAGCAAGGAGGAAATTACGATGGACCAAGCTATTCTGTTGTTGCATCTCCTACAGGGCCAGGTAAAGAAGGTGTCTGAAAGGTTCGCCCCGCAGGTGTGAATGAAAAATACAGAAGTGCATGCCTTGGTTGAGACCTTAATCCTTTTCTTGGCTTGTAATACAAGGCTGCAACATAACACCATGGAGTCCAAAGAGTACATCTGTGCCACACTACTTGATCCACGGTACAAAAAAATTCTGCCCACTTTCATTCCTTTTTCTGAAGGGGATGTTTTAAAATACAAGAGGTGGATTGTAGAGCAAGCCGGACACTTGGAAGAAGAACAGCTCGAACTTCAAGTCCCACCCCGCAGTTCTGGAGTGGTGCCTTCAACTTCCAGAAAAAAACAGTCTTGTCTCACAGCAGCCAACAACACCATCAACCAGAACACTGAAAACAACAGTAACAGAAGGATTGGACCCAACCTCTGCATTGTTTTGGTTTCAATCAACAGGGCTCAAGTCCAGTGCAGAGGCGATGGCAAAACAGGTTAAGCCAGTGGCAGCACCAATGACCATCCACAGGATGTTCCAGGAATATCTGGATGATCCAAAAGAGATCTATGTTGATCAAATCCATTGATTTATTGGTATGGGAAGATGCACCAATGGCCAGAGCTAAGCAAGCTGGCAATAAAGTATCTGGATTGTCTTATCACCAGTGTGTCTGCTGAATGTGTGTTTAGTGCAGGTGGTGAGGTTTTTACAATGAGAAGGATTAGTCTCTCGCCTCAAAATGTGGAGAGATTGACTATGATCAAAATGAACCAACCTTTTATATTACACAATTACACCATTCCTGAAACAGCAGCACAGGAGGAAGAGGAGGGTAATTGGTCTTAAATTGAATCAAATTTGTTAGCTGACCAACTTCTGGGTAAACCACCTGAGTTTAATGACGAACTCTGCTTCCCAGACTAAGTATGCCAGTGACCTTATTGAACTTTTTTATTATTTCTCGTGAAACATAGACCTATCTTCGCAAAAAAAAAAAAGCAGCTCCTGGAGCATTGTTATTTTTGTGTCAGATTTATGCTTCCCCATCTTTTTTTAGTCACATTAATTGCCAGATTGCAGTTGGACCAGTGTGCATTGAAGAAGCCTCCACAATTCCTTCATGACATTGGGGACAATGCCTGCCCACCACGCATGCCTATTAACTATCCCTTTTTGCATCACTTAGCACTAGAAGGTTTGGCTTAGATGATCATTTTGTATCTAGAAGACTGCCTGCTAATACCAAATTCCAATCTGTTGCCTGTATTAATGATGAATATGTACTACCTAAAGTACCCGTGCTTGGATTGGAAGAGGTAACTTCAGCTATTGCAACTGTGTGGCTGATTGTGTGTGTGTGATGATGATGATTGATGATTCATGTGGTGGCAGACAGTGAGGGAGGATGTTGAACTGTAATGTGGGAACTTGCCTGATATGATTGATTTGCAATGTTTGGGGCCAGAGTGATGGGCGATCATTTTTTCCCCGGAGGTGATTGGCCTTCGCAAACTTAGCGAAAATAAATTAACCTGTATAGTCCATTCCAATGATCCTTCTGTTTCTTTCATCATCTAGGATGGCAGCCCCAGACAATCATTTGATTGTCATGAATGCCAAATTCCACTCTGCTGCTTGCATTAAAGTGGAGATAGTGTACCTACCACCGTGCTTGGATTGGAACAGGTAACCATTGCACCAATAAGTGATCAGATTATCAAGTGACTGTAAGTGATGATTGATGTAGAGGCTGACAGTGAGGGAGGGTGTGTTGTTGAACTGTAATACTGGAAATTTCTTGAGATGTTAATTGATTTGCAAAGTTTGAGGCCTGAGTAATGGGCTATCATTGTTTTTGCTGAGGGTGATGAACGGCCCTTTCACACTTAGTCAGATTTAATTGCAGGGTCCTCTCATTTTTTCTTGTTCTTCAGAGACCAGAAAAGTTACTTTAGTTAATAAACAAAAAGCTATGCAAAATACTGCAATTCTGTTTCTTTACTTGTTCTTCAACAGCACTGCACTACACATCTATCTTTCTCAGGTCATGATGATGACTGGTTTGGGACGGAGTTACTCGGAGTCAGGACTCAGGAGGAGGATAGAAGAACTGCAGAAGCTGTGGGATTACCTCATCAACAGCTATAACCAAGACGTTATTGACTTCTGTGTTCTGTTCAAAGGTAAACCAAGAGTCTGAGGCCTAATACTCAGCTACACGGAATAGAGAGAGGTGCGTTTGTGAAATGCTGCTATGTGTGTGTGTGTGTTGGACTTGTGGCAAAAGTGAAACTCTGAGTCCCCCTCATGTTTTTCTTTCTAGTTTTTTTGCTCTGCATTTGAGTCTTCTTGATACACTCTTTATGAAGCTTACCTTCCTTCTGTCCTTCTCCTTGACTCTGAAATAATTTTCTCTTTTACAATCCGGAGACCTTCTTCTAGTCTCCTGCACGAACAAAAGGAGGAAGCTGAGCTCAACAACACTCTTGCTTTTTACCTTCTGGAACAGTCCAGACAGGTACCAAGGAGTGGACATTCCCGAGGAGAATGCAGATGCATCACCTAATTTTGCAGTACAGTATCATTTTTCTTTTGATAGATTATATTTGGAGAACTGAGTTGGTAGGTTCACTTCCAAACCTAGAAGACAGAACAATTTTAGATGTCTGATAACTTGGGTCTCGGTTGCAGAACGACTATTTGCAATGCATGTATCTGAACTCTGTTATACTCATTCCTTTGTTTCCTTCCAAAACAGATTAATGACAAATGATGTGCTGCTGCAGTTATTGCCCAGATGAATGCTGTCCTTGTGTAGTGTGTGTCTTTGTCAAACCTTTTCCCAAATCCCCCTTCCCATTCTTTCATCAAACCCCTAACCCTCTTCCCCAGACTGTATGATTTACACCATCAATGGATCACATACTTGGTGGGGCGGATGTGGTGAAAGCAACACCAACTTCCTACAGGATCTTCTAAGCAAGAGCCCATACTGGCCAATTACCCACCCGCGCATAAAAAGTGATCCACTTTTCAGATATAGAATGAAGAAAATCAGTCGTCAGCGTCATCATTCAGGCCTTGTGTTGCGTAGCCATAAACGCCTAAGTTTATCCACTCCAGACTTTGAGTCCATTTTTTGTAACTCAAGGATTTCACAAATAAAACCACTAGCTCAATATTAGCCAAAACATAACTTACTAGTATTGCTATTTTTTGTATTTTAGCACTATCAGGCATTCTTGTTGGGGCATCATGTAGTACTCAGGTGGTGTTAATTCTTTGTAAAGCTTTGATAAAATAAAACCCACTAACTCAGACTTTCCATTTCCATTTAGTTGCCTACGATGGATAATCAATCAATCATTCAGATTAATCCTACAGTTGTAGCTCACCTGGGTGGAACTGGAAGTGGGACTTTGCTTGTGAAGTTGTGATTGTGATGCCTTCCCTGTTATTGCTTCATCTATATTCAGGTAAGACAACTAGTATGGATAAAATTGAACTAGTTAACTTAGTAAGTAACTAACTAATTGCTACTATTTTTTATCTAGTTTGTTGTAGACAATATAGTTCATCATGGCAACATTCCCCCTAATGGTTAAGATAGGTCTAGAAGTGTAACTGTATAACTAAGCGCTACACTCTCTCTTCAGTTACAAGCACATAAACAGGCTGCGTAAAACTAGTTGAAGGCCGCAGTGCAAAGTAAAATGAACTACTTCAGGCATAAAATAGTTTTTCCCTTTTTTTATTCACAAAGAAACCCACCCTTTCCATCTAAACAACATGCCCACAGCTCTCCCTAAACAAAACAAACCAATGCCCCAAAACTCAAAATGCCCAAGGAAAAAGTCACTCCAGTCCCAACTCCCATCCCACCCTCTCCACCCATCCCCAACAAACAAGTCCTTCCCACCAAACATAACTTTTAAAAAGAGCTAGAAGTGGATGTTGTGTATGTCATTTCGGAGCTGGTCCAGGCTCTGCTCCATCATGGTGAGCCAGACCTCAATGGTGTCCAGCCACTGCAGGATGCAGCTCAGCAATGGCCTGTTGTCAGTGTGGTAGGGGTGGCAGCAGTCGGCTGGTGGCAGTGCCGGCGATGGGATGGCCGGGAGGCTGGAGGCTGAGGGGAACCAGCTGCACTGGCGACTGTCAGAAAGGCATTTATTTCCTCCTCTTCCTATTACAGGACCACCAGCTACCGGTATTCTAGCTGGATATGCTCCAGCTTCTATTGCTGCAAACAAGCCCCTATCTCCTGCCTGGTGGGTGGTCCGGCTGGACCTGCAGGAGCAGCTATATTGAAAAAATCAAAAAAGACAATTGTTTAAATGTACTGGGTGGCGCAGTAGCAGCACTTTGCTGGTCCCATATGGCCACTGGAATTTGATGTGATTATGATTAGGAGAGTCACAAGGCCAATTTTATGTTTTACCCACACATGCCTTGCATAAAAAGCACTGGCTTTTTGGCAGAAAAGTATTAAAGGGCAGAATAACACCAGATTTAAAAATCTGTGATTTGATTATGTTTGTCTTCTAAAGGCTTTTCAAGTTACTATAAACAAACACTTTGAGTTGAAAAATAAATTACCTCTCATTAATGAGTACGGGATTATACACTATATGGAGCACACATTGCATGTTGTGCTAAAATAAAGAAGCCATGCTCATTGCTAGCCAGCGTGTCGGTTAGTTTGCTACTGTTTGCAGCTGGGGCAACTGTAGTTGAGAATTATTGATTTTTAATTCCAATGGCCCTGCCCTTCTCTAAATGCATTTCTCTTTCTACCCTGACTCCAAAGAGGCAGATGAAAAACAAATAAGATACTACTTCACACACCTCATGTATGAAATGCTGATATTAATATTATCCTGTCTGCCATAAGTAGACGTTGGGGAAAATTAATTCGATGGACTGCACTACAGGGAAAGGAACGGGCTATATACATTGTTTCTGGCACATTCATCGCTGTGTATCCCATACGCCAAACTTAACACCAAATCATGCAAGTTCAAGTTCAATAAAGGTTATTTAGACCATTGGCCCCCAAACATTTTAAAACCACATCAGTAAAACATCAATAAAACATTCTAAAATCACAATTCATTGTTTGACCTCATAAAACTTCATAAAATACCCTCAACATACCCTTTGACATTTCATGTAACATAGGCCACACTAACTATTTATAGGCAAATCAGTTCAAAATGCTATTGAGGGATTCTTTAACTTTTTGGATATACTTCCCCATGGCACACGCTATGTCTAAATTACTCATTTCTGTTAAAAGCGTTACTGCTTGAGCCCTATTTTTAATATCATATTTTTTAAAAGTTGGACATAAAAACTCTTTCTGTATATCTAAAAATCTCTGACAGTGCAGTAGTAGATGTAGGATATCACATGTTGTTCCCAAAGTACAGGTACATTTTCCCATACTATCAATCATACATCTTTTTACCCCGTCATTCACATAACATGGGTTTACCCCAATTCTTAGCCTCAGCAGTTCTCTTCTCAACCGGCAGTTAGGCAGCCTATCAATATAGGGGTAGTGTTGTTCATTTTGCCACGCTAGCGCCATGAAACGTACAGATTTTTTCCTCAAATGGTAATCTTGGTCCTGAGCTCGGGAAATTTCTTTACCCAGGACCCTGAGTTCCCTTTTGTGCACTTACTCCCACTTTATTTTGTGGCCTCGCCCACCACCACATAGTTGCAACAAATTAATTCACTGGTTACTAAGCAAGGAAAGGTAACTTGATGATTTACTCTAATGCAGGGGGTAGGTTAGAGGGATTTGACAAGTAGGGTAGAGCTTTTTTTGATATAGAATAGAGGGGCCACTACACTTATCAACGATTTGTCATCTTTGCCTTATTCACTCACTGTACAATTCGAAACAGAAAAATCTGAACAAGTGTAAAATAAATCTGTTAGGGGACACCATGATGTATATTCTGGAATCACTTCACTTCACATGGTTATAAAATGAAATGTGGCACATGCCAAGAATGGATTTTTCTAATTTGGTAGGCAGGGACGGAAGAATTTAGGAAAAAGCAAAGAAGTGAAGTACTAAGCGGTGACTGAGTGGGAAAAGGGAAACAACACACCTTGTGTGTTTGGTTTGCAATGCTTTGAAAACATTGTAAAAGCTGCATTAACTGAAGCAGACTCACAATGCACAGCCAACACTGTAGTCACAAATTGATCCATACTGCACTTCGGTCATAGGCAGCAAAAATGTCATAGGTGGCAAAAATGCCATGGGCAGGGAGGGGGGGATGATGAATGATGGGTGGGATAAATTTGGCTCACTTAACAAAAAAAGCGAGTGAAGGGAGTAGGACAAAGAATAAAAAATACCGCCCTCTTAGAACCATAGCTTTGAATGATAACTCTACATAAACCAAGTAAGCAAAGTAGGTGAGCAGCATGCTCCTCGTGAGAAGAGGTGCCTTGCTTATTCATCCAAACAATTCAAATTCCAAATATTCATTCATCCTTTCATTTGAATTCACTCATAGCCACCATGATTAAGCTTTAATTTCTCTCATCCAGTCTTTCCCCAATATGTCCAATCATTTATCCATCCATTCAAAGGCCACCCTTTCTTCAAACCATTCTTTCACCCATTCATCCCTTTATCCACCCACACACCCTTTCACCCACCCAACCTTTCACTCATATACCATTTCCTTTCTTTTAACCTTCCATTCTTTCATGTCTCCCTCAAGCCATCAACGCTCATTATGTGAGCTTTTGCTGAGTTGCAGATAGAAAAGGCAATAATAATGCTGTGGCTGGTAAAGGTGGGGGGGAGTTCACTTCACAGTCATATGTTTATGATGACGCCCTGGCAATAGCTAGTGAGCATAGTAATTGCAAGAAATTATGTGACTTACCAGTGCCCGTCCTTGCTGCCCCTTCTCCCCCTCCAACTGACCCATTTCCTCCTGCAGCGGCACTGGAGCAGGCATCACCAATGTTCAGTGTGCCTAGAATGAAACAGTACACATAATTTAGATGCCAGATACGCAACCCCAAATACAACTGCAGTACAGCACTACAGTTCAGTTAGCACTGCAGTATCTTCTAAATATCAATCCGGGCATTTGATTGGTTGGTTCACAAAGTTATACAAGCCAGGGGTGGAATAATGGTCAATGAAAGACATATGACGTTGGTTGGCAAATGCAATATGAGTTGGACCTCAGACTTTATTTCAAACCATGCTGCACTGTCATGGAAAACTGCTGGTATACTGTAACTATAAATGAATGAGACAGCAGCACAATATGTTGGGGGTGGGGGAGGTCCATGATGATCATGGCCACTCTTTTGTGAACTCAACTGTGTTAGAGCATAAGCAGGAAAAGAAAGCCTTCTCAACAAACATACTTGGTCAATTATTTTTATAATACTATCTTACTTGGGCCTGCTATTTGAATCTTCACGATATACAGCACCAACATTCCAATAGCCCAGTATTCTACCCTAAGAAGTCCATAACAATCATAAAAGGACTTACTGTATCAGAAGAGCCCTCGGCAGTGTCAATGTTGGTCGGCACCGGCTGACCAACTTCTCCTGGACCTATGACAACATCCCTCTTCTTGCCCTTGGGTGCTGATGTAGGAAATTAAGAAGGTAAAAACAAAATAGATTAGTGATTCAGTTAATAATCTTCGCAAAATGTTTTATGACAAGCAAACACACTCACATTGTACTTCTCTGAAACAGATTGCCTATAGTACCACTAGTTTTCGACTCGAGTCTATCGACTATCGTTGAGTTGCCCATACTAATCCTGAAATCCCTATTCCAAAATTCCTTAACAAAAACTACATTTGGAACTAATGTATTGCAGTGAATGATCTTTTATTCTACTCCCATTTATCAACCCCCCTGATGGACCAACTCAGTCTCCCTTTTTTACAATGCATAGATGCATACTACACATCGCTGTGAAAAAAATAACTTGGAAAGGTACGAGCTACATAAACAAAGGCACAGAGAGAATGCACTACTCACTGATTCACTATAGTGACAGGAGAACAGAACAGTCTGCAATGGCTTCTTAATTAAGCAGCCAAAGCGAGGACGAATCATGAGTATGATTAGGTAGCGCTGACCACCTGCCTCAGCACTACCTAAAACTAGAAACTAGAAACGGAATCACACAATAATATACCAGCATAAACTAAAGAGAATTTACCTCTGAATGTGAGCAGCATCTGTTCACGGTCCAGAATGTCTGCCCGGCGGTGTGTCAGCTGCTGGGCGGTGTGCCGAACCTGGCTGGTGCGCCGCACACACCGGCGCATCATCCGCCAGAGCTGCTGATGCTCCTGCAGGTGGTTTCCGCTACCGGGCCTGCCGCCTGCTGTCAGCATAGGGGGGAGGTGGCACAGGTACAAAAACACTAGTGCTACCACCTCCTCCTTTCCGAAGATCGCCCAGGGCTACACACCTGGGCGGCGGTGTGACCCGCAGGGAAGCTGTCCCTCTGCCATGGTGCTGGGTGGGGTAGAAGAAAAGAAGGAAAAGGAAGGGAAAGGAAAGAAGAATTAAGGAAGTAAGCATAAATAATAAACAAAATATAAAAAGCCACGAAAAACGTAAAATAAACAAACATAAAGACACACACTAATATAAAAAATAAAAATGAGAAGTAGATAATTTTTAAAGGAGGAGGATTAGAGAGACTAAAGAGAGATTAAGATTTAGACCCAGCACCATAACAAAGAGATGAAAAACAAGATGGCCGTGCCCATGCGGACCGCGTGGTACTGTTTGCTTGTAATTTAGAATGCGAGAACACACGTTAGAACCACATAGTGCCATTCATGCATGATTTGGAGCACAAGGACGCACTCCGCATTCCCATCGCAATGCGAATGGGCACGCTGACAAGCTCAACCTGCTAGCGGAACCCCGCGTACCGCGAAAGAATCTTTTTAAGACTCAGTGGAGTTCCGTATAGCAGAACTCTGCGAACTCCTCACAGGCCTAGTGGTGACCCCTTGATAAACCCAATAGGCTTGCCTTACATTTGAATGCAGTGACCCCCTGACAAAGCCAAAAGGCTTGCCTAATATATGTGGTTACCTCTTGACAAAGTCAATAGGCTGGCCTAATATACCTTGATGTGATGACACCTTGACAAGGTCACCAGCCCTGTTTTCTTTAAAATGACACCCCCTAAATTGTGATGGTGTACCAGGTATATGTGGTGGGGGGGTACTGTGATTTTTGGAGGTCATGACCCACAAGAGGGTCAAATGTGATTTCAGAAGACCACCAAATGTATTTCCATTTGCTTGATGTATATATTTGTAAATAATGTGTAATATTCAGTAGTGTGTGTGTGTAGTTAATGTGTCCTTCCTTTGTCAAAGAAACAGTACTGAGCAGACAATCATTTATTGAGTGTTGTTATTGTGTGCCAGTGGATGGAGGTTACTATCCCACACCACCTCCTATGAGTAGGCTTAGACTGCTCTGCTTGCTACCCTGAGAGAGTCTAGTGCTACAAAGGGGTACTTGGCTCCCAGTAAGGAGATAATTGTGGACCTATTGTGCAGGATTTCTTACAATATACAATCAGTTTGTGCCTTGAGCAATCTCCTCTTCTGTCACCAGAAGAAAGGACAGTGTCATCCCTCTCAGTTCCAGATGTAGGACCTTAAAAAAATGGTACATCATGAAAATCATTGTCACTATTTGGGGAGACAGGTGAGCATAGTTATACTCCCTCTAGATATGTTGATTATAAATGGGGCATATAAAATGTCCAGCAATGTGGGCATACAAAGATCATGTAAGAGCAACTATGAGGTGAGGCATCCTCTACCTTCCATGACACACATTTAGATTTATACAGAATAAGGCTCATGGAGGAAGATGATAATGTCTATCTGCATCACATAGGTAGGTCCGGTTTGCTGGTACTCTTTGGGACCACCACCATTGCGCCCATGACATGCACGATTGATCACGTTTTCTAGGGAAACAATTCTCTCAATTCCCCTATAGTTGGTGGAGGCAGTCCCTGCCTTTGTATCTCTCTAAGCCAATTCCAATGTATCATGTTTGCATTCTTGAAATTAAGGACACCAGCAAACCTCATAAAAGAAATTAACTTTGGTAGAGAGGTGTACATTCTTCTAGTTAGATGATTTTGTGTTGGCTACATTAGTAGTACACCTTCATGTATTTACCCAGTATGCTCTATCAATGTGTCTTTTAGTGGGGTTTCCTCAATCTAGAAGCCATGCCAGGAGCTCAGCATCATGCTCTCTCCTTACTGAAGTGGTGATATTGAAGGAAGTGGCCCGATTAGGGTCACCCGGGTCACTCACGACCACCTCTCAGCCTTCCACACCAAATGAAGAGTCAGTCAGTCAGTAGAGAATACAAACTAATATCTGTTTATTCAGAGTACACTCAGAGCGGAGCCCGGTCTGCCCAGTCTCTAAGGAGTGCTGCAGAGGGACTAAAGTCCACAAGCATAGAGATACATTTAGTACATTTCGTAACTGGGCTAGAACATGCCCATAGTGGAATTTTCCAGGCAGGTGCTGTAAAGCAATGCAAACGAGAGAAAAAAACAATCTCAGTACCCATATCTTACAAAGTTGCAAAGTCCAAGGCCACTGCAGGTGGGCCCATCTTCAGACAAGGCCTATATCTAGTGAGAAAGGTATGCGCTAATAAGAACAGTCTATTCATTAGTAAAGCAAAACCCTACCTTGGAGAAACAAAACCTAGCAGAGGCCGTTTCTCAGAAATAGCAAAGGATTAGTTTCGATCATGATTCAAAATGGCGCTTACATAGAAAATGGCGCCGTGAATGCTAACATACATAGAACAATGCGCAAACATGATGTTTTCTATTCTAACAATACGATTGGTGTATGTAGCCTTTCTACATGAAATAACCCACTATCTGATGTGTGTTCCTATAGAGTTGTCTTCAAATCTCACTATGCTGTAATCGTACATTTTTAGCTACTGTAATTAGATGCCATGGCTCCTTGTGTGCATCCTGTACACAGATGGAAATTATTTATCCAGGTCTGATTTAGCCACGTGTGGGTTTTATTTTATTTTCATGCTTCTTGAAGATAGCATTTATTAGTTTTTTATTTATCAATGCAGATGTTTTCTTAGCGTCCCCCTGATTCATCCATACCTTTGATTGATCACAATTTCCTCAAGTGCTTTTAATAAATTGGCCTTGCTGATTGCATTTACTACATATCTATCAAACAGATGTGCTTTTAGGTTCTCTCTGACATGTCCATAACTTTGATTGAAGCAAACACAACTTGATCATAATTTCCTCAGCTGCTTTTAATAAGCAGCAAGTAGTTTCCACGTTCACAATGCATCACCCATTCCCCACTGATATTATCTTCCCAATCATCACATTGAGATTCAGTAAAGACCTCCAGCAATGTAAAGCACCAACTTTATGTGAAGTGTCACAGCAACATACCTTTAAAATTCACTCTCATTTTCAGGTAACTTTCTTTAACTCCAGCTCCCCTTGGTCTTGCCCTTCCCACTTTGCTCACTAAGCCTTGTTCCACTAGATTTCTTCAAGGACACTTAGAAAGGTTCCAAGAATTTTAGCACAATCATTTTTTAGACTTATTTAATCTTTCTTTTTTTTTTTTATTTAGAGGGGCTTTGTAGAGAGCACACTCATTCCAACCGAAGTGTCATGGTGCCTGTGTCAAAAGTTGGCGTAGAGAAAATGCTACTTATTGGGAGATAAGCCAGGTTTTATGGGCTTTTCTGAACTGGAGGAGGTGAGGGAAATTACAAATGTAAGGGGGAATAGAATTCCAGAGCTTAGCACCAAGCACACTAAAGGTGTGGCTATTCTAGTGAGCAAGTTTGAAAAGAAGAACAACAAACAGATTTTAGGTGCTGGATCATCGGGTTTGGAGGGGCTTGTATTAAGTTAATTTTCAAGACAGGAGTTTGGTGCCTGTGCTAAAGCAGATTTTATGTATGATACAAGCAGATTTCAATGGAATCATTTTGTTAATAGGATAACAGGAGGCCAGTGCAAGCATTTCTGATGGGAGGAGATAGAGTTGAATTTTCTTAGTTGGAAGAAGCTTCTGGTAAAGGCGTTTTAGACTTTTCTGAGTCTGGCATTTGATATCTTTGGGATGCTCAGATAAACTGGATTTCCATAATCCTATCTAGAGTGTACAAATGCATTGGCAGTAATGATTTTATGCGGGAAGAAAAGAAAAGGTAAGATTCTCCTGAGGAGCCTTATCTGGCAGAGTACAAGATTTGGTGATGCTAGAGAGCTGGGTGCTAAGATCCAATTTATGTCCTAGAAGAATGCCAAGATTTCTGACTTCAAAGATTGTAGGGGCAATACTCCATCATTGAGAGAATGACCAGCTCCATTGAGCAGTCTAGTTTGCAGTGACCCTAATTTGTGCCTTGGCAAAGATTTGGAGTTGAGAAGTAACTATTTTCTCCAGCATGTTAGCATTAATAGGAAGGAGAGAGATGGGTCTGAAATTAATCATATTGTCAGGGTCAAGATGTGCTTTCTCAGATCACCACCTACAATTAACTTACACCCACAAAATAGTCTTTCACTAGGGTTAGTCACAAATGTGATGCAAGATGAAAATGATACAACCCTTAGAATGTTTTGAACATTCTATTGATGAGCTACATGACTTTGTGCATTAATGTCATATAATATGTATTTCAGTGCAGCATTGTGTCATATTGATTCCACTTGATGCTCCCGCCAAGTGTCATGGAGCTCATTACAATTCTGGAGGACAGCCAGACTCGCGGAGGTGCGGCGGTAGCAGTCTTCCAACCGCCCAATTATGACCAGGGCGGTCGGGTCGCCCTAGGACCACCGCAACAGCCAGGGATCAGAGATCTCTGGTGGTGGTGCGGCGGTCTTAAGACCGCAATATGCATGGCGGGGCTGGTGTGCCAAGCATATTACGAGTTTCCTCACTGCCACACATTTCATGGCGGTATGACCGCCATAAATAGTGTGGTGATGAGCCTAAAGGGCCCCTTGCTGCCTCACGCCATGTGGATGCACACAGGGGGTTACAGCATGTGCCCCCCTGTGTGCATGCACACCAGTACCTGCATGGCATGGACTGCAGCAGTCCATGCAGTGCAGGTACTGCTGATCCAGCGGTGTACTAACAACAGATACTCCACTACCATATACTCACCTGGGCCCATATAACTTCTTCCACAAAATACCTAGTAGACCGCTGGAGCTTTGTAGTTTATAGATTTCATGTTTCCAGGAATTGTTATTATTCCGTACTAACTAAACCTTTCACTGATCAAAAAGTTCTTTCCTCTGGTCGATGGACCATTAGTTGGAACTAGTTGATGGTGATAATTAACATAACTTATTAAACATTCTTTAATAAAATAAAATAATCACAGACTCTGGAAGTTTTAAAATCTTTATCTAAATTAATTGAATGTGAACCATCTCAAAGTTTCAGTACAAACACCCTCATTCGCAGGAGTGTCAATTCAATCAATTATCAATAAGCAAAAATATTTCAGACTCTCACAATAACTATGCTTTGAAAGGAGAGGACAGAGAGAGAAGAACATCTATCAATAAAATGAATTCATATTTACCCAGAATGGTGCGAAGACACACCCCCTGGCCAAAGGGCTGGTAAGGGTCCCCCAGGATAGATCAGGAGACAAAGACTTCAGGACAGGAATCAGGACAGGATACTTAACCTCTCTAGAATACCGACAACTTGCGTCGCACCCCTCTCTGACACTTGGGTCCTCCTCGTGGTTCTTCTGCGATCTTCTTTCTAACCCAATTAAATTAAGATGGAAGTTTCTGCATTCAGTTTCTTCATCAGCGTCTTCACAGCATCAGCACCACCCACAGCACCGACAGCTTCCCGAGCTCTGCAGCATCGACGTCTCAGCTCTCGCTTCTGCTCCCGCTTCACTCTCACTCTCCCGCTTCTGCTTAACTAACTAACTAAAACTACCTGAGTTATACCTTTCAATATTCATGTACCACTCATTAATGTTTCAATTTCATAAAATACTAACTCTGATTGGTCAGGCGAGGGGGGATGATCATCACACCATGCTTACATTTCACTTATTTCATTGAACCATTGTTCCCGAACCCATCCCCTTAAACTTTATTAAATCGTTTCCTTTCCCATACATTTCCAAACTTTATTAATGCAAATTGTTTCAATGTCATGAATAAGGCTCCTTCATATGAACTCTTCACCCTCATGTTCCCAGGGCACAACTTCCTCGTCCTTGGACGGTTGACAAGTCCTTACTCATCCTTCCTTGTTCTCTCTCATATGCGCATATGCGGGATCAAATCAGTCAGCTCAATTCAGACAAGTGTAGAAGGCCCAAATGCGCACTAATAACAAAATCAAAAGAAGAAATGTTATTCTCAAAAATAAATGGTTTCACTGTATACCACCAACCTCTACTCTAACCCACTTTAATAGTTATTACCCTTTTTCTGCATTTGCGTTAATATAAAAGCTTATTTTCTATTTAGCCAAGCAGGTGCCATGCATGTGAACTTTCAAGCAGCCATTTTAATGCCTTTTGCGCATGCACAATATTTTCCCTCCAAGCGTTAAAACGTCATACTACGTAGATGCAGTAGACGCATGCGCAGTAAAGATCCCTGGTTAGAGTGCGTTTTAGTCCTTCATTCATTTTGTTAAAGTTAATAAACACATACGCAAGCTTCCTTGTCCCGCGTGTCTTTCTGAAATGCGAATTATTAATTACAAACACATAGTTAGTAATTCGTTAATAAGTTAAAACGAAAGGATTGCTTCCGAGCAAGTCTCATTTACGAGTCCTTGCTCCATCAATCCCCTCTCTGATGGCATTTTAAGCCATCACAAAATTACCCATCCCATCCCAGATACCAACTTTAGCACATCTCAGTTCTCTATTTCTCCTCTCAGTTTTCCATCAATCAACTCGTTTCCTTCTAAATCTTTCATTTTCTTATATAATTTGCCTTTCTATTTCTTCCAACTGTATTTCATCATATTTTCTTTTTCGTTTCTTTCCCTTTCCTTCTCTTTCAACATGTATTTTTCCTTTCTTTCCTTTTCTACAACACTTATATATAATCATTATTATCATTACTACAGTTATTATCATAACTAATGGCATCATTATTTGACCTAGAAAACTTTTCCCAAAATCAGTAAACCATTTCCCTATTGATGTTATACTTTTTGTAAATCTTCCCCACACACTGTCAACCTCCAGTTGGGTCAAGTCTTTATGCATTCTTGTAATGTTCTCAATATATCCTTTAATTTCTCTGCTCTTGTCTGGAATGTAAGTGCAGCAATGTTGAATTTTCAACATACCACAGACTCCACCTTCTTTTGCTAACAATACATCAAGAGCAAGACGGTTCTGTAAAACCATAGACCTAATTGCAACCATCTCAGTGTTAATCATTAAGAATCCTCCTGCAGCATCTGTAGAAAGACGATCAACTATGGTTGATAACTTACACATTTTCTGTGAATTAAGAATGACTCCAACTGAGGGTATCAATGCACTAAAAATATCCCCTACAATTTCAGAAAAACTAGCTCTTCTTCTACGTGTTAGTCCATTAGAATTTCCATTGGTTCCACTGATTCTGTCCATATGATACATTTTTGGAAAAACTATTCCAAAGTAACAGCTCCCGTACCATCTTGCAGGTAACCTATAATATGCATTGTTCCCGCAAACATAATAAATTCCTGGAAATACAGGATCAGTTCCCCCTTTTAATCCCCACCCTCCTAAAATTAGGAAGTTGTGTTCACATTCACTGGAACCAATGTAATTATTGTTATAATCTGTCTTTAATCTATGGAGACAGAATTTTCCCCTTTTCACAAAATCCAGGGACATCGCAGCATGAGCCTTGCCATTTGCATAGATTCCCTCTTTCCCAGCCCATGGAGGTACATGGGTTTTCTGTTCAATCGCTTTCTTTATTAAATCCTGTCTCCTTTCTTCTACTAAATCCCAAAAATCTTTTTCTTCTTTTCTCAATGTACATGTTAGATTATCTTTATGTGCCTGAACTAAATCTATTGAATTCATTGTTAAGAAAAATTCACCCATAAACTGTGCATTTTTACTACTAACTACTGGATTCATATTCTTTCTAATAGGTAATTCAGAAAATACTATGTCTATGTCTGAATAAAAATATTAAAGTCTCCCTGAAGCATAAACTAAACTTGATAAAATACTACATGACACACCATATGTTAAAGGTATATGTGAATACGTTACCCCTTCTGATACTGATGTGGGTAACTTCATACACACATAACAGTTACTAATCTCCATTGTATTAACATACTGAAATAACAATTTAATAAACATATTTGAAGACGTATTATAGTCTGATTCATTATGATAATTTGTTTCATCTTCTACCCCTATTTCTATTTTAGTTCCTTTTATTCGATCTATCTTATCATTAGTATCTGTATTATTCTTGTCACTTGTTTTCATTAACAAAGGTACTCCTACTGTTAGGAATAACCATACTAATACTACTAATAGAATACTACAAAAACAGAATCTAAAACATTTTCTTTTCCATCCTCGTTTTGGTCTTTCGGTAACTTCTGCCATTTTACTCTGAGAAAATGTCTTTTCTCTTTTCCTTTCTTTGTCAAATTAACTTTCTTTTTATTCTTAAGGAGGCCTCAATTTGCTTTCATCAATCTGTGCAACATGAACTTCTTCTGTTTCATCACTTAGATCTAGGGATTCAAATTCTTCGAGTATTACATAGGTCCATTCAGGGGCCTTGTACCTTCTATTTAAATTTCTCAATCTTGGACTTCTTCGAGTTATTTTCGCTAAAGTTTGTTTAGATTGTGTTTGACTTGTAATTTCATTTACTTGTTCTGGTTTCTTTTCTGTTTTTCTCAAATGATATCTTAATTTCTTTATTCCAGTTGGCCAATTGTCTCCTTTTCTGATTCTTTTGGTTTGTACTACACTTTCACCTTCTTTATCTCCTTTCAAAGTTCTTTTAATTTCACTTATTCTAGGCACAATCTGTTCTCGTTCTCTGTTTTCTGTGCTTGAACCTTCTTTTACTTTCTCCTGCTCAGGTCTTATCGTATTTTGTTCTTCTTCTGCCTGAGTTTTTTCTTCTAATTCTATCTGACCCTGTTCAGGTCTTACTTCAACTGTTCTTTTTCTGCCTGAACTTGTTCTTCTAATTCTACCTGATCCTGTTCAGGTCTTATTTCAAACTTTTCTTCTTCTTCTGCCTGAACATTTTCTTCTAATATTCCCTCCTCAGGTTCCTGAAAGTCTTTTTCTATCTCCACCTGAGTGTGTTCTTGTTTCAATAGCATCATCAATTATTTCAATCACTGGTATCCACTCTTCCTGACTTGTACTTGGCTGTTCGTCATATGGTTGTCTTTCAGAATCTATTACTCTTGATTCTTCAATTTCACAGCTTACAACTCTTGACGCTTCAGCCTGTTCAGTCTGTGGTTGCTCTTGTTGTTCTGATGGGCTCGGAACTCTTCTGGTATGACTAGCATGAATCCAATTGGGCAAACCTGCACACTTCACTGCTGTGGTAGTGACTAGTATGACTTGACGCGGTTTATCCCACCTTGGTGCTAGACACGACTTTCTTGCATGTTTCTTCACTAGCACCCAATCTCCAGGATTCAAATTATGTGCTTGGTCTGGCTGTCTTTCAACTGCGTCTTCTCCAACCTGGTGAGAGACAGAACGCACCATTTCAGCCAATCCTTTGCAGTAGTCCAATACCAGATCATCAGTTATATTCATTAATTTATTTCCAGGCATAAATGCTTGTCTCATTACTCTTCCCATGAGAACTTCATGAGGGCTCATTCCTGTTTTTCTGTCTGGAATACTTCTGAGACCCATCAATACAAGAGGTAATGCATCTGGCCATTTCAGCATTGTGGATGCACACACCTTCCCTAGTCTTGACTTGATTGTGCCATTTAGCTGTTCAACTATTCCAGAAGCCTCTGGACGATAAGCACAGTGCAGTTTTTGTTCTATGTTAAATGCAGCACAGATTAATCGAATTATTTCATTATTAAAATGAGGGCCTCTATCTGATTCCAAAGTGACTGGAAAACCAAAACGTGGAATCAACTCCCTCAACAATAATTTTGCAACTGTAAGACTGTCATTTCTTCGAGTGGGATAGGCTTCCACCCACCTTGAGAAGAGGCATACTACGACAAGTATATATTTCAGTCCATTGCATGGGGGCAATACAATAAAATCCAACTGTAATCTGGTGAAGGGTCCTTCTGCCTTTCCAATCTTTCCCCAGCTAACCATTGTCTTCCTACCTGGATTTTGCTGTTGACAGGTTAGGCATCTTTGGCACAGGCTCTCTGCGACTGCCCTGAATTTTGGATTGTACCAACTCTGTCTGAATAGCCTGATCATTGAGTCTCTCCCTATGTGTGTTGCTCCATTATACACTCTTGCCATTTTTGAAAGCAAACAATCCAGCATGACTGGTCTTCCGTCTAAGTGCACCCATACCTCATCGTGTGGTCTCTTTGTACAAGCTGCCTTTATCCAAATTTCCTTTTCCTTTTCCTCAACTTCTTCCTGCAATTGTCTAATCTCATCCCATGTTTCTGGTACTGAGAAAAACATAAGTTGGCAACTGGTTTCACCCGTTTCAATTTTTCTGTTTATGGCCACTGTATTTTTGGCAAAGTATTGAGCCACTTGGTCAGCATATCTATTACCAGCAGTCACATAGTCATTTCCTGACTGATGTGCAGCGCATTTTACAACTGCTATCTCTTTTGGCAGTTGTAATGCTTCCAACAAATCCTTCACATTTTTGCTGTTACTAATAGGAGATCCTGAGGAAGTCAGAAATCCCTTCTGCATCCAGAGCTGGCCGAAATCATGCACAACCCCAAACCCATATTGACTGTCCGTAAATATGGTTACTCTCCAATTTTTCCCCTTTTTGCATGCCATGGTTAAGGCTACCAATTCAGCTACTTGTGCAGATTTGACCCCCGGTAAACAGGATGCTGCAATTACCCCAGATATTTTACAAACAGCATATGCAGCACTTAATCCTCCTTCTTGTGTCCTGAGGCAGGACCCATCTACAAATAACTCATGGTCAGCCTCTTTCAAAGGTGTCTCCTTTATGTCTGGTCGGGGCTTAGTACATAATTCAGTTACGTCCAAACAATCATGATCACTCTCATCTTTCACTTCTTCATTGCATGGGTCTGGCAGTAGGGTAGCTGGGTTCATGATCATACACCTTATCACTGTCACGTTCTCAGATCCCAAAATCACTCTTTCATACTTAGTCAATCGACTAGGGGTGAGATGTTGTGTTCTTGTTCTTGTCAAAAGAATCTCAACTCAGTGTGGAACATAAACCTTTACCGGGTGTCCCATCACTATTGACTCACTTTGCTCCAGACTCATACAAGTAGCAGCTACTGCTTTTAAGCAGCCAGGCAACGCTGAAGCCACTGGATCCAATGTAGCTGAAAAATATACCACCGGACGTCGACTCAATCCATGTCTCTGTGTTAAGACTGAAAGTGCACAATTTTCTCTCTCACAACAAAACAACACAAAGTCTTTTGAATAATCAGGCATGCCCAAAGCAGGAGCTTCACACAGGCAATTTCGCAATTTCACAAATGCCTCTATGCAGTCATCATTCCAATCAATCGGATCTTTTGCTCGTTTCCGGGTCATTTGTATTAATGGTTTCGCTAACATAGAAAAACCATTAATCCATTGCCTACAGTACCCAACCCTCCCAGGAACATTCTCATTTCTCTCTGAGTCTGTGGCAATTGCATATTTTTCTGGTGTCACTTTTCTAACTCCTCTTTCTATTTTATGCCCTAAATATCTAACTTCTTGTCGACAGAATTGTAATTTTTCTGGAGACACCTTGTGTCCTCCTTCAGGCAAATGGTTCAGTAATGCAATTGTGTCTGTGACACAATCTTCTCGTGTTTTTGATGCCACCAGTAGGTCATCAATATACTGAACCAGAACAGATTTTCCAGGCATAATCAATGATTCTAGACACTTTTTCAAAATCTGATTAAAAATTGAGGGACTCTCTGTGTACCCTTGAGGAACTCGACACCATGCGTAGATACGATCCTCAAACTTAAACGCAAAAAGATACTGGCTGTCTGGGTGCAAAGGAATAGAAAAGAACGCTTGGCACAAATCAATTACTGTAAACCAGCCTGCATTCAAAGGTATCTGATAAAGGATCACTGCTGGATTTGGCACTATTGAACAACAGGGAACTACAATTTTATTTATTTTTCGTAAATCCTGCACTATTTTATACTTTCCGCTGGGCTTTTTCAGTCCCATTATTGGTGAATTACAAGGACTACCCATCACTTCTTTTAATATACCTTGTTTAACCATTCGTTCAATTTCTGGAATAATTTCTGCTTTTACTTCGGGACTCATTTTGTACTGTCGAGTATTTGGATACACTGCACCTTCTTTCACTTCCACTTTAACTGGGTCTATATTTGTCATTAACCCAATGTCTTTTCCTGTGAAATCCCACACTTCTGGATTAACTGTAGCTCTCAATTCTTCTGGTAATTCCTTTTCAGTCATTAGTGAAAACATTTCATCTACTTCTGTTCCCTGTTTGGCTAACATCATCTTGTATACAACATCTTCATCAGGGGTTTGAAAGGCGACACCATCTGGTGTACAATAAATTGTGCAGTTCATCTTGCACAATAGATCTCTTCCCAACAGATTTACAGGACTGGAATCACAAACTACGAACCGATGCATTTCTTTAAAACTTCCAATGTGCACCTCCATTGGTTTTGTGATTGGGGTTCTAATCTGTTGGTTAGACACGCCTACAACTTGGATTGATTCTCCCGAGAGGGGTAGGTTTGGGATGTCTGCTGTTCTCACAGTAGACCTGGTAGCACCAGTATCCAATAGGAAAGTAATGTCTTTACCTTCTACTTTCCCATCAACAAATGGACCTGACTGATCTACCGGCAAGGATGCGCCAAGCACGCACTCCTCTTCCTCCCCCTCAGGCACCGTCATTGCGAGTAGTCTCAATTTTCCTCATCATTCTGCAACAAATATTGTGTAATTGTTCTATTATTCTTACCACTTTCTCCTTGAAATCCGTTGTTTGCACTGAAACTCTGATGATTCACAAAATTTGGCATAGGAGCTGGTGGCACCTGATATTGTGGAGTAACTACCTGCTGCTGTTGATTCATATGTACTTCATTCTGCATCTGTGGGATAAAAGTTTGATTTGGCCCATTATTACTCTTATTATTCTGAATACTCTTACACTCGTTCTTCCAATGTCCAAGCTTTCCGCACGCATGACAAGGAAACTTCTTTTTCGCTTCTTCTCTGTCCATTCGTCCCCTATATTTATTACCATTCGCTCCTTGATCATTCTGACTCTTCTCTTTCGCTTGACTATTATCTTGGGCATTTGTTTTCTCCTCTTGTTGTTCTGCCAATTTTACTTGTGCCCACATCATTTTCTCTTTTAGCTTTCTACGCCTGGCCTCAATGTCATCTCCGCAATATTTCACATACTTTAAAATTTCATCCACTGTCTTGCTTTGCCAACACAACATGTGCTGCTGTATCATCTGACTAATCTCTGGTTTCAAACCGTATACAAACCGATACACAAAATGTCCCATATCCTTATCACCGATATTCTCAAAACCACTATACTGCTTAAACACCTGTAATAACCTCTCATAATATGCATGTACAGATTCATTTGGTTCTTGAGTTGTTCTATCTATTTTTACCCAGTCTGTCTCTTTAGGAGGAATTTTCCCTTTCAAATACGTAATCACTTGGTGATACTTTTTCATCACCTCTTCCGAGGGTGCTCCTGTCTTTGAGTCTCTAGCATACTCCTCATTAGGCCAGTCAATTGTAATTTTACATTCCGTCCATAAATCAGCAGGTACCACTATATCAAATAGACCATCCAAATCCTTCAATAAAACCTTTGAAACCTTCACAAATCTCTCTACCTGTTTATACCATTCAACTGGTTTTTCTCTCAGCTTTGGGAAATCATTTGTAAATGACAAAATATCTTGTCTACTCCAAGGAACATGAACATATCCACCTCCAGGAACCTCTCTCATTGGACACAATTTTTCCACTTTGCTTGATTCTCTTACTGGAAATGCAGCTGCTGCTTCTCTCGCTTGTACTTCCTCTTTCTTTCTTATCCATCTAATTCTCCATTTATCAATGTCTCCCCATTTTCGCAAAATGCTCATTAATTCCTTTATCTGTAGTCTCTTTCCAGAAACATTTACACTTTCTAGATCTTTATCAGTAAAGTCCACTCGATATGGTTTCTGTAACAACTTTGATTTCCCTATGTCTATTCCAATCTCTGAAGCAACTTCAGTCAATCTCTCATGAAATACCCTTGCTCTCCTGGTTATGCTCTTACATAAAAATAATAATTCTTCTTCATTATAAGCATTCAATCTTTCTGTGCCCACGCATCCTGTCATCATCTCTTCCAATTCCACTTTCAATCTGCTGATGTCTAAAATCCTTGGTGTTGGGTTCTGATTATCTCTTTCCTATGCCCATCTTTCTATATCTTCAGAGGTAACTACTGTTGCGCCTCCAGTTTCTGTATGAACCAAAGGTCTTCTTTCTCTCAAATAATGGGCGTAACTCTTTTGGGAGTTTAAGTCAAAGGTTCCACATTAGGGAGATCCATTAATGAAATAATTGACTCACTTTCACTAGCCTGATCATCTGTAATTATTATTTCTTTCCTAGGACTATTTAATGGAATTGTCACAGGTTGTGGTTTCTGGCAAGTCTTTTTATCTCCGTACAATGGGATTACCGGACCAATAGTCACTGGTACTGTCAAAGCTTCAGTATTCAAATTTAATTGACTTAGCTTCTGAACTAGTTCCTCTCTAGTGTTTAGAACATCTCTTTCATTATCCTGCAACACTCTGTTATATGATGTATCATGTAAAATCTGTGGGGTCAATGGCACTCCCATTACTGGTGCACTTGGGGTAACCTTACTGGTTGCTTCTTGATACGGCGGTGGATTTTTAATTAAAATATCTTCTAACAACTCATCATCAGATTCACCATATCCTGCTGTATTCATATGTTTCATTTTCTCCTTACACTTTCCTCCAGACTGTTCCTCATCCATTAACACTGGATATAAACCTTCTGATACCATAGCTCTCCTCCATTGTTTCATCGCCCTTCGCGTGACTCATGCAAGTGTCTTGGAAAAAATCCTCTATATCTCCCACCTCTGCATTTCTCTCTTTCATATGACTCAGTTTCCCATTCTTCCAAAGCCTCATATTGAGTTAACCTAGGTCTAGGTTCTAAATCATTCATTTTCAATCTCAAATTCTGAAGAATCCTCCCATTAAACGTACCACCTTTAGGAAATGCTAACACTCCATCATCCTTCGTATATTCTATCCAGTTTTCCAACCACACGCAAGTATGATATCCTCTTTCCATCATCATAAAAGATGCTGGTGTTTTTGGTGGCGGAATAGGAATTTCCTCTCTGGTCAACACAGGCTTATCTTTTACAAAGAAATTCTTAATTTTCTTTATAAATGACATTTTTCTTTTCTCTCCATACATCCTTGAGGATTGATGTATAAAATTGTATTCTGAAAACCCTTGAAATCTTCTTCCTGTATGCCTTGTACTAGCAGTCAAATCAAAATCCCTCATACTATTTCTCTCTCCACCAATCCTAACGTGGCTTCTAGCTAGCTTATCCAATTATATCAGGCTCACGTTCGTGATCTGACCAATGTCAGCGCGGCCTTTTTCTGACGTCAGTTCTGCTCCTTTCTACTGACTCCTCCTTTACAAGGCTGCTTCTGTCACACGCCCGCTGTTTCTACCAATCCCAGCGCGGCTCACTGTGACGTCAGTCCAACTCCGGCGACTACTGACCCCTCCTTTACAAAACTCCTCCTGTCACACGCCCGCTACTTCGAACAATTCCAGCGTGGCTTACTGTGACGTCAGTATAACTCTAGCGACTGACCCTCCCTTCACAAGGTAATACGAAAACTTATTTCTCAAAATTTTCTTTAAAATTCTTTGTTATTAACAACATAAAAACATTTGCTACTCTGTCTGTTCCACTAAACCAAAGGATAGTTTATTTCTTTCTACTGCGAGTAAAACCTTCCGCTTACTCTTCATATACTGCGAGTAAAACCCTTCCGCTTACCCTTCATTCAAGCTCCAGAGAACCTGCTACTCCTCCGGTGTCACCCGTTTTGGGAAATTTGAGACCAAAGTTTCACCAGCTAACTCTTTTTGCTGTCAATCTAGCTTGGAAGAGCCTGTTACTCCTTCAGGGTTACCCTTTCTAGGTGATATAACGCCTAAAGTTTCACTAGCGAACTCTTTGCTATCAATCACTCTCACTTTTATGCAGAAAATAGTCCCTACTTTAACACTGCCAGCCCTACCTAGCTTCTCAGTGTTATTCCAACAGACGAGTAACCTCACTGCAGTGTGGTTTCTATCGCCACCCGCTATTCATTCCCCGGGAATTTTCCAGACAACATAAAACAAGACGCTAACTCTTTTTGTTAAACATAAATCAATAATCAATAATCTATACTTATCACCAAACTAGTCAATAATAACCACAGCTCTGCTACCAGAAAACTGATCCATACTCCACTACCATATACTCACCTGGGCCCATATAACTTCTTCCACAAAATACCTAGTAGACCGCTGGAGCTTTGTAGTTGATAGATTTCATGTTTCCAGGAATAGTTATTATTCCGTACTAACTAAACCTTTCACTGATCAAAAAGTTCTTTCCTCTGGTCGATGGACCATTAGTTGGAACTAGTTGATGGTGATAATTAACATAACTTATTAAACATTCTTTAATAAAATAAAATAATCACAGACTCGGGAAGTTTTTAAATCTTTATCTAAATTAATTGAATGTGAACCATCTCAAAGTTTCAGTACAAACACCCTCATTCGCAGGAGTGTCAATTCAATCAATTATCAATAAGCAAAAATATTTCAGACTCTCACAATAACTATGCTTAGAAAGGAGAGGACAGAGAGAGAAGAACATCTATCAATACAATGAATTTATATTTACCCAGAATGGTGCGAAGACCAACCCCCTGGCCAAAGGGCTGGTAAGGGTCCCCCAGGATAGATCAGGAGACAAAGACTTCAGGACAGGAATCAGGACAGGATACTTCACCTCTCTAGAATACCGACAACATGCGTCGCACCCCTCTCGGACACTCTCTTCTTCCTATTGGTTCTTCCACGATCTTCTTTCTAACCCAATTAAATTAAGATGGAAGTTTCTGCATTCAGCTTCTTCATCAGCGTCTTCACAGCATCAGCACCACCCACAGAACCGACAGCTTCCCGAGCTCTGCAGCATCGACGGCTCAGCTCTCGCTTCTGCTCCCGCTTCTGCTTAACTAACTAACTAAAACTACCTCAGTTATACCTTTCAATATTCATGTACCACCCATTAATGTTTCAATTTCATAAAATACTAACTCTGATTGGTCAGGCGAGGGGGGATGATCATCACACCATGCTTACATTTCACTTATTTCATTGAACCATTGTTCCCGAACCCATCCCCTTAAACTTTATTAAATCGTTTCCTTTCCCATACATCTCCAAACTTTATTAATCCAAATTGTTTCAATGTCATGAATAAGGCTCCTTCAAATGAACTCTTCACCCTCATGTTCCCAGGGCACATCTTCCTCGTCCTTGGATGGTTGACAAGTCCTTACTCATCCTTCCTTGTTCTCTCTCTTATGCGCATGTGCGTGATCAAATCAGTCAGCTCAATTCAGACAAGTGTGGAAGGCCCAAATGCGCACTAATAAGAAAATCAAAAGAAGAAATGTTATTCTCAAAAATAAATGGTTTCACTGTATACCACCAATCTCTACTCTAACCCACTTTAATAGTTATTACCCTTTTTCTGCATTTGCGTTAATATAAAAGCTTATTTTCTATTTAGCCAAGCAGGTGCCATGCATGTGAACTTTCAAGCAGCCATCTTAATGCCTTTTGCGCATGTGCAATATTTTCCCTCCAAGCGTTAAAACGTCATACTACGTAGATGCAGTAGAGGCATGCGCAGTAAAGATCCCTTGTTAGAGTTGGTTTTAGTCCTTCGTTCATTTTGTTAAAGTTAATAAACACATATGCAAGCTTCCTTTTCCCGCGTGTCTTTCTAAAATGCAAATTATTAATTACAAACACATAGTTAGTAATTCGTTAATGAGTTAAAACGAAAGGATTGCTTCCGAGCAAGTCTCATTTACGAGTCCTTGCTCCATCACTGCCTTTGATGTTCTCATCGCGGTGCTAATTTCATAGGCACTCTCCCTGGGAAAGCCAAAGAACCGCCCCAGACAGGAGAAAACTCCTGATCTGGCGGGCATTTCCTACACGGTTTTGGTGGTGCTGGGAGGGGGCAGTCCCTCTTCTGCACCACCAAACTCATAATAAGGCCCTATGTCTGCTTCCTCAGTTCACTTCTTCAAAAGTACTAAATTATATGATCATGAAAAATCTTAACGCATTGGCATATGCCGTTTTGTTTCATCCGCTCATGCACCTTTGTGGAGCTTATTTTGTGTGTGTGTGGATGCATCTGATAGATTTCAGGCTAGGAAAGGTCTAAGCAGTGTTTATGGATGCCTAAAATTTCAAATATTTGTGGGTGTTCTCCAGATTTTGCATGGTCACATGCCCTAGATTGTCCATGTTCCTAAAACTGCCACTACAAGGGTGACTGTAGAAATCCATTGAGATGACACTTTGCTAACTTTCGCAAATCTAATCTGTGAGGTAAAATTTCCACCAATTCTGATTCTGTGCAAAAAGAAAATCCCCATATGTGCACAATACGCTTTATAAACTGGACTTCCAGGTGATTCTGTGTCACTTTTGCAACTGAGGCTGGAAGGCCTATGTTTTATTTCTGTGTAACAAGGAAGACCAATGTGGACCACACTCCATGCCAATTACCTCTTCCTTTACATACTGTGTGTCTTTATGATCCTTCCGTGCTCTCCGACCAGCATGTGTCTTCTATGAACACGTATGTGTCATTCATAGGCCCTGCTATTGCACTGCTTTTCCCAATAAACATGTTTTGCCCCCTATATTTGTGCGGATCGGGTGGAGTACTCCGCACATAAAAAAGATAGGCATGTTGTTTCTTTTTATGTATGGAGTTCTCCGCGCCAGAGTCTCCGCAGTCATAAACATACTGTTAGGTCTGAGGTTGTAAATTCCAAAACAAACGTAAACGTACACCAAAGTGTAAGTTTACCTTTGTGAATCAGCCCAGAATGTCTTTACTTACATATTTGCTTTTAACAACATTTATCTCATTCGTTTCCTTTTTGGTTGTGTGTGTTAGCTAAAGGTTTCTTTACACTGGGTTGTCCTGCCCTGTTGCACTTTCATATGAGTGTTTTAAGAGTTCTTTCTCAATTTTACTGGTCAAATTCCTTTGCATTCACTTGTGTTGCAGGTTCCCAAATGTCTTCTCTATGTAATCAAGTATAATGGACTGACAAATTAACTGTACTGAGTCTCCTGTCGAGCTTCTGTTTCTTTCTAATGTGCATGATTGTTGATTGGCGTGCAAGGTTAATATGATTACTGTTCGTCATCAACGAACAAAAGAGATGTGATCTTGGTGGGCTTTGCTTTTGCATTGTGCCTGGTGTGGCATGGAAATGTGTTCCATCATTGTTTGAGTGAGTGATTTATGCTCACGGGGCCTCTTGTTTTGCTCAAATTTATCTCTCAAATTGTTTTCAGGTTTCCTGTTCCGAGCACAATTATTGTTGCTCAATGAACTTCCAGTCATCTAAAAGCAAAAACTATTTTTATTATCTCCTTTATCCAAAACTGCTATGACCGAGTTCAACATGAAATGTGCATCATAGCTTGGTCGGGCCTTAGGTTCCCTCATTTTGACAGTTCTTTCCTAACAAGGAATTGTTGGTTGAAAGAAGAGGGGGGCAAAATTTCCATTGCACAAGGATGATTCATAAAATATCAGAAATGTTACATTATGCATAATTTTGAGAATTATGCAACTAAGAAATCTGGCAGAGCTTTTTCCTGGGGGCAAGTGGTTAGAGCAGAAAATGTTCTTCTACAAGACAAATTCAAACGGAAAAAGTCTCACAGGAAACATTTTCCCTTGCTTTGGTCCCAGCGGCAACTGGCACTGATCGGAGGTAAGGGAGCAGGGGCGGGAGGGAGGGGGGACGAGGAGGTAGGGGGCGGGGGGAGGAGGGAGGACGGGAGAAGCGGAATAAAAAAATTAAATAAAAACGTACCTTCTCGCCGCTTCCTTGCCTCCGTAGTCCTCCCTAGCTCTGCCTTATCGGAAGCACACCCAGGAGACCAGTCAGCCAATCACAACGCTGCCTTAGGAATGTTGTGATTGGTCTGAGCACTGTGGTTCGGCGCTCAGCCACGGACTGGGGGCCTGGGCATGTTCTCCACATAGGCTGTAATGCAGCCTGCATGGAGAACATGCGAAGTGCGCAAGACTGTTTTGGGCGGCCCGAGAGTGCCGGCCAAGCAGTCACTGCGCACTTTAGGCGGGTGCTTCCACTCCTCCCCTGCCCCCTAATGCAAAGCGGACGGAAGTAGGAGAAAATAAAATGATAATAACGTGAGTTATTATCATTTTATTTTCCCTTTGTGTCACTGCAAAAAAGCAGTGGGGCGACGCTCCTCCGCCTTAGCGGCGGAGCCGCCACTGATTGGTCCCAATGCCCATACCATGTGTGACATTTGAACGTCAGATGTCCCCTTGCGTTCACTTTTCAGATGAACCACCTCAAACGTGAATTTTGCCAAGTTTATGCATAGTTTTCCAGAAAGTTTGTGACATTTCGGAGGTAAATATTATGAAATTTGACAGCAAAACATTCCGTTGAATGGTACAAGGGGTACATATTCTGCTGTTATTCTTTCACTTTATTTAAACACAATTATGTAGTAGTCTAACAAAAGTCACTCATTATTCAGATAACAAAAAAATTGAACGCTCACTTAGTAGTTCCTAAACGTTTTGTAGAATGATTCTTCCCTCTGCTACTTTTCGATAAAAAAAAAATGCCATACAATATGAATATTTGTGCGAGAGATCATTGTTTAAGGTAAGCTATTTGCTTTAGGGAAAGCTGAACAGTCAAAGAATGGAAAGGGGTCTGCGTACACTTACAATACTTTAGTTTCATTTCCAGCATACATTGCAGCTGGCATTCTTCCCTCTGGAAAGGTATAGATATATGAGGATTGTAAATGTATTCACGTCCAAACTAGCAAGTCACATATGACAATAGGTATCAAAGAAGCCATTACTGTACTAAAAGTTAAAATATAAACAGGGCTGAAGCATTAAGGAGTGTAAGCCCCCCACACGAGTATTTCTATGTTTGTAGAACTGGTGTTTGTCTAACGCCCCCATATCTACAACTTACTTTTTAATTATCAGGTGTTACTATTTCTAGACTGAAAGACTAAACCAGAATGCAAAAATACTTTGTATTTAAACATGTTATTCGCCCACGACAGCAAATGTCTAAGACAGCTTGAGGCGCAGTTCAAACAAAACATATTTATTTATTTAACGTGTGACTGACGTTTGTCTTTAAATACACGAGATAAACAGAACTCTAACCAGAGAACATTCTGTTGTCAATTGTATAACGAGCTCATTTTGAGCAGATGTTTTTTAAGGAATGGCTTTCTTTTCTAAAGCTGGAGTTATACCTGTTAACCATGCCCGCGTATTCTAGCATTAAAGCCGAGCTTGATGTGCACAGCATGTTCACAAACTGTACTCACAGCTCAAATGAGCTGGATTACAGACCATGACCACAGAGACCCTCACATGACAAAGCCTTTGTGTAATTAATATGCAGGGTAAAATGCTCCCTGGACTGCTGCTAAAGCGATTTAAATCATGCACATAAAAAATGTAATCACAAATTTAGCATGGTGGACATTGTAGTCACACTGTGCTTGATTGCATAGAAGGTTCCAAGTGTGCTTTAAATGTCCTTTAAGATTGAGATTAGGAATTGTACTTACAAGATGCATATTAATCTAAAACTCAACATTTTTCAGTGTGGAATCACAGTGGGAGAACATTATGGGCAATAGAGGTTCATTCTAATCCCAGTAGGTAATTACACTTTGAAATAATATTCTTTAATTAAATCTTGTTTGCAGTTGATTGATTCAAACACAAAATCGAAAAACCCAAATTTGAGTTTTTATCAATTTTTCATGGCTATCGCACACAACTTTGTTTTTAATTGATGTAACTGGGTTTTAAAAAGCTCCTATTCCTACATACTACGTCAATATGGTGTAATCACCAGCCTCTTTCTTTTGAACGTTTAGATGAAACTTTCATTCTTTTATGTGATACCTTTTGGCACTATTTTAAATGCAAGTGGCAAAAGTTCAGCAGGCTATTCTTTCATTATGAAGAATGTGGTTTTAAGTGGGCTATTATATTTCCAGACTCTGGACTTTGTTACCAAACTTGGCAGAAAAATAGTTTTGGGAAAGACAACACCACAAAAGACAATATAATGTATACAAAACTGTTAAGAGCTGTAACACAGCAAAACGAAATTCTTACATTTATAGAATATTCTCCTAATTGTTCAATAACTGTGACCATTGTTTCCACCACTGTAATGGCGTAGCACGTTATCAACATAGAATATTAAAATTTGTACTGATGAACATTTCATTTTCTCCTAGCCAAGGGAGACTGTCGAAACGGCATTGGGGATCTTTGTATTGTGTGGTTTAGTTCGCCCCAATAGTCGTGTATGTAACACTGACAGGAAGAAAGGCTTTGTAGCAGTGCTCTTAGTGGAAACAATACATATATTTTATTATAAAGTTCTATTAAAGTTTAAAATTCAGGTATAAATTTTAAACCCTTCCTGAGAGTCACTGTAAATACGCATGTGATCAATTCAGACGCATGCATAAGTTATAAGGTACGCTAGAGCCACTTTGGCTGGAGTAGTACTAAGCAATTCCAATTGGAGAAAGAACACACATGGATGAATGTCAGAAAGCATCTAGTGGGCCACAGGGCAGACAGAGCTTACTGGACCGCAACGTGTCGGTTGAGATATTTTGCCAATGATGTGCAGGGGTCTGTCCTACAATGGCTCTCTTAACTGGAATAAGCACACCCTTTCTGTACTTGACACTGAGGCAAGGTGAGTGAGGCGGCTATTTGTAAAATGTTGGTTTATACTGCAGACCTCATTCTGCTATTCAGTTTCTAATTCTTAAACAGTTTCCAAGCACCTTGGCTACCTGTGCTAGTGAGTTGCCATACAGGTGGTTGCAGTATGAAGGCTTGCAGGGGTCCTGCCTCGCTTGAAACTGGAAGAACTTGTTGGGCTTCTCCACCTTGAGAGTCTCTCCTACTACACAGACAGGCACACTCCTTTCCTTAATCAGCAGGCAGCCTTCTAGGCAGTTGTATGACAGAAGCACGCATGGCTAAACCACACTTGCTTCAACAGCGCTGTCACAACTACTAATGCATCGTAAAAATGCATTCATATACTGTGCATGCCTTTACAAGGCATGCCTTTACAATGCATTTCGTTGTAAAGGCATGCTTGGCAAAGTTAGATGCGTAGTAAAGTTCACACCCCAGGCCCCCTGCCCTGAGCCCTTAAACCCCACCCCCACACTGAAATCCCCCCACCTCAGCCCTAAACACTACCCGATCCCCCACCCTGAGTCCTAAAAACCACCCCCAGCCCTGCTATGCACCCCACCCCAGCCCTAAAACCTGCCCCCAACCCAAAAAACAACCTTGATCCCAGCCTCTCGCCCTGAGCCCTAAAATAGCCTCCGGCCTAAAAAACTACCCCGACCCCTGCCCCCCACTGTGAGCTCTATAACAGCCCCCAGCCTCAAAAACTTACCTGACCACTGCCCCCTGCCCTGAGCCCCAAACCGGCCCCCAGCCACAAAAACTACCTCAACCCGTGCCCCCCCCGCCCTGAGCCCTAAAACAGCCCCCGCCTCAAAAACTACCCCAACCCCGCCCTGCGCCCTAAAATGGCCCCCACCCCAGAAAACTATCCCAGCCCCCCGCCCTGAGTCCTAAACCAGCCCCAGCCCTGAAAACTGCCCCTTCCCCCCACTCGGAGCCCTAAAACTACACCCGCTGAAAACCACCCCCTCCCCCTGATAGCTACCTCCTTCCCCCCCAAGCCCTACTTACGAAGCTGTGATCTCCTCCCAAAGTCCGATCCTTCCTCTCTCCTGTCTTCCTTCCGGTCTCTGCAACTAGACCTGTGACTGCTGGCTGCCTTAACCACGTACATATGTGGTTAAGGTATATGCGTAGTTAAGGCAAGCAGTGTTCAGCTTGCATGGAAACTGCACGTGTGGCTTAGCCCGCGTGGTAAATTCTGCTAGGCAGTAGGCAGACGCTCCATTCCTCTAACAGAAAATGCAGACTTTAGTTGATGTCCCTCACCTCTCAGAGACTGGCTGTCATTCAGGCACCAGTACTGCTATGAAGAAAGGGCACACTTTGGGCACTCCTCCAGGCCACTTAACAGGGTCTTCACCTTGCATTACCAAGAACAGGCTTAGGCTTCTGTAAACATGATACGTAGTGTGACGTTAGGGCCAAACAAAAAACTCTAAATACCAGTTTCACATGCATTCAGGCACTCATGGCAGTATATAAGCTCATTCACCATTCAGGGGACATTGCCATCCCAACAATGAAACAACAAGATGTATGAATATACTGTAAAGCCATTTAATTGACAAAACAGGCATACAAAAAGTGATGAAATTACCAACATTTGGATTTAGATAATTGATCTTGATTTGCTCATGCCAATTTAAATATTGTGTCTTCAGAGCTCTAAATGGGAAGCAAGTTACAACAATATATAAAAGATGAACCAACTTGTCGAGGATAATCAGAGCCATCACATGGCAAGGGGGCAGAAAAAGCATCATACCCCAGGACCAGCAATTTTGTATGGGCCGTGCTCATTCTGCAATATGTATTAATATATTAATAAAACGAGTCTGCCATTTTTTAATAATGATGTGGCCGCTAGCATGCATATACCAGTAGATAGTGCAGATGCTGTAGCTGTACTGTTCCCTCTGTCGCTGTAGAACATATTTAATATTTAGAGATGGGTGCTTTTACTACCTGGTATAATTGTATGAAGTGTGGCCCACGTGCAATTTCTGACCCAGGCTCATCAAAACCTCTGACAGGCATCATAATACTATATTGACTGCACATATTATTGTAGTTTTTATCTGCTAAATCGAGGGAATGGAGTTGGAAAAGGTAGATGAAAGGATAGTAGGGCCTGAAAATCTAGTCAATGAGGTATGGATGAGCGGGGGCTTAATTTGAAAAAAGTGTTTGATATACCTTTAGCTTTAAGGTGGAGCATGTGTACCCTTTGCATACAAACACACTTCAAACACCACAAAGAGGAGCATCCCATTGATTAGATAATAATGTTGAAGAAATGCTGTTTGTCACCAGTGAATATTTTTTGGCAGCCCTATTTGGAACCATAAGAGCCATTTAAAGTATGATGTATGTCCCACTGCCTCAGCAGAGATCCTCACCTCTGCTCCTCATTTAGAGGTCAGTCCAATATACTTAGAGATCCAGGTTGTGTCCACGGTTATGGTTTTAATGAAATTGTTTCCATCTCTAGAGCAGAAGCACTTTCACCAAAACATCATGGCAGCTAGTCAGCATTACTCTTTGTTTTGCAAAAGCAAACTCCCAGCCCAGTTCGTTGGGTGTCATTTGCACATGGGACCAATATTTATTTTTTCCTGCCCATGCTACCTCTATGCCTCCCAAGCTGGATCCATGTAAGAGACATTTTTTAAAAATGTCTTGAGCAGTCTCAGTGATGTTTTCTGACACGTGTGGCATTTTAGTTCTCCTCTTTAAACCAACTTTTATAAGTTTAAGGATACATTGGGGTAATATCTATTACACCCAAAGTAGTATCTTTCTTGAATTTTAAAACACATCTCTCTTTTGCTTTTTGGCTAGGTTGCGTTATGCATATAAAACATCCAAAGATACATACTTACATGCTTATTGTCTAGAGGAGCAACCTCTATAGTGTATGCACTATTGTAGGTGCAAGACGTTCCAGGTCAATTTTTAAAAAGTTTTGCCCTATATGTGTAGAAAAGCAGAAGGGGGTGATCGCCCCACGAGCACATATATAATGCTTGAATACATCAAGCCAAATCTTGTAAAACTAAAACAGCAACATTCTGAATCAAATCTTTTTGGCATATTTGCTGTACCAAATCGATCATTTGAAAACAGTATTCGGAGAGGTGCTAACGTTTCCCATAAATTGCCAAAAGTGCCCCCCACAAGCAAAAATCGCATCAGTAAGAATTTTAAAGTTCCGAATAACAGACACTGAATATAAATATTTCAATTTAAAAAGTGCCCAAGCACCTCAAGTTTTATATCTGTCCTGGATATTCGCAGGGGCTTATTGTTCATGCAGTTTTGCAATTTATGTATCTCAGCATATGCAGGTGTCACCAGAATTTCTGTAAACAAGCATAAAATGCATGGATGTAGTTAGTTCACTGTAAAGTGTTCTGAGATGTCCAATTATTGGGAATTTCGCTTGACACTTAAACAGAGGGAGTTTTGCGAAGTGGCCGAGGAGACGGCCAAGGATAGATATTGCGCGTCACAACACAACCTGTATGTAATTGGAGAAAGAGCAGGTAAATTATTAGTGTGGTAAGATAGATGGGAGACGGCGTCGAGGTGGGTGTACAAGATTGAACGGCAAGATGGAACCACAGTTCGGCAAGGGAAAGATATTGCCGATACATTTGTTATGTTAGCTAATATTTATAGAGCGCACGGCTACTCCCAGGAGTGTCCCGGCGCTGGGAAACATAGACCACATAACGTCAAACAAAGCAAACCATTGCTACGAAGCTCACAACTGAAAGAGCCACGTTTTCAGACTCTTCCTAAAAGTAGAGAGGTCAGGAATCTGTCTAAGGGAGAAGGGTAGGCTATTCCACAGCCGAGAGGCCACTGCTTGAAAAGATCTACCCCCTACCCGGGAGAGCTGAATCTTCGGGGCAGAGATCAAAAGCTGGGAAGAAGATCTCAAAGTCCGCTGTGGAATATAAGGTTGGAATCTATCCCTAAGGTAGGGGGCACCAATCTGATGAAAAGCTTTGAAGACCAGGACCAAGGCTTTAAAATGTATTCTTTTCCGCACCGGGAGCCAGTGTAGTGAGAACAGAAGCTGAGTAGTGTGAGTCCTGGGCCCTGTCAGAAAGATGGCCCTTGCCGCCGCATTCTGAATCACCTGTAGTCGGCCCAGAAGATATTCCGGAAGGCAGAGACACAGGGAGTTTACATAGTCCAATCTGGAGACCACCAGGGCCTGGACCACTGTTTTTCTGTAGGGGGCTGAGAGCAAGGGGATTTGCGGAATATTATAGTCGGTTGTATAAGCCGTCAACCACTGTCACAATCCATGAGGCACAAGAGTTGCTGGTGGCCCTCCAGGTGCCAGGGCTTATAGCAGAAGATAGATACCTCCTCAAGCAGGAATTAACAGAGACTGAAATAATTCAGGCATTCAGGGCGATGAGGTCAGGAAAAGCTCGTGGCGCAAATGGCTTACCCATTGAGCTGTATAAATTAACGGCATCGAAGGTGGCTCCACTGCTCTTAAAAATGTTTCGGGAGAGCTTCAAACTGGGTATGCTACCAAGGGACCAACGCATAGCTAATCTGGTGGTGATCCACAAGGTAGGCAAGCCCAGAGAAGATTGCGCCTCCTACAGGCCAATCTCACATCTAAATGCAGAAGTGAAGATACTGGCCAAGCTGCTGGCAACCCGACTAACCAGAGTTCTACAGTCTCTAATTCACCCGCATCAATCCGGCTTTATTCCGGGAAGAAACATGGCTCTCAATCTAAGACGTTTGCATGGAGTCTTGAGCAGGTCGGCTAGCATTAGGGAAGATGCAGCGGTGGTCTCACTGGATGCACAAATGGCCTTCGACACAATTGAATGGCCCTTCATGTATGCAGTACTAGAAAAACAGGGCTTCGGACCACGATTTATAGCATGGATTAGACTTTTGTATTCTGACCCGTTGGCCCAAGTGTCAGTTAATAAGGGCACATCGAACATCTTCCAGCTGCAACATGGCACGAGACAGGGCTGCCCATATTCGCATTGGTGTTGGAGCCTCTGGTGGTATGGATACAAGGGGACCCCCTAATTCAAGAGCTGAGGTGGACAGCAGTCTGGGAAGATAGAATTTCACTTTATGCAGATGACTTCCTCTTATACATAGCAAACCCTAAGGAAACACTCCACAGGATTCTGCTTATTTTTTAGCTATATCGCAAATATCCTAGTTACACTATAAACTGGGAGAAGTGAGTGATCTGCGTGCTCTGGGGAAGTCTGTTGACCTTGGCTTGTGTGTAATACCCATAGTGACTGAAGGGTTTCGATACCTGGGTGTCTTTGTCACCAGAGACCCCATAGCTTTCCATGATCATAATCTCGACCCCCCACTCCGGCGTCTGCGCAGCGATGTCCAGCACTGGAGATCCTTACCGCTGTCTCTCCTGGGCAGAGCATCACTTTTTAAAATGGTGGCCTTGCCCCGATTCCTTTATGTGCTACACAATGCCCCGTATCTGGTGCCTCTGGCATATTTTCAGGCGGTTGAGGCGGTGGTGCGTTTACTCCTGTGGGACGGGGGTTCTCCTAGAATCTCTCTCCAGAAACTAACCAGAGGTTGATATGATGGTGGGGTGGCGCTCTCAGCTCCCCGAAAGTACTACTGGGCAGTCCAACTTACGGTAGTCAACCACTGGGTGCAATATCCCCTTGATGAACTGGCATATAGAATGGATCACCGAAACATACAACCAGGGGCTATCTCAGAGCAATTTACAGGGGGAAAAAGGTGAATTCATTCCCCGAGCCAACCTTCACCACACTACAGGTTTGGAAGGAGGTGCTAACAACTCTCGGCTGGCGAGATAAACTTACACAGATGACGCCGTTGTTGAACTCCGCAAAATGAGGACTATTGGCATGGCAACAAGGCTTCGACAAATGGGATCTTATTGGTCTCTCTAGGTTGGGTGAAGTGAGTTGGGGGGGATGTATGGTCATTTGGGACCCTACAGCAGGAATTTCAGTTGGCACAAATGGAAACATTCCGATATTTGCAGGTCCGCCATGCTCTGAGAGTGGTGCTTCCGAAAGGAGAGGAACTTCCGGAGTCCTCTCTGTTAGAAGACAGGTTGCTAGATGCCCAGCTGGAAAAAAAGGCGATCTCACTGGTATATCATAAAATCATGAATAATTCCCCAGACCCCCTGATTGGCCATCGTGCTCGTTGAGAAAAAGAGCTAGAACAGTCAGACGATGATGAATGGCAAGAGGCCCTGGCCTCCCCCAAAGAAGTGGCTATATGTTTGCGTTTCAGACTGGTGCAGCTGAAAATATTGCATAGGTCATACCCTACCTGCACCACACTAGTAAAAATGGAAAGGGCCGACTCCTCGATGTGTGTAAAGAGTTGTGGGCATGAAGGCACCTTTTTTCACATGATATGGGATTGCAGGTATATTGGGAGCCGGTACTGTCCTGTATGAAAGAAGTTTGTAACATAGACACAATTAAGTCACCAAAATAGTGTCTGCTGAACATGTGGAAAGAGACAACCCTCACAAGTAAAGAATGTCTTTGGGTAACACTGGGATTCATGGTGGCCAAACGCAATATTACTAAACTCTGGAGAGCCGCAACGGCCCCTACGTTGAATTACTGGAAGATGGACATGGACTGGTGTATGGTGGTGGAGAAGGCAATATATGAAAGTAGGGGCTGTCCAAATAAATGGTCTAAAATCTGGGGGAAGTGGAATGAATAAGGGGAATGATAATTGATAAGCACACCAATGCCCCCTCCAGGGCAAAGGGAACTACCTGAAGCCATTTAAGAGCATAAAAGATCTAAGGGGACGGACGGAAGATTGAAAAGTTATGTGTTTGGTCACAATGGACACTATCACCTCTGTGCCGGAAGGTATTGCATGTTACAATGTACTAAATGTGAATTGACATCGCTTGCTATGTTTTATTTTGTGCAATAAAAAGATTTTAAAAGATAATAAAGCATGGAAATCTCCACTACACAGCTTTGGGTAAGTCAAACCAGACCAGTATGCAGAGCAATAATAGGTAGTGTACTGCCTAAAGTAGCATCCTCACACCTAAGTTTATCAATGGTTCAGTAGAAATAGAAAACAAAAGAGAAAGCTGTGGGCATTCCTGGCTCATCTCTGAAAGATATAAAATTAGCATGTGGAGTCTGATTGAATATTAGAGTGGCATGTGGACATAAATTCTGGGCCTGCTTTGACTGAAGTAAGCACATCCTGGGATGGAGTTCAACCCATTAGTTGTGAGAGGAGGGCCCATTCGAGACAGCTAAATGACGTTTCAGCATCAAGACTTATGACTGATAGCGGAGTCCCCTGAAGAACACCTATGTAAATGATGAAGATCAAACTCTACATTTGCACATAGACACATAAAAAGCCTTTGCTTCATTGCTGATGGTACAACTTGAGCTAACAATGGAAAGATAATCTGTAACTATTGCTTGCAATTTTCATCTTATTAACCATATTGGTGAGCCCCTTTTAGCCAAAGGTGCTTGCCTGGTTTGGGGTAAAGAACTTCTATAGCCTCTTGCTAGCTCTCCTGAATTTCGTGGTTTGTGGAAACATAATCAAACACTGTGCCACTACTGTTAAAGGTTGTTTGCCCTTCTAATGTAAGCTTTTTACATAATAAGTTATACCTCTTTGCAAATTATCTTCATTTCAAGTGCCTATCTGAGGTGAGTTTTCTGACAGGCAAAACGTTTTGCTTCTCTTTGCTTAACCTATCCTCTCAGATATAATGCTGCATGAATATGAGTGTGATAGCTTGACGGATGTAGCAATTTAATTAGGATAGCACTGCGCTAATATTAAGAAAATTACTCTAGGCCTTGTTTGCCTGGAGTGTCCATTAGCCAGTTTTTTTCAATATTTTCATGATGATTCTCAATAGTTGCCTTTGTGGTTCTTATAATTTATAAAGGCTAGATGATCATCTATCTGTTGTTTGAGTCCTGAGAAGGTAATAAAGTCTAACCAACTCATGTGTATTCTCCCCATAGCAACCAACCTTTCATGCTGAGAATGAGCAACCATATGTCAATGCATTTGCTACTTAATGGCATAATGATGTTTCTGGTCTTTAGCCCAGCCATATTAACTTATCCCTTATGTAATGTGGGCCATACGGCTATCTCAAAAAATTAAAGGTAAGACTAGACCCTAGCTAATAAAAACCTTGATGCCCTCACCTATAGCATTAAGAAACTGACGATAGAAGAATTGCAAGCTGTCAGCCATTCATCCCTGTGCTAGTTCCTGCACAGGGAAAATAATCTTCATATTAATCATACCATGGTCTGAGATGCAGACCAAGAGACCATCCTGTCATATGTACCTACTAATACCCAAAGAAATAGAGAGAATTTGATCCACAGGTGTTTAAATGTTGGCCATTTTAAGAAATTGGATTATTATTTGGGGTAGGAAACCACCCACTTTAAAAAATAATCACAACCCTTGTCAGGGTGAATCCTCCAAGTTAATAAATTATCTTGAGCTTAACCCCCTGGTAACTTTGGCACAGAGCAGAGAGTCTTAACTTAGTGAAATGTATAAAGTATTTATGCAGTACAGAATCACTAATATAGTCAAAATGCTACACAAAAAAAAACCCAAACTGAATTAGAAACATAGAGTAAGGGGGGGCGTGACCAGCACGATGGCCGAGTAGCCGCGTTTGCCGGAGGCTCCAGTGGCCCGAACACAATCCGGAGTCAAATCCTGACTTCGTATCACCATCTGACCAGGAAACCAATGCCTGTTTCCAAAGGGGATCTCACCGGAGACGGTGAGGCTGGCGGAGTATCGAATCAAGTACCAGAGGCCCCCTGCAGCAAAGCAAGAGCAACACTGAGGTGAAGCCCGGCCACCCAAGAAGGCGGCACCCTGAGGCCGAAGACACCCATAATAGAGAGATGGGCGGGTGAGGCTGCCACCCGGGCAGCGCTTCCAGTCATACAGGCTGAGAGCAGAGTCAGGTTTTCCGTATGACTAGGCCGCATCCCTTCTGCCCCTTGCTACGCACCATAATGGAGTCTTGGGGCTGCTGTGAGGCTGTGCAAGCGACAAGGGCTGCGCAGCCGATGGTGACTGGTAAAGGCAGAGGACCACCGACAGCCCTAGCGGGGCACCACAGGTGGTGGGGGCTGCGCTGCCGTAGAAAATCTGGGGGCCATTGAAAACCCAGAGGCTAGTACAGACCGAAGCCGGTGACAAGGGCCTTGTGGCTCGCAACGGGCGTGGCAAGGCCGACAAGGAGGTGGTGCCCAGCCACACAGAGGACAAGACCCAACACCCAGCCGGGAGTGCTGGGGACGGAGTGACCTTGTCGAGGGCGTCGGCCCCGGGGGGTAGACGGTGGGCCTTGAGTATCTTAGGGCACAGAGAGACTCCCGAAGGCCAGTCGAGCCGGAGGCTGTCTGGACGAGTCCAGGCGTTAAACCCGGCTACACGCAGGAGGTTTTTGAACACAGTGCGCCCGCAGATTCCCCCCTTACACCCTCCCATACGAAAGGTTCTAGGATGCGAGGGGGTTGGAGACACCCTGAGAAAGGCCCAGGTGGCTGGGGGAGAGAAGGCACAAGCAGCAGCTACAGCAACACATGACTGTGACACGGCTGTGGGAGAGACCTCCTGAACACCACTGCAGCGCAGTGCCAGGAGACAATTGATGCCCATGGGGGGTGCATGGACTACCACAGCATAGAGTGAACTGAGCTGGGGGCAGAATTCAAGACATGGAGGCACCCCCCTGATAAGTGCATATTGGGGGGTGTCCCTGGAGCTCAGAGTGACCTACTGAGAACATAGGGGTGCCCAGTGTGACAGTGACACCCCTAGGAGGGAGCCAACCAGTGGAGCACTGGTCTTGGACATGACTGCAGTTGAGGAAGATATATCCTTGGGGCACCTGATGTTGCGGTGGCCTGAGCTATAACCAACGAGCCCCCCTACAGCCCCTCTTGGAGGAATAACCCACAGGGGACCTTCAAGTTCTGAATTGCAAGCTGGCAAGATGACTGGATTACACCAACCCGACCACTGTCACAACCGGATAGGTGGATGGATACCTGGAAGCAAGCCACTGATCCGCACAACATTGGGTTGCACCACATCCATGAGGGGACACTGCGAAATATTCACCTACAATGGCCAGAGATAAGGAGCTGAAACCATCGAATTAAGGTAAAATGGATAGGTAATGTTGTGGCCCCACCGCTCGGAGCAGAAGGGGAGACTCCGCCGCTGCCAGATAATGAGACCCTCCTGCAAGCGATACAGTCTTCCAGAGAGGCTCTGGAAGGGAGAATAGCTGAGGTATGCTCTGAGGTAACCTTACTATGACAGGACCTACATAAAGTATCCGAGAAGGTGACTCAGACGGAACACCGCATATCAGAGGTAGAAGATGTATCTCATACACTGCCAAGGAAGTCACAGGACTTGTTGCCTGGAAGGTGGATGATGCAGACAATTGAGCACGCAGGGACAATCTACGCTTTATAGGCTTCCCGGAGGGAACAGAGGAAGCAGACGCAAGACTATTCCTGGGCAAATGGTTTAGAGACTCCCTCCCAATAGCACAGTTTTCATCCTGTTTTGTAATCGAACGGGCTCACAGGATGCCTAGTTTCAGACCACTAGCAGGAGCAATCCCACAGCCATTAATTGCTCATCTTTGTAAACTTTCAGGACCGTGACCTGATACTCCGTGAGATGAGACGAACCGGAGAGGTCAAGCATGCCAATGCCAAAATAATGGTCTTCCCTGACTACTCCCGGGAAGTACAGAAACATTGGCGAACCTTTGACTCCGTTAAAGCAAAACTACAAGCTCTCCACATCTAGTACATGTTGCTCTTCCAGGTGAAACTCAAGGTTATTTTTCAGGGTAAATCACTTTTTTTCCAGACGCAGAGGAGGCATTGACCTGGATCGAGGAACGTCCTACCCTGAGATGCAGATATGAATCAACAGGGGCCTCCTACCCTGGCACCCTGAAGGGCACAGGGACCAGACAACGGAGGGAGAAGATGAGCTGCTGACCTGGCCTGACAGACAAGAAACGCGTTGGGACACTCCTTCAACCAGAGCTGCGCCCCAAGGAGACGGTTCACACCTCATATATGGAAGATCAACTGCCATAAACAATGAATAGGAGGAAACAACTTAGGGGCCGAGAAACTACCTTTGTCCCATCAGAACAGGAACATTCGGCAGAAACAGACTGCGACCATCCACTCATCCAAAAGATCACCTGCATGGTTGAGCCAAGTCCAGACACTACCACCCTGGAGTCCCCACAACAACAGGTGCATGAGGGAGGTGAGAAGATCAGATGCACGGGCCTGTCAGAGGTCAAAGGACAGTAAGATGGCACTAGGTGCCCCCTGACCCTTACATGTTATACCCAGCGGGTATCTAGTTTAACGTTTGAAAAGCACTTATTCCTTTTTCTGGAGGGAGTTTCCTAAGGGGAAGGCATGGGGGGGACACAGGCCTCTCAGGCTTAACCTACGACACAGTTGTCATTTTGACTGTTGGGGAAACGTGCGTGGGCAGTGGGAAAGAGTGGGGAGGGGGGCTTGTGGGGGACCTGAGATGCAGGGTTAAACAAGGGGAGGGTTGTTCACAAGCTAAGGTTAGGCAAAGAGACAGTGGAATCAAATGCACTGATGTGAGCTATAATTTCCGACAATATGCAGCCTCGAGACACCACAGGGAGATTTACCACATACACTGGGTGAGAGGGGATAAACCTTAATGGCATGGAATATTAATGGACTCGGGAACAAAATCAAGAGGGGCCTGGTGTGCAAATATTTTAGGAGATTGAAACCTGATATATTCCTCCTCCAAGAGGCAAAGCTCCAGGGCACACAATGTGCTTTTCTTTGGAGAGGTGTGTACCCAACCCTCGCCCATGCCTGCTTCTCCTCGGGATCCAGAGGAGTTGCCATACTAATCAAAAATGTGCCCCCTTTCTGTACTAATAAAATCTGGACAGACCCCAACGGTACATTTGTCACACTCCAGGGGACATGGGGCCGAAGGGAACTCACCTTAGTCAGTGTCTATGCACCCCTTGACTGCAAAAATAAACACTGGACAAGGTAGCTGAGATATTATTAGATTCAAAGCCCTCAAAGCACATTGTGGGAGGGGATTTCAACGATGAATTGGATTGGTGCATAGATCGCACAAGTGCTATGCTTGGGCAACAAGGGGCCACACCTTTGGCTGGGTTTTTACACACATTGGGTCTGATTGACCTTTGGTGCCAGCAACACCCTACCGACCACGTGTATTCATACTTTTCCGGGGCACATAAGATGTTCTACAGGCTGGATCATCTCCTCACTCCAGCAGGGGAGATAGAGACAGTTGAAAAGGCAGAATACCTGGTGAGGGGACTATCAGACGATTCACCCCTTTCGCTGACAGTGGGAGGACAACCTCACAGGTGGCAGTCTGGGTGGAGGCTAAATGCCTGGGACCTACAGGACAGGGCTGTAGCCCACAAAATTAGAGTAGACTCTGAGTTATACTCCGGTGAAAACGAGTACTCAGTGTCCTCAGTGGTTGTGCTGTGGGAGGCCTACAAAACCGTACTCCAAGACAGGGCACAAAACACCATAGCTCATAAGAAGAGGAAGGAGGTTTGAGCGATTGAGCGCAAACTCTTAGATCTGGAAGGGAACTTAGGCCCAGACATTGACCTGCTCATAATACGCCAGATCACAGTTACCCGCAAGGAATATCAAGCATTGGTTCGCCAAGAAGCGAAAGCCCTGCTCCTGGCAATGCAGCATTGCCTGTACGAGAAGGAGATAGAGCTCGGAGACTATTAGTCTGGCTAGGTAGGAAAGAGAGAGAAACAAGGTGGGTAGATTCCATTCATGTAGAAGGCGTCACATACACGACGGCCCAGAACATAGCAGACGTCTTCGCGAGATATTATGCAGCTTTCTACGAGGCCAAGACATTAGCAGATGACTCCCAAATTCACAGTTACTTAAGCACAAATATTACCCCCACCCATTCTTTAGACGACCGAGCAGCCTTTGAAAAAGAGCTTACCCTGAAAGAAGTCAAAACAGCCATTGGCAATCAAAAATCAGGCAAAACCCCAGGCCCCCACGGATTGCCTGCAGAATTTTTTAAGGCAAATGCCGGACTGCTGGGTCTTCATCTACTAAAGATATACCTGGGGGCACAGGCAGAGGAAACACTCCCTCAAGACCTCCATAATGCCACCGTAGTGGTTATCCACAAACCAGGGAAGCCTGCAATGAACTGTGGGTCTTACTGACCGATCTCGCTACTGAATGTGGAAACCAAAATATTAACCGCTATTCTAGCCCTAAGACTATTTCCAGTGATCACCTCTCTCATTCATTGTGACCAGTCCGGGTTTATGCCAAAAAGGTTGACGAGATTTAACCTCCATCAGCTGGCCAACTGGCTAGACAAGAAGAAAGATAGAACCAACCCTCATGTGTTCTTATCCTGGGTAGCAGAGAAGGCATTCAATACCGTTCTCTGTACATTTATGAGACAAGACCTACTGAAATTGGGATTTGTACCCGTCTTCTTAGCTCTATATCTATTATACACCAAACCAAGGGCTCGAGTGCGGGTGAGTGGAGTGATGTCAGCAGATTTTTCCGTTAGCCGGGGCAGCAGACAAGGCTGACCACTGTACCATTTGCCCTAATACTGGAGCTGTTGGCATGTCTGGTCCGAACTCACTCAGACATAGGAGGCTTTAGAGACGACCTTGGGGATGAGCCGATTTCACTCTATGCAGACAACATCCTCCTATATGTCACTAACCCTAACGTGACACTTCCCATTATACTGCAGACATTTGAGGATTACCAGATTCATGCAGGAAATAGAATTAACTGGGACAAATCTAGCCTCTATCCAGTGGGGGGGGGGGTGCCTAAACACATCAGATCTTCCCAGACAGCTCCATATAGACAGAGATGGATTCTGATACCTAGGCCTTTATATAACCACCAGCACCACAGCGAGTCTCAATCATAATATTCGGAGGGTTCTGACAGAATTTCCCCACAACGTGTAAAGGTGTAGACAGCTTCCCCTGATGCTACTAGGCAGAACTGCCATGTACAAAATGGTCACACTCCCAAAGCTCTAAAACACATACCATAGGATACCTGAGGACATCTTTAAGACAACTGAAGAGGAGGTACGCATGCTCCTATGGAATGGTGGCCATTCAAGGGTGGTGCTCTGGACACTCCAGCGCATTCAATACAATGGAGGGATGGCGCTCCCAGACAGACAATCATATGACCGAGCAGCTCACCTGGTTGTCATTAATGAATGGAGACACCTAACGTGCGATCACCCGATGTACACCCTGGAAAGGCTCCAATTCCAAACTCGTACTACCTGTCTCCACTACATCTATGGGGGCAGGGGAGATTGGCAATTACTGCCGGTGACTCAGAGGACAATAGATGCTTGGAAGGGGGCGGAACGACAAATGAGGTGGGACAAGAGATGCACCAGGGAAATCCCACTATGGGAGGGGACATGCCTGCCAGAGTTGGGTAAGCCACAGGGGTTCGGGCCTTGGGACATGATTGGGATATCCAGGCTGACCGACCTTCTGGAGGAGGGTTCCCTGATTTTCTTCAGCTCACTCCAACACGAGTACTAGCTGAGTGACACCCAAAGATATAAATATTTGCAATTACAGCATGCATTGAGGGCAGAGAGGCTAGAGACATCCGACATCCCCGAGTATGCACCCCTGGAGGGGAGACTACTCCAAGGAGAAGTACCAGACAAAGCCATCTCGTGGACATACAAAACTCCAATAAAGAACACAACGGACAATATGAAGGCCATCAGGATCCAATGGGAAATTACCACGGGGGAACTGGAAGACATTGACTGGTAGGCCGCACTAATGCACCCAATAGAGGTGGCCATTAAACTAAGGCTGCGACTGATACAATTTAAGATCCTACACAGGGTATACTTTGATAGGGCACGCCTACATAAATATGGGAGGGCTGAGACACCTGACTGTCTCCGCTGCAAGACAAAGAGAGGGACTTATATACACATGTTAAGGGAATGCCACCACTTAAAGTCATACTGGACCAAAATGTTGGAGGAACTCAGCAAATTAGTGGGGGCACAGCTGCCAATAGATGCTAAATATTCCCTGTTAGGCATTCCTTCAGAGGTAGAAATCCCCGATACAAACTCTTGCTATGTAACCTGGGGCTGGTAGTTGCCAAGAGAGATATTGCCGGATACAGGGAAGCCTCAAGCCTCCCTACAGTGACCGAATGGAGAGCAAGCATTGACCTTTACATGGGTGCAAAGAAGGTGACATATAAAGCAAGAGGGTGTCCGAGGAAGTTCTCTAAGCTTTGGGGCCCCTAGTTGAGATACTATGGGCTGGAGATGGAGGGTGATAGAGAACTGAACGAGATGGGGATTCTTTTCTTCCAAGTACACAACTTGTGTTTGTATTTAACATAGGATGCTCTCTTGTGGTAGCTATGTCGGTCATGGGCTGTATTGGTATCACTGCTGATCTGATTTAATGTCTTATGGTTTTACAGTGCTCTTCGTCTTTAGTGCAAAATTATGCACCACATTGTGTTTTCGGAAACTGTACCAATAAAAATTCCCCCCAAAAAAATATAGAGTAAAAGTTAATAAACAAAATGGCACCAAAATGACAAAAATGTAATAAGAGAACCCAGAAATATGATTTTTTTTAAAGTTTAAGTAGAAATAGTGCCAAACAGTACTAGGCACCATTGATAGTCAAAGATCGTGGTAGACTAGGACCTAGGCACAATTTCAGACTGACTGCAATGGAACGTGGGGCAGATGCATCAACCACGATCATTCCAGTCAAAGATTTTACCTTTTGACTTATTATTTTAACTCCCACTGGTCTGGAGGAAAGGTTTTCAAAATGTTCCAAACTTTCTTCTGGTGCCTAAGCAACCACAGGCATACATTTCTAAAGCCCCACAAACCCTCTGGGAGTGGCACCTATAGACTCACAGAATGCCAGGAAGAGTCCAGGAACAGTTGCCACTGTTCAGCTGGGTACTTACAGGAAAATGCCTCTTGCAGCTTGTTGGCTCCCTGTCGAAATAAAGGAGAGCAGCTAACAGCCCTTGGAGTTCACTTCTTTGTCTTGGGTGCAAGAGGGAGCAGCTTCAGCCCACCAGGGCTCCTTTCAGATCACAGATAGCAGGTCCAGTCCTCTTCTGGTCTTCTACAGGACCTGAAAGTGTTCTCAATAGGGTGTCAGGGGTGCCACATTTATTTCTGGCACTAGCCAGTGGGTGGGGGTGACTCCTGGGAACTCCCAAACCAATGTGGTAATAGTTCCCAGGATCAGCCCTACCCACTTTTTTTAGTAGTTACTGTTTGCCTTACTGCCCACAGGCCCAAAATGACATGTGTCAGGGCAGTTTCAATATAGCAAATGTCTTCGACTACACTAAACATGAGCTCTGAGGGCTGGGGGTATGTGTGAGAGTGTCAGATGGACATCACCAGTGTCCTTTGACATCTAACACTAAAATCAAGTTTGAAGCAGGCATTCTATGAACAACAAACTCAGAGACAGAAGTCTGATAGGAAAAAAGTATGGTCCTTTATCAATCAGACGAAGAATTGTCCCTGAATCCTATGCTCTCCCTTTCATGTGTGCCCCAAATGTTACTTGCGTTTCAACAGACCTGGCAAGCAGGATTCCACCTTGTGGTGTCAGAGAATGCCAACAGCCCCACTCTGAATAATCAGTGAAGTTCAGAGGCATCTTTTCTGCCCGTTCAGGTCAGCCTATTGTTTGCCCCAGGGAGGTATTTTGTACCTCATTCACACCTAATTAAGACTGAGTACAGGCTGGGAGAAGCTGGAGAGCTAATAAAAATTAGCCTTTAGTAACTTCAAGCAGGGAAAATGCAACTGTCTAAAAGTTACTTTTCCTTAATATTTAATACAATTAGAGCTTCACCATTGAACTGGATTTTTAATAACTATTAAAATTGTGGTTTCATTATTTTAATAGCTGTTACCTTTCTTGAATTATTAATATTAGTATTTGAATCAGCACTCTGGTTTTCTACATAAGACAGCTAGACATGCCACGTCGACATTAGTGTTTTGGACCTTGTCACTGTAGGGACATGGCAATAATGATTTTCTGCATGCCACACATTTATATTCCATGTAGCCTACCTTGTAGCAACAATGTTTATATAGGAGAGACTTACTAATATTTAAAAGGGAGGGTTTTACCTTTCAAAAGGGTTATTTTAACAGGTTGTACTGCAGGTGTTACACTGCAGCAGTCAGGCTACACAGGAAGGGCCTGTAGCCATGTTTGCACTGCTACTGTAGTGGATGGCACAATAGGTGCTGCAGTCCACAAGTGACATTTAACTTACAGGCCCTGGGTGCATTTTCAAAATACTAAAAGTTTCAGTTTGTGAAAGTCACACCGACAGCCACTGATGGCATCATCAAACCAGGAAATAAGCCAGATGCAGTTTTAGAAAAGAGAGAAGATGAGCAGAGGCCATCACTGTTTCTGGAGTCAAAGCTGAACCCATCCCTATTCAGGATTCTGCAGAGGGTGGCAGCTGAAAAAGAAAGAAAAAATTCAGAAATGGTGAGTTAGAAATGTTGGTGAAGGAGTGTGTTGGGGAACATGATAAACGCTTTGGCATATCCTCCTTCAATGTTTCCAAAGCAAAAAAAAAACGAATTTGTGGACTACATAAATGTGGTAGGAGTCATTAACTGTACCAATGAAAACATTCAGAAGCAGTGCATGGAAATTATTATTAAATTATACATAAAATCCTCATGCTTTTTACCTTTTCCTGCAAATGTAAATATAAATGTTCTGTACATAGTGCAATCTAATCTAATGTTCTATTACACAAAACAATGCACTATGTGACTATTAGAGAGAAAATATATGATTTAAAACAAAATGAGATGGCTATTCACAATATTTTAAACTTATAACTGTTAAAAGCCTTTGATACAAATGACCCAAAGTACTAGAATAATAACTATTAACATTATTTATATACTGCACAATTTTAACAAATACATCGATTTATCTTAACTAATCTTTGTTCTCACAGAAACAGACAGTGTCACTGAGGACACACATGAAGAGAGGCTAGTGACAAGTCACAGTTCAAAATCTCATATATGTTGACATAACAATACACCTGAGTCAGGGAGCGATACTAGCCTGATTATATACCTTTTTTGCACCTGAGGGATACCAATTACATTTACACATCTGTCTACACCAACAACCTAACTGCAACAGTTAGTATTTCACTCATTAAGAAGCACTGCAAGGCCACATATTACACCAACAAGCTGAATAAAATGTGAAAAGGAAGTTGCTAAAGATTTGGCAGAATAATTTAGAAAACTGGAAAATGGCAAGTATGAAGCTGAAAAGTATTAGCATGAAGCTATATGTGAGGGAACTGCAAAATAGAGTAACTTTTTTTTAATGTATGTACAAACATTATGTCAAGGAACAGCAAAAGAAGGAAAAGCCCAGAGGTGTGGACAATGCTATTTAGACAGTTGTCTTCAGGCCTTTGGTCTCTCAGTAGAATGCTGAACTGCAGTTTTCTCTACCATGCGTAGATGCTCTTTAAAACTATTTGTCACATTAACTCAAGAAAATGGTCACATAGCTAGAACCTTAGTTCAAATTAGTAGAGTTTTAGAATACCTTAAGCCCTTAAATCCTGGAAAAAGGACTGCACTGCCTGAGAGTAAGAAGGGCTTAGTGTGAGTACTATCTCAGCGCAAGAGAACAGTACTTGTAGATATTGCATGAACAGGCGTGCTGTGATGCATCGTAGTAAAGTCTGGTGCCAATGGCCAGGCCTACTTGCTGTATATCTAAGATAAAGTAGCTTTATAATTTTTTGTGATATATTTGTTATGTGTATGATATATAAAAACGTGACATTTGTTTTTTGGTTAGCTTATTTGTTAGACATACCTATTGTGAAAAACAAAATATCTATATCCTTATGAATAAACAGAAGTTATGTTATGTTAAGTTATGTTATAGGTTATGTTGATTTGTATAGTGCACTATACACCCGAGAGGGTATTCAGGAGCTGGGGCAGGTGTGTAGGTATGCGGTCCCCAAGATACATACAAGAAGAGCCAGGTCTTCAGCTTCTAGCGGAACCTAAGAAGTTTGTAGGAGGCTCTGATGTGTCTAGGGAGGTTGTTCCATGTTGTGGGCGCGATGTAGGAGAATGAACAGCCTCCTGCTTTGCCTTTGTGGATGTGGGGAGTGTGTGTGAGTAAGAATGAGACAGAGCGTAGGTGTCTGTTGGGTTGCTGAAAGTGTATGCAGCTGTTCAGGTATTCAGGTCCTGTGCTGTGTAGGGTTTTGTTTGTGTGCTTGAGAAGTTTAAATTGGCTGCGTTTGCGAATGAGGAGCCAATGAAGCTTCCTTAGGTTCGGTGTGATGTGGGTGCGGCATGGGAGGTTGAGTATGAGTCTTGCAGTGATGTTCTGGATGGTCTGGAGTCTGTGTAGGAGTTGTTTGGTGTTTCCAGCATAGAGAGTGTTGCCCGAGTCCAGCCTGTTGTTGATTAGTGCTTGAGTGATGGTCCATCTAGTGTTCTGAGGCAACTATTTGAAGATCTTTCACAGCATGTGTAGGATGTGGAAGCAGTAGATGCACACTGCATTGACGAGCCATCATGTAGAGCTTCTCATCTAGGATGATCCCTAGATTTTGTGCGTGGGATGTGGGTGTTGGTCCCAGCTCTGATGGCCACCAGGTGCAGTTCAATGGGGAGGTCTTATTGCCAAAGACCAAATCTTCTGTCTTGTCAGAGTTGAGCTTTAGGCATTTGGTTTGCATCCAGTCTGCTGCCATGGTAATGACGTTGGTTAATTCTGATGGTGGTTCTCTTGTTCATCAGAGAGAGGATGTGTTGGGAGTCATCAGCATAGGAGATCACAGTTATGCCTTGTGATCGTATGATATTGGTGAGCGGTGTCATGTTTATGGTGAAAGGGGTGGGATTGAGGGACGATCTCTGTAGGACTCCACATATCGGTTTCTTGGTCTCCGATGTGAAGGGTGGTAGCCTGACCATTTGGGTTCTTCCTGTGAGGAAGGGATAGATCCTTTTTAGAGCAGATCCTTGTATACTAATCTCGTGGAATCTTCTGATGAGGGTGTTGTTTGAGACTGTGTCAAAGCTGCGGAAAGGTCGAGCAGGATGAGGGCACTGGTTCTCTTCAGTCCAGGATGAGTTGAATGTCCTCGGTGGCTATGATGAGTGCTGCTTTGGTGCTGTGGTTCTTTCTGAATCCTGATTGAGTGTTGTCTAGAAGATGGTGAAGTTCGAGGTTGGTTGTGAGTTGCTTGTTGATGGCTTTCTCAATCACTTTGGCTGGATAGGGGAGAAGGTAGATGGGTCGGAAGTTACTCAATTGATTCGGTTTGACTGTGGACTTCTTGGGGGGGCACTGATTTCTGGAAGTTTCCATTCATCTGGGAAAGTGGCGGACATGATAGAGGTATTGATGAAATGGAACAGGATGGTGCTGATTGGTGATGTTCCGAGGTTGTAGATGTGGTAGGGGCCATTGGGACTCCTGAGTGATTGCTGCTCTGTTGTTTCTGGTGAGGTTTATCCATTTGGCCAGATGGCTGTTTTAGTTGATGGTGGGTAGGTTAGCAATGAGTTCTCTGGGGTCGGGTGGTGTGAGAAGTTTCTGTAAAAGTCTGCAATTTTTCTGCAGAAGAAGTTGGATAGGATGCCACAGAGTTGTTGGGAGACAGCGATGTTGTTGACTGTGGCTGAAGGCGAGGTGAATCCCTTGATGATGGAGATCTCCTTGCAGCTGTTGGACCGTCCAGCTTTTTTCTTGGTGTCTCTTATTTGCTGATTTTAGCTTCTTAGTGCAGCCTTGTAGATAGTTCTGTTGGTGGTATCATGGCTGGCTCTCTATTTCCTTTCTAGCTGTTAACAGTGTTGTTTGGTGTCTCGGAGGTCTTCTGTGTGCCAACTGGCCTTCTTATTTAATCTACTATGCTTGTTGGGTTTGATAGGTGCTAGGGAGTCAGTGTAGTTCTCGATCCAGTTGTTCAAGTTGTTGATGTTCTTGTTGAGGTTATCTGTGGGGCTAGGTTGATCCATGCTGATGACCCTGAACCAGTCTGCTTCTGTGATTTTGCCCCAGCTGTGGTTTGGACTGCTGAACCTGATAGGGTTGTTGACTTGAGGTGCGTTGATTTGGAGGTGGATGAAGGAATGGTCGGCTCATGTGAGCATTGTGGTGGAGTTGTATTTGATGTTGTAGCTTGTGTTGAAGATGGGGTTCAGTGTGCGTCCTGTGGTGTGTGTTAGATCTGAGATGAGCTTGGTGAATCCGATGTTGATCAAGCTTTTGAGGAGTGCTTGGAGCAGGGGTTGTTTCTGTCTTCCAGGTGAAAGTTGAGGTCACCAAGAAAAATATATCATCATGAGTCGATGGTGAGCTAGGAAACAAAGTCAGTGATGAGTTTGGTAAAGGTGGCTTGTTGTCCATGAGGTTGGAAGGTGTGGGTTTCATTCAGGGTGAAGTATTTGGACATTTGCGTTTTGAAGTGCAGGTGTTCCATGAATGGGGTGTATTTTGTGCATTTGATGGATTCCTTGTAGATGATAGGGATTTCTTCTACTGGCTTGTGAAGGTGGTCCTGCCTAGTGCTCTTGTAGCCCACTGGGATTGCCGTGGAGACGTTGAGAGGCAATGAGGGGTTGAGCAAGGTCTCTGTGTTAAAGAGGATGTCAGGTGTGCCACTGCTCAGCAGGTCCCATATTTCAGTTGTGTATTTGCTGAGTGATCTATGTTGAGAAGCATGCATGTGAGTGGATGCTGATTTGTGGGTTTGCTGTGGCGTGTAGTGTAGGATGGGGCTGTAGGCGATGTTGGTGCTTGTGTGCCATATGTGTTGGGAGAAGGTGTTGAGGGCGTTGTTAGTATTTGTGTGGGGATGTGGGTGGGTAGCTTCTGGAGAACTGGCAGTGGGTGCAGGTGAAAGCACATACCATTGTTTAAGGTGTGGCAGCAGTTGGGGGAACAGTATCCAGGGTCTAGCGACATAAGGAGAGTTGTGGAGTATCGCTGGGTGGAGATCGTACCAGGGTACCTGGTGCTGGGCACGGACAGGTGCAGACAGACTTGCGTCTTCAACATGGCAGTGGCGTGCTCACTATGTGCTTCAGCTGCACATCCATGTTGCAGCTGCCATTAAGTAGGTCCTGGGAGGGGGGGGAGTGCAGGGTGATGTCATTTCCTGTGCTGATGGGTGATGGGAAATGAAGTCTTCTGGCTTGGCTTCTTTTTTTATAGATGGTTTTGGAGGGGAAACCAGTAATGTAAAAAAATTGTAATTGTGTGTGAATGCAAAATTGTGTTTAAATGTAGTTATTTAAGATGTAGGGACCCTTTCCACAGCAGATCATAAATTGTCTTGCCCATATGACTGATGATAAGGAGGGGGGTCTCATTAACTTCCAGGTATTCTTCAAATGTTACCTGTGGTATTCTCCTACACATTGCTATGTTATGTACCAAAACAAAGTACAAGCTGAATTTTTTTGCAAAATGTCTCTGGGATGTACCCCAATCCACCATCACTTTTATCAAGACATCAAACTTGTCCATTTAAAATTTCAAAAGATTTTTCTTTCATAGAGCATGTTTGTTTATGTGCTTATCGTGTTGTCACATGTAAATATGGGAACAATGGGCAAATGGCATATTCACTGTTCTCTGAAACATACCAACATGATTATGAATGATATGTCGATATAAGTTTAAACAATAAAATAGAACTATTGATTATTACAGTAACCAAGCAACAGCCATCTCCTGTTACTCCCCATGCAAGACGATAATTAAGCCCACAGTGATGGAAAATGAAAGAGTTGTGTACTTCCTGGGATATGGGCAACAGTGTCTGTTATAATATAATCTGCATTGCACACCAACTGGATGGTAAGGGAGTGCTGTTATTTTATTCCAGTAAAGATACAACATCTATGTGTGTTCAATCTACACATCCATTGAAATTAGGAAAATGTGCAATCTGATAAGAATTCTGCTTATTTGTCTAAAATTCGACACAGCTATTTGAAAAGTGATTTGTGTATTTATTCTGCTTAGAATTGCATTTTATAAAAATCCCAAACACCCTAGAATGAGCACTTTGTCATATACCTCTTGCTACAGCTATAGTTGCTTGATTACATTCTGATGCTGTAGGGAGCACAAAACCTGAACATGCACAGGATTAGCTTGGCTGTCTTCATTTGGTTTCACTTGCAAACCCTCAAATTTATTAATCAAATCTAATATAACAGCTTTCTCCGACTGTGTCTGTTGTAAGCCCCCTCCTCCGTTTGCTCAAAAAGGGTGACTGTCTAAAAATCCTCTCCTGTCGTCTCCTTCTTCTGAGTAGAGCTCAAGGTGCACAACTCGCTGCTACCATCACATCAAGTGCAGCCATCTTTTTATGCTTGTACTGGATTTTAGGTGGCCTATTGTAAGAAATTAGGTTACTCGTCAACAGGGGTAAAACCCTACTCAAGAAGTATTCAAAATTCTCTGTTAGGGTGTAGTCACAAGCAACCCCAAATTACCCTGTGCTTAACCCTCCGGTAGTTCACACAAAAACAGTCAGGCTTAACTTACAGGCTATGTGTAAAGTATTTTTGCAGCAATTCACACAACAATAAAGTGAAACAGAACATAAGAGAAATCCCACACCAATCTAGAAATATAGAGTACAATTTAATATATATATTAAGGCCAAAATGACAAATATCCAATTAGTAGAACCGGACATATGCGATTTTAAAGATTTAAGTGAAGATAGCACCAAAAAGAACAAAGCACCAACTGTGGTTATCTGGCCATGCCGGACCGGGACAAAGTGACAAGTTTAGGCTAGCCACAATGTAGCACGGGCCAGCTACAGGCTCCCGGTTAGGGCCGCTGAACAACAGTACCTTAAATCCCAGTTGTGGAGTTTTGCAAGGCCCCGCATCAAGGCTGTGTCATGCAGCCGAAGTGATACGGATGCAAGGTTCTGGTCGAAGATGTGTCATGCAGCATCAGTTCCAAGGGGCTGTGAGACTGCGATGCAATGCCCTGAGATAAGAAAGATAACTCTTATGAAAGATAACTCTAATACAATCAAACCATCAGATGGAAACATGGTTGCAATGCATTTGGAAGAGGTGATCAGACTGTAAATATTATGGTGATGTTTATCTAAAACCTAGAAGAGAATCCCACTATCAACTGATGAGCAAGAAAGATTATTTGTTATTTGATTGGAAACTAATTGAGATGATTACTGAGGATGAGTATAAATTACTCAATATGACATTTATTATTGCTCCTTTATTTTAATTTATTGTATAATTACTAAAAATGATTACAATCAAAGTTTAAGGACCCAATATGCAAAATACATAAAAAGTTATCCCTAGTATTCTAAAGTAACTTAAAGACTACTGACCCAATGTCACAGAAATTAAAGTAAAGGTACATAAAAGTGAGCACTCTATTATTCTATGTATAAATATTAGTGACAATTAGCCCAGCTTGTACATGGTTATGATTAGATTGGGTTATCCAAAAATTTCAAAACAATTACTGACTACCTGCAAAGTAACTATCTGATACACAACCTTGCAAAGGTATAAATGGAATACATACATTTGACTAGACCACCTGTAAATCTCAAATCATCCTCTTTAAGTAATTTTGATGTTTGTTTTTCTACTTCTTGCATTTTTCTTTAACCAAAATGATCTTAAGAACTTTTATTCTTCCATATATTATGATAGGACAAATACAAAGAATATGGCCAATGGACTCTCATTTACAACCACATAAAAGACATGATTTCTGTCCTTCCAAAGTCTTTTCCCAAGAGCCTCTAAATTTGACGTGTGATTGATGAAAATCAGATGTTAATGAAGTTGTGGCAAACAGGATTAGACAAAGGAGTATATTAGAAGAAAGGTTTCATTTCTGATACATACATGGGCAGCATAAATTTACTGTTGTTCTTTCAATTTAGATTTTCATGTTCAAGTTTATAATTTATCTCTTCCATATATCCTTATAGGGCTCACTGAAGGATTCATAAGGTGTCCTGTTTTCCAAAACTGTAAACACATGTAATAGATATAACATGTTATCCACAAAATGAATCCAGGAAATCATCCTTTAAGAGCATGTCACTCATAAGTCCTTCCGAAACCTTCTAAGATGTCCACTTCTGCTATTTGCATGTAATGGCATAATTTTATAAACTGAGACCTTATACAGTGTGATTGAAGCAGTAATTGAATTATTTTATTCACATTTTATTTTTTTAATTCAGGGCAGATTTAATATGTACATAGAAATTATCAACGCCATATGTTTACAAAGGTCCAAAATCAAGTCTTGAACATTATCCTAATGACATCAATGTCCTTATACCAATATTAATTTTCACTCCCATTTTATGTAAATGACATATTACATTCAATTGGTTATCCTGCAGTAAATGCCATTTGATTGAATAATCCATAAGTCTGATCAAACCCCTCAGTTTTTTATCACATCCCTAAGTTTCTTGCACCCATACTTGTGCATCCAAATCTAGAGAGTAGATTCAGTGGTAAGCTAAATGCAATTATCCCATAAAAATTGTCAAAAACATAGTATTTTACTTCAACAATGTATCCCAATCATAATTAATTTATTTCATTCTTTACTGTTTGATTGAACATAGCTGAGATTTCTTTCATAATAGTATCAAAGTATAGTCTAGCCTTTGGGCAGTTTTTGACATCTTGAAAAAGTAATGGAAAACTCAGATCAACATAGATTAATTTTGTCTGGTGTAATGTAAAAATCAGGTAAAATCCAAGAATGCTGTACTGTGAGTTTAGCTATGGAATTAAATATGAGACCCATTAATAAAAATTCAATAAATATCTTAGAAGTAATAGCCATATCCAGCCAATTAGACCAATTTGATATTCGATCTTCCTATACATTCATTTGTTGATTGGGTGTTCTGATGAGGGTGTAGTAGTATGCATTAAGAGCAAGGATATTTTTGGTAGCACCTCTGGGGTTAGCACTGTATTACCAAAAGAGAGGCAAGCTCTAATTTTTAAATATTTAGAAAACTCACATATGTTTTATAACTTCTTGCCTTTAGAGGATTTGATTGCCCCAGGTGTTGGTATACTAGACACAGTATATTTCAAAAGAACTCTGTTTAAGACCTTAAAGGTCTTTCATCTTATATGGCACTCCCTTGGGCAAATATTCCCTGCAACTACTTTGCTTAATCAACTTACATATTTAGGGTACAACCCTAATTTACCCTTATGTTTCCATGAGTGTTTTCGTGACACCTGGGAGAAGGTCAGACTCTCGATTGTGGGTCAACTGTTTGAGGGACAAGTCCTCCTCTCTTTTGAGAAACTGCAGCAGCAGTTTTCTTTCCCTCATAAGGCTTTTATAGATATGTGCAAGTACGACATTTTATTTCTAGTCTTAACGAAGGCGAGATCAGTTGCTCCGACAACCCCCTCCTAGAGCTGCTTATGAAAGCCCCAGTGAAGAAAAACATCGGTCTGGTTTATAAGGCAATCTATCTCTTTTCTCGCACTCAGGCAGTCGATCCCTTTCAGTTGCAGGCAGCAAAATGTAGAAAGCTTCTAAAATGCAAGGTAACGGTCGGGGACCTGCAGTTTAATAATCTTCTCGCGCAAATTGTCCTGAATGTGTTGAGCATTAAGGTACATCATATCAAATGTATTAATAATTTTTCCTACTCTCCTTACTGCCTTCGGGTTATGAAGCTTCAAGCTGATGATTGCTGCTTCTGCTGTGGGCTCAAGAGGGCCAACTGGGTTCATGTCTTTGCTTCTTCTTCTGTCCTACATCTATTCCGGGCCTTTGTTTTTGGGAAGATTAATAGTATTTCGAGCCTATCAGTAGTGTGGGACTCGAAGCTGATCATGTTGGGGCATTCGCTGACCATCCCTTAGCATCTGGCTGTCTTATATTTCACCTCTATTTCTTTGGCTAGACTACTGTTGGCATGCTGTTTGCTTTCGAGTGATGCCCCTGAGCCATGGAATTGGTGGTGGTAATTATTGAATTTCTGCCAGTTGGAGATGACATCCACGATACATGGAGATGGAGGCTGAGTAGGATATAGGACCCGGTTAGGCTCTGGATGGGTGAAATGCTTGCTGGCCACGACATGGGTGTCTAGCCCCTATCTACTTCCAATATGCTTTCCTTTCTTTGTCTAATTTGGAGGTTGATCACCTTTTTACTTTTCTCCATTGCTTTGTTTTACCAAAATGTCTTATTTGTATTGCATTTTCTTTCAGTATTTATTCTGTTTTGCACCCCAGTCTGGATTATATCCTTCAATAAGTGGGATGCCAAATTCTATCTCAAGATCAGTAAAGCTTTTTTGAGTAGATTTTTCATATATTTGATGTAGAAATTTTAAATCAGAGTTGACCCATATTGAATTATTATGCGTTGTAATAACCTCAGGTAGTAAACGTTTGTTCCACAGTGGTTGACATCCATGTTATGATGGGATTTTGAGATGTCTGCATATATGTTGCCATACCAGGATTAGTGTGTTGATCAGCCACGATCCGTGCAGGTAAAAGCGTTTGGGCGGTGGGGCCCGGTGGGGGGATTTCGACATACGACCACGAGGGAAAATTAATTATTTATTTCATTTTCCCTCGCAGTCGTATGTTGAAATCCCCCCACCCGGCCTCACGTCCCCACCGCTCTTAACTGCACGGGCCGTGGCTGGTGTTGATATCCATAAACTTCACATTTTTGGGTTGTTACTTTTATTAATAAAATGGAAAAGATAAAATGGGAGTGGGATGGAAAAGTAGATGATAACATACAAAAATATCTTGCATTAATTTAGCCAATATTATGGCTAATGTTGCCCAATATTAGTAGAGGAAATTGGAAAGTGCCCAGTCCCCTCAGTGACAAAGGCAACTGAGGGAAGCAAAATGTATGTCAAGGTCACTTATGGCTTCAAATAAATGCAGAGATTGTGTCCTCTAAGTTTGAAAAAAATTATTAAGGGAGGTGGATAGTAGTAACCAGACAGTTTCTTTCAGAAGCTGTCCATAGTTGATGTATCTAAGATTGCTATAAATAATCATTCACTGGATCAGTAACTATTTAAACTTATTGACCAAGTATTTATTCTGTGAGGAGAGGGGCCGACATAGAACATCTCTAATTTTTAATTGTTTCGTTTATACCCAAAGACCTCTTCAAACGAAGCAGTTATTTCCTCTATAGTGGGGACAGCTTAATTATGATCTAGATTGACAATTCCTTAACCCTAATGTTTGGACTGCTACAAATGGCCAGTGGTATTTTCCAGGGCTCTATTAGTTTTTATAAGAAAGGGTCAATATAAAGTAAATATAGAGGTGGAGACAAAGGAAATAGTGCCTGGGTTCTTTGATTAATTTTAGATGGAGTTGATGAACCTCTTTTAATAAATACTGCAAATTATGGGTCCAATACGCAGACAGTCACCACATAATGACAATGGGGACAAACATGTATCTATTTAAGTTATTTAAGTTTGCCCAAAGAAATTGCCATTTGAGACATTCAAATGTCATTTCAGCGTCTAATGCTGAAGTAAATAGATTGCTGTGTTGTTTGTACCCAGTCAATCAAGGCTACTGTGGTATTTGTGTGTCCTGTTGTATCTCGAACAGCCATCCATCCATGCTGCCATGGTGTCACTAAATAGATAATAATTTTATTTATTTGAGTGTCTATAATGCAGGCACATATTTTATAATCAGCATATAGCAATGATATAGGATGGTATGATCTAAGATGTAAAAGTGGTTACTCTTTTTTAAGAAAAACTCTTATCGGAGCAAAATTCTAAGAAGCAGGTGGTGCTGCTTCTCTAAATATTGTATTGTTATTTGTAAAAAAGCAGATGTATCATTAATCCTAATCTTACATATTTCATTTGGTCCGGCATCCATGCCAGATGCTTTACCTTAAGGAGCAGATTTGTTTATATGTTATAATTCTTCTAATCTGACTTAACAAAACAATTTTACAAATTGGAATACAAATTCCATATAGTAATAATGAACGTTGATTTTGATGAACAGAGTTTCCCTTTTCATATCTGTGACATCTAGAAGAATGGTAGCCTTACTTTTTGTAGTGTGCAATAGGATATACACCATCACAAACGTGGTGAGTATCATGTCTGCCATATTGGAAGTGCCATTGGCAATAATGCTTTGGCAATTTGGTGGCTGGCCTATCTGCAACATTTTTAATGGAGTATCCCATCTCCCAAACTCTAAATAAGGCTTTTAATCTTCTGACTGAGTTTAGTAGTGAATATTGCCCTAGGCTAACGCCATATTTTATTTTGTTGAGGGTTCTGCATTTGAATGAATTGAGCATGTTTATTCCCCATCGTGGCTAACTGCCTACTTAAAACTATTTTGGTGATGGTTCTTTGTTTATGTTCTCAAGAAGTATATTGTATGGTAAAATCTCGAATAGCCATGACCCATATTATAATGTCAGGCTATTATTGCCTACAAATATATTGCCAAAGACCCTGATTTGTATAATATGTTTTATCTTTTAGTAGTGTCCATTGTGGCTTACCCTTCTTTTCTGATAATAATTTTGGATCTAGAATTATTGCGTGTGGTCCAAGACCCAAATTGGATGATATTGGACCACTGGCCTTCTCATAGAGTGTGACCAATTAGAAAGTAGTCAGTCCTGGTGTAATTTTGATGGATGGGGGAACAAAAGGAATATGATTCTCTATATAAATATAAAAGGGCTTAATGCACATGGCAACCAAAATAAAATAAAAGAGACTATGGGCTCGATTACGATGTTCGTCCGGAAAACATTCCAACCGAATTAGTCTCGGAATGGTTTCCGACCGAATCGGATTCGGGGAGTCCGACGGACCGATTACGATGGTTCCGGATACCATTCGGTCTGACTCCCATTGACTTCAATGGGAGCCTGTGTTCTGACCGAATACACAGGCTCCCATTGATGAAAGGGATGAATGGGGAAAATGTTGCACCCTGTGGCAGGCACCCCTTGGTGCCTCCCACACTGTGCATGGTCTGAAAGGGGGGTCCCTTGGGTACCCCACGTGACCCATTCAGAGGACTCCGGGTGAAGGGAGCTTGCTACGGTCCCCCAAAGTCAGATTCTGACAGCCGATCCATGTCGGACAAACCGATTCGAAAAGGCTGTCCGAATCCGACATCGTAATCGTTGGGTCAGAAACGCAGTCCATAGACCTGTACGAGTCGGCTCCGAACGCATCGGTTCCTCCAAATGCCATCCAGAACCGACTCGGAAAGTCCGAACGCTTTCCGAACATCGTAATCAATCGGTCGTTCGGAAAGCTTTCCGAATCGGTCGGAAAGACGGGTTCCGAATCGGATTCGGCAGACCCGAATCCGATTTGGAGCTTTTCCGAACAACATCGTAATCAACCCCTAAGTGTTTCCAATCAAACTTAACTTGGCTCTTGGAAACTAGAATGGCCTACCAAGATCACAATTGTTATTTCTGTTTAGGAGCAAAGTCATATTATACTAATCCTCAAAACACATCTTTCAAAGGGGCAGGTATATAGAGATTTGATTTCTTTTATAAAGTTCTGCATAGTACTGCAGACCTCTAACATCATGGGTCATTGTTACAATATAGATTTGATCTATCTTATGAATACTAATAATGTAGGCTGGAAATTGCAACCCACTATGATTCGCTGCCATCACAGTGATTGTGGCCTGCTAGGGTCAGCAGACCACCATGTCTGTGATTGCTTTTAAATAAAGCAATATTTTTTTAATGCAGCCCATTTTCCTTCAATGAAAAAAATGTGATGCCTTTAAAATAAACAAATGAAAAGTTTGACAAGCAGTTTTTTAAGAGTAGACCAAGGTCCATGTTTTTGTCAAATTCACAAAAGGGAAGGGGTCACTTGAGGAGCTAATCCCATTTATGAATGGGGTTACCATTGCATTTCAGTAGTCTATAAACTATTAATGTTTTGCGGCAAGATTTGAGTAAATAAAACAAACTATAATACATCCCCTTCCGAATCGCTATTTGGAAGGGATGCCCTAAACACGCCCCTTCCAAATATCGATTTGGTATGTTGTTTTAAACCTAAATTGCGATTTAGGTTTGGTACATACACAAGGGCCATTGTGCAGTGGCACATGGTCCAATTTGGCGAATTGGACTCTTTGCGACCACAAAAATCCCTAGTACCACTCTGAATGTTCCTATCTATAACAACCACTTTCTTAAATCCAAATAGGTAATATCAAATATGTAATGGAGTTAATCGAAATTTGATGCTAGACATTTAATACTCATTATCATGCAACACTAAGATATGGTTCGTTAGTATTTATGTGTTATCTCAAGTTCATTAGAAGTTATTTTTTGCTATCCTTGTATATTGTTTGAAATATAATGTTACTTGTTATGCTGATATTTTTTTTAAAATAAAATCTAATGAAGAAATTGTAGGAAAAAGATTAAATTGAAGCCAATATCCAGAACAAAGGCAGTTTTTTAGGCTGCAACGATAATGCAAGGCATACTTTCTTGAATGTTTAGCTTATTAGAAGTGCGACTGTTCAAAATATAAATTAAGAGCTTTTTTCTGAAAGCGATTATTTAAGGGTATATCTTTTGAACATACGTCCAGTATTCACACAAACTCTGACAGAATCTGCTGCCTCATTTTGTCACAGCCAAAAAAACAAATTAATGCAGAAAAATGGGTTAGATTTCAGATTCAACTGCACAGAAGAATATTTTTCTTTCAACATTCAGTATAGTAAATTACAGTCCTGATTCTATGTTTAATAATATGAATTTCATATATTACTACAGTTACATTTGTCATTTTTGGAATAACAAATTAGCACATTGTTTTATTAAGATGACTCCACACTGTTGTGAGAAATGATTAAGATCATACAGTGTAACAGCATAAGTAAGACTACAAGACCTCATTCACTGTGGCAGTAATATTAATCACACGTAACTAATATATGTGTCTGGCAATAGGCAATATTTCACACACACACACAGACTGAGACACACACACAATACATTTTATAGAAAAACCGTAGCACACCAGAGTATAAATAAATCCTTTAAGCCATGGCGGCCGAAGAAATCATTAATATACACGAAAATTATGTTTCTGTTCAGAATATTAGCACAAAAAAATCGCAGCAATTACAAAAAGTTTGAAAAAACAGCAAACATTACAAAAACTAACATTTTCTAGCTATAACTATTTCCAAAACAAATGTACAATACTGTGTCTAGATATGCTCATTGTGTTATTTACATGTATCATTTTAACCAGATACCAAGGTAATTGCTTCCTGATTATTTTTAAATGCAAAACCTCATGCAGAGAGAGGAAAGCACGTCCTTTACCGCAATAGGCTTTTTGATGCATGAGTCAAAATTGAGATGTTTTCCAAATGGCATGTGAATGCGTTAGTGCTATTAAAGTCACCGTCCGTTGCCGATCATCATGTGAGAAATGAAACCCTCCCGGGAAGTGTGCACTATCACCTTGCGTTATCGGGTAAAAATGGAGTATTAAATGGAAAGTGGGTCTAGAATTTGAGGCATCACTGACATCCAAGACCCAAAAGTATATTGTGAGAGAAGCGAAAGCTCTGTATTTTTCTTCTCTGCAAGGTGCTTAAAACATTTTATTTTCATCACAGGTCACAGATCAATCTTAAGCATGTGGCATACTAGTTTCTTCTACATCAGACACATCTTTTCCCAGTTCTTTCCTCTCTTTGCAACTATAGAAACAGCAACCTTTTATATACTTTAATTCTCGAAGAGCAAAACAGTAGCTTTTAATAAGACTATGGGCCCTATGTATGACGATAATATTTACTGAGCCATTATTTGCCAATTACATAGAATCGAATTTACCGATTTGGTCATCAAGCTGTACTAGGAAATGTTAATCTTAAATAGTCATTTATATTGTATCGGAATTTTTAGTTACTGATTTCCAAAATTGTGATTCGATAACGTTCGCAAATAATTATGGCCCCTCTTGTATGAAGCTGTGTTACTGTCGGTAAGGCTCTAATTCGTAAAACCAAACCCTTTCCAACAGCAAAATGGATTTTTTTAATACTCCAAACCCAAATAGTGATTCAGTAACTGATTACAGAATCTTGCCGAATTGCTACTTGGATTTGGAAATAAATAAAAATTTGAGGCCAGATGTAGAAACCTTTTTTATGCCAGTAAACGGTCTGATTCGCAGAATCGACTCATTTGCATGCGCAAAAACGCTGTTTAAAATGTGCAATGCCCTGTTTGAGATTTGGTTACCTATTATCAAATCACAAATTGGGTTTGCAATTCGGTATTAGGAAGGGGTATGTTTAGGGCATTGTTTCCTAATACCAAATCTTTAAGCAATGTATTAATGTTTCGCAAACGAAATCCGATCGCAAAGCATTACTATTTTACCATCTCTTCAAAGGAGGTGGTAAGCCATTCACAAATGGGATCGGAAGTCCAAGGGACCCTTTCCCTTTTGTGAACATTCACAAAAAGATTTTTTATGAGCAGGCAATGGTCCGTGAGATGACTGTCTGCTTATAAAAAGGTGTGTGTATTTTTCTTTTAAAATTTAAAATGTATCCTGTTTTCATTTAAGGAAAAAAGCTGCATAAAAAAAATGCTTTATTTTAAAGCAATCACAGACATGGTGATCTTAAGACCCCATCAGGCTGCCATGACTGCCATTGCAGCCAGTGGTAGTAGGTCACAATTTGCGACCTACCTCATGTATATTAATGAGGTAGGTAAAATAGCGGCCTTCTACGGATCAGTATGGATACGTTAGAAGTTGGTGTGAAAATTTAAACCACTTCTAACAAATCCATTTTTGTACATTCCATTTGAGGAATTGCAAATTGCGAATTGTTATTTGTCAAATTTTTCGATTGTTTAAATGGAATCTTTGTACATGAGGGCCTTTACCTTTATTTCCCACAATGCAATTTGAGATTTGATATATAGAGACTGTTGGTTGTGCTGTCTACAAATGACAAGCGGGACGTAATATCCTACTTTCATGTCTGAGGCCACAATGGAAGATAGAACAGCAGATTAGTGCAGAGATTAATTAATAGAACCAAAAATGCCATACTGTGGTCATGGAAGAGAAAAAGTGCCAAGAAAGAGGAAGCTTGAATTTAGAGAGCAGGGACTGGCAATATTAGTCGGGGATTCATGGCACAAATTGATCAGCTATTTCACAAGAGTTCACTGTCCAGGAGTCACAAAAAAAGGGTATTTAGATAAGAATTCATGAGTGCCTCAGTGCTATTGGAGTAACACCAAGGCATATTCATGAAGTTAAAAATAGATGGCATGACCTACACTATTGTACAACGAAAAGCAGGCAAAACAAAGAAAACAAGCAATGGAAGGTGACCATTTACTTAGCTACCATCCAGATTGAGGAGGCAATAGAGAGCACATTGTTGGCCCAAGCAGTTTCTGGAGGATCAGATTAGATACATCCTTGCCATCACAGGCACCACCAGGTAAGTGGAAATATATTTTTGGGAGTGTAGCAATATTAATTTATGTGGTGCTTTAATCAATGTTTGTTTCACTCTATAAAATTCAGATAATGACTAGAAAGGTTTTATTTTAATACTGCCATATATTCCTATCAGAACATTGCATTCTGGTACTTGTTGTTTGTCCATGATGGAGCAAGACACCTATATTTCTTTAAACTTTATTTATAATTTATAACATAAGACGTGTGTAACTATGTGAACATTTCCATGTGCAAAATATTTGACCTGTTAGATGCCCATCTTGCGGAAAAAGAGGTTGTAGATGAGCAATAAGAGGTGAGTGTCTAGTCTGAAGATGCAGCAGGATGCAGTGAAACAGCCCCTAACAAAACACCCACTTCTGCATCAGCTGCAAAATGTCACAAAGTCATTAGAAGTACACATCAATGACAGTAACCTACTCCTAGAACGAGCACACGCTTATGTCCAAAACATCACAAGGCCTTAAGTTGGTCAACAGAGACTCTTAATGCACAGCAAATTTGATGTAAGAGCTAAGCATATTTTTGGTCATGATGTGAGTGCATGTGTTCCTACTCCAATGGAGTTGTATGCACTTGAAGGAGAAAGACCGACAGTATAATATTAGCAAGCATCTTCCATGCAAGCACTAGGTGTGAAAATTAATATTCTGGGAACACTTGATCAGCAGGACTTACATGAGTATAATAAAATATGGAAAGCTTAACAGATACTGTAACTTAATTATATCCATGAAGAAAATCATGCCCAAAAACATCACTATTGTAAGATTCTGAAAATTATAGACTGGTGTGTGAGAGTAATGGAGAATCTTGCCAATGGTTTTGGTGTTATTACAAGAACAACATTAAACATACAAACGGAAATATCGCAACGTAATCAGAATGTTGCAAAAGGTCTAATGCAAGTTGCAAAAGTCATAGAAGCCAGGACACCGTATAAGTATGCACATTAGAATCCAGAAACACGTTACATGGAACTGAAGAGGCCTCAAGTTTCAGTGGTAATTCAGTAATAGGAGTACATCCAGTGTGCATATAATGAGGTAGACATGGGGCTGGTGAAGGGGCAGGGTCATCCTCAGATAGGCATAAATTAGGTAGAGAGAAAAATCATCTAATAGCTTTGTTGAAGAAATCTTCTTCTTGCTTTCTTATGTTTTGTAGCCAAAAACCATCATCTTCTTATGAACTTTGTTGAAAATGAATACAAATTTAAATGAATCTTGAATGTGTCTTTGAATAAGCAGAGAAGAATATGTCAAGATTACGAACATGACTTTCTTAATTATTCAAAATGTATGTTCTTAAATTAAAAATAATTGTGCTTATCTAAAATAAATATTTGAGCACTGTGTAGTCTTTATTCAACGATTCTTGTATTCTGTCCAGGGGGAGATAGAAGTTATTTCACATCATCTGAGTTACTGTCTTCTGGATTAATTAGTAGTGCCTTACTAGTAGCTATTTTATGGAGTACAGCACAACATAAAAATACTTTGCCAAAAGAATGTTCAGTTAATGTTTTGTGTGCCTATGTGTTCTGCTGTGTGTCCTCTCACTGGGGTAAAGACATTCCAATAAGACATTCAAGGCCATATTTACTAACAAGTGATGCAATGCACCGGAGTAAGCAAAGTTGCTGCATAGCATTGCATCACCTAGAGAGAGCAGAAATGCATCATATGTTCAAAGAAATGGTGCAGCACTGCTCTCTCCATGTGCTGGCTCATTTTGTGCTGCCTAGCGCCAATGCAGGCACCCCTGCTCAACAGTCCAGGGTATCTGCATTGGAGCAAGTTCGCTTTTATGCAGGAAGGGGTACCTTCCTGCACAAAAACTGTCCATTGAGGTTATTTCCTGCATGCAAAGAGGAAAAAACAAGGAGAAATAAAGATATTTCTCCTCATTATGCCAGCTTCCGGGAGGTGCAGGATTGTGTGCAAATCAATGTCTACAAGTCTTTGTATATATGGGTTTGAGTCCAAATCCATGGTTGGGTGCACAGGAACGCCCCTGCACTAACTATGGAACGCCTGCCTGATGCAAAATAATGCAAGGCAGCACAATTTTCTTGCATTCTTTTTCCTTTTTTTTTTATTTTTAAAAAGCAATGCAAATAGCCATTTATGCTGCTTTGTAAATACCAAAAATTATTTTGTGTAGGAATTTGTGTAGGGTCTTCATTAAAAAAGTAATACTAATTAGATGCACAACATGTTTAAATCTGGGCTGAAGTATTAAATATTCACTATCACCTAAAAGAGCTGTCACCTAAAGAGGTATGAATTGGGACCTTTTCCTATCCTGCTGAACAAGGTGCACCAGGCCAAAATCTTCACCTAGCTACATTTGTAAGGAGCATAGCACCAGGTTCAGTATATCAAAGGAGAGGAGATGATCTTCTCAGACAAATATACAGCTATTTCCTCTTTGTAATACACATGCAGATTTTCAACATTTTGTGAATGAAGTTCTTTGTGACTATTTGGATATTTTCAGGATTGTTTTCTTGAATCAACATCAGCTTTTGATTTCACAGATGTTACAAAACCATGTTTACATACCAAAAGCCAGAAATGTCTTTTTCACATCACTAAAGTCTTTGGGCCCGATTCACAAAAGTAATCTGAGACAAAATCCTAACTTTAATCAATCAATCAATCACAGAATTTGTAGAGCGCACTACTTACCCGCGAGGGTCTCAAGGCGCTGGGGAGAGGGATGGGGGGGGGGATGCTGCTACTGGTCGAACAGCCAGGTCTTGAGTAGCCTCCTGAAGGTCAGCAGGTCTTGGGTCTTTCGTAGGCTTAGTGGAAGGGTGTTCCAGGTCTTGGCGGCGAGGTGTGAGAAGGATCTGCCGCCGGTGGTTGTTCTTCGAATGCGGGGGACGGTGGCGAGGGAGAGGTCGGCGGAGCGGAGCTGGCGGTTGGGGACGTAGAAGAAGAGTCGTCTGTTGAGGTAGGCTGGGCCAGTTTTGTGGAGTGCCTTGTGTGCGTGGGTGAGGAGTTTACGACTTTCGGTATTCACAAAGGGCATTTAGGAGTAGTAAAGTTAGGATTTTGTCTCAGTTAAACTTAAGTTTTGGTCTTCTTAAGACCAAAACTTAAGTTTAACTGAGTCAAAAGCCTAACTTTACTACTCCTAAATGCCCTTTGTGAATACCCGAATGTCGTAAAGTTAGAATTTTGTCTCAGATTACTTTTGTGAATCAGGCCCATTTTTCTTGGCTTTGTGATATTGAAAAGCCCTTTTTGTAGATGCAAATGTGTCTAACTTAGCAGTGAGAGGAGTATTATTTCAGCAACACCCTAAAACAGAACATCCCATATCAACAGCTTTCCCACACTTTAAATCAAGCAGAAAAGAATTATAAAATCAGTGAGAAAGATATGTTGCACCTTTGAGAAATAGCATCTTTAACTTCTATGAGACAACAATGGAGCAACAGTTTTTACAGACCATCATAATTTAATGTCATTAAATTCTGGTAAACATATAATAGTTCAACAATTGTGAAGGTCCTTGTATTTTGCTGAATATGACTTTGTACTCACCTATCAGCCAGGAAAGAACAATAGTGAGGCAGACACTTTATTTTGCATCATTGAAACCAACTTGGAAAAACAGACCCAGGACCCCTAATAGCATAGAACAAAATTATAGTTGCAAAAACCCCAAAGAATATTTGAAAATAGCTGTTGCTCATGCAGCAACGTCTCCTAGGATGACAGAACAGGATGGAAGAACTTATGTTAAAGAGGTCACATACCATCAAGGATGTCTGTACCCAGGCTTTGTCAAAAGGCTCTCAGTAAAGCCCATGATTCTGATTTGACTGGTCTAATGGGAAATATGAAACAGCCATGTTATTGCAGCATCATTTCTGGTGTTGCTCCTTCTAATAAAAAGTCACTACTAACACAAAATGTGCAAATTGCACCAGAGCATAATTCAAGAAAGACAACTAAATTGAATTTACGTGCATGTTTCTGTATGAATTTTACATTTCAACTGTTTACAGTTTGCATCAATATTATCTATTGTTCTTTGTTCTGGTTTATGATTTGATGAATGTACAAGTCTTAGAATTATTTTTAATTTTCAGCTCACATGATTTTGTACTCTTATATCTTCTTTTATAATGTCTTATTATTTATGTCTGGCTACAGCTTTTGTTGTCTGTCGGAGCACATGTAATCAACACAAAATGAACATCTATGAGGCATGAGGTCACCACCCCCATCAGCCATTAACATGCTTGGGTGAGCCCCATTTTCCCATTAATTTCCTTATGTACACTTTATAGCATTCCAAGGATTTAACATTTTCCATATTACATTTTCAGTTGTGATTAGCTAAGAATGTAGTTCCTCTCTACCCTCTACTGAATGTACATTTTATTTATTCAATTGAGCTCTAAACATCTTTAAACTGAAAAAGACCAATCCATTAGAAAGAGTAAGGCTCTTTCTAATAATCAGTAATTGATAATAGCTAAAATTATTCTTTCTCTTTCATGATGTGCAAGAGGTACACCTGGGTGGCAATAGTGATTCTCATGATCATAACCCAGCATTAGCTTATTTATTTAGCACATTGTAAGGAAACACATATTGTGAGATGGTTAAAAGTGCACATGCTAATTTAGGTATAGGATCAGGGGTGTGTAAAATTTGTGTAATTTGCTTTCACGTAATTATGCTAATTTTCCACAAAATTATTAGAATTTACACTTAATTACATGAAATTCAAATACGGCCTTTTGCACTATATTTCAGTGTGAAATGGGTCCTCATGTCAATTTTTGGTGGGAAGATGCATTTAAAGAAATGACCGGGAACAATAGCAACTTGTGTTCTGCTGTTCACTTGCATTCACTGTAAATTATTTCCATAAATGGTGGTTTATGCTGTAAATTTTCACTTCAAATGGAGTGTAATATGTGAAGTGGCATGATGGCATAATTTAAGGAATTTTGCTTAACAAGCATAATGCAATATTCCCAAAATTACACAAATTTGGCTAACCTTGCTGTTAGTCTTGGACAGTGCTGTTAGTCTTAACTTGGGACACTGATGGACCTCTTATAATAGGTCTATGTACTACTGACTACTACATCAAGGACGTATGGCTGAATCTAGACGGGCATCTATGTTTTGTTGTACTGCATCTTTGTGAAAACCTCTTCAAGGGTTTGTGTCTGACTCAAGATTGACAGCTAGCAAGAGCTTCTGGTACTAAACCTTTATGAAAGAATACTCAAGTATTAGTATCTAACTGAAGATGGTTCATCTAGTAATGCCTCATAGTATTTTGGTAGATGCAAGCTTGAAAGAATCTAAAGTACCTCCTTTTCTCAACTACATCCTCCCTGACGAGATTATGCATGAACTCAAGTGTAAGAAATGTCCCAGTGTTTGTAATGGTTCCCCAATCTAGATTTGCTGGCTTTGGAACTCTGTGCTCTTTACCACTGCTGATCAGCAGCAAAAGGCCTCTCCTTCCCCTCTACAGCAAGTGCTTACAATTCCCTCTTTGGCCTATTTAACTTCCCTACAAGTCCATTGTATATGGTGCGTAGAGTGCACCTATGGCATGGGCAGTGAAATGCCTTGTGTGGACTGCAGTGTGTAATTACACCACCCCCATATATGTCTACCAAGTGCAGCACGTGCTCTGGCTGGTTTGCAGTTTTAATTGCACTGCAGTGACACATGGCAGTTAATGATACTTTCACAATAAAGGAAAACCCTATTTTTATATATTCATGTCATCCCCTAAAGCCTACAAGACAGAGTGTTAATGTGTAAAACTAGGACATGCTACACACTGAAGATAGTGGGCACTTACAGTGAAATAAAACTCAAAAGCTATTTCATTGTGGAGGGCTTGGTAGAGTATACCATGAGTAAGTTTAAGTGGGATTAAAATTGTAATTCCCCATGTCTGCCTAGAAACAGGCCACTAAAATGCTTCAAAGTTATTTCCTGCTTAGTTTTTAAAATTGGATTAATGGTGTATATAACATAAGCAGAAAAGTACATTTTTTAAAAATGTACTTTAGGCTGCCTGGGCCAGAACTTCCATAAAACCAGTTCTGCCACTCATCATACCTCCAGCGCTGGAACACAGGTCCATGGCTGGGAAAGTTAATAAGTCTTACTCAGAGAACAATGACCTACCTCTGAGTCAGAAAGGGCCAGGAGATGTTAACTGCTGAACATATATATGGGATTAACTGTCTGAGAGTGGGCAGGAACTGTTGCAGACCAAAAGCCAGCATTTGATTTACCTCTATTGATTTCTAGATTCCAAGAAAGGCGTCTTCTATTTATGTCCAGGACTCTCCTTAACAGCTAGGTTATAGTCACAGTAGGAAGAAAAAACAGGTGTGCCCTTGTCAGGCGGGAGGACAGCTCATCTAAATAGACGAGTGGCTATCAGCAGAAGACAGGCCTGCCTAATTGGAGCAGGGTTTTGCCATCTTGAAGCAATGGGTCTGGGCAATTTTACAGTAAGGCAAAGAGGAAATGCTGAAAAATTGAGTATGGGGATTGGGAGAAAATAGTTAGGATTGAGTGGTAGAAGTTCTCCAATCACTAGCTAATGCACAGGTTACAGCAGGCATCTCCACCACCACCTCCTCAGGACATTCTTGAAAGTAGGAAAACTCCAACTAAAGAAGAAGGTCTTGCTAGAAAAATACTCCTGAATCTGCTGGTTGATGAGGACTTCCTGTTTTCCAGCTTTAGGGCCACATAAAGCATTAGGACAATTGATTCTCAGACACCCAGCTGACCACTGTGGACTCTAGGAGACTTGGCTTGAGAGAGACCTAGTTACTATAAGCCAGTCCAGAGGTGTTGGAGGCTGCAGGACTAACCAGGAGGAACTTTCCAAGATCTTTGATACAGTTAGAACTTAGTCAATTTTCCCACTCTAAAGGATCGGGACAAGTTGTTGAAGTGTGCACAAGGAGGTCACATGGAAGGTGGGAAAGAAAATCAGGTTTCTCCCACTCTAAGATTTTTCTCATGCTGAACACATGTTCAGCATGACCTATTGGTGAAAAACTCCAGCCTTGTGGAGACCTGCCTGGCGGATGTATGATTAAACCACTACCACTTATACAACGAGTGCCTAAACCACGAAGGCTAAACAACGACCAAAGCCAAACACTACGGATTGAACAACGACTTTCTAAACCACGAAAATTAATATATTGCCATATAACCCGAATGTACCACTAAGTTCAAAACAACACAAGATTGTAACATCAAAAAAAATGTAATTAATTTAAACAACACTTCTAATGAAAACTATTTATAGTAATGTTTCTTGAAATTAACAAATAATCTTTTTTTAAAATAGGGACGAACTTTCAAAGATACAGTTATGGACGGAAATCAACTATAATATATTAGTCCATCATCTTTTTTCACAATAATGTCAGACTAGAATGCTAACTAAAATTGCGGCATAACAAACAGAAAAATAACTCAAAATGCACTATTTTTATCGTTTAAAAAAAAAAAAAAATTTATTACATAAAATAATTTTTTTTTAAAACGTTTTCCAGAAGATATTTTCATTTAAAAAAAGATTTGCCTCAAATTAAACATATAAAAACGTACAGCCATCATTTTGTGACCTTTTTTCGGTGAAAACTAGAGAGAATAGTCGCATCGAGCACAGGTCAGAATAGCGTCAGTGATAAACAAACCTACAGTGCCATCTACTGGCCTAACAAGTTAAATTTATACAAAGTCTATTATAACGACAGCGTAATTAAAATAAGGAAATGTACAAATCTATTTAAAAACTAATATTTGTTACTTTTTTACAAAATTTAAAACAGACTAATTTATTTAAAAAATTCATTTTAATAAATACATAATATATTATTTTTTTTTTTAAATTAACTATTTAAGTATTGACACCAAAATATATTATTAATACTTTTGTTTTCTAAATTAACTTTTAATTATTGGCACTTACCATTTGTTTAGGAGGTCCTGGTTCAGGTACAGTAGTTGTTAAAGAGGTCGTGGTTGAGGTAAAGTTCGTTGTTTAGGAGTCGTTGTAAAGCCCACTCGTTGTTAGGGATTCGTTATTAAGGTCGTTTCCCCTGCCTGGCCCCATCTTCCAGCCTTACACTGCTGGAAGATTTCAACTTCTAAAAAGTCACTAAGTGACTGATTACGATATTGGTGGACAGGGTTACTATATTACAAAAGTGATGGATATCCCGTCTGCCAAATTCCAATTCCATTATATCCAATTGAACGTACAATTTGACAGACAGGCTATCCATCAGGTTTGTGACGAAGTATCCCATCCACCAAGATCGTAGTCAGGCCCTAAGTCAGGTTAAAATTTGGACCACAACAAGCCAGGCTGAGAAATCCAGGCTTGTCCCACTCTCAATGTTTGGTGACAAAAGCAACAGCTTCAGTGGGAGGTCAACAATACCGTATCTGACTTTGGAGGGCCTTCACCAGGCATGACCTTAGACCTTGTCCCAATAGAAGATTTAACATCCATAAAAAGACTAAATCAGAAGGAAACACTTTGCATGGGATAAACCTTATGGTGTACCCATCCTTTGCTTCATTGTAGTTGGCCTGCAATGACGCCTAAGTTCAGTCCAACCAAAAACAGTGACTTTTGATTGAGTCTTACCTACAAGATTGTAACTGAGTATTTCTGTATAAATTTAGAGTCTGCCATCCTCTTTATAGAATGGGTTGCATTCAAGGCTGCAATGAGAGTGCAGGTTACTTCTCATTCAGTTAAAATGGCTCTAGTCAGGAAGGCCACAACCTTGAGGCTTCAAGAGTGTGTTGAGAGGTCAACTATGGCAGTCTACTACTCTCATTTAGAAGTTAAACTTCAAAACTCATCTCTAGCAAAGTCAATCTAAAGGACCAAAATACAGCAATAAAACTTCTAAAGGAAAATATTTAAATCATAAATCTTAGGAGGAGAATGAACATGTTGGGAAACTATTGACATGGTCGCACAAATGAAGTCCAAGATGAATTTTATAAAAGGTATCATTGATTCAGCTCCTAAGCTTTTTGTGTCAGTTCAGAGATCCATGCAAAGGGGTTTTCAAGAACATTACAAAGCAATTTATTACATGGATGAAGATTCTGATCCAGAATTAGTCACAGATTTTCTGAGAAAGAGTCATAATCCTTGCCTCTCAGCTGAGCAAACGTTATATGTCTTAAAACCTTTTTCAACTGAAAAAATTTAATTAAGTCTAAAGATTTGCACTAATGGAAAAGCTATGGGCAGTGATCTACACAAATCTTTCGTCCCTGAACTGCTGGAAGTTATGGTGAAAATATTTATTTCAATCCTACAAGCACAAGCTTCTTTTTCAGAACCAATAATCACCAGGATTCTGAAAAAATAGAAACTTGCTGACAACTCTGATCTCCAAATAAGGTTGCTAAATTCTGATTATAAACCTTTTGCAAAAGTCCTGGATAAAAGGATTATGTCACTTGCATCAAGTCTGATCCATCAAAATGAGTTTTTGTTTAATAGGTCTATATCAACTAATACTCATTTTCTGCTCCAAGCTACTATTTTTCTCAGAAAAGTCTGAAATCTGCAATATTGATGATAGATGTACAAAAAGTTGTTTTTTTGGTGCATTGGGATGCTTTATTGCCTTTCTTGGAAGTGTTTTCATTTCCAATGCTTCTGCTTCCATAATAATTTAAAAAGTGGAGGCAGGTACAATCAGTATTACTCGTGGGGCTCATCAAGGATGTCCTATGTCCCGATTTTATTTGCTCAATTTAGTCCTTAGTGATTGTCATCAGTATTGAGAATAATATCTGCCCACCAGCTCCTGGTGTGTAGAAACTTAAACTATTTGCATATGAGTTTTTTTGTGTTTTTGAGAACAGAAAAATATCCAAAATCTGCTGGATAAAATTCAGGAATTTACTTTAATTCAGAGATATAAAATGAATAAAGGAAAATCAGAGATTCTTTTTATTTAATGCCTCTATTGCTGATCTTTCACATGGGTTGTGCTCCAGGTACAATCCCAATGTCCCAGTTAGGTATTTGGGAAATAATGTCACTTTGAGCTATGCTGATTTATTCAATTGATTATATAACAGCATGAGTTAAAGTCCAAAATATTTTTAGGAAATGGAACTCTTTACCTCTGTCAATTATTGGCAGCGTGGTTTTGATAAAGATGTCTATTCTCACGTTGATTTTTTTTTCTTTGCAATGTCCCTATCAAGTTGCCAAAGAAGATTTATTTTGGAGCAGATTCTTCTATTAGTAACTTTATTTGGAATAACCAACATGTTTGTTTAAAATTGCTCTATATGCAACTAAATAAAGAGTATGGTGGGCTGACTTTACTGCATATTCGACTTTACTATCAAATGGGTCTCCTAGATGCTACATTCCTTTTGAATTATACACTTTCTCTACTGTTTTTTGATAATTGCTTGTTTTATGCACTGATTGAGGAGCTAGGAATCCAGTTACAGTTTTTTGTCAAAATATTTAATGTGCCTAAATGATCTCATTATAAATCACTTTAGAAGCTTGTTTTTCCAAAGGATTTAATTTTAGAGAGTATAATATGACAGGCTACCATGAAGTTCTGTCATTGAAAGATGGTAAAGGCCTCAACTGTCACAGTCCAATGAGGGGATATTACAATGGAATAACCTGGGATTTCAAACTATAGCAGGCTTTAAATATAACTCTTTGTGGAAAACCTGAGGGAATATAGGTGTTTTAGACTCTATTGCAGGGAATGGACTTTGGATTCATTTTTTGAAAAATGAAAGCCTATTGCAAATGTATTCAGCATCCATTAAAGAAAAACCTGCTATCATTCTAAAAATGTTTTTTACATTCAAGCTTAGAGATACCAGCTACTGGTATAGTTATCTGAGAAATAATCAGTACACTCTGCTTCCTGTGAGTTATCTAGAGAGAGTTCAGAAAGATACAGGGCTTACATCTAATGAATTGGCAGAATCATCTCAGTACAGTTGTAAGCTGTTTAGAGCTCCCACTTTTAGGGAAATTACATTTTTTGCTTGGTGGTTTCTCTCCTATGCCACAAAGGTCAATAATAAGGACCTTATTATGGGTTTGGCAGTCCGACTGCCGTAGAACCACATCCGCCTCCCCAGCAGGCGCTGGTGGTCCAAAGACTGCTGTATTACAAGCTATACATGCAGCTGGTGGTGTGGAGGTGGCCATCTTGCGGTGATGGTGAGTACTTTTTTCCAAATATATTGATGCCTGTGTGTGCATTTCGACTGCATTGTTGTCGGATGCACACATATGCATGAGATATGTGGAGTAATAATAAAATATGTTGTGTGATGGCACGTGCTATATGTGCTAATACTGCCCTCACTCACACAGATGTGTGACATGCTTCATCATTGGGCTCCTTACAAAAACACCCCAGCGTAGCCACGCATGGGGTGGAGAAATGGGGGGGGGGAAACAATACAACACAAAAAGACAAAAAATAATTATGCAGTGAATGGGAACGACGGTAGTGAAAGTGCAGTGTAAAGTGATTTAAAACTAGCTCGGAAGTGTCGCTGTGCCTAAAACTTTATTCCTGGATCTTCCGGCCAGGGTTAAAAAATGTGAAGGATGGTGGTGATTGGGAGATCCTATGTGCTCCTAGCACCCTCCTTAACTGCAAGGTAGTCAACATGTTTCGGCCATTAGTGTATGCCCCTCGTGTAGGGTCACGCCGGCCTTCCTCAGGACTCTACCTGTCCCAGTGTGCTCTCACTCTCACCTCCAATTGAGATAAGAGGATAACTTAAGGTCAGTTCCTTCCGTGTCGAGGAATTCTCTCCACTAGGTCATGTAAGTACGAGTTTACCCCTAAGTCAAGTTAAAACTGGCGGCAGGCAAGGGGAGACCCCCTGTAGTCACACTTACGCCAAGGGTGGTGCTCCGCTGGCAGTGCTCACCTCCGCGAGGCGAGCAGTGCCAGCGGAGCACCACCTTACAGTGAGTGAGTCACTTAAACTTAAAAGGAGTTGGGTTGGTGAAATCGTCTATTCCCCGGGAGATGGTAAACATAATGGTGTTATAACCTTGTGTCACAAAGCATTGAACGCCAAACTCATTTCCCAAGAATCTGACTCAGAGGGTAGATGGCTCTTCACCAGCCTTCTGTTGGGGAAAATTCCACTATCCCTGCTCAATATATATGCCCCTACCAGCGGTGATGTTTCATTTTGGACTCGTACTTCTCAATTACTCTTAAAGTATCCATCAGAGAATTTCCTCGTCGTCGGAGATTGTAATCAAGTGATGGATCCTTTTCTTGACCAAAACTCTAAGGGCCTGATTCTGATGCGGGTTGGAAAAGCTTCCCGACCGAGGGCCTGATTCTGATGCGGTTAGGAAGGCCTCCTAACGGCATTTGCTCCTTCCAAATCGGATCAGGAACGTGTCTTCCCGACCGAGGGCCCAATTCTGATGCGGTTAGGAACAAATGTTCCCATTGAAGTCAATGGGAGTTCAACCAAATCGTATCTGGAAGCATCCGGATGCATCCTACTCCGCCGGTCGGACTTTCCCGATCCGAGTGGGTCGGACACCATTTCCCAACCGATTCGGTCGGGAAGCTTTTCCAACCCGCATCAGAATCGGCCCCTAAGTCTCCCTTTATTCCAAACACAACACATAAAGCTTTTCTACGTACTATTAAACAAAGGAATTTACTGGATGCCTGGCGACTCTGTAATCCTTCCTTGAGAGAATACTCTTTTTTCTCTCCCCTGCATCAAACACAGTCCAGAATAGATTATATGTTCATCTCACACAATATATCCCAATCCCTATGTTCAGCTGACATAGGCCCTATACTTATCTCCGATCACGCTCCTGTTTTGATTCAATTGGATATTTTACACCAACCAACACAACCCAAAAGGTGGCATTTTAATAATTCTTTGCCTCTTGACCCTAATTTTACCGTCTCCTTTACTTCCTTTTTTCATGATTATTTGCGACTAAATTTAACAGATGATATTCCCTTTCATACAATTTGGGATGCTTTTAAGCCTACTGCTCGGATTTTTGTTATCAGATTTGTATCAAATAAACGCAAATTGTCCCGCACTCTACATACGGCAATCCTTACTAAAATTAAAAAACTTGAACACTCTTTTTACACCTCCAGGTCAAAAGATTGTCTCAAAGATCTTATCAAAGCTAAGATTGCTTTCAATGAAACCTCTACTGAACATGCATCTCTTTATTTACTAAAGTCTACAGCAAAGTATTATGGTGGCCAAAACAAATCAGGCAAATTATTGGCTAACTATCTTAAGATTAAGCAACAGAAACATCACATAGATTCTATTATCGATGATAATCACAACCCAAAACTTAAAGATCCTGAAATACTCCAAGAATATGTAAATTTTTACACCTCTCTTTACACACCAGAAAACACACCTCCAGATGTGGATCTTTCACAACATTTTTCTACAATCCAAAAACAAACTAGCTCCCAAACGGATTTAGACCTTTTCTAAATTGACATTACACTGGCAGAATTGCTAAATGCATTAAAGACTCTTAAAAAGATAAAGCTCCAGGCCCCGATGGTTTTACAGTTGAATTTTATTTGCACTTTGCCCAGTTGCTTCTCCCTCATTTGCACACTCTTGTTTCTTCTTTCATAACTTCCTGTCACTCCTCGGGATCCTTTTCGGAAGCCTTGATATGTTTAATACCCAAAGAGGACAAGGATTTACGTTATTGCAAAAATTATAGACCTATATCCTTAGTAAATGTAGATTACAAAATCTTTTCAAAAGCATTAGCCCTACGACTAGAACCATACCTTCCCTTGTTGTTAGGCAAAGATCAATCAGGCTTTGTCAAAGGCCGTAACATCACAGACAATACACGTTTATTCTTTGACATCCTCTCCAAGTCGACAAACTACTCTGACCCACTAGCAGCAATTGCCCTCGATGCTGAAAAAGCCTTTGATAGGGTTTATTGGCCATTCATCTTTCATGCCCTTAAATGGTTTGGATTCGGACCGAAAATCACCTCCTTAATTGCTCTACTATATTCTGAACCCAAAGCTGCTATCTCTACTAATGACCTCACTTCGCCCTACTTCAATCTTAAAAGAGGGGTACGTCAGGGTTGTCCCCTATCCCCCTTTCTCTTTAACCTGGCATTGGAACCTTTTTTATCCAAAATTCGTCAGAATCACTCCATAACAGGGTTTATGTCTGGTTCTCAACAGATTAAATTAGCAGTTTACGCTGATGACATCTTAGTGTTTCTTTCTCAACCACAACCCTCACTTACAGTATTCTTAAACGAGGTGGAAGCCTACGGTTTGGTGTCTGGTTATAAATTGAATAGTGGGAAATGTGAGATATTACCCTTAACCAAATACACTTTTAAAGACGACTTTAAGATTTCCAATTTCATTTAGAATTCTAAACACATAAAATACCTTGGCATATGGTTCTCTTCTTCTGTGAAGACATCCATCTCTCTTAATCTTGATAAGTGTATAGACAAACTTAAAACACTTACTGCAAAATGGCATCCCCTTCATCTTTCTTGGTGGGGTCGTTTAGACACAATCAAAATGATGCTTACCCCCATAATACTCTACATTATATCTAACATACCAATATCCATTCCAGCTAAACTTTTCCATAAGTTCAATTCTATCTTGATATCTTTTTTATGGAATACTAAACAATCAAGAATGGCGCTACAGAAATTGCAAAGGCCAAAATCAGAAGGTGGTGTGAACTTTCCCCATTTCTCTAAATATCATAGAGCTTTCCAGTTAAGACAATTATCGAATTGGGTTTCGGAACATTCAATAGACAAGCCATTATGGGTAGACTTAGAATCCTCCTTTATAGCCCCGTTTTCATTTCAAGAATATCTTTCATTTACCCGTAAGCCACAAAAAACCTCTACCCCAATAATCAAACAGTCTTGTAAGTTATTAGATGCTACCCTCTGTCTCGTTCCATATGACCTAGATACCTTTCATAAGTCCACAATTTGGCATAACAAACTTATTCTTATTAACAGTAAACCTGTATACTGGAAGGTGTGGAGAAATAAAGGTTTATTTTGGGTACATCAGTTATTTGATCACGGCGCACCTATCCAATTTACTCAACTGCAAGCCCTTTATCATTTACCTACCACTTTTCAACATAAATTTTAAATTTGATAAGAATCAATACTTAGAGCCTCTGCTAATTTTACAACCATGCCTTCCCCGCTCTCCCAGTCCGAACATTCATGGCACAATCTCTTACGCATACATCCCAAACCTTCTACCATCTATTCTCGCTTAATGAACCCTCTCACGAATCGGGACAAAACCAAAATAGAACTTTCCTGGGAAAATGATTTGGAAATAATCTGGCCTATTTCTTTATGGGATAAAATTTGGTTAAAAATCAGGAAATCATCTAGAGCGGCAAGCACTACACAAATAATTTTCTTCATCTATAACAGATTATTTTTTACACCCGCACATAAGCACAGGATACATAGTACAAATCCCACTACTTGTTGGACATGCTCTGAGGATAATGCCGATCTGAAACATATGCTTTTTACATACCCGCATGTATTTACATTTTGGGAACAGGTTTGGTCCCAAATTAATACAATTTTTCACACTAAAGCTCCCCTCTCTTTTGCAAACCTTTTTTTAGGAAGCCTATATACGGACTGGGGTAGCACATATCCACAGACAAAACTTGTTGATTTATTATTGGCACTGGCCTTTCAGCAGATAACAAAGAACTGGAAGGACGCTTCTAAACTGTCTTATCTAGCTTGGTGGTATGCTGTTTGTCATAATCATCGACTAGACACAGCTATGGTACATCCCATATCTCTTGCTAAAAAGCGATTACAACTTTGGGGTCCTATTACGCATTTCTTAGATGACCAGGCAAAGGCATCCTCTACACCTACCCCCTTAATGCAAGAAGTTACTAAGTCTCCTTGGCTTCCTACACTTTCATTATGACATAGTTTCTTTTACTATTGCAGTAATATGTATAGGATTGTATATTTTTAACAAGAATTTTCATGTTATAACTTTTCTGAACCAGATCTTTATATTTTGAATGTATTTATACTTCTTATTATGTTCTCTATACCATTTTAACTGTAACTGTATATCATCATATTCTTATTTCTTTTTCTTTGTATTAATGCATTATTTCATGAATACTTGTACGAAGCACTGTTACTATTATCTTATTGAATTTCTTAAATAAACCTATTCTTGAAACTAAAATAAAATAAAAAAAATAACAATATTAAAGATTAAACTTACCAAAATTTACCATCGGAAAAAGGCTTGGTATTTTTTTTTTTTAAATACATTTGCAATTTCTCTGTCTTTCTGCAATAATTTGGTATTATTGCTTGGTGGCTTCCTAAGTGAGCAAACGTACCTGTCCTTATGGAAGTAAAATCCCTGCCCAAGAAGACTGCGCAATCTGCTCCAGCATATATTACAACTACTACCTCCGAACCAGGAACAAAAATGGTGGCTTCCTAATACCCAACTAGAATGCAGTAGCTATTCTTTATGCAACTTTATGTAACTTTCCACTTTCCCCTAAAATAATAAATTGATCAGCATTTGTTGCAAAAATAATCTGACTTTTGTCCAAAATTAGGAGTATTTGATTTACACAGTAGAAATATAAACGTGAGAGGGACTGGGTAGTAATTTATTAAGGAGTGAGTAGAACTTCAGCTTTCCATTAAGCCCTCTGACTCTCTCAATGGGTAAGGACTATCTGGCAGTGTGCTTCCCTTGTATACTATCCCTTAATTACAGAATCTCCCTATTTCTAGAAATGTCTATCTCTAGAAATATCATGTGATATTTTAGCACAGCTGTGCTACTATGACAGTGAGGTGAGGGTGAATGACGTGCCACTTATTTATGCAGAAATGAAGAACCAAATGATGCACAGGTGTGGCAAGTTTACAGAGCACAAACGTTTATTATTTATTATGAATCAGACAAACAAATGTATGTAGCATGTTCTGTGGCATAATTAACTTGGCATTTTGACGTTATTAACACACATGAATACAAAAAGAATGCCAATGCTTAAAATATTCATAATTGTATCACAAAAAGTATACATGATCAACAGATCACATTCAAGATCTGTTTCTAAACACTTTGGGGCCGATTCCGATCTCGGCCGGTAGTGCTCCAAATCGGATTCGGATTCACCGGATCCGATTCAGAGCCCTGTTTCCCGACCGAATCGTACGCGGGTCCGGCCGAGCGAGTACGATGCAAGCACCCGCTAAATCGCCGACCGACTCGAATGCGGCTTCAACACGCTCCGACCGACTCGCATGGACACGACTCGCACCGCGCTATGGAGACGTTTCCCGGCCGGGTAAGTACGATGCGCGCCGCGAGCAGTCCGACCGACTCGCGCCGTCCGGCTCGAAAAGCTGTCGGAGCCGGACTTTGGGGGTCCGCTCGGACCCCCTGTACGCGTAGGCGCGCGAGTCGCACACTGGGGGGACCCATGGGTCCCCCCTACCTGTGCATGTACGCCGCGATGCGCATGGATGCGTACCCGCTGTAGGGGGCGCCCTTGTTCGATTTCCGGCCGGAATCGGAATCGGCCCCTTTGTGTAATAGTACAACATACCTTATTTACGTTCTAAAATTGCCTTCATTTTGTGCTGCACTATCGGTCAACATGATAAAGCCTTTGGAAGCACATCTTCACATATCTCTACAGAACAGTATTCTACCTTCTATTATGTAGATCTGTCACTTAGAGGAATCAGAACAATGGACCTTAATTAGAGATGCCCCGCATGTCGGACTCTTATTGAATGAGAGTGATCTTAAGATAATTCCTGCTCTGGCAGCAGTGTCTATGATGAAAACTATGAATTTGTGTGAATAGTGAAGTGGACATTTTAATGACATACAAGGACTCATTCATTATACATTTTTAGAAATGCATTTAAGGATTTTGGTCCAGATGGGTGACAGGATTTTGCAGTTGCAAACCCTGCAATTCTCAAAATCACTGGGTTTGCGACTACAAAATGCCTATGTCTTATGCATCAAAACACATTTTATGAGTTGCAAAAGTTTTTTTGACTCATAAAATGAATTGTGAACCGAATAGCAGTGTGAAAGGGGCATAACGAGGGTGTTCCTTCTAAATTGTGATTCAGTATGCAATGTATCAATGGTTTTGTGATGTAATTCTGGTTGTAAATCGCTGAACAGTTTCCCCTTGACACCCCTTCTCCTATGAGAATCATGTTGTCAGCATCAGCTTGGAGTAGGCAGTGGTCCTCCTACCAATTATGTTTTCCTGAACAGAAAACAATTTTTTTTTAATGCAGAGCCAGCTACTTGAATAACCGTTGCTCCTTTGAAAAACAAAAGCTTTCCATTTGAGAATCTGAACACAGGAATGTTTGTCTGCTGTTTCTTGTAGGTCACCGTCCCTGGGTTTCTAGCCAATCAAAGGGGATGGCAAATTTTGGCCTTCCTAATTAATATTCATTGTCAGTTCATTCTGTGACTTCCTAAGAATGGTGAATTTGCAATGTGACATTTTAGTACAAGAGGTCACTTCTCAAAATCAGAGTCTTTTCGCAAAAAGTCAGTGCGCAATTTGAGAACGCTTTTTAGTGAATGCACTCTTAGGGGGAGATTTACAAGCCCCTTGCGCCACTTTTGCGTCACTTTTAACATGGAAAAAGTGACGCAAAAGTGGCGCAAGGGGCTTGTAAATCTGCCCCTTAGTGCATAAGGCCCCATGTTTCTTGTTGCAGATAAAAGCCATTTCAATAGTCCACTAATTCAATCTGTTTAAAGTATGTAGAGAAAATACTGCTCAGTGGTACCCATTGTCTGCGATATAACCATATGTGTGCCAATTTTAAGGGTGTACAAAATGTGCGTAATTTGCTTTCCTGCAATTATGCAAAATTTGGGTAAAAAGTAAGAAAAAATGATGTGTAATCATGCAAAATAGATTTCAGTCATTTCGCACTAATGTTGGTGCAAAATGCATCCTTGCATCAATTTTTGATGTTAAGATATATTTAACAAAAGCACTGCAAACAACAGCTAACAGCATTGTGTGCGTTCATGGTAACTTTTCACCACAAACTGTGTGGCTCGCAGTAACCTTTTAGAGCGAATGACCCATTATTACACAAAATAGTGTAATACCATCATTTTCTTAATTTTGCATTCCCAAACTTGCATTTACTATTCTTAAGTTATTCACATGGCCTAGTCAGTATGTGAAAGTGAGTGTGTGTCAATATTGAAACAAAACATTTTATGGTATAGAAGAAATCAAGTCTTTTCACACAGTTTGAATTACATTTAAGCATTATTGTGTCCTGCTAAAATCAAAAACCCTTTCAAAATTAATTAATTATATTTTTTAAATTATGTGCCACCTCTTTAAATGACATAATGCATCAATCAATAACTGAAGGTGACCAGTTAACCACTACAAAGTGAAATGCACAATTTTAAAACCTATTGATCTTTTTAAGCTAGAAATATTTTTCACAATCTGGAAATTATGCAGCAGATAGTGCAATATGTGTCAATTGCAGCAATGTCCTATTCATGTGTGATAATCAGTGGCTGCAGAGTTATTTCTTTCATTTGACTCTGGGTATTCCAGTTTATGTTTAGGTTTTTATAAATATTCCCCCATTCTCTATGAGTCTCCTGGCACCACAGCAGCAGCACAACCATGGGCTATGAGCATGGAGAGCCATCTGTTAAATTCGCATCTTTGACTAGGGTTTACATCTTCATCCTGAATCTGAGAAAAGTGGGCTCAACATGCACATCTAGTGGATACTGTTTTAAAACTCATCTGTATGAACGCTAAAAGCTCTGGCCCTCAATCTGTCAATCCTGTTCTCTGGAACCACAATTGAGGCTTGGTTTTGAGATCTAGTACGGGCACACTTCACATTTCTTGGTCATAAAGGAAGGAACAAGGTTATTATAGATCACATAGGCCATGAGTGCTAATTTGAACCTAATACATTTTTGAACTGTGACCAATGAAGTTGATTTAGAAAGGAAGAGACTCCCCTAAATGTCCACAAGTTAAAAATTAGTTTCTTAGTGGTTGCCAGGATATGTTGTAATTTGTGGAAACATTTATTGGAGAGCCCAAGAAAAATAGCATTATAAAACTCAAGATGTAATTGCACAAAGGCAGTTGATACCCTAATCCTATTGGGGGGAAAAAGGAAAGGAAATATCTGTTTCAGTATTCAGAGTATGGTATAAAAAAGCTTTAAGCATTGAAGCAACATAGGGGCATATTCACAAGGAGCTATCGCCGAATTAACGGCACTTTACTGCAGCCAAAGTCGTGATAAATTTACCTCCCCATTCACAAGCCGGTGTTAACAGCCCACAGCACCAGTTTACCCGCGATAGCAGCCGCAAAAAACATCGCCACAGAGGACCCCCTCAAAAATATCGCTAATGAGATGCAGAGTAGGCGTTCCCATGACAAAAGTCGAGATAACAGCACACCTCAACATTCACAACGACCAGCCACATCCGCGCTAAAAACACAAAACAGGCGATAAGGCGCGTTAGCACCAGGAAATCTACACCTGCTCTGACCTGGTGTAAAGTCGGACGGCGGCCAGCACCACAAAAGGGAGCACAGCCCAGGGCTACATCGGAAGGGCAACAGATGCCATGGAGCCACCCATCATGCGGCCCGGACACCCAAGAGGGCCACAACACCCACCGCCACCACCCCCAGGACCACCCCTCACTGGCACCCCCCCGACCAAAGACATGCCACATCAGCCACACCGAAACATTTACAAAATATTCCGCTTGATGCCGCACAATCACAACTGGTGACATGGATGTGTCGTCACAGAAATGACCAGCACACATTCACTTTCGAAGCAACAAATGAAACTTTATTAAAATGAACAACGAAATGAAATGAAGACACATGGCCGCTCCCTCCGGACAATACGTAGGTCACAGCCTGTAAGACAAAAAACATGATGAGAAGGTGTGTCCTGCGCACATCAGAGGACAGAGAGAGAGCGAAGGAGAGAGAGAGGAAGAGTGGGAGGGAGAGAGAGAGAGGAAGAGAGGGAGAGAGAGAGAGAGGAAGAGAGAGGAAGAGAGGGAGGGAGAGAGAGAGAAGAGGAGAGAGAGAGGAAGAGCGGGAGAGAGAAAGAGAGAGAAGAGTAGAGAGAGAGGAAGAGAGAGAGAGAGAGAGAGAGGAAGAGTGGGAGGGAGAGAGAGAGGAAGAGTGGGAGGGAGAGAGGAAGAGTGGGAGGGAGAGAGAGAGGAAGAGGAGAGAGAGAGGAAGAGTGGGAGGGAGAGAGAGAGAGAAGAGTGGGAGGGAGAGAGAGAGGAAGAGGAGAGAGAGAGGAAGAGTGGGAGGGAGAGAGAGAGGAAGAGGAGAGAGAGAGGAAGAGTGGGAGGGAGAGAGAGAAGAGAGGGAGAGAGAGAGAGAGTGCTGCCCCTGCGCACCCAGGCCACACTGCTCACCTGCTGCCACCGGTGTGTCTCCAACCACGTGCCGGTATGTCGGGCAGTTCACCAGGTCACACATCTGATTCAGAGCCGTCAGCTGAAACAGAGCCCAGATACATGACTGGCACAGTACACACACTTGCACAAGACAACATCGCCTGCCCGCCCATGCACACCCAGGCAAAGGCACCCCAACCTCTCCCGCCGCCCATCGGAGCATGCCCGCCCATGCACACCCAGGCCTCAATGCTCACCTTCTGCCACGGGCACGTAGAAAGGAGGTCCCACCACGTGCTGCTGCAAGCCACAATCTCGGGGCCCGCGGACATGGCACCCTCCACATCATGCAGCCCTGCTCCACAGGCCACCAGGCCTCACGTTTGGTGCTGGGTCTTGATTACTCCAAGGCAGAGGACATACCAGTGCACCCGGCACCATCACAGGCTGCACACCCGCTCAGCCCAATGGGTGCCACCAACTCTGGGATCCCGGAAGCGACGCCACGTGGCGGTAGGCCCGCGCTGCCCGCTGGCTCTGGCCTACACTGCGGTCCAGCAGGGCACACAAAACCTGAGCTGTCCAGACCTCTGGGACGGGGCATCATCGCAGGCTGCACACCCGCTCAGCAGCTCAAGGTGCCACTGACACAGTGCACCCCAAGTCACCGTCCCGTGGCGGGGTGCCTGTGCCGTCCGCAAGGCCCCGGGTGCCACTAACCCTGTGCAACCCCAGTCTGCGCCACGTGGTGGTAGGCCTGTGCCTTACTCAAGGCTTGTGTGCCACTAACCCTGTGCAACCCCAGTCTGTGCCACGTGGTGGTAGGCCCGTGCCGTCCGCAAGGCCTCGGATGCCACTAACCCTGTGCGCAACAACTTATGGGCCCTACATGAGTGAGAACCGTGGAGCGGCCGTCATCCAGTCACCACCGGAAGAGGGGAATGTGACATCGTCGGCCCCTTATGCTGGCGGAGTCACATGGCCTGTGACGCCTGTGCTGGATGGGTGTGGTGTGTGTGAAAACCTGCCCTCAGGGAGTGGCTGTGACATGCTGACAACTAGACCAGTGACCTGCACACCACCGGCGAGTACGGCTGCGATGGGTAGCAATGAGGGCCCCCCCTCGGGGCGTTAGCGGAGTGGTCTGGCCTTCCGTACGCCCGACCAGTGCAGGGCTTGCAACAATGCCTCGTGGGCTCTGGGCGTGGTCCAGTCCATGTCTGGACAAGGAAGTGACTGATGCTTGTGTCCCTGTTGCAGTGTTCACGGAACCCGTGGCACAAGAAACAATGTCGCACCCTCTGACTGGCATCCCACAGGATGAACATCATTGACGCAAGGGAAGGCACTGTCCCCACATTCATCCACACATCCATACATGAATGACGTAAGACATTACACAGCAGTGCGTCACTGGATGTTTATTTGCACATCCAGTGCAGTCATGCAGCTGGAGCGGTACAGGGCAATGCCGAGCACAATACACAATATGGGCCCGTGGAGGGCCAGCCAGTGTCCATCCGGGGATGACCTGTACTGCGGAAGAGGAAGGGTACAGTCCGCAGTCTGTCCGCCGTGTCATTGGTCGTCAAACAGGATGTGGCAGTCCATGTCACTGTCCAAGGTGAGTGCATCGGAGTGTATCGGGGGTCAGTGGTAGGTCTTGAGGCCATGTGTGGCACCAAGCAGAAACAGGCAAGGTGGCGGAAATGGATGCTAGTGCCTGGCCCTCCTGACCACAGTCCCATCCACGTCCTCGTCCCCGGGTGTGTGCCCTGCCCCACCTGTGGGTGTTGCAGTACCGGCTGCGGCACTGTGTGCCACTGTCACATCAGGGGCCGGAGGAGGATCGTCGGCCGCACTGTGTGGCAGTGACACATCAGGTGCCGGAGTGGATACGCCTGCCGCACTGGGAGGCACTGACACACCAGGGGGCGGAGATGTGGATGGTGTGGGGGCAGCAGCAGTCATCATCGCCACGCCTTGTGGCAGCAATGCCATGATGAGGACATGCAGGGCACGGTAGATCCCAGCTACATTTCGCTGATGTGCAGCAGCGGCTGCCATCCTTTCCGCCTCCATCTGCACCATGTCCTCCATGAGCCTCCGCATGTGTGCCAGCTCACGGCTGGCATCGCTGGGGCCACTCTGAGCAGACAGGTATTCTTCCCTCCACGTCATGACACCAGAGATGTCAGTCAGGGCTCGCTGGAGTCCATGGGGCGGACATAGACACCCAAGGATGGCGTCCAGTTTGGTAGCCATGAGCTTGAACCCCACCGCACCTGCTCGGCCGTCTCCCTCTGGCCCTCCAGCACACGGCGTTGGAAGGTCATTTGTTGTTCCTGGGGGACTTGGGAGGGTGCTGGGGCTGTTGGTGCCTCCTGCTGGATGGTTTGGGTGGTGGGTGGAGTCTCATGGATGGAGCTGGGCTGCCCTGATCCTGGAGGTGAGTTGCGGATGAGGTCGATGAGGTCTTGGATGGTTTGGGTGTCGATGCTGGTGTTGTCCTCCTCCTCGTCATCAGTGAAGAGTGGCTGTGACTGCTCTGCAGGAGGTGTTGACGATGCCCCTGCGATGTGAAGGGGAGATGGTGTATTACAATGTGTCCACATGCATGTCGCCGCATGGTACAGGTTGACATTCAGACAGCATGGCATTGTACATTGTGACAGTCTGTGGGTCTGGGCGAGGACCCAGAGTGATTGTGGGTGTGCACTGTGCCCTGCTTGCTTGTGCATGTGTGCCATTGTGGCCATCTCCCCCCGTCCCCCCAGTACCTGGTGGTCACTCACCCTGTTGCGGTTGTGTTGTGTCCTGTCGAGCAGTGTCTGGTCCCCCGATTCCGGCCACAGTCTCCACACTGATGACTATCGACACCAGCTCCTCCATGTCATCCAGCTCCAGCTCCAGCTGTGGCGCTGGGCCCCTACCTCCGGTCTGTGTTGCTGCCTTCAGGTTGGCGGAGAGTTTCTCCTTGGTCTTCTGCTTGATGTCATTCCATCGCCTCTTGACTTCGTCCATTGTCCGCTTGTGCTCTCCGACGGCATTCACCTTGTCGACGATGTCCCGCCATATTCCAGTTTTGGTGCCCAATGATACGTTGGAGGTGACGAAGAGTTGTTGATGGTGTTCCATCACCTCCGTGACTATGATCCTGTTCGCCTGCGGACTGAACTTGGTCTTCCTCGTCTTCTTGTCCTTGCCCTTCCCTTCCCTGCCCCCAAGGTCCCAGGCTGGTCGTCCGGGGTGCTTGTGGGGTTGCGCTCGTCCTCTGCGCCTGCTCTGGCTGCCTCCATGGTGCTTGTGTGTTGGTCAGTTTGTGTGTGGGTGTTTTTTCTACTTTTATGGAGATTTTTGACACCTGCCAGGTGTGTGTTGCAGGCCTGGCGCTGCTTGTCGCTGTTTCCTCATCGCGCTTTGGCCCATCGCGTGTTTTTTGGTGTTGTGGTTTGTGTTTTTATCTCCATCGTGGTGGTTGTATCGCGGACATTGACCACGGTGTGGGCCAACTATCGCATGCTACCGCCGTGTTATGAATTCCATGTTGACACGGGGTTATTTTCCCGCACTAGGCTGTGATATTGAAAGCTGCGTTACACTACTCTTGCGGTAGTTATCACACGTTCTTGTGAATATACCCCATAATGTTTGAAGTCCACATTTGAACTAAAAGGTTGTTTTGTCTTAGTGTTCTGCTTTAGGAGACTTGGGGCAATGCTGAGTGGAAAGATGTTTGTGGTTACCCACAATTTTCAGAACTTGCTATCACAGAAATGTGTGGAAAATGTGTTTTTAGTAAACGTTTGAGGCTTGAAAAGGATTTTGGGTACAAAGCCCTGCGGAGAGCCACACAAGACAAGACACCCATCCATAGATTCCACCAGGTGTCTAGATTTAAAAAATGTGCAAGTTTGTTAGGTTTCCCTTGGTGCCAACTGAGTTAGGGCCCAAAATCAACAGCTACCCACTTTGCAAAAAAAGGGTCAGTTTTGAGTGGAAAAATGTGATGTATCCATGATGAGTTTTACGCCATCTCCTGTTGCGGGCACTAGGGCTACCCACACAAGAGAGGTACCATTTTTATTGTAAGACATGTAGGAGCATAGAATTGTAGAACATTTGTTATTACTAATTGGATTTCATTGCATTTGTGCCTTTCAAACGTAAGCCAGTGTATGAGAAAGAAGGCATTTTGAAACATACCCTCTAAATCATATGCTAGTACAGGTACACACAAATTCAGAAATGTACAAATAACCACTGCTCTTAAACTGCATATCTTGTGTCCATTTCAGAAATACATAGGTTTCCTTGAAAACCGTTTTTCACTCTCCATATTTCACCATATGAATTGATCTATACTTTGTACACAATGAAAAACCATTGTCAAATACGCGGATGATATTGCGTTGGTTACCAGTGACCCAGGGAACGCAATCGGGGTGATTGAAGAAGAAGCTAGGATCTTTGGTGAGATATCTGGTTATAAATTAAATCAAGGCAAAACTCAGATTATCCCTAACAGCAAAATTGAGATGACTGATATTCGGGTAACAGAAAAAGCTATATATCTCGGCGTTAGCATAACCGCCAAAATAGGGAATTTAGTTAATGATAATATTGTTCCACTAATGCAACGTACAAAAAAAGATATGATTCGGTACAATAATCTCCATCTATCTATCGGGGGTCGGTGCAACTTGATTAAAATGCTTTTTTTGCCCAGATTTTTATATTTTTTTAGATCAATTTGTCTGAAATTCCACCGCAATTATTCAAAGACATGGATAGTATGTTTTCTAGGTTTTTATGGGGGTATAGGAAACCACAAAGAGCACTACAAACCATGACTTTACCTAAAGATAGAGGGGGAATGGCATTGCCTAATTTCAAATTATATTATTGGGCCACCATACTAAAATACTGTATTAATTTACTATTTAAGACAGATGCCAGTAGTGAAGGGAATATTCTAACACCACAAGAGCTGTTATTAGGAAATGAATCTAGAGAATGTTTATGGCATCATGTGAATGACAGTTACTTTAAAAAGTTAGATTTAAGTCTATATTCGGTATCTATAAGGCTTGGAATTTTGTGCGTAAATTAGTGGGTATCGGACGATTATCTTATTATACCCCAATTTATAACAATAGCAATCTTCCCGGGATCTTTAACGACACATGTATGGAAAGATGGGTATCGAACGGGATTACACAACTCGGATGTTTTTATACGATTTCAGGACTGAAATCTTTTGGGGAATTACAGTTGGAGTACAATCTAGATCATCGGGATTTCTTCAAATACCTGCAAATTCGGGATTTTCTTTTGTATAAAGGTGGGGGGGACTAAAATTTCAAATGGTTCAGATAATGGAGAACTTGTCTAATAAGACTGATATAAAAATTGGAGAAATGTATGAATTATTGAACATCTGTAACCCAGATGATTTGGATAAATATATAATGAAATGGCAGGCTAAACTTGGGGTCTCGGCTGAAACTGTCCACCACTCCTTCGCAAAATATCAGTCCTGTTTAATGTCTATTAAGTTACAGGCTCAATACTATAAAACCTTTTTTTTTCTATACTATACTCCCTATAAAATTGCTAAATGGGGGACGGGGAAAGGAACTACATGTCCTAGATGTGCATTAGCCGAAGCTGACAGCATACATTTATTTGCTTCCTGTACAGTATTAACAAATGTAGTGAATGATATCTCAGCCTTTCTATCAGAAGTATTTAATGCAAGAGTAGAAATCTCCGTTGATGAGATTATGTTAGGTGTAGCTAATACTGAACGACCAAAATATATGCGAGGGCTGATATTTGTTGCAATGGCGGTTTTTAGATTATGTATTGCGTCAGCATGGCTGGACACAAACTCACCCGTGTTCCAACAGTGGAGATCTCGATTGCTGGCTACCTGTAGTTTAGAGGTAGCCATATATAAAAGAAAGGGACGTGGTAAACGTAAAAGGACTGGCAATATGGGATCCGCTATTGCAATGGTCACAAAGACAAATAGAAAATACTTAATTAATACATGTTAAATATCTATTATAGACTCGAACTGTGTCAGGCCTTTGTATTAAGTGAAATCTCTTCTATGTCTTTTCTCTTTTTCTCTCTCTTTTTCTTTTTCTTTTTTTTTATAATACTAACGATGAAACATGTAATGAAATGAAACGTTGTTTGTACTTGGTAATACAGGGCAGGTCTGAGCTTGGGGTGGTGGGTGGGCTACTTGCGGGGGTGTAAATGTAAAAGTCTTTAATAAAGAGTTTAAAAAAAAAAAAAAGAAAAAACATTGTCCAGTGCAGCTCAGTTGTTAGCTCTGGGTACCTTGGGTTCGTGGAGTACCAACAAACCCCATACATCCCTGTAACCAGCAGTGTCTAGCAGATGTAATGGTATATTGCTTTGTAAATAGGCCATTGTGACAAAAAGATACAGATAAAAACATTGTCACAAATGGCAATTTTGTCCTACTCATTTTCAATATTTCTTTATTTCAACAGATAGGTTCCTTAGGAAACCCTTGAGGGATCTACACATATGACCCCCTGCTGAATTTGAAATTTAATCCGTAGCTTTTCTGGCTCACCAATGAGTTTCGCACTATTTTCCTCTACAAACTGGAGGTAGGTTGTGAGAGCAGGAAAAATGGGCTAACCCTTTGAAAAATGCCAAAACTGTGGTCAAAAAATAGTTTTTTTATTCAGTTGTGCATGTTCCTTAAAGCAGGGAAGATATTGACTGTAGCACAGCAAACTGTTCGTTGGTATCTTTTTTCCTATTTTTCCCCAAAAATGCAACATATACCTATATTTTGTCTATTTTCTCGGTCACCTCCAGGGGAATCAACAAACCCTGAGTACCTTGGAATCCTTAAGATGCTGGAAAACAAGGGCACGCATTTGTTATGGATACCCTAAGTGGAAAAAACTATGGAGCTCTAATTGCAAACTACCACAAATAACCAAAAAAGGCCTCAGCACTGGGGGGAGGTGGGGGGAACCATGGCAGTTAAGGAGTTAAAAGTATGTAGCTTAGCTCAATTCAGAGAATTTCTTTATGGGGGAATTTGGAGTGACAGAACTCCAGTCCTGGTTAATCATCTGCTCTTCAACATGAATACTTTGGATTAGGAAGGATGTTTTTTGGTAATATCAAAATATACACAGAAGTGGTAAATCAAGCTCGTTTTCATTGTTTGAATAAACTCAAATTTTTGGCTTAACTTGACAATCAGGTCAATTGTGTGGACAGCCTTACTTGTAAACCCTGTTAAGGCTTATTCAAATTTCAAAAGGTCTAAAGTATGAATATCACTAAGGGCTTTGGTGTCTTTGGTTGAATCAGTACAAATGTTAAGATTCACAAGTATAAACAATTTCTTGAAAGTTATCACAGCATTAAGAACAAGGTGACTTACAGACAGTTTGAGGATAAACGAGCTGTTTTGCTTTTGTTTCTAAAGATCAAAAGCATGGTTTCAGTCAATATATATTGTTTATAGCTCTTTTTAATAACCATCAGTGGGCTGTAAAAAAATAACAGCAACTCCTCCAACCTGAAATGTTTTTTAATCATGTCTTACAATCTTATAATTCTATGGGATCAGGTATCTGTCAATGAGTTACTATCTTCTCTCAGCATGTTTCAGTTAAAAATAATACTTGCTGCTTCTTGCTTATAACTAGTGTGTTTATTGCAGTGTGTTTTTAGGACTGAACTTACATTACATAAACCTGCATCTATTTCTAAGCAACTCCTAGCAGGAACCTCTTCCTTTCCCATTTTTGAGTGGGAAGCGGCCATGATCAGTGGGGTAGGGTGATATACATTTAACTCTAAAAGGTCTAATAGGTGCTCCCTACAGTACAAGTATGGAATGGTAAGGCACAAAATAGTTTGAGAGAGGGGCCAATGTGTAGGCTACTGGATGCATTTGGGCTCATTAAGGCGCAGACGGGATTGAATTGGGGATGCCTTCAGTGCATCACTGTATATAAGCATGTCAGTCTCAATAAAATGTGTTTCCTGCACTCAGCATGTGATCAGCAGCCCAGTTCCAGGACTTTGGTTCGATCTGGGAGGTCAAATAATATGTGCCTATGAAAACAGACTGTGCAGCTTCTTACAACTATCAGGTGGCAGGATGATCAAATGTGCTGATCGAGCTATAGAACAAACAAAAAAATACTAATGGCCTCATTATGATGTCGGGCGGAAACTTTCTGCCCGACACTGTCTCGGATTTGGAACCGACCGACCGATTACGATGCGACCGAACACTGTTCGGTAGGAGTCCCATTGTTTCCTGTGGGAGCCCGTGTTCCGACCGACAACCGGCCGTAACACGGGCTCCTATGGGGAAATGGGGTGTGTTCGGAAAACCCTGCACCCTGTCGCAGGCACCCCATTGTGCTTGCCACACAGTGCAGGGTTTTAAAGGGGTGGTTGCTTAGGTACCCCCTCGTCCCCCAACTGGAGGCCACAGGATGAAGGGGGCCCTAGTAGAGGCCCCCAAAGTCACTTTCCGATAGCCTTTTTGTGTCGATCAGGCCGACTCGGAAAGGCTGTTGAAAATCGACATCATAATCAGTCGGTCAGAAACGCTGTCCATAGAGGTGCACGATGCTGTTCCGACCGACACAGATACTCCGAGAGCCAGTCGGAACTGATTCAGATTGACCGTGCTGTTTACTTACCGACCGCGATCATCGTAATCGGTCGGTCGAATTGTTAACCGAGCAAGTCGTTCCAAAGGGTTCCAACGCGGTCTAGGAAATTCCGACTGTCGGGCAGAGGCTTTCCGCCCGACATCGTAATGAGGCCCTAAGTGTTAATAGGCTTAAAAAACAAACCTTTGTGGCTCTTAATACTTTAAAAAGACTTTAGTAGAATACATCTGATGAACCACTCGTGCAATATTGTTATAAGAGGCTGCTGCCTGTCCATGCTACTGTTGCATTTAAACATGTTTACTGCTAAACTCTTCCTGCCATTGTTTATGCGGGTGTATAATATAATTTGAATCATTGCAACATAGCAGGCAAGTCTGGCATTCATTGTGTTTCAAAATTACATAACTTTGATACTATGTTCTTCATACAATAAATTGTTAATAATCTTTTCAGAGAGCTGTTAAATGAACAGTCCTTGATGGATGGGTGCATAGCTGAAACAGTTAAAGGAAGAGGTTTAGGCTACTGCAATCAGCTCAAGCATTCTGTCTGAAGTTACATCACTTTGAATCTTCATCCATCACAAAAGCAATTTTATCTTGCCATTATGTTCTTATACTGCTACAATGTTTACTCAAAGATTGCATGCCCACTAGAGATTGGCAAGAATATTCAGTTTGCTGCATTTCTTTTTGTAGTAATTTTGGAAGCGCAATCCTTGAATTGCAGGATGCACACTGCCCCATTACTTCAGTGTGGGAGAGCCAAGAGAGCAGGTTACATTATAATTTGTGTTTGCCACATACTGCACACTTACGTACAATGGTAAAAGTGATTGCATATGAGGCACAGACACTTTGGCAAGAAAATGCATCACAAATGGTGGATGTCTAGCTCTCTGTGGACATATGATGTTGTAATGTTAACCTGCAAATATTGCTTGACAAGTGCATAAATATTTAGTGGAAAAGTCAAGAGGCTGTCATCATGGTGAATTCAAAGAAACATCTAAATCTGAACTGAGAAAAACCAAAGCAACTCTGCAACCCATTCCGATTCCAAGTGCTAATGTTAAAAAAATTAAACAAATTCTCACGTCATTCTGACTGGTATCTCAAGCCTCCATACTGCCCCATGTAAGCAATATTTTATGCCACAGACAGAATGATCTCCTGAACCAGAAAATTAAAGCATATCATCAAAATCTTGATCACACTGAACTGGGTTTGGATCAAGCAAGTAGTACCCTCAAACTGGTCTGCATCATATCCAACTTCATCTACTGAGAGGGCCTGATTCAGAGTTTGGCTGTGGGTTACTCCATCACAAATGTGAAAGATATCCTGTCTGTCTTATTACAAGTGCATTATATCCTTGGGTGATAGTAATAAGGCAGACGGGAAATAAGTTAGGTTAGTAAAGGAGTAACCTGTCTGCTAAACTCCGAATCAGGCCCAGAGTCTCCTAACTACCTACCCTTAAAAACTAGTCACATCCAATGGAAAATACCCAGCTCAGACATCCTCTACTTGAACTCCTGATCTGCAGAAGAAAGAAGGCACTAAATTAATTCTTCTCAAGTAGTCTATCACAGTTTTGGAACATTGTCCAACTTGACACCAGAGCAATCCCATGCTGTGGAATCTACAAAAGTCAAAGTATAAGGCTGTTTTTAATCTACACCTCCCTCTCAAACTGGTTCATAAATCTTTGAATTTGGTTCACCAAAGAGTACCTGTTTACTGATATAAGTTCTAGAAGAAGATCATCATCAAGAAGAATGTGTCCTCCTGACTGATGGCACTGAAAGTCACATCCATATTGGATAGTTTATTCCACTGAAAATGCTCTCCGTTCTGAGTCTGAATTATGTATATATTTGTTTAACCTCCTCATGCTCTGTTGCTCATGTCTGTACCTTCTGCTCACAAATGGTTTTACAATGTTACCTCTTCTCTGGAGAACTGCTTTATTAAGACATGTTAAGTTATTGCAACACTTTGCTTTGTAAAATGCCTTGCCATCCTAGGATCATGTTTGCTTTATAACAACCCACAAATAAGCAAATAAATACTGAAAGATTCTCAGTATTGAATGCCACATCAAAGTATAGTATTGCGATAATATAGATCGTTATAGAAAAAAAGAGTCTAATTCCTTGAAGTTCCGGGAACATCATGCAAGCTGTGATTGGTGGAATCATGAAGGGAGGTCAGGTGAAGAAAACTACAACTTACCTAAATATGGTAGGAATTAAAGTGTACTATCACAGAATCTTTTAAATAATGCAACAGTGTTAATTAATAGGCACCATTTTAGATACCTGTGTAATACACAGAGGAACTCTGAATTCAGCAAAATGTGTTTTTAAAAACAAACCATGTGCACATGGCAAAACATGAGGCAATGGGAGCACAGAATAAATTTGCTTCATTTATGAAATATGAAATAAAGAATTAAAAGTGGTTCAATTTTCAAATGTGTAAGATAGGTCTACGTTTATTCCATGTTCTATTACATAGGGAGCTGAAATTTTGCAAACTAGTTTGCACTGTTTTTAAAAAAACCAAGGATGGAAAGGGTGCACATTTTAAAGATGGAAATCTATGTGATGAAATCTCTACTTACATAGAACTCTGCACATGGAGATCTCCACCTCTGCTATGGAATATTCTGAATAGAAAGTTTGCACATACAGCTTTTACCTGATCTCAGTCACAAACACTTGATTCAAATTAATCAACCAAACAAACAGTAGCGGCTCGTGGAGGGAGTGCCGCGGGGCAGTGGGGCGGGGGAGGAGCAGGGTGGGGGGTAGTAAACTACGGCATACGGCCAAACAGAGGTAAGTAAACAAATAAATAAATAAAACGAATTTGCGCGCGCTGCATTGCCAAATGCAATGCAGCGCGCAACGAAATTCGTTTTATTTATTTATTTGTTTACTTACCTCTGTTCGGCCGTATGCCGTAGTTTACTACCCCCCACCCTGCTCCTCCCCCGCCCCGCCCACCGCCCCGCGGCACTCCCTCCACGAGCCGCTACTGCAAACATATATATCCAGCCCGCACCCTAGACTCTCCCCCTTCCCATTGGACTGTCCGAATATGAGCATGCCATTATTCAAACTTAGCTTCCTGAATGCACCAGCCCCACCGATGAGAGGGAGATAGACCTTACTGTAGATAATTATAGTTAACTACATGTCCTGCTTCTGTACACCTTTGGTGGATTGGAGAAGGTGGCCCTGTGGCAGGAGCTGGCAGACTCAGTCAGTGCATGGAGGTGAATGTAAGCACTTTGTGGGACCTGAAAATGGTGGCATAACTAGGGGACACAGATAAAGGAGAAGTTCTCCAGGATTTGGGTTGCTCTTCATAGAGGTGGACCTGGATCCCATCTCTATCTCAACCCCTTAGTAATTGTATCCTCTCCACAATGCACCCACCTATTGAATGGCCTGCCTGTTTCAAGAAGAAGTCTTGAGCTGCTAAGAGCAAGGATGGTTGGAGGAAGAATTCACAGAAACTAGAAATAAACATGTAAGGTGGAAAAAGATGTCACAAAAATTGAAAATGATCAGTTGGAAGTAGTAAGAGGTCACATTGAAACCAAAAAGGGCTCAGAGGCTAAATAGGGCCCCCAAACCCTGGGTGAAATAGAGTCAGGGGAAGGAATGGAGGCTCAGACAGTGAATGTTAGCAGACAGGTGTAAGAAGACAGGCCACAGATGAGAGGCAGAAAGAGAAATTAGTGTCAAAGATACTGGAAACAAATGAGGGTAGTGGTGGAAGAGGAATTCGAAACATCAGTGTTAAGCTGAGTACGTGTAGGAAAAGACATCCTTGTGAGGCACACCAAACTGGGTGGGAATAGTAGGTGAGAAATAGACAATGGGAATGAGCATGGTAAAAAAAGAAAGAGAGACCACAGAGAGTATGAATGAGGAGAGCTGGAGTGGCTGAAAGTCCAACGATTCTAGAGTCCAGTGCTATTGAGGAAGGGTGTGGGACTATGCATAACAAGTGTATATATTAGGAAGTTAAAGAACCTTCGATAACTTAATGAGAAGAAGCAACAGTTCACTATGTGGGTGCCAGGTTCAATTAAAAAACAAAAAATCTGAACATTAAAAGGCAGTTAACATGTGTGTACAAGTTTTTTATGCTTGGCAATGACATAATTGAGAGCTACTTTTGGACAAGAAAATACCTAATAAAAACTGTTAAAAAATTAATGAACGCAAGTGTTTGCCAGAATAATGGTAATGTGCAGTGGAGTACAAATTGGTGCTTCTAAAAAGGGTTCAAAACCCACGAGGCAAACTAAAACAGCAGATCCAGAGACAGCGACACAGAGGTGGATGACTCTCAAGAGATCCTCTTTATGCAGTCATCCCCTAATTTCACCAAATTTGGACTTGGGAAAACCTATTTCTTACTGTGACTCTCAAATACATTAATTTATCACAATGAAGTTCAACAGAAATATCTAACTTGCCCAACATTGCAATATCAAAAGATCTTCTTAATAACTTTGGGAGGTCCACAAGTTTTTAAATACTGGGGACCAGAAAGTGAAAGTCAAGAGCATACATTGGAGGAGACATGACCTGCCCTAGGCTATGGACGTTTTTGTTTTAGATCCAGCTTGAACAACACTTATGCATGTCACTTTATATCTTGACCATGGTGAAAAAGAGAAGAGGCTCATATCTTGACCGTGTTCTGCTACTGCTCACATGCACATAAATTGGCCATGCACACAGATACAATGAAATTGTACTAAAAAGCGAACATACACTATGTCACCATGTCATTTATTAAATAAATTTCAGACAGCAGAAATCAGAGACACAATGTGGTGACAACCATCACTCAGGCCCTCATTACAAGTAGAGTATTTGAACAGATCAATAACTCTGTGATTACTGGATCAAAAAAAAACTAAACCAGATAAATCCTGGCCCAGAGACACTGGGCCAGCTAACTTTGGTGCAGGGGCAGGGGATGCAGCTGGCAGCACCATTGCCTGCCCTCTGTGCTCCCCATGAACCAGTATGGGGAGAGCAGAAAATCCTCACCCTGCACAGACACAAGCATGCCCTACAACCCTTAGTACCTATTCCACCCTCCAATCCACCCACCCACCACCAGCACTCTCACTGACATTTGTGCCTGTCTAGAGCAGACAAAAACAAACACATAGACATCTCAAAGAGAACTAAGGGCCTTAGGTACAAAACATTTTAAGAGTTCGCAAACTGACAGATTTGCAGAATCCAGACATTTGCGACCCCCCCCCAAAAAGATTTTAAATGTACAGAAGCCGAATTGCGATTCAGCAACTTGTTACCAAATAGCAATTTGGGTTTGCAATTCAGTATTTGGAAGGGGCATGTTAAGGGCATCCCTTTCAAATCCTTATTTGCAGTGGCATATATTAATTGTTTTCAACAGAATTGAATAACAACTGAAAGGTAGCAGTAACCATTGGCAAATGTGAAGGTGTCCCGAGTAGATACCTTCCCCTTTGAGAATTTAAAAAAATATATTTTTTTACGAGCAGGCAGTGATTCCCGCGTACCACTGTCTACTCTAAGAAAATGAAACTTAAAAGCTTCATTTTTCTTTTGAATCCCATCCCGTTTCACTTTAAGGAAAACAGGCTGCATTTCAAAGAAAAAAGGTTTGCTTTATTAAAAAGTGATCACAGACATGGTGATCTGCTGACCCCAGCAGACCACCATCCCTTTGTTGCCTTGATTCCTAGTGGGTCACAAATTGTGACCTACTCATCAATATTCATGAGGTAGGTCTATTTGTGACCCCCACTAGGAATCACTATTTTAAAATGTATTCTTCAGAAAATTGATAATTGCGATTTTCAAAGTGCAATTCGGTAAGAACAGCAAAATCAAAATCGCTATTTCTAATTTCTGTACATATGACCCCTAATAGCCAATTAATTTTATTCAGTGATTTCACATTCATCACAGTATTGAACTATTACAGTAAAATAACCCTTTTAAACAACAATATTTTTATTGCCATTTTATGATATCACATGTTGCCTCAGTAGTTTACAATTCAAAGAGCAAGAGAAAGAATACATCTTTCGGCCTCTGCATTTACATTCATCAATATAGTCAAAAACAGGTCGAGTTTATGTAAACTTTACACCACCACAAGAACAATGGGAGAGTGTTCCCTTGCTTTTACGAAGGGGGGACATGCAGGCATCACAACAGTGATACAGGTTTTCATGTTGAGAAGTCTAGAATGCCAATTATACAATAAGAAACCATGCCAATAAACCGTGTTAAACAATGTAATAGAACGTAAATAAACAAACAAACAGAAGGGCTGCGTACATAGGAAACTATCAGCTAGTATTAAATTGTCACTTTTTCAGTCTCCATGGGTGGTGGTACCCAGGCAGCCGGGGCATGCACCCACGTACCGGAAGCCCGAGGGAGGGAAGGGCCTCAAAAATCTTCGAGGATGATCAGTACTATTTGGCTAATGTCCACCGCATGGTATGTGGTGCGTGAGAGTCACTAAGTTTCTCCGCTCTCTGCCCAGACCATGTGGGTGGGGTCCCTACTCAAGAAGGTTAGATTGCCCCATTACTCCGAAGTCTCTCCCCCTGTCTGGCCTCTTGGTGTGGCGGTCTGCTCGCCCGGACCGATCAACGCTGTTGTTTGACTCCTCCCCCAACCAATCTCCGGGTGTTCCCAAGTTATCAATAGCTCTGTCCATAAGTCTGCAATGGGGTGAGTCCGTATCCTTCTAGCCTCTTCTCTAGTCAATGCCCTTTTCTCAGCTTTCGCCCATCTGTGACATCCTCCCTCCAGGTCTGTCTACCGGGATCTCTGGCTGATTTACAAGTCATGGCTTTTCGTCTCTTAGCCAGCGACAGGTCCATGAACCTTGGCTGACCCTGCGCAAGGCTGGTCTTGGGAACAAACCCAAAATACATGCTTCCAGGGTGCAGGGAGGAGATCACCCGAGGGTCGTCTTTAGGGCTTCAACTATGTCTTCCCAGTAGGGCTTCAAAACAGGACAGTGCCATACCATGTGCATAAAGTCAGCGTCTAAGTGACCACATCTGGGGCATGGGCTGGGTCCGCCCCCATACACCACCTGGAGCCTGTGCGGCATCATATACGTCATATGTATATCGTTGAATTGTATATATTTTAATATCGTGTCCCTAGAGATCTTGCGTGTGGAGGCAAAGATTCTCCTCCATTCCGGGTCTGACAGTTCCCTTTCCAGGATCTTTTCCCACCTGCCCCATAGGGCAAGCAGGGGGTTACATACCATTGTCGCAAGGGATTTGTATAACTATGTTACCAGATGTCTAGCTAATCCCAGTGTGACCAGTAGCTGCAAGACCTCGTGTGTTTCAGGCTCTTCCTGGTCCCTCACCCACAAGTCTCTTAAATGCCCATATCAGCACTTCATTTGTGAGGACTTGTCCCGGCGGCAAGCCGTATTGCTCCGTTAGGTCATCCAGTGGTAACAAGGAACCCTGGTGGTTGCAGTCATCCACTGTTACAAGTCCTGCATCTGTCCAAGTCGTCATCTTTCCAGTAGTAAAATATGAACTAGGCTCGCCATGGGGGAGGCCAATCAAAGGTAGTGCAGGTGCATATAACTGTGTTCCTGTTGTCTTTGAGACACATCTGTGCCAACATTTCAGCGCTGCAGAGAGTAACACCCCTGGGCTTTGGAAAGTCATCTGTGGGTCAAGTAGCCCAGCTGGTAGAGTCTCCATTTGTCTCGTTAGCCCAATCACTCCCAGCTCCCCCTACCAGCCCTGCCAAGCCATCTCGCAATCCACTGGAGCTGGTAGGCCAGAAAAGAAAGTTCAAAATCCAGAACTCCAAATCCCTCCTCCAGGGGACGCCGGAGTATGGCTAGAGATACTCTATTACGGCCACATCCCAGTTCAGATCCCGCACAAGGGCATCTAGGCGTTTAAACCACACGGATGGTGCTCCCATTGGTAGATTTGTGAAAAAATAAAGTAGCCATGGGAGCATAACTATTTTAGTGAGCGCTATCCTAGCCATTACAGGTAGCTTGAGGGACCACCAAAAGGCAACATAGGCCAACAGGGAGTGGAGTGCCTTCCCCAAAATAGCTTCCCCAAGGTCCTCTAAATGATGGAAGATCTGTATCCTCAAGTTCCTAAAGGAGGTGGGTGACCACATCAAATCTGGGGGAAAGCCTGGTGGCAGTGCCCCTCCCAGAGGGATGGGGAAGACATGTGTCTTGGATTTATTGACACGCAGGCCTGACACCACCTAAAAACTCCCCAAGCATGCCAAGGCACGTGAAATGCCCTAAGCTCCATCTCGTAGCTATAGAAGGATGTCGTCCACATAGAGGGAGATTATATGTTCGTGCCCCTCTACTGTTATGTCAGAGCCCCTGCATTCTCATCTAAACAGCTCTGTCAAGGGCTTGATAGCCAAGGCAAACAATAACGGAGATAGCGGACATCCCTGCCTCATACCTTTGCAAACTGCGTATTACGGGGAAAGCATACTGCCCATTTGGATCCGGGCCATCAGGGTACCGTACAGTAGCCTAAACCATTTGACCCAGTTCTGTCCCAGGCCCATCTTCAGCATGACTGCAAAGAGATAAGCATTATTGTCACCAGGAAAGTCAGTTGTGAGTCACCGGGAGTGGCACAGGGGCAGCATATAGCTGTTTATAGTATTCACAGAACTCATTATTTATAGCAGTGTAATAGGAGTCCGGCCTAATAAGCCACACCAGTAGCCGCCCTGCTTTGCCTTCTTCATGCACTCTAGTAATATATTGTTTGTAGTCATGACTACGCAGTCTCTCTAGGGTGAAATTATACCTCTCTCTCATCTCTCGGATTTCCTCCACTGCACCCTCCCAAGTAACCAGGGTCCTATCCAGTGTTTGCAGTGTGTCTTCAAGTGTTTGGAGCTCCCTGCCCAGCTCTCTCTAAGCTCCAACCATCAGCCCAATGCAGCTACCCGTTGTCACCACTGTGAAGGCCTCCCACTCCGTGAGCCTCATGGATGCAGTGCCCTGGTTCTGGGCAAAGTAGTCTGAGATCGCCTCTGCTAAGGAGTTGCAATAACATGCATCCTCCAGGGAGTCTGGGCCAAGCCCCCCACCAGTCAGAACCCCATAAGCACAAGACTGTGGTCAGACAGAGTGTGCCCCAGGTATTCTGAGTATGTGGCATGTTGAGTGAGTTTCTGGGAGCACACAAGCCTATCTATCCAGGTGTGTAGATTGTGGATGTGAGAGAACTAGGAGAACACTTGTTCCTTTACATGTTGTGTCCACCAGATATCTACCATTTCCCACTGTCCAATAGACTCTCTCAGCCACCCTGCTAGTTTGCCCGCCCCTGTTCCTGTCAGTGGGGGCGTGGAGCGGTCTAACGACACGTCCAATACACACTTAAAGTCAGCCCCAATCAAAAAGTTGTCAACCGGGGGGGTAACCAGGTTTGTAGAAAGTGAATTTGAAAAGGTGACTTGATCCTGATTCGGAGCATATAGACATCCTAATACAATTTCTTGCCCAGATAGTCTACCTTCCACCAAGACAAATCTACCCCCTTTATCTACAACTGAAAGGGTGTGTTTGAAAGAGACCCCTGATCTAACCCATATCAGGGCCCCTCTAGCACACTCTGAGTAGAAAGTGGCATAGAGCTGGCCCCTCAACCTACCCTTCAGTCGATCTATCTCGGCTCCCACCAGGTGTGTCTCCTGAAGCATGTAATCTGTACTCCTCGTTGACAGAGGTATCTATGTACATTATGTCTCTTTATGGCAGAGCCCATCCCCCTGATGTTCCAGGACATAAATATCAGCCATATGCAGTCACAGCAAAGCATTGCAATCTGTGCCCCCCAGGACTCCCCACCATTATATCTCTGTTCCATAATGCACCATGCAGCCCCCGCAGTAATACAAGAAGAAAATTGATAGATAAAATATTGACAAAGATAGAAAAAGAATGTGGGCATAAACAGTCTTCAACTTTGAACTCCCGTACTCAAGGGCAGCACGGCAACAGCTAGCAGTCCAAAGTTAGCATCTCAACCAACTCCCAAGTGAATATATCCCTCAGTCAGCCTGCAAGAGCTGTTCTGTGAGACGCAAGCCAAGAGGAGCTGGCCAGTTCCATGTGAATCCGGCCCAACACATATTAACCAGTGCAACGATCTGTCCAGTGAGCATTCAAGCCTGTAAAAAGTAACATGTGAGCAGGGGGCCTGCAGGATGCCGAACAGCAGTCTCAGAGCTAGCATATCCCGCCCCCCTGATCCTCCCAACCGTCACAGCCCCATGATCTTGCGTAACAAAGGGTATCAAATGAGGTCATCTGCTGTCTGTAGCATGATAATGGGGAGTCCAGTGCATCTCCCTGTGAGGACACGGAATCCGAGAGCATCAACTTGTGTTCAGAGGCAGTGTCTATCTCCGATGGCCTGCTGCATTACTGCACAATGTCGGCTACTGCCTGCAAGGCAGCCGCCCGTTCTAGTTCAGTTTGGGAGGATGACGGGCCTCCCCTAGGGCCATCTCTCGGAACTTATCGTGGGCACCTCTGCACCCTCTTCCTGGACACCGATGGTCTTATGTGCGTGGAAGGGAGAGTTTGTCCCGCACTGTAGGCTTCCAACGAAGTCCAGGTGGACTCTTAGTCTTCACAGAAGTTTGTGCTACCATCGAGGGTAATTCTTAGTTTCAACAGGGATAGCAGGGAGTATTGGATATTATTGTCATGGAGGGCCCGCTTGACCTGCAGGAGGGAAGCCCCGCTAGCCTGCACCGCCACCGTGAAGTCAGGGGAATATGGAGACCTTCCCATTTTCAATTGCATAGGGGCCGTCTGAGCGTGCCTTCCGTAAAATGATATCTCTGTCCCAGTAATGCAATAACTGGGCTACAACTGGTCTAGGGGGTCGGCCCAGGGCATGAGGCCTTGCTGGCACTCAGTGCGCTCATTCCAGGGCAAAGAAGGGGGTAAGTAGAGCAGTGGCCACCTCTGTGCACAGCCATGCCTCCAGGTAGCCTACCATGACACCCTTTTTGATTTTCTTTGGCAGGCCCACCACCCTGGTGTTGTTCCTTCTGTTGCAGCCTTTGGCATCTTCTGCTCTTCGTTCAAGAACCTGTACTCTGTTTTGCAGGTCGGTCATTTGTCTAGTGAGTGTGGTGCATTCAGTTTTAACGTCAATAATGGAGGCCTCTACTTCTTTGACTCGGTCCGCCAGCTTATGGTGTTCTGTATGAAGGAGGCCTAAGCCCACCGAGACTGTGGCAGTGTCTTGTTGCAGGGTGTTTTTCGTGTCCTCAATGGCAGTTGGAGACTTATAGGATCTCCCACCTGAGCCACCTCATCTCTATCAGTCTCTGCATCTCGGGGGGACCACCTGCATCAGACGGGACCACTGTTGATTTAAGTTGTGCCTTCCCCATCAGGGCTGTGGTATCTGGTGAATGCTGGCAAGTACAAGGCACTCAGCGAGGGGCGCACACCCTTCATGACATGGTTATGGATGCTCTATGTTGCTGCAATGTGCAGTGGGCCTCGCTGCGTTGTCTCAACAACACCTCATACCTATTGCCTCTTCGTCTTGCCCCTCCAGGAGCTACACAGGGGATCCACGCCCATTGAGCACAGAGTGAGTATGGGGTTGGGCAGCTAGACAAAAGTGGGGTGGCCCAACACCAAGGGTAGTAGGTAACAGTCACCCACTGTTTGCAAGTCTAATCGCTTTTGCTATCCTTCCAACTGGCCTTAACTTCACAAGGAGGCATCAGGTGTGGAGCGAGATGTGGGCAGGTGCATAGTCCCCAACAGTTGCAAGGGGGGTGCTGCTGCAGGGTTATCTTAATGTTCCGGTCCGTACAAACTCAAGAGGGCCACCGCACTAGTCTCTGTTCCTGTACACTCCCCAGGGAGAAACACGCTAATGTTTTAGCCCCAAAGACTCACCAATGCTCCACGGGTTTCCCTTGTGGAGTACAGCACTTCCCGAGGTCTGGTATCTGCAGTGTACCCTCCGCTGTCGTCCGACATGCCTCTTGTGTCGCAGTGGAGGGAGTGAGCCCTCCATGTGCTGCAGCTCAGCCCTCTCCGGTCCTCTCGGGACCATTCCTGGGCGTCAGCTCAACTTCTCCGGTGCTTACCCCTCCGCTGGGCTTCTGCAGAGCAGCCTCTGCCCCGGGCATCCACGCCGTCCCTTCCAGCAGCTGCGTCCACTCCTTGGGCGTGTCGCAGGAAGTGGTCTTTATGCACCGTTCTGTGCACCACCCAGCAGTGCCGTCTCTTGGGCCTCCAGGCTCCTGCTGTCACGCTGCTGCCTCCCGTAGTCCTCCCCAGGATGATACCGCCAGGTCCCTCTGGGCGTTGCTGCTCTTCAGGGCATCTGCCACCAGCAATCAGGTCGCCTCCATCCTCTCTCAGGCACTCCTCTCTCCCTCAGGTGCCCCGACGATAGCCCAGGGGCCGTGGTCCGCGGTAACACAGGGGGCCTTGTCACTCCATCATCTCCGGGAGCAGCCCTCTTCTGGGCCGCCACGCCTTTCAAGGGGAGGCCATCCAGGCCGCTTGCCGCCGATACTAATGGTGGCTTATCCCGTCCCGATGGACAGCAGCCTTGCCTGATCCCACAGGAGACCACCGTCCGATGAGCAGCACAGGATTACGCCAGCAAAGGGCCGGTGTCACTTGATTCCAGGAGACATGATGGGCCTCGCACGGAGCTGAGTTAAAACGCGTCTGATGCAGCCGCCATCTTGGCCACCAGTAAAATAGCCCTTTAATGTAAAAGAAAACTATTTGCACAGGAGTGAGACTAAATGTTTTTCCAACAATAATGAGTAATCCTCACCGCTTCTTCTGCTGGCAAGCAATATGCAGCTGCAAATGCAGATGGTGTATCAAAAGACAACTGGCACCCTATTTTTTCACATATTGTCATTGCAAAATAAATAAATGAATAAATCATTGGAATCTTGTGCATTTCATGGGTATGTAAATGTGAAGAATGGTAGGTGTCCCAACCATTGTTTGGTCTTTGGTACCTTTCATGCTTTTCTTGCCCCTTTAGGCTGCGTTCTTTGAAAGTGGTGGGGGTAAATACTGACCCCATGTTAAACCAAATAAGTGACGAACAGGAGTGTCTCTTTAATTTTACTTGGGATCCATATTCTTGGTGTACCATCGTATCCGTGGCATGATGCCATGGATGTTCACAGCACACTAAGAATTACCACCATTAAACCCCAGCCAGTATTGTATAACTGAGGCAATGCAGTACACAAAGAATTACCATTAGGCCATAGCCAATAGTATAAGTGAGATGGGCACCATCGTCCCATGTATGTCCAAAATAGTGATACAAATAAAACTGAGAGGGACATTGACTATATGTGAAAGGGCATAGATAGGTTGGCTAGTTGGAAATCTCGAGGCCTGAATGAACTGGAAAGAAAGCTTTAGGAATACAGATGTGTAGGTTAGAAGGGGAAAGAGGTAGAAAGAAATGAGATTAAGAAGGAATTACTAACATTACCTTAACAAATGCTTATGCACACTTAGAACATGCTAGACTGCATCATGAATACTCATGATTTTAATTCTTTGTAGATAAATGAATGCAGATATTTTCTTATACTCCAAGCATGCATATTACAGGTCTGTGCTTTTAACAGACTCTGAGGGAAGGCTCCTATAATAAGGAATGAAATATCATGCTATATCAACCAAATCAAGGTCCAAAGTAATTGAATGTTCCCAATAAAAGTAAACATAAAGCCACTGCTAGAAATCTGAAAATTGAGATTGAAATATATAGCCAAATTTAAAATGTGAAAGGAAAATTAGACGTTATAAAGAGTAGCCATAACTATGGGTAGCCATGGACTCTGGATGCAATGATGCTAAACACCACCAGCACTTTTGAAGGTGGCACAATCCCATGCATTATGGGAATCAAAAACAATTAGGAGAGGTAAGCCGCAGATGAAAACACAGACATGTTGAGTGGCAGACTTCTGTAAAGAACTATAATATAGTTATATTTGCAAAGTTTGGGTGCTGCTGTTCTGATCCCCTGTTCTGGGGCCCGATTCACAAAAACAATCTGAGACAAAATCCTAACTTAACGACTTTCGGTATTCACAGAAGGCATTTAGGAGTACTAGAGTTAGGATATTGTCTCAGATAAACTTAAGTTTTGGTCTTAAGTTAAACTTAAGACAAACTTAAGTTTAACTGAGACAAAATCCTAGTAGTAAAGTTAGGATTTTCTCTCAGTTAAACTTAAGTTTGTCTTAAGTTTAACTTAAGACCAAAATTTAAGATTGACTGAGACAAAATCCTAGCTTTAGTACTCCTAAATGCCTTCTGTGAATACCGAAAGTCATAAAGTTAGGATTTTGTCTCAGATTACTTTTGTGAATCGGGCTCTTAGTGTTCAAACAAGGATGCCTTTCCCAATGCACAGCCTTGCATCACGGTGTGCAGTTGAGTGTGTACTGTCTAGCTTAGGAAATGCACTGGAGGCATATAATTCCATTACAAATTCGTACATCAATGACAATCTTAAATGTTTGAAAGCATTGGATGTGTGTCGTGCAATGTATTGTTTCATTGGTAAAATTAACATGTTTCTCTTTGTTTGCGTCTTTTGCAATTAAGTGTACATTTTGTACACAAATCTGTAGTAGACTGGGGCCTCATGCGGCCAGGCCCTGCACCCAACCCCTGTGGGTGGACAAGCCCCTGCCACACCCAGTCTTCAGCTCTGCACAGTGTGGGGTATAGCAGCATGTAGCCTGTGGTCAGAGCCTTCACCCAACCCCACATGGGCAGCCAGCGCCCACAGGATGTGAACTGCACATGGTACATTTTCTTGTTATTTTTTTACAGTATCTTGGTACTCCCATGGTGTCACAGCCACCACGCTAGTCTGGTAAGCTTTGTTTGTCAATGATTGTGCCATCTTGAAGTTCCATGCCTCTTATGTGCCACATGGGGGATGTGCCAGGTCTCGCAGGAGTATCGCGGGACCAACAGCACATTTTTTTATTTTGCCCCTGGGGTGGTCCCTCTGGGACAACCCCCCCACTCCCACTAAGGTGAGGGTGTCAGGGTACTACTATTCAGCCCCCATATATAAATGCTAATTTCTACCTATAACGTGAATTTCAAAGGTTTTTCAAATGCTAGTTTGTAACTGTGCCTACAGAAGTAGGACATGTGAAGAAAGAAGAAAAAACACACAGAAAGAAGCAAAAGAAATGTAGAAAGAAACAGAAGTCCACAAAGACGAAGAAAAATGCAGGAAGAAGCAAGACATGTGCAGAAAGAACCAACAGAGGAGCAGAAAGAGGCCTTGTTGCAAAATCATCCTGTGCCCACACCTTTTCCAGACGGGTACTGGTGGTAACTGACTCTGACTAACCAGGCCTAGAGCCAGTGTTATGGTAAAAGACACTTAGAATACAGTTAAAACACCTACATACACTAGGGAACACTATGCGTTGGGGTACCCCTGTGATTAGCATGACCTCCTCTGTAACTCCCTAGTACATAATAGGGCAGGGGATTAAAACTACCTCTTAAAACGCGCCATGGGGCGCGTTTGCACACTGGTGTAGGGAGGGGGGGCCTGAGGTTACATGTGTGCAAACACGCCCTGTGGCCATTTTAAGTTGGGGGATAAAGTCCCCTTGAATCCTAAGGGCCCCTGGGGTCCAAGTAGCCCACCAGGTACCTCCAGTAAGCGCCACAGAGTTGTGTTGCAGAGAGGTGTAAAAAGGGGCATGGCCTGGACCACCTCTCTGCAACGCAGCGCAGTGGCGCTACTGGAAGCACCTGGTGGGCTGAGCTGGCCCCAGGGGCCCTCATGATTGAAGGGAATTAATTCCCCAACTTAAACGCGCCACAGGGCGTGTTTGCACATGTCACCTCAGGCCCTGTCCCCTCCCTTCACCACTGTGTAAACACGCACTGTGGCCGTTGTAAGTTGGGAAATTAAGACCCCTTGAATCCTGAGGGTCCCAGAGGTCCAACTAGCCCACTAAGTACCTCCAGTAAGCGCCACAGAGCTGCGTTGCACAGAGGTGTAAAAAGGGGCGTGGCCTGGACCACCTCTCTGCAACGCATGGCTGTGGCGCTTCCTGGAGGTACCTAGTGGCCTAGTTGGCCCCCAGGGGCCCTCAGGATTAAAGGGGATTTATTTCCCCAACTTAAAACGCACCACAGGGCGTGTTTGCACACATGTCACCTCAGGCCCGCCCCCTCCCTTCACCACTGTGCAAAGGCACCCCGTGGCACGTTTTAAGTTGGGGGATTAAGTCCCTTGAATCCTGAGAGTCCCTGGGTCCAACTAGCCCACCATGTACCTCCAGTAAGCACCACAGAGCTGCGTTGCAGAGAGGTGGTCCGAGGCCATGCCCCATTTTACACCTCTATGCAATGCAACTCTGTGGCACTTACTGGACATACCTGGTGGGGTAGTTGGCCCCAGGGACCCTCAGGATTCAAGGGAATTAATTCCCCAACTTAAACGCGCCACAGGGCGCGTTTCCACACTTGTGACACCAGGCCACGCCCCCTCCCTGCACCACTGCGCAAACTCACCCCCTAGTGCGTTGTATATTGGGGGATTAAGTCCCCTTGAGTCCTGAGTGTCCCCGTGGGCCAACTAGCCCACCACTTACCTCAGTAAGCGCCACAGAGCTGCGTTGCAGAGTGGTGTAAAAGGGGCATGGCCTGGGCCACCTCTCTGCAACGCAGCGCAGTGGCGCTTACTGAGCTAAGTGGTGGGCTGAGTTGGCCCCCAGGGACCCTCCGGATTGAAGAGGAATTAATTCCCCAACTTAAAACGCGCCACAGGGTGTGTTTGCACACATGTCACCTCAGACCCCGCCCCCTCCCTTCACCACTGTGCAAACGCACCCTGTGGTGCATTTTGAGTTGGGGGATAAAGTCCCCTTGAATCGTGAGAGTCCCTGGAGTCCAACTATCCCACGAGGTACCTCCAGTAAGCGAAACAGAGCTGCGTTGCAGAAAGGTGTAAAAAGGGGCGTGGCCTCTGAACACCTCTCTGCAACGCAGCTCCCTGGCGCACACTGGAGGTACCTGGTGGGCTACTTGGACCCCAGGGACCCTCAGGATTCAAGGGGACTTAATCCCCAACTTAAAACGCGCCAGGGGCGCGTTTGCACAGTGGTGAAGGAAGGGCGGGGCCTGAGGTGACATGTGTGCAAACACGCCCTGTGGCGCATTTTAAGCTGGGAAATTAATTCCTCTTCAATGTTGAGGTCACGGGGGCCAACTAGCTCACCAGGTACCTCCAGTATGCGCCAGGAGCTGCCTTGCAGAGAGGTGTTCAGAGGCCACGCCCCTTTTTACACCACTCTGCAAGGCAGCTCTGTGGCGCTTACTGGAGGTACCTGGTGGGCTAGTTGGCCCCCAGGGACCCTCAGGATTGAAGAGGAATTAATTCCCCAACTTAAAACGCGCCACAGGGCGTGTTTGCACACATGTTACCTCAGGCCCCGCCCCCTCCCTTCACCACTGCGCAAACGCGCCCCGTGGCACGTTTTAAGTTGGGGGATTAAGTCCCCTTGAATCCTGAGGGTCCCTGGGGTCCAAGTAGCCCACCAGGTACCTCCAGTAAGCGCCACAGAGCTGCGTTGCAGAAAGGTGTAAAAGGGGTGTGGCCTCTGAACACCTCTCTGCATCGCAGCTCCTGGCGCATACTGGAGGTTCCTGGTGGGATAGTTGGCCCCAGGGACCCCAGTATTCAATGGGAATTAGTTCCCCATCTTACAACGCGCCAGGGGCGCGTTTGCAAAGTGCTGCAGGGAGGGCGGGGCCTCCGGCGCGATGCCGGTCTTTTTAAATTTATTTTTTAAGAAGGGGGCTGTGTAGCCCCCTTCCTTTCCTATTTTATTGGCCCTGGGGACCCCATCCCCCAGGGCCTGGCCCTATTTTTTTTTTTTTTAAATTGGAAGGGGGCCGCGTTGCCCCCCTCCCGAGGCCATATTCGGCCCCGGGGACCCCATGCCCCAGGGCATGGCCATGTTTTTTTTTTAATTTAAATTATTGGAGGGGGGCTGCGTGGCCCCCCTCCTCAGGCCATTTATGGCCTGGGGACCCCATCCCCGGGGCCGGCCTTTCCATCCTTTTTTTTTTTTTTTTATAATGGTGGAGGGGGCCGCGTGGCCCCTCCCGGGCCACTAATGGCCCCGGGGACCCCATCCCCCAGGGCCAGGCCTCTCGTTGGGGACCGTGGGGGGGTCCCCAATTCCCCCACGGTCCCGTCGGCTCCCCGCCTCCTGCGGGAGCCGGCATTGCTTTTCCACACGAGGAGCTGCTAAGATGCAGCTCCCTTGTGGGAAAGCAATGTGGTTTGGATTTTGAAAGCGAGAGCAGGTTTCCTGCTCTCGCTTCAAAACGCAAACCAGAGTTTGCAATGACAGGGCGGGAGCCGCGAGGCTCCCGCCCTGTCATTGCAAACAGCAGTGTCCCGGGGTGGGCACCCGGGACACTGCAGGAGCCGGCCCTGGGGGGTGGTGGTCCCCAGGGCTATCACTGGCTCCAGGAGGGGGTGGTGGTCCCCGGGGCTCGGGGGTCTGTAACGGACCCCCAAATTTGCATTCTAAGTGCCCCGGGGAGGTGGCGGTCCCCGGGGCGTGTGGGGGGGCTCGAGCCCCCCCACTCAGGTAGTTTATTTTTTTTTAAAACAAGCCCCGGGGGGTGGCGGTCCCCGGGGCTGCGGGGGGGCTGTGAGCCCCCCACAAATATCTAAATAAAGCCCCGGGGGGTGGCGGTCCCCGGGGCGTGTGGGGGGGCTCGAGCCCCCCCACACAGGTAGTTTATTTTAAAAGAAAACAAGCCCCGGGGGGTGGCTGTCCCCGGGGCTGCGGGGGGGGGGGTTGTGTGCCCCCCCACAAATATTTATAGAAAGCTCCGGGGGGTGGCGGTCCCCGGGGCTGCGGGGGTCCCCCTGGGCCCCGCAAATATATTTTGCAAATGCCCCCGGGACTTGGCCCACCCGGGAGTTAATTAATAAAGAAGCGCGGGAGCCCGCGCTTCGTTCTTTTTTTCTTCTTTCCCGGATCCGTGCACCCTCCGCTCATCCCATGATTTTTTTTAAAAGAAAAAAAAGCTTTTTTGGGCCATTGGGGTCCTTGTGGGACCCCCTAAGCAGGCCTAGGGGTCAGGGTGTTTCTACCCTGCCCCCTTTTCTTGTTTTTCGCGGTTTTTTTCCTGTTTTCTTGTGCCTCGATTCTACCGATGCACAAGATGGCTGCCAACACTTCCTGGTTTGGAGTGTTGACAGCCAATTAGCATGCAGCTCGTGGTCGGGAGGGTGCGCGGATCCTCCGTGCCTGTAAATATCGAAACTTTTATTTTGGATTTTCTCAGCAACTACTGAACGGATTTACACCATTTTTAAAAGGGTGCTTTCTGAACCAAGCACTACCTTTTGCCAAATTTGGTGTAATTCTGTTCAGCAGTTTTAGCTGTAGCCTTGCATAAAATTTCCTATGGGAAATCGATTTTTGACTCTTATTTTTTTAATTTCTCCACAACTACTGAACGGATTTACACCATTTAAAAAAAGGTCGCTTTCTGAACAAAGCGCTACCTTTTTGCAAAATTTGGTGTAATTCCGTTCAGCAGTTCGGGCTGTAGCCGTGTCTAAAATTTCCTATGGGAATTAACATGGAGAAAACACGTTTTGGGACCCCCCTTTTTTCTCGGCCCCTGCTTGATGAATCACCCCGAAACTTTCAAGACAGGAGCGGACCGGAGCGCCCCACTAGTTTTGAAAATTTCGTGATGATTCGTCAAACGACGCCAATGTTATTGGGAATCGAATGTTACGAATTTCCTATGGATAATAGGTCCTAACTATAACTATCTACTGGCGACCGCCAGTAGATAATATATATATATATATATATATATATATATATATATATATATATATATACATATATATATATATGTATATATGTATGTATTTATATATATGTATATATATATACTTATATTAACTCAGGACATGGTGACTGGGCCCTCAACCACTGAAATGGCAACTGCAATATTTCTGTTCATGTTGCAGCCAGCCAATCATATTCCTCCATCCCCCAAGACTGGCACCAATATTACTGGACTGAAGAGACCAACTGGTAATAAAAGTCCTCTTGGCCAGTCAGAATGCTTTATTTCTTAAATTTGCAGCACTGCGGGACAAACAGTCCACATATCACTATCTTTTGAACCTTAGTTTCTCAAAAAAGCTAAAGCGGATTTACACAATCACAATAAACACACTTTCTGTTTTCTTTATTGCTTCCCAAAATTCCTATGAAATTTATAAGTGAAAACACACATTAGCACCTACCCCTCCCTTTTTCATGATCCCTGCTGTATGGATCACCCTGAAACTTTCCAGGAAGGCTGAGGTGTTTGAACTTTGTTTTGGGAAAGTTTCCTGAAGGTTCGCCCACCATTCCTTGACCACCTAACACCCTACTTGCTTAGCCTTCAGTCCTTCATAGCAAAGGTTAATCAAAGGTAGGCCTGGGGGTAATTTCAATTATGCCAGAGTAATTGGAGTAATTCTGGTAATTCTGTTTTATTCTTTGGCGTGAAATTATCAATTATTACATGATTGCCCCTACTTGCATAGTTATTAGTTATGTGGGGCCAGGAAATCCTACATCAAGAGCACATTTAGCGAGCACTGGTGGACACTTGAGCTCACTATTCATATTCTACTACATTTAGCACTATTTCCTAGCGCAAAATGCCTCCTTGCTTCCATTTTGGACACAAGGGTGGATTTTGGGCTATGCAAATTGTGCTAAATGCTGGGAGTGAGTTGGGGGAAAATCCTATCCCAGGAGCACATTTAGCAAGTGTTATTAAGCGCAATCTCGCAGAATTCTCTGGAAAGTCTGCTTGATTATGCTACACTGAATTAGGCCAGTTACGCCCACTCCTAATCAAAGGGTCAGTTTTTCAATGATGTTCAGCAGCCAGCTCTCCGCAACTGTCCCAGCTACACTGTATCTATATTTTGGGTGAATCCAAGTAAAAAGACAAAGAAACCCATCAAAATTGCAGCACTTCTGAAATATCCAATTTCATTTCCCTGCATCTTTGCAAAGGTGCCAGTCGCTCCAGATGGCAGAGTTACCTGTTGTTAGACCTGACAGCCTTAGGGTGGTCTTCCCAAAACGTTCTGCTTGCTTGCCTCACTTTTTTGCTGATTTAATTCTGTTGCCCTTAGGACTCTGAGCACTTTACCACTGCCAACCAGTGCTAAATTGCATGTGCTCCTCCCCAAACCATGGTTTGTTTGACTTACCCCCAATTGACATATTTAATGTATCTATAAGTCCCTAATAGAGTGCACTACATGTGCCCAGGGCCTGTAATTTAAATGCTACTAGGGTTCCTGCAGCACTGGTTGTGCCACCCACACATATAGCACTTTAAATCATGTCTCAGGTTCCTGCCACTGCAGAGCCTATGTGTGCAGTGTACACTGCCATGTCAACTTGGCATTTAAAATCACTTGCTAAGCCTTAAACTCCCCTTTTATTACATATAACTCACCCCTAAGGTAGGCTGTAGGTAGCCCATAGGGCAGGGTGCTATGTAGTTAAAAGGTAAGACATATACTTTTAAATTTTGCATGTCCTGATAGTGAAAAACACCCAAATTCATTTTTCCCTACTGTGAGGCCTACCACTCTCATAGGTTAACATTGGGACTTCCTTTTTACACTAATAAATCTGTGATTTCTGATTGAGAAGAGGTAGCTCTGTCATGTTTAATATCCCTTAATTGGTAATGATAAATCCTCTTTGCTCTTAAAGTTGAATTTATCATTACTATTTTAGAGATGCCACTTTTAGAAAGATGGAATTTCTCTGCTCTTAGTCTGTGTGCCTTCAGCCTGTCTCCAATACACGTTTGAGGTGGGTGACAGCTTGACTTTGTGCATTCCCTCTAGACAGCCAAACACAAAGTAAGGTTAGGTGTGACTGAGTGGCCATCCACAACCTGATAGATCATCATGGGCAAGATGGGAGGGAGGAGCTGACACACCTGAATGGGCAGTGTCCTGTCCCCACACAAAGTGCTGCATACCCCCCTGTAGTGAGTCTGGAGCCAGAGCTGGGAGGGAGGAACTCTGAGCACTTCAAAGCTCTTCTTTGAATTCACCTGCACTGCAAAGGCACTACTGGGTATAAATACTGGGTCTCTGGCCCCACCAAATCAGACACTATTGGACCTTAAAAGAACTTTGCGAGGAGGAAGGACTGTTGTGCTGGTAGAAGGGCTGCCATTCTGCTGGACTGCTGCTCTGGAAGAACTGCTGTGCTGCCCTTGCTACCATCCGCCCTGCTGAGGAAGAACTGGACTCTTGCTTGAACCCAGAGTGATCTCCAAGGGCATGCTGGCTTGCCTCCTATTTTAAGACTCAGGGATATAAAAGTATTACCCCCTGCTCCTATGCCTGGTCCATTGGAAGTGGATTCAGGTGCTGCTCCAGTGGAGCAATACATCCTCTGCTGAGTGAAGTAGAGTTGACGCATCAACGCTGTTGCAGTAATAGAACCGGTGCATCGCACTTGAAACCAGAGCATCGCCTTCAGAATCGATGCATCTGAACCATCACATCACCGTCACTTCAGGAAAATTGATCAATGCATCCCCTCGACTGCATTGAGAAACCCAGCACATCGCACTTTGAACCAATGCATCTCAGAACCAATGCTTCATCTTGGGAGCCAGCGCATCGCAGTTGTGTGTCGAGAAAATCAACGCACCGCTTGACTGCAGGAATCGACACTGGCGCATCGCTCTGCTGCATCCCGCATCTCACTCTTCTGACCAGGATCAAGGTACTTTTGTTCAGCATGCCTTGCATGGCTCCTGTATCCAGCCAATGCTCCATCGCAGTCAGCCCGACCTCTTGAAGCTGCCCCGGTCCAATGCGACCAGATAACCCGATTGGTGCTTATTACTTCTGAGCACTATTTTTACTTTTATTCTTTAAAAATTCAAAGCTCAACTTCTACTTACTGGGTTCTTGTTGTTTTGGCCTTGTTTAATTTATGAAATCATAATCCATTTTTCTAAACTGGTGTGGGGTCTTTTTGTGTTATTTTCACTGTGTTAGTCTGCCAAGCTACCAGAGGTTGAGCACAGGTTAATTTATGGTGTGTATCTGACTTACCTTGACTAGGATAGTGGTTCCTGCTTGAACAGGGTGCATATCTCTGCCAACCAGAAAGCCAATTTCTAACACCTGTGATTACAAGTCCATCCCTGTGTGTCTCCTTAGAAGTACAGAATTACTAGGAGAACTTGTAATTCCCTGATCAGTTTTGCAGGTAATTCATGATTTTTCCCCAGACTGGCAGCCAACAATATTGGGAACTTTTAGTAACCAAACTCTCTGGATGAAACACACAAGATCTACAGTGTTACAGCACCCATTTTTGTAATAGTAGGGATTGTAATAAGGTTTTGTAATGATTGTCTTCAAAAGCTGTGGAAGCATCTGCATCCTTTCCAGAATTTCAATACATAAGTTTTGTCCCTGCATGCAAAATATATATCCAAAAGTATGTTCATTACATGTTTTGTTTCTTTTGAATATGACTATGTGAAACAAAAAATAAATGGTTTTGACTGAAAAAAATAAAAAATAAAAGGTGATCACATTTATTGAATAGTGTGATCATAGAGGAAACTCAGTGTGTTTAAAAGCGTAGTCATTTTTGGCATCTGTTTGTTGTTGCATTTTCAGTGACCAAGCCTTACTTACTATTTATTTGACCCAACCCCTTTCACTTGAGGTTTACTTTTAGAAAGTTAGCATTTTAACATTTTCATACCCTAACAATTCTGTGCCTCTGCCTGTACCTAGAATACAGGTCTGGGTTAGATGACAGTTGGTATTTGTAAATCCACTCTAGACAGTCACACACAAAGGGAGCTGAGGTGTGCCCTGCATATCCTGATGGCCCATCACCGGGCTTCCTGAGCTAGAGTGATGGAAGGAGATGACATTTGCACCTGAATAGGGCTGTGCCTGTCCCCACACAAATAGCTACCTACCCCCCTGTAGTGTGTCCGAAGCCAGAGCCAGGAAGGGCAGGGTCTTGTGCATTACAAAGACCTTTCTTTGAAGTCTCCGTGCTTCAAAGGCTAAAATGGGTATAAGTACTGGACCACTGACACCATATGCTGGAACGCTTCTGGACTGAGGACATTCTGTCTGGAAGGAGAGCTGTTGTACCACCAGGAGGGACTGGCACTTTGCTGCCTGCTTTGCTGTGTTGGCCTGCTGTCTGCTGCTTCTTGCCTGGGAGTGAGAGGACTGGACTTTGCTCTCTTCATCCTGTTTTCAAAAATTTCTCCAAGGGCTTGAGTTGAGCTTGCCGCCTGAGCGCTGACTTGCCAACAAATTGGCTAGCACTAAGGAACTGATGCTGCACCTGCCTACACGATGCCTCACCTCCCCGGCGCCTCTCTCCGTCTTTGTTTCTCAGCATTTCCAAGGTACTGTACTGGCATCAGTGCGACTCGGTAGCCGGCCAGCGCTCCATTGCGGTCGGCCCAAACTTGTGGATTCAACTTTGTCAAGCACATCAAGAATAGCCGCAGCTATTATTTTCTAAGCACCATAACTGCATTGAATATTGAAAATTCATTTCTTGACTTGTGTATGTTGGATTTTTGTCATTTTGATCTTGTTTTACTCAGATAAATATTGGCTATTTTTCTAAACTGGTGTGGAGCACTTTTGTGGGGTTTCACTGAGTTACTGTGTGTGTGTGCACAAATTCTTTACACATTGCCTCTTTAGTTTAGTCTGACTGCTCTGAGTCAAGCTACCAGAGGGTGAGCACTGGTAAACTTAGTTTGTACTACACTAACCCTGACTAGAGTGTGGGTCCCTACTTGGACAGGGTGCAAACCACTGCCAACTAGAGACCCCATTTCTAACATTGGGTCAGTGTGCTTTACTCTCCATTTCATGTACTGGCCATGTGACCAAAAAGAAAGTCTTCAAACAGTTTAAACCACAATTCTATTATATAATTTGAAGTTGAATTGCAAATCCAGTTATTTACTTGATAGAAACATGCAAAGATTGGAGTTCCAAATGTTAGCATCCTGATGATAAAGCATGACTTATTCCACCTTAAATACTAGTCAAAATTAGACCTGAGGGAAATTGTAATCATGCCGGAGTAAATGGAGCAATTTCAGAAATTACGTGATTGGTCCAGCTTGAGTAATTATGAGCAATTTGGAGCAAAAATCCTAGCGCAGGAGCAAAGGAACAATGAGCTAAGAAAGAGTGAGCGACTTCTGGCTACTGCTGTTCATGTCCTGTAACATCTAGTTCTATTTTCATAGTGCAAAATCTATCCTCTGGCCCATTTTGGAAGCGAGGATGCATTTTTCACTAAAAAAATAGAACTGAAAGCTGGATTACACTTCTCACAGTATTACGCAGACTTACTAGTAAATTTGTGGTAATTATGCTAGAAATAATTTCAACAGTTAAGCCCACCCTTATTAACCTTATGTAATTGAAAGTAGTTTCTGCTGTACACAGATACTGTAACATGGTAAGTGCATTTAAAAAGGACTCATTGAGGAATGGCTCAACAGAGAGGCCATATAGTAGTCAGCAAGATAGTTTGAACAAGCAACACAAGAAGAATGACACCTATCATTGAAATAATAGGGAAAAGAAAGACATACCACTCAGGAGAGGAACATTCTATCAGATATGGTAACATTTCTTAATATGGACTTTATACTTGCTGCTGGCGATATATGTTTTTAAAATGTACCACATTAACCAGTTTCTTCAAACTCACATTGTGAGAAACCAGGCCTTTTTGCAGTGTCCCCCCACTTTTTGCCCCCATTTTGACTACTAGATGCTGGTTTTCTGACTCTGATGGTGCTCTGGGCTCTGCTAACCTGACCCATGGCCTGTGCTCTGTATAAAATGTACATGATAATTAGGTATAATTACAATTGGTATTTTAAACCTACATGTAAATCTCTAGTATATGGTAGGGCATGTAGGTTTAGAGGTCCAGTAGATTTAATGCACTTAAGTGTGCACTGCTGTGGTGACTGACGTCATTTTAAAAGACAGCCCTGCCTTGCAGGATGCTTTTAAAATAAAACTACATCCAAAACCGACTTTGGAATTAAAGGTACTTCCAAAGTCTTAAACTACCTTATTTTTACATATAGGTCACTCCTAAGGTCTACCCTAAGTGCCTCAAGGGTAGGATGGAATTGTTAAAGTAAGCAGGAACATTATAAAAGATGTTCTATAAGCCCTGGTGAGGGTAAAAGTGTCAATTTAGTTTTTCCCACTGTAGTGCATTAGCTCCATAAGCTAACATGAGAAGAATTTATTTAACCTTAATAAAGACTAACTATTGACAGGAGTGAGCTAAAAAAAAAAAAAATCAAAGTGTCAAAATAATAGTTAGACTGAATCCAACAACTTGACAAGGTTAGATTTATTATAACTATGTCAGAAAAAAAGTTATGTAACTTTCTTTTCTGATGTACCTGAATTCAGCCCTGCAGCAGCCTCTTCTGATTGGCCAGCCTTTGACAGGCTAAGCCAAGCACTCTTGAATAGGTGTGAAGTAGCCTAGGCTGAGACAAAGTAGACATCTGGTAGCCAAACTGGTCTTTATGGAACCATTCTATGTATTGAAGAGATCCAACTTTTGTACACAGCTGAGCGCCTACAACCCTTAGACCGGCAGCGTCGTCAGAGAGTATATATATACACAGCTGTACGCCTACAACCTTGGGGCCTGCAGCATTTGAGGATCATGTGGACAAAATCAACACAATTCAAAATAATAGTGAAAGTAAACACCCCTCCTCCTGCTCCCCTCTCTCCACCCCTCCGCACCAGATCTACTTTATCCTAGACATAGGAGCAAGGAAGACTATTTCTACACACTCCCAGGAATTGTTCCCCAGCTCTGCCCCCATGGGAAGACCTGTGCTCACCCCCTTAGGCTGGGAGAAGTCGCAAGATTCGTAGATATTGGGGGCATGTAATCTTCCGTAGTTCGGTCTAAAGGATCTGGATAAACGGGGACCACAACTCAGCATAGAACTCTTCCTTGTGTTCTGCTACCATTGACATGCGCTCCATTGCTAACGTTAACCAGAGCTTATGAAGCCATGCTATATGATCCGGGACATCTGGTGAGCCACACCGGGCTAAAATTACTTGTTGTGCTGCCAAAAGTGCAAGAGCTATCTGATGGCCCCTTAGGGAGTGCAGGGGGGACGCCAAAGGGTTCGGCAGCCCCAAAAGAGTGTATGCTGGAAGCGCGGGATTGTAGTATTAAATGCTCTATCTATGTCGTCTAAGACGGAGTCCCAGAAGCGTGTCAATTTGGGGCAATGCCATAGCAAGTGGACCAGTGATCCTGTCGGCCCGCACCCTCTCCAGCATCTTTTGGATCGCCCCATGTCCCAGCAATGAATAAGCGCAGGGTAAGGTACCAGTATGATAGGACTTTGTAAGCTGATTCTGTTCCTGCTGTGCTGTACGCTGTGTGGTGTGCCCTAAAGTATATATCTTCCCACTCTTTGTCAGAGAGAGCGCGCCCCAGATCCTCCTCCCACCGCCCCCGTCCCTTGAAACATCCTCCCTCTGCGCCCCTCGCCAACATCGCATAGATTTCCGATATGAGGTGTTTGTCGTCTTGTTTGCGCACCAACCATTTCTCAAATGCCGTCTGCCTCCTGGAGGCCGCTGTCTGGTATGCTGGCGACATGACCCAGTGGTGCAACTGGAGGTACTGAAATGCGTCTGCTTAAGGGAGCTCGTACTCCTGTTTCAGTTGATCGAAAGGAATCACTCCCTTAGGGTCAAACAGAGATCCTATTTGCTTACAACCCTGCTCTCTCCACCTGTCAAACACCTCTGATTTGAGTCCCGGTGGTAAATCGGGATTATCTGTAATTGGGGTCATCGGGGAGGGAAGCGTTGTCAGACCCTTAGCGCTTGCCACTCTGTCCCACATTCGCATAGTGGATGATGTTACTGGGGAGGAGTATAACCCCCATGCTCTGTGTTGACGTGGGAGCCCGATCTCCCTCCAGATATTTACTCCTGCAACTGTTTGATCCATAAAGGACCAGTGTTTCTCTGATAACGGCCGGTTCCATTCCACAATGAAGCGGAGTTGTGCTGCTTGTAGGTACCTGTGGACTAGTGGCAATCCCACTCCGCCCTCACGTTTCGGCCATATCAAATGCGCAAATGATAGGCGAGGTTTCTTGCCTCCCCAGACAAATCTGTTAATTGCGAGTTGCAAAGAGCGGAACACCTTCGGGGACGGGGCTAGTGACAGGGTTTGAAATGTGTACAAAATACGTGGTAGGACCGTCATTTTGACTGCCGCTACATGACTGAACAAGGCCAGTTTCAACCGATTCCAGCAGTTTTGTGTTTGTGTCATTTGGTCGATGAGCGCCGCACAATTTGAGGCAAGGGTCTTCGGTATGGATGGGGCCAGCGAGATGCCCAAGTAAGGTATCGCCTGTTAAGTCCAAGTGAGCGTAAACTCCATTTTCAATTTTTCTTCCTGGGCAGTGGTCACCGAGAGGTTCAGGATCTGCAATTTGCTTAAATTTACTTTAAACCCTGAGATTTCTCCACAACACCTTATTTCCGCAAGCAAGGCCGGAAGAGAAGTCTGAGGATGTGATAGTGAGAGGCTAACATTGTCTGCATACAGGCTGATAGTATGGACCCCCGCCCCAAATTGGATGCCCCTGATCAGTGGAAAATCACACATTTTTTGTGTGAACGGTTCCAGGTACAACGCAAAGAGGAGAGGGGATAGCGAGCAGCCCTGGCGAGTTCCCAGTGCAATGGGAAACCGGTCGGAGGACACACTGTTGACCCTGACAAAGGCCTTTGGGGCTTGGTATATGCAACTGACCCATTTGATAAAACCCTCCTCAAACCCAAAGTGGCATAGTGTGTCAAAGAGATAGGACCATTGTACGCGATCAAACGCTTTTTCGGCATTGGTTGATAGAAATAGAGCTTCTCTGTGTGACCTGTGTATGACGTCCATGAGGTGAAGAAGTCTTTTCGTGTTATCCCCAACCTGTCGAGTGGGGATAAAACCGGCCTGGTCTGGGGTCTATTAGGCCCGCCATCAGCGGGTTCAGTCAGGCTGCCAGTATTCCAGCGAATAGTATTTCATCGATATTAAGCAGAGATATGGGTCGGTAGGACCCACACTCTGGTGGATCCTTTGCCGGTTTGAGTATCACCGATATTGAGGCTTCCGTCATAGAGTCCGTAAGGGAGCCCGTCTGCCAGAAAGAGTTAAATAAACGTGTTAAGAGCGGTGCTAACTCTGGGCAAAACAATTTATAAAATTGCGCCGTGAATCCGTCAGGCCCGGGGACTTGTGCAATTTAAGTTGTGCAATTGCCGTGATCACTTCTTCGACTCGGATTGGCTTGTCTAGCTGAGCTGCGATTGCCTCCGGCAGTCGAGTGATTGGGACGTCTTGTAAGTAGGAGCAGGATTCGGCTCAAGGCATATCCGGCTCAGAGTATATGGTCTGGTAGAAATTTTTTAACACCTCCACAATCTCCCGGGCTGCCTGCACTTCGTCACCGGAAGGCTTTTTAATCGAACGAATCGCTGCTGCCACTGCCTTAGCTCTGAGCATCTAAGCCAGCATTCTACCACATCTATCGTTGCTCAGAAAGAACTTGTGTCGGAGTTTGAGGAGAGCGTATTCTGCCCTATCTAGGTCTAGATGTTTCAGGAGGAGTCTTTTTTTCTCTAGCTCCCTCCAGACTCTAGGTGCTCCGGTACACTTGTGTATTGCTTCCAACTCTACTACCTCGTGCTCTATGCTCTGACGTTTCTTGCGTCGTAAGCTATTTTCGGCTGCCGAGATCGCAATGAACTCCCCACTGATTACTAATTTTAGCGTTTCCCAGACTGCGGCCAAGGATGTGTTCCCCACATCGATAGTATCCAGGTAGTATAGCAACCTCGAGCGAAAAGACTCCACGACTGTCATGGATTGCAAAAGACTTTCCCGTAGCCGCCACTTAGGCGGACCAGATGGATAAGTGTTCACCTGCGGAGTAACCGTAATCATGGCGTGGTCCGATAGAGAGCGCGGTTCAATGGAGGGGTTATGTAGGTTCGGTACTAGCACCGCTGATGCTAAGAAGTGATCTATACGTGCTTAAGTTTTGTGAGCCACCGAGTAGTATGTATAGTCCCTTGTTCCTGGTTAGTGGTTGCGCCAAATGTCCTGTACCCATGCTCTGCCAGCCAGCGCAAACCCTCAGCAGAGAAAGACCCCGTCTGCACAGACCGCTACTCTGAGCGATATAGGGACGGGTCCATGACCAAGTTGAGGTCCCCTCCCACCAGGATAGCTGCATCCGAGGTGGCCATCACCTCTCCTAGGTCATTGATAATGAAATACTCTTGTAGCGTGTTCGGGGTGTAAACGTTGGCAAGAGTGAAATGAAAAGCCCCCCACTGGATTCTAACTTCCAACAGCTGCCCTCTGATTTCTGCGATGGTAGAGATTACCTTTCCGCTAAATTTTGCGCTTAAGAGAATGGCAACCCCATTATTTTTTTGAGCTGTGTTAGAGGACCATATTTGGTGGGGGAATTGCCGGGAGCGCATGCGGTTAGTATCCCGCTGCAGGAGATGTGTTTCTTGGAGGAGGCAAATGTCCCCGTTGGAGCTCTCCAGCAGGGACAATAGCGCTGAGTGCTTTAATGGGTGGTTAAGGCCCCGAACGTTGAGGCTTACGGTTTTCAGGTCTCTACCCATATTCTTTTTTACAAAGAGGCATGGACGCGCTGCGTTGTCTAGGACAAGTATGTTGTGGCCTCAATACCAGCGCAACACCACCGGGGATCTCTGATCTCTGGCGGCTGCGGTGTTCCCAGGATGGCCCAATGGCCCTGGTCTGCATGGGGCGGTCGGAAAACCGCCACCACTGCGCCCCCACGAGTCTGGCGGCCCGTGGACCACCACACTCGTAATAAAGCCCTAGGTCAGAAGGTAAAAGCTTGACCAGGCCCTACCACTCATAGTATCTTACCCTCACTCCATGGCCGTTGGCTCGAAACTTTGACTTTGTCCTAGTCAAGCGCGACCAAATTTCCCAAAGTGCCGCTTTTGGCTTTTACGTACTAAAAAGCATGTATTCTTTAAAAACTCATATCTCCGGTTCCTTTCAGTGGATTTTTGTTGTTTAGGTGTCATTTTCATCATACAAATATTTCCCACTTCTTTAAATTGGTGTTGGATTTTTATTGTGTGTTGTGTCTTACTTATTTACTGTTATTGGCATTTTTAAATGCTTTACACAGCTGTCTACTAAGTTAAGCCTGTCTGCCCGTCAGTAAAGCAACCAAGGGTTGATCAAGGATTAATTTATTGAGACTTGACTGGACCTTATTTGTGATTGTGGTGTTATTGCTAGCTGTAGGTACCTACCTGCACCTAATAATAAACTGCTTTCCAACACGCATCAATTGATATAATGTCTTTGGCAATATACAGTGTGCCACTGACTTGGATGACCATTTTGGCTTGACTTAATCCTGTTGAGTTGTAGACATCATACTATCGGTCTATATCAAGGGCAAGAGTGTAATGGTAATGTAATTGAATCACTGCTTTTAGAGAGGAAGTCTCCTACTTGTTTACAATAATGATGTACATTGAGATATGGAGCAGCATTTGTGCACAAGGCTACAAAGATTCGAAGTTGTATTTGTTTTAAACAAGCTTAAAAAAAAAAGAAATGACGTACCACTGACTGAAAACGTAATTTCGAATAAACATTGACAAACTATTTGCCTTTGGCGAAAGTGAGATCCGTGTGCTTGTTTAATATTCAGACGTGAAATATGTTTAATTTACATATTTAAAAATCACTTTTTCTGAGAGTAGTTGTGCCTAATGCGTTTTAAAACAGTGATACAAGTAGTTGGCAGGTTTTCTGATAACAATGAAAACATATATTTTAATTTCACATATTTCCTCTCGTTTCTGGAGTTACTGAACACATTATCGGAAAAGCAATTTATTTAAATGTTGTTAAAGTTTTGTCAGTGTCAAGGCTGATGTTTCTCTACAGAGCGTGTCTAAAGAACATCAGGCAGTTCAAGCATGTTTGAACATGTGCTGGAAAGCAATTAGCATAATTAGAAATGACATATGGGTCTTCACCAATTTGGTAACGAAAGAGTCTTACCATATAAAGGCGTCAGTTTTACAACACTGAAAAAAGCTATGGGTTTCCTACATTATACCTAAAAATGTACTATAGTTGTGCAAAAGCCCCTCAACACGCCTTGGAGTGAAAGGCCTTTGAAGGCAACAGAGTCAAAGGATTGTGCTCAGAGAAATGATGGATCTTGAAAGATGAATGGCTTCCTGGCAATAGAACTTCTAGGGAGAACAGTTTCTGCTGCCTGTTGTTTCATCCTTAAAATCAAGGAACTCAAATTAAAAGGTAAAGAGGAAGAACAAATAACCCCATTGACCGAAGGTGCTCTTGATCTCTTAGTCTGTCTTCTATATTCTTCAAAAGAGCCATATAAACAGAATTATTTATGCCCAGCAAAACGTTGCTTAATTACTCATGCACCACTGTTTGCTTCCATTTTAAGTTCTTGCTACCACCCACAGGCAGCAGTTAAGCAGCTGCTGAAAGCGAACTTTAGTCGTGCCTGCTTGAAATGAGCACACTCGAGCTTTGAAAAAAACTTTGTTCCTAAATTACATATGCATAGAGACTGATATTTAGACTCACCATATGATATGTCCCTCTAGAGCCTTTCTTATTGCCTGCATCCTGAGGTCTCAGCCTCGAGACGGTAAATCTAGCAGGTGATTAATTCTATCCCCTCGAGGAGCTAGCAATTAGCACTTGCAACCAGTAAAAAAAATGTCATTTCGAAACCTTGTTTACTGTGCTCAGGAATTTGCTCTGATCTAGGCTTTGCCTCCGAATAGATATATATGGCAGTCGTCTTTTCTATTAAATATTACGCTGCACAGCTAAGCGGCCTCTTAAGAGAGTGTGCGAGATTAAAATGGCCATGCCTGTTTAGCACAAGTATGAGATAGAGCGAGCATGAAAATAGTGGCCGTGATATTTTATGTAACCAAAACATAATCAGTTCATTTCAACACGATGACTTTGTAGCTTTGTAGGGTTTACCTGTTCCCGATGAGCTGTTATCTCTGATAGCTGAAATTACCGCAGTGCCAGATGTTCTAATGCATTATTGAGGTCTTCCGCAGTAGATGCTGCAAAAGGTAAGATAAGGTTCCATTTCTTTGTAGTAGGCACAACACTGAGATCAAAGGCAGTGGAGTGCGGTGCTTAGTGCAGAAACCCATTACGAACCGAACACTTACTTCCAAGCAGCAAATCTCCCATAAACCTGTTTATCTGGGTACCGTTAACTGTTTCCTGTGTATGGGGATGTTCAGGCGACGAGCTATTCTGAACCTAAAAGAGCCTTCTCATGCTGGAAAAAAAGCATGGATATGTAATCATTCCACTGCTGAAAAACGCCGAGTGATGTTACAATGTGTGTGTATCACATATCAGGCCTATTTATCATAGTTTCATAAACCAATAATTACTATTATGTTTATGCTGTACTACGGATTTCTAGTAGAGAGCGTACTTCTGAAGCCGTGATTAGTTATTGCTACAGAAGCACTTAAAAGCGAAAGATCGTTCCAATGCAACATAACACGCTTTGCACGTGACGATTTGCGCATTTGATTATCAGGCCACAGGGCAAATAGCATTTTAAGTAAATTATTAGCAAAAACGTACTATTGATTATGAAATGCTATCAAGTGGGTAGTTTGTTGAGTTTCGAGTCTGAAAGTCTTGTTACAAAAATAGCTTTCCAACCTGATTAAAAATATTGTGTTGATTTTTGAAAATCACTTTATCACCCTGTGTCTAAAGCTGTTAATAAGTAAAAAATCAAAAAAAGATAATAAATTGCGCCCTGTACTTTCATGAATACATATTTCTGCCAACTCGACACATTCTTTCAATAATCTAGGGTCAACTAGATCCTTACACCATGCACATGGTACCACCTCTCTAGGGCCGGACTGGCCGCACGCCAGTCGTTTCCTCGGGAGGCTGGAAGGGTCGTGGCCGGTTTTGCACTGGTGGGGGCCAGTTTTGGTACCAGGCGCCGGTTTGGCAGGGGTGCTGCAATATCGGCTGCCAGTAACAAAAGTAGCAAGCAAGCCTTTCCAGCCTCCGGGGACCAGGCTGCCCAAGTGCCCGTCCGAGAAAATTGCCAGGGCTGCTATGGGTTCCCAGTCCGACCCTGCCCTCTCCCATCAAGATGTTCCTACTTTAATAAAACCGCTTCATTTTAAGAGCTCCATTGTTCATTGATTCAACTGAACTGAATTGAAGAAATGCACCGTTATGTCAAAATCATAAAACTGTTTTCCAGACGACGAAAATTGTCATCCACGAGTGCGAGAAAAAGCAAAAATTTCAAAATAGAACCTCACCAGATCATTATGAAAAATTGCGTTTTCAAGTGTTACATTTTGAAAGTAGAAAGTTAGCAATGAATGCACGAGTGATCACAAAGGAAGCTATATTGTTGAGGAAGCAGAGTTCACGAGGTATGTTTCTATGAAATTCTTCTAGACTTACATCCCACTAATTACATCATCAGATCACCACACTGTTACAGTCAGTTAATGGGGACCTGTACACAGCTAAATCCCTGCTTCTAATTACTGTTTTGGGCTCTTTTCCTTGTGACACGTCGGTGATAGATCATTATTTTTTTAGCAATTTGTTCGCATTTATATGCAATATAATTGGATCTGATTAATTATTATGATTAATGACTACAGAATTTCTTTCCAGAGCTATTAATACTGGCAGTATCAAATGAGAGACACGGACAAATGAAAGCTAACGGAGTCCTGTTGCTTGTACTTAAGGTGGTTAGGATATATTAACCCTTTATGGCCTGCACAATTCAGTGCAATCTAATGATGGCTTTCTTTTTTTTGTTTCTGGACCATAGTGGCTACAGTTCAGCATGGTTATTTACTTTCCACTTTCAGTAGGTTTTGAATCTCACGGTACATTCCAGTACATATACTTTCCCAATGCTATTTTTTAAACACCTGTCCATTTTAAAACCACAATCGTCAAAATGTCGCTTCTAAAAGAAGTGTCGCTCCTAATATTTAACCCATCTATCATGCTTCTTTTTCGGCATCACTGACAGTGAGAATATAGAACATACATTTCTATAACATTCCTTATACCCTTTTCTATATCATCATCTGTGGTTGGATGTTGGGCATTCGATTATTCTATAGTTAACATTTAATTCTCCATGCAACTAAATTAAATAGTGACTGAGTTGCTTAATTCACCAACCTGCCTCTAATTTTAGAGCTAACTCCAAGCAAACTAGTGAAAATCATTGCGCTTGAATGGTAATTGCACACAGGAAAATCAAAAGAACCCGTGTCCCCCACAAAAAATATCACATTTTACACAAGAATAAATTATCTTGGTATTGTGCCAGGTGAACATGAGGAAATTCGCAACAGTGTTCAACTGCAGTTTTGTTTTTGATATCTAACTGTGGAAAACAAGCTGTACAAACCGTACAGTGATTTAATTTTACTATTTGTGTAGTCAGCAGCCAACCTGTAAAAGGAACGATCTGACTGTAAAATAAAGTTCTCTAGGTAACTGAACATCCACAAAAATCAATAAATGACAATGTCACTTTCTTGAAAACAAATTAGCAAGTACAACAAAATAAAGTAGCAGTAATTCCAAAATTCCCCTTTATAAGTTAAATGAAAGTCAAATGTTAATATTCAGTAAGTGAGAGTGTACTGCATGACAATATCTTAAAAAAACCGAAAATGGCACTGACATGTAGGTACAATGCAGGGCAGCAATTTCTTTCTATGTAATTGAGGGTTGTGATAATTTTTGTTTTAATCACTTGAATTTTGATCAGGTACTGATATTATTTTTTGACTTCCAGTGACCTTTCCAGGATGAGATCGTGAGTACTTTTGCACACTTACAGAGAGCCTCCTGCATGAGTCTGTGGTGTGCCCACACTACCTGTGCTATTAAAAAGGAATTTATAGTAAATTATAGAAAAATTGTGTCAAGGTCAGACATAATTAAAGATAACCATTGTGCTGATGAAAACAATAGGGTTTGTTCAGAACTCTGTTCATATCCACTGATACGAAATACAAAATAAACATGAATTTAAATCTCTAATTGTTAATTTCCTCAGCCACATTTTTCCGAAGCTTCAATTTAATGTGCCTTAATGATGTGGCTTGTAACATCAATTGTACTCTGAACTATTGTTGGGAAATAAAAATCTATATCACCATCCCACCCATTGTTAAGCTCATGGCAGTTTTACATTTTTGTGGAACTGCTTTATTTTAGAATACTGTGTGAGACTCAAATGAGATGGCTCATTTAACATTTTGGTCTGTCCTCACCAAGTTCATGAATGTTATCCATTACGAGTCCTTGAGTGTAACACATTTCCTGTGGCTGTGCCACCGCTGAACGACATCAGGGCACGTTGTTATGGATTGTGAGGCATACCTGATGTGGTAGGTGGCATTGATTGTACCATGTTGCATTGGTTCTACCTAAAGATCGCGAGAAGGTATACCAGAATCAGAAACATTTCAATCCTTCAATGTGCAGGTGGGTTGCAAAACCGTACTCTATATCACCACCATCAGTGTAAGATTTCCTGGTTCTACACATGACTCACTGGTGCTATGCAACAGGAGCGTACCACTAGAGATTTACAGAAAAATAAATGCCAGACTACTCCCTCTAAACAGGGCAGACAATCTGACGTCCTTGATCTGATGGCTCCTGTTTCATATGCCAGTCAGTATAAGCTTTTCCCATATGCCAGCCACAGTAGCCTTTACCTTGATGGCGGAGCCAGTGTGGTCACTGCAATCATAAAGATGCAGTACAGATCATAACAGAGTGGGTAGACCGAGGGTTTGATGGTCAAGGTACTCAACCACAGTTGTGGCAGAGTACCATATTTGCCAAACTCTAAATCGTTCCTTAAATTGCCTCACCACTCTGTGTGAAGCCAAGTTTTCCTGTTCATCTGTTGATGATTCCTATTCAAAATGTGGGTATAGTTACAAATTATACAAACAATGTTAGTCTTACATCCACGACCTTCTATTCCTAGTCATTCCTAGGTCACGTCATTCTGTCATCTGTTGAGGCTCTAGTAAGTCATTGGTGGATTATTTTTGGAATGTGTCCAGACAATGTCTTTGGAGAGATCATCTGTGCAAGTTACCAGACCATTGGTGGAATGATTATGCTTTTTAGTGATAGACTTCCATTCGGTCATGGAGTGATGCCAATGTACATGAAATACATCAAAAGGCCCTGACATATGTGGTGTGCGTTGTAGTGCCTAGAACTTTGACTTGATGTTATCAGTTTTACTCTGTCTGAAGGAATTAGTTGCACCTTATGCTTGTGTCTGAACATAATGTCTGTGGACAACATGAGATCAGTCAAATGTGTTTCATAGTACCAATTGGGCTTCTAAAGTAGTTAGAAGGTTAGTTGGCACAGCTACATAACATTAACTTAATATCGTCACAATAGGTGGTTTCATCACATAACATTTATAATTACATTCCGATAATTTTTTGAAACAAGGACTTAAAGATGGTTTGGAGTTTCATATACACTTCCTAATGTGAAGTATTTTCTGCAAGGTGTGTTCACATTGTTCTCTTGTCCTTCTTCCTTGGTGCTGTTTGGGGTTTCTAGCTCATGTGAATTATATTTCTTTTATGACGCAAAGCATTTTTGTATCATATGCTAGTTTCACTGCTACTGTATGCATTCAGAAAATGTGTATTGCCCATCTTTACAACTTGATTGACAATGGTATGAACAGTGATGTGAAATCATTGGGGATTTGAGTCCATGAGGGAAGTACCTGCACACATTATTTGATTTAATATCTTTTAATTAATACTATGTGTACAATTGTGCACATTGTATCTTGCAGAAGATTCCCAGAAAATTAGGTAATTTGATGTGGGATGTAACTTCAGATTAACACCAGTTGTTTAGAATACTTTTTTCCAAACAGTCCATGGGTGGATAGGAAATGTGTGGCCATCGGGTGGATACGGTGAATTGATTGTCCAGATTCTCTCAGTACGGCATCAGTTTTTTACATCTGTTGGTGGTAGGTTGGCCGAACCAGAAGAATGTCCTGAGAGGAAACTGGGAGGTTAGTGACAGGTGATTTTGTGTGGGTAGCAGTGTGCCACTTTCCATGGCTGTAGCAGTCAGAGATATTTCAGGAGCAGAGTTGGCAGCAGATTGTGACAGCCCACATAACACAGCAGCAAGATCAGACACTTCCACTTTCGGTGACCTGAAACCGTTCTCAACTTTTCCATCATTTAGTATTTGCATACTCAGTTCATGCTCCAGGTGATCATTCTTTGCATGCACCAGGAGCTCTCTTGGGTGGCACATTGGATCCTCCTGACACGTAGATGCACCACCCAGGCCGCTCATCATGCTGATGACATTACTAACCCCACCCTTAATCTCCCTTCTCACAGCACACCCTGGCTCAGCTCTTTGCAAACCCCCCTTTGACTTTGATTGGGTGTCCACAGGTGTTGACCTTCCTGGCTGCACAGTAGAGGTTGTTGCTGTGGTTGTTTAGTGAGGCAGGTCAGGGGTGACCATAATTGTTGAGCAGATGTGGATACAGAGGAAATGTTTTGGCATTTTTGCTCTCAAAGGGGAAACAATCATACAGTTGTCACCAGTCTTGTGTTCTTGAGGAGAGGTAGAGGTCTAGGGCACTGGCTACACTAAAATAAGCAGCCCAGCTGCTCATCAAGGTCTTCTGCATCAGCCAGAGAAGTGCTGTTCCACAGTAGGCTTGGTTAGTTGTTTCCTCAAACAGAGTGGACAACATAGCGGACTGAGAAAAGTGTGAACTTTCAATCTTACCTGAAAAAATTGGAAAACAAATACAGAATCTTTTCTGCCCTGTACATTTTTTTCTCAGATGTTGTTATGCATGCTCACAGACATTGATCCTTGATTGTAGTTAGTGGGCCGAGAGAACTCTGCAATTCCTTCCCTCATCACAATGTTGAAATGGAGGGGCACAGACCTGAATTTTGGGCTAAGTGATATAACTAAGGTATCTTGAGGGGGCTATTGCCACAGAGTAAATTCTAATGGCTGAATGTGCCCCATTGCTCCATCCTCGTTGATATTTGATTAATGACGTGGTGGACGTAGATATTCGGAAAGTTAAATTATCCTTCAAATTTTAACTGATGGCATTGATATCTTGCTAAGTTGCCTTCACCATTGGAAAGGGTAGTTGACTGTATCTCAACAAGAGGTTTTACCTCATACATTCTATGGGTTTTTTCATGATACAGTATTTTTCTTGCAACATATGTGTCATCTGAGGGGGTTGTTTGGAGCTTATTGATACAGCACATGTAACATATTTCCACTTGAAAAGTAATGATAGCAAGGTGGCTGTGGCCTATTTTACATCTTCCTTTTGATGGGCTAGGTGTGTACTTTGATATATGCAGTGTGTGAAGAACTATTCATTAGGTACCTTCACTTATGTACTTGGAAGGACAATTAAGAGACTGTTTAAAACAAGTTACTTATGTATTAGGTGTGTATTATTGATATTTATTGTTTGTACTGTGTCATAACTGTAGTCTTGTGCATTGCATGGCCATGCCAATTCCCAATTTCCAACAAGGCCTACATCTTTAAAATCTTGATGCTGTGTGTGTGGTCTGAGTCATAACATCTCATATACACTACAGCTTGTTGTGTGACCCATTGTCAGACCCCATTCTGGGGTCCAAGGGCAGTCATAGCAGTGGGGCAGGGGTTGTTTGCTTTGCTGTCTCACGTTCCATCCTAACATATCTCTTTCAAACCGGACAAAGAACATTCCTCATAGCACTTGACTGTCAGTAGTAGAGGTTTCTCAGGGAGGTTAGATTCAAGGTATAGCAGATTCAGGACTCAACATACACCCAACAGCACAATGAAGTGATTGTCCAATCCACTGCTTCTCTTACAGTAAAAACAAGTACTTAATGTCACTATAAGAAACGATACTACAAAAAACCTCCCCAAGTACAAAGTTATCCAATATGCAGGGGTGAATCTAAAACAGTAAGAGCAGCTGAGCCTTAGTCACTCAACACTCCCCTGTGTAATGTGGGGTTTAGGGTTCAGTAGATATGATATACAGTGTAGTGGTAGCACTTCACCTATGTTATAAAGTAATTTATGTGGCTGTATTAATGGTTCTGTTATGGAATATAACATTCACCTTATCCACAATTGTGGCCCATATTTGCCTTATCTGGCTAATGGTTGTTCTCTGCATCTGAGACTCAACCTTATGTATCTCATCCACAATCACAGTTAGCTTTTTTTTTGAAAAGCTGGGCTATCTTCTGCCAGTCATGTTACACAAAGCTGGCAAACAGGAGCTAACATGCTGCCGTGTGTTGTGAAAGGGAAGTTAAATTAGCATGAGCCAAATTCGAGTACTAAGTCCCAAAAAAGGGTATGAATTATTTAAAAAAGTTGGTATGCTTTCTGTCATCAATTGCCATTGTAACTGATTAGCAGAGCTCAATGTGGACCTCTGTATTGAACACTTGCACTTCTGTTGTCATTGTGCCATTTTGTCAAGAACATTTCTGTAATCAAACGTACAATGGGTGTAGTAATTTCAAGGCCTGGGTGGAGTTTGTGGAGTTCCGTTATGCGGAACTCTGCAAAGTGACCAAAAAACTCTACCGCGCAACGCGGAGTTCCACAAGCAGCGGAGTGCATTAGGTCATGCAGTTGGCATTGATTTTCAGCACCGGGGGTTTGTCCCACACTGTAAAATCAGCACGAATGGCACCATGTGCAGCGCAAGAGGGCACCGTTTCTTTTCTTGCCACTCGGGTAGATGTTCTACCCGAGCAGCAGCTTTCTCAATGCGAACGGAAAGTTTCTCAATGTGAGCGGTCGCGACCATCCGCAACAGCTCGCGTTGAGAAATCTGACTGCCCATGTTCAGAAATCTCGCCGGGAGGTGGATTTTCCTCGCTCACCAACTTGACGTTGGTGAGTGCGAGCGAGGAGGAGCAGAATTTTTCAGAGCTCCACGTGCTCTGCTGAGTGCGAAAAACTCCACAAACTCCGCGAATGGAGCAGACTTCAGTGCCCAGGCCGAGTCATTTCTGCCCAAAGAAGCTTTGTGATTCGTAAGTATTCATCCCTATGGCCCCCATTACAGATTCAGCGCTGAATTCTGATCCCTGTGAAAACAAGAGATAATACAGTGGCTAAATGCATAAAGGTGGCAAGCCAGAGAATCAATGGCTCAAATGGAATTCAGGTACTTTAGCGTATAAAGCATCCATCCACACTCTGGCCAACACCACCTCTCTCAGATAACATCCGTTATCTCAACTATACCACAATGTGCAGTGGACATTTCCTGTCTATTTCCAAAAAATGTACAACACGCAAAAAAGAATGACACACTAAAACCCACAGCAATGCTGATGCTTACTATGATCTATCTTCAGCAATCGTAGCAATAAAGCCTTGCATGACAGTTAATTAGCATATTTTTAATTTAGTGTGGCACTGTTACAACATAGGAACCCCTTTACACCACACTGCAACCTATTATGCAACATGAACCAAATGATTGCAATTTTAGTGTGGCTTTGATGCTAATTGAACATTTTTTGATTGATTTTACAACATTGGAATTCTTATTTCCCTACCATTCCTATTCAGTCAGTGACTTTCACACATTGGAAGGCCTGAGACTTGCAAGACTACCTGATCACTATATCTCCGCAGTGAAATAGTAAATAATGGAAATATTGGTAAATGTTTTCATTACCAGGACTCAAGTTCCAAGCCCTCATGAAACTTTGAAAAAAGGAATTAGCTGGTTTTAAATGATTAAGTGGCTACAAATGAAGAATATTGGACCTGAAAGAAAAGAAGCATGCTGACCTCAAGAGTGACAGAGGGTCATAAGGACTAAATAATGGTCTAATATAATCATTGGATAATTAAAAACTTTTTTATTGTCTGCTTGGTCATACCTTAATGAAGAATAAATGAAAAAATTAAAGATAAAGCTAACCTGTTCATGCACTTGAGAGAATAACATATAATTAAAACAAATTATCCTGACAATTACAGAGAAAGCTAATTTCTGAACAAAGAATGTGTGCTGTGTGTTTTGCGCCAATTTACAAATCATAAGTGTAAGAAAATAAATTAATAACAGAGGTGGAATGGTAGTCCATGTCAATTAATAAAACCACTTATCTGTTAGGTCCAGTCAAAGGTTTCAGTAATTTAAACCTGAGCTCAACCCCTGGTAGGTGTGCCACAGAGCAGACAGGCGTAATTTATTTTTCCTCAACCAAGCACAGCTCTTTTATCTAATAACAGAATCCTGGTCCCCCATCCTGATGAAGACATTCATATCAGGTTCCTGGCTAAAAAGACATCATATACATATGGTGCTGAAAGACCTTTCCTAGGACTCAATTAAACAGGAAGGGAAGAAAAGACAAAGCCTTTTTGACCTAATGGGCCCAGTTGATTCTGTTCCTCTACTAAACACCCTCTTCACGGACCAAAACTAATAGACATTTTCCTCTCTAGTGTCTCGAGCAATTGTCCCCAAGCTAAATTGAAATGCATAAGCATTACCACACAAGTTTGCTTAATACAATTTTTCTTGTTTTAAATTCCTGTACAGTCAACTATTCAATTCATTCAATTTGTAATTTGGTTGGGGCTTTTCTAAACTCAATTGAGGTCACACAGCCTCCATATTATATTCTGTTTTATGCACTTGCACTGCTCCCGCAAATCAATCAGAGGATACCAACGTAATTTTTAGCTTCCAATTTCAAATACCTTAACATTTACGGAATGTTTTACAATTTTCTATTTTAGAATTTGCTTCTATTTTTATATACACTTTATTAATCTGTTAATAGTATTCAATTTTCTAAGCACACACAGGCCTCCTGAGTAGGAGTCACTGATCCCTAAGGGTTCACAGACCACAAGTACAGCTGCCTTTGAAGATAAAGCAATTTCTAAACATGATTTCATTTGAGGCAAAACGGATTATGGATTATGTTTGCATAGAGTATCAACTTCGTGCCCCCTAAATATATTGGCCCAATACATTGAGACAATAATTCAGGGTTTCATGGAGGACATATGATAACCTCCCTTTAGCACCTTGTCAAGTTCTGTTGCTACATCTTGACACCATGTAATCTCAAGCTGTCTCAGGTACCACTGCTACTATGCATGCCTTTTCTGGGCTTCCACACATTTGGCTTCCAACAAAAGAGATCAGTTTCAGGATTCCAGAGGTTAGGCAGACTCACCATAGTTTTCATTGTAAATGGTAAGGGGCAGTCTGTACTTTACATGATTTCACGCTGTGTTCTCTCGATTAACCCTTCTGCCTCGGGCTATCCTGGATGTTAAAAAGGCCCTCTCACTCTTTGTAGGGCATCCTCTGTGGTCTGGGATTATAACTCGAAAAGAAGACCTTTAATAACTATTACACACCTCGGCAGCAAGCTGTAATGCCATATGTTATTTAATGTGCAATAATTCAGCAGCATTTACAGTTAAGATATGATTGCTCTTAATATAATTGTAAGATTGTGGTGAGCACTGATGTTTAGGATTAATATATTTAATTTTAATATACAGTAACAATTGATTTAATGAACTACACAAGTTAATGTAATTTCTATTGTTGCAATTTAATATTAAAATAATTAAATGAATTAATAATTATGTTAGCGTTAGTAATTGTAACAAATATTTTAAATCAAATTCATTTACTTTAGGTTTGGGGTTATGTTTAGTGTTAGGAAATTGTACATTTTCATTCTTATTAACTAGTAAATGTAATTTAATAAAAAAAATTCTATGGTACGGGTAAACTTCAATGAAATGGAATACAATCAAATTTAAGTTAGGATTAAGGAAATAGCGACATGATAAAATGTATGTTTGCTGATAGTGCAAAAGATTCTAGCTACATTATATAGTGACACACACTTGCTAAGTCACAGAGGAGTTTTAAAAAGATAGACTTTGCAGTTTAAAGCTTTTACTAAAGGATCAACTAATCACTGACTTTCATGCAGTACAGTAAAATCATATTTTTTCTGTTGTGAAAGTGTATTTAATCGAATATTTCTAAAAGGATGCAAATTCAATTGCACGTGTGTTTGTGTAAATGGTGAGAATAACAAAATCTGAACATATTTCTTCCTTCCAACATGCACATAAGTGGACAAAAAAAACCTGGGACACTGAGGTCTGCAATCAACTAAGAAGAATACATGTGCTCTTTGTGCGAGCATGGACCTCTCTGCTAAAATAATCCATACAAGTCATAGCCCATCATGATTATGCAAGAAAGAGGGTTGATTTTGGAAACCTGAGTGTGTGAAGCTGAAGACATGAGGATAAAGAACAAAGGGAAAATAAGTATCACACAATACACTACAATTCATTGCTGAGAGACAACAATTTGGTACTTCCAACCTGAACACACTACTGACTCAACCTTTTAAGCTGATCTTAAGTTTTAGTTGCTATCGCTTAGGTTAACTGCTGTCATACCAAATGGAGCAGTTTGAGCAAGCTGTGTAAACTCGAGAGGAGGTGAGAGGTGGGCGAGAGCTGAGGGTGTACATGATAAAGGCAGCTGGGGCAGATGCAACCAAGGCCTGCAGAATCACCTAGAGCACGCAGCTTGAAGTTGCAACATAAATTAGCCTGTGATGTTAGCTGACAAGTTGAACTACCAGTTAGTCATTGAAGGTTAATCAAACTCATGATGGATTGGGAAGTGCTTTCAAGGATCTTACCTGCTGTGCGAAAACACTTAGGGCCTGATTCACAAATATAAATGTACACTTTTGTATAAGTTTACGTTATTTTTTTGAAATTCATGAACAACAAGTTAATAGTAAGTTTACAACTGTGGAGACTCCTGAGTCGGGGCAAAGTACCCACACATAAAAAGATAGACTATACTTCCAATTTTATGAGCAGAATTCTCCACCTGACTGTGGAGTCGCCACAGTGATACCAGGATACCTATTCAAAGTAGATGGTCTCCCCACTTTCAGGGTTCAAGCTGGATTTTGTTTCATTCCTACTGGGAATGGAGCCAGAGGGTTAGGATGGCCCTGGAAATGAATGAGACAACAATATGCAAAAATGCTATAATAACAACAAGGTTATCACAATCAAACAGAATGAATAAAAAATAACCCATCCAATAAAGTTTAAATAAAGGCAGTCCTTATCGAAGGAGCACTAGATGTTTTGCAACAAAAGAAAAATGTATAGATATTGGTGCTCACTGCTCTAGTGATCATGCAGGGAAATAAATGGTGGAAAAGTACAAGTGTACATGAAAAGCAGGTTAATGGTTGGTATGAAGAAGTTCAGTCCTGTTAGATTACAATCATAAAAGGTCATAACAAAACATTTTTTTGCCAATAGCTCCTGTTTTAGAAGCTTTTCAATCCCATCAAAAGTGGAGGATCATCATCAGGACCAGAAAGTACAAGCCCTACCAAAATGTTGGGGTAATCTGTTCCCCTTTCTACCCTGGAAGGGGATGTACTCCAGAACATGGCTGTAGTAAATCTTCAATGATTTCTAGAACGAAAAAAAAAATGGAGAGGAGTTTGAGAATTCCCCAAAATGTATGTGTGTGTGGCATTCCCAATCTATTAAGGTAAACCATGCCTTAGAAGGCCCACTTCACGCTCCCTGAGTGGAATTTATTAGGGCAGATGTCTCCACAGTTATGGCAGGGATATCTGCACTTGAAAATGGGTTTACACTTGCCAGGAATTAATTTGCCTGATAGAAAGAGTCTTACATTTACTCATGAATTTACCATTGCATTTTACCTTTTTCTATTTTAACTCACTCCAGATTCTAAACATGAATCCACTTCTTAAATAAACTCACTAAATAAATTGCTACTTTAAGATCCAAACAGGAAGATACAGAAATCAAGTCTTGTTGATGTAATCTCCAACTGGTAGGAATTCCAGAGCATCATGATTGGGCAGAGAAAATTAGTGATGTAAGTGTTTGGTGGGAAACTTGATTCTTCACAACATCTTGACAGGTTTCCAAGGAGACTGAACCATCGCTCAAGCACAGTGTGTGTTTTTTCCTCCCCCAAAAATTAGCACAGCTTCCAAAACAATGTTGTCAGCTTCTCAAAGTTTTATGTAAAATGAAAAAATTGTCAAAGCATATTGAAACTAAAGTAGTTAGGTTGAGAGTACATTTTACTTAAATGTATTCTCTGACATGATTTGTGATACTTCTGGAAGCCACTTGGGTTGTATGACGTTACAACACATGCCATTACAACGCATGCCATTACAACGCATACCTTTACCCCGACTTGCTGTCGGGGGTGCGCTGGAAGTTGGAATAGTATAATTAACTATTCCAACTCCAGTGTGTGCAACAGTAGGGAAGGTGTTGGAGTTAACTCCAACACCTTCTACCGCCTGCAACAAGCCTTTCGCGTTTTAACGACATGCGTTGTAATGGCATGCGTTGTAACGCTTCCATTGTAAAGGCTGTTTCCCGCCACTTGGGGGACGATTATGATGTCAGTCGGTGTTGCCTCCGACTGACATCATTGCGGAATTGGGACCGACCGCCCTTCAGTCGGCGGTCCCGACCGCCTAATTACGATGCGACCGCACATGGTGCGGTCGCTTACTCACATTTCCCTATGGCAGCTTGTGCTCTGGCCATAAACCGGGCGTAGCAAAAGCTCCCATAGGGAAATAGGAGGTTGCGTTCATCCCTGCACCGTGTGGCAGGCACTCACACCGGAGGCCGCAATGAGAAGGAGGCCATGCTAAGGGCCCCCAAACTCGCTTTCCGACAGGCTTTCCATTTCGGAAAACCAGGCATTGAAAGCCTGTCGGAAACAGGGGCGTAACACAGGCCCCCACAGTCCCCAGGGTGCGGGGGGCCCTGAGCTGCAGGGGAGCCCCTCAGAATAGTACTCAGGTTTGAGTCCTCTGGATTAAATACAGATCAGGGGCCCCTCAGTGTACCTTGCAGGGGGTCCCCCTCAACTTTCGTTATGCCACTGGTCGGAAACCGAGCATCGTAATCCCAATGGCGGAGATGCCGTCCAATGGGATTACGGGCCGGTCTCTGACTGGCTGATGGGCTCCTTGAAGCCATCGGAATCCAGCCAGAATGACCAGCCGGTTTCAAATCTGAATGCCTAGATTGTAATTAGGTGGTCAGAATTGAAACGGACGATCTTAGTCGGAAAGCCTCAGGTCGGAGGCTTTCCGACCGAGATCGTAATAGGCAACTAAGTTTGAAAGGGACATCTTCTGCTTGACCCTTTCGCTGCTAGGCCTTTTCCCTCGTGCTAAGCCTTTTTTTGGCTATTTGGGGTAGTTCGCGCTTAGGCCCCTGTAACATTTTAACCACATAAGGTATCTATGCCAAATTTGCATCCTTTTCTTCCAAAATCATGGAGATTTTAAAGGTATCCAGGGTTTGTTGATTCCTCTGTAGGGGAACCAGAAATTAGCCAAAATACAGCTACATTTTGTTTTTGTTAGGAAAAATGGGAAAAAAGTGCTGCAGAAGAAAGCGTCTGTTTTTTTCCCAGCAAACGGTATCAACAAAGTACTTGTGGTGCTGAAATCACCATCTTCCCAGCTTTCAGGGACTGACACACTTTTGTCAGAAAACGCTTTTACACCGTCTTTGGCATTTTACTGGGACATAGCCTATTATTGCTATTTTTTGTGCTTTCAACCTTCTTCCAGTTAGTGGCAGAAAAGGGTATGAAAGCAATAATGGATCCTGGAAAGCTATACATTTAAGAAAAGTAGACAAAATTTTGAATTCAGCAAGGGGTCATTTGTGTAGGTCCTTTAAGGTTTTTTTTTTATAGAAACTAACAGTTGAAAATAAGAAAAATTGAAAATAAGTTTAAAAAAAACAGCCATTTGTGCCAACGTTTTCACCTGTAACTTCTTCTAAGTATGACAGATTTTTTAAAGCAATATACCGTTACATCCGCTGAACCCTTATGGTTGTGGGGATATATAGGACATGTAGGTTCACCAAGAACCCGAGGAACCCAGAGCCAATAACTGAGCAGCGTCTTGCAATGGTTTTTCATTGTGTACAGGGTATATAGCAATTCATTTGGTAAAATATAGAGTGAAAAATAGGTATCAAAGACACCTATGTATTCCCGAAATGGGAACAAAATATAGAGTTTAGAAACAGTAGCTATTTGCACATCTCCGAAATTGTGGGTATCCATACTAGCATGTGAATTATAGGACATTTTTCAAAGTGAAATAAAATGGTACCTCACTTGTGTGGGTAGGCCTAGTGCCCGCGACAGGAAACGGCCCAAAATGCAACATTGACACACCACATTTTTACAGTGAAAACTGACCCTTTTTTGCAAAGTGCCTAGCTGTAGATTTTGAACCCTAGCTCTGATGGCACCTAGGGAAACCTAGCAAACCTATACATTTTCGAAAACTAGACACCCAGCGGTATCCAGGATGGGGTGATTTGTGTGGCTCTCACCAGGTTCTGTTACCCAGAATCCCTTGCTAACCTCAAACTTTGTAAAAAAAACAAATTTACCTCACATTTCTGTGATGGAAAGTTCTGAATCTGCATGGATCCCCAAAATTCCACCCACTCTGCATTCCTCAAAGTGTTCCAATAAAAATGGTACCTCACTTGTGTGGGTAGTCTTAGTGCCCACGGCAGGAAGTGGCCCAAAACGCAGCATGGACACACCACATTTTTACAGTGAAAACAGACCCTTTATTTGCAAAGTGCCTAGCTGTAGATTTTGAAACCAAGCTCTGCCGACACCTAGGGAAACCTAGCAAACCTGTACATTTTTTGAAACTAGACACCCAATGGAATCCAGGAGGGGGTGACTTGTGTGGCTCTCACCAGGTTCTGTTACCCAGAATCCCTTGCAAACCTCAAACTTTGTGAAAAAAAACAAATTTTCCTCACATTTCTGTGATGGAAAGTTCTGGAATCTATGTGGATCCACAAAGTTCCACCTACCCCGCATTCCCCAAAGTCTTACGATAAAAATGGGACCTCACTTGTGTGGGTAGGCCGGGTGCCCGTGACAGGAAACGGCCCAAAACACAACGTGGACACACCACATCTTTACAGTGAAAACTAACCCTTTTTTGCAAAGTGCCTATCTGTCGATTTTGAACCCTAGCTCTGCCGGCAGCTAGGGAAACCTATACATTTTTTAAAACTTGACAACTAGGGGAATCCAGGAGGGGGTGAGTTGTCTGGCTCTCACCAGGTTCTGTTAAGCAAGATCCAACTGCAAACCTCAAACTTTGTAAAAAAAACACATTTTCCTCACATTTCTGTGATGGAAAGTTCTGGAATCTGCGTGGGTCTACCAACTTCCACCCAGCCTGCATTCTCCAAAGTCTCCTGACAAAAATGGTAGCTCACTCGTGTGGGGGGGTTAAGTACCTGCGATAGGCAAGGGCCCAAAACATATTGTGGAGACATCAAAATTACCTATCACAAAACAACCTGGTTTTTCAAGGGGGGGCACCTGTGTTTCTTTCCCCGGGCTCAGCGGCCATCTAGGGAAACCTACCAATCCCACACATTTCTGAAAACTAGACACTCTGGGGAGTCCAGGGACGTTTGCCATGCATGGATCCCCCAAAGTTTCCCTACCCAGAATCCCTTGCAAACCTCAAATTTAGCTGAAAAAAATCACTTTTTACACACATCTTTGTGTGGGATCACCGTGCCGGTACAAATGTCCTACCACCCAGCATTTCCCTTGTTCTCCCTTGTAAAATGATACCTCACTTGTGTGGGTGGGCCAAGGGCCTGTGACTGGGATGGGCCAAAAACATAGGAATCAAGGGTATAGCACAGCGAATTCTAAGTTCTACATTTTTTTTTTTTTAAATATGTTTTTAGCCGATTCTGCATTGGACAGCCACACCTGATGTGTATTAGGTATTTGTTTGCACCTGCATACCACACTATAAAACACACTGTATTTCAGAAAATGATCTTTTGCCATTCCACAGCAGCACAACATTGTTTCATGATGATTTCTTACTGAGGGAGAATTGTCAGTCATTGTGGATGAAATCATAAGGGTAAAGCCACAATTGTTGAGAGACCAAGTCCAAAATACACCCCTTTCTAGAAAAGGGAAGTGTGGACCAGAGTAGTTGACAGAGTAAATGCTCTAGCATACAACCTGTGCACACAGGAGGAAATCAGGATGAGAGTGCATTCTCTGTCCTCCAAGAGCCACCTCGAGACCCAGAGGACTGGCGGTGGTTCTCCCAGCCCCCCCTTACAGCTATATGCCTGGCAGGAAAAGGTCTTGCAGATCCTATATCTTGAAGGTGTGACAGGAATCCCTGGTGGAGTGAAGACTGGTAAGTTATAATTTGCAATGTGTCACTAAAACTAAATATCCTGTTTGCTTTGAAGTTAGCTGTTGCTAATGAGTTGCTAATGTGTTCAGTACAATTTGTTTTACATAGAAGCTTAAATGTATCAGTAACATCGTGTTTGAATGTATTGAGTTGTATTTAAGATAGCAGGTTTCACATGACGTTATGGTGCCTGTAAGTGTATGTACTCCAAATAACATATATGTGTTTCACATAGTTAATGTTTGTTCTCTTTTAACTGCAGATTTACACAAGGTATGTTCAAGTCACAATTGTGCAAGTGTAGTGAATATATCATTGAAATAATTACAACTAACATGATGCCTTGTTTCTTTTTTATGAAAACCATATTTTTATGTACTTTTCCTCATTCTCCCTTTTCAAACTTTTTTCACACATGGTAAAGTGCCATTTATAGATCAATACCTATATAATGTTTTCTATTGAAAATAGTTTGTTTTTATGTTGTGAATGTTGTCTTTTTTTGTCATGTAAATGAATTGATGTCATGAGTTGCAAAAATCAAAGTTTCTTGCTGAATATATGTTGGTATTTTTTTTTTTTTTTTTGTCCTCATCTCACCAATAAGCTGCTGCAGATCTGAGAGCCGTCAATTCTCACTGGGCGCCTTGCGGCTAGCTGCACTTGCTCAGGCCATCCTGACCAACCCCAGGTAGTAAGGGCTTGGTGTAATCATAGGACCGGGGAGAGTACTATCCCGTACAGCTGATATTATCAGTTATTATCAGTTATTAGTCTCAAGTCCCGGCCCCAGCTTAGCAGAGGCTGCCAGATGTTGATTAGGTCTTCCCGATTTTCATCTTGTTCCAGGCATGCCATGGCAAATACAGCTTTAAGCCACTTTTCTCTGGTCGGAGGATTAGGATCTTTCCACTTAATACAAATTTCTCCGGGCCAAAATCACTAAATATAACAACAACCCCTCTGGGGAAATGACAAGTTCGAATTGATAAACCATTACCCCCAAAGAACACTCAATGGGAGGTTCGCCTATGTTAACTTTAGAAGATTCCGGTTACAGTATCTTCCACATCTTTCCAATAAGTTCTCAACTTGGGACAATCGAAAAGATATGGATATCATTCGCATTAGGTATCCGGCACATAGGGCACTTTGGGGGAGGCAACGGGGCGAACCTGGCAATCCTAGCCGGCGTATAATATAACCTATTAATAACAAAAAATGATTCTTCTTTAAACTAGCTGGTTTGATGTATTTATAAGGAAGTTTCAAGGAGGGCTCAAACTGGTCTGCTGTATAAACCTCTAAGGGGGATTGATTCCAGACTGAAGATTGTGAAGGTAAATCTATATCATCAGCTTCTAAAAGCTTCGTATACCAAATAGATATCTCTTTTTTTCCTTGATTGAACTGTTTGTAAAAAGTGCTCTATTTCCTAATCCCCCTTATTTCATCCATTTCTGCATTATACCAAGATGTAAGTTGTATATACTTGAATTTAGGGAGACCAGGGCCCACCTTAGCTCTTAATATGTCCCATGGGAGAATCCCTTCTGTAGCTACCAAATCAGACCACTTAACCACCCCCGCTCTCTTAATTGGTATCGCCAAGCTATCTCCTAGGCAGGAGGAGTCCCTGGGGAGTCCCTATAGGTGCAAAGTCAGAAAAGTAGCCTATTCCCCATCTACACCTTACTTTATACCATGTTTCCAAAGCATTTTAAGAGCCTTAAGCCGTACCCGTTTGAAGCTATCTTGGAGCTCCAAACTTATATAAGAAGCCCTCCCGCCTCCGCCTCCTCCATCATAGCCAACTCACCCAACAACCTACCCCACAAAGTCCCCTCTGCGTTGGAAAGCAACATCCTGATGCCCTTAAACTGAAACGCTACTAGATACCATCTAATGTCTGGAAGAGCCAACCCACCTTTAGTAAGCTTCCTCCTCAGCTTCTTCCAGGACATCCTTGCACCTTTATCTCCCAAATAAACTCCCAATTTTTCCCTGATCTTACCTATAGTCTTACTAGGAAAAGCCAGAGGGACAGCATTAAACAGATAAGTCAACTTGGGAAGAACGACCATCTTCACCAAATTAACCTTCCCAAAGATCGTCAAAGGAAGGTTCCCCATCTGGCAAAAAGATAATCGATTTCTTTCGCGATTTTGTTCAAGTTAATCTGAGGGATTTTGTCTAGATCTTTAACTATCTTAATACCTAGGTACTTTAACTCACTACTGGGAGTACCTTCCCATTGGCCAATGTTCCAACACATCACTTCCGTTTTGGAGGAACTGGCTAGATAACCTGAAATAGAGCCAAATTCCCCCAAAAGGGCCCCAATCCGAGGAATAGCCACCCCCGGATTGCTGGTATAAATAATAATGTTGTCCGCATACAATGCTAACTTACATTGGTATGATTGAGATTGGAAGGGACAAATTAAGTCATCTTGTCTGATGGTTTAGGCTAACGGTTCAATATAAATATTGAACAACAAGGGGGAGATGGGACAGCCCTGTCTAGTATCCGTTTGAATATCAAAACTAGGGGTCAGTGAACCATTTAGCAAAATTTTTGCAGATGCTCCCTGATAGCAGTTTCTAAGAGTTTGAATGAAAGTGGGGCCGAATCCCATTACCTCAAGTACCTCCCAAAGATTCACCCAGCACACCCTATCAAAGGCTTTGGCCGCGTCCAAAGCCACTACTGCCAAGGGATCTGATCTTACCACTGCCAGTCGATGTTCCCGATCAGCATTTGTACCTGTTCCTGAATGTATCTTCCTGCAATGAAGCCCTTCTGATCTATATTGATCAAACTGGGAGCCAATTTGGCTAGCCTCCTGCTAGAATGCCCATAAAGATCTTATAGTCGGCATTCAGCAGGGAGATAGGACGATAGGAATCAGCCATTAATGGATCTTTCCCTGGCTTTAATATCAGTACGATAATTGCTTCCTTCCAGGAACTAGGACATTACCCATTGGACTATAAACTGAATTAAACAGGATATCCAATATCGGTATCAAATCATCTGATAATAATTTATAAACTTCACTCGGTTGGGCATCCAGCCCGGGGGCTTTATTATTTTTAGAGTTCTTTATTTGATTTTTGATCTCTTCCATAGTAATGGGAGCATCAAGGAGAGCCCGACTTGCCTCAGCTAGAACAGGCAGAGATTTACCCTGTAACCAAGATTGCATTTTATCATGAGAAGGGACCAGATTCTCTTTATAGAGGCCCGCAAAAAGGGAGATAAGGCAGGATTGCACATCCTCTGCATTACTAGATTCATCCCCGTTGTTATTAATTATTAGTTCGTTAATATTATTTTTAGAGCGATCTGCTCTAGCTTTCCACACTAATAAAGCACCTGCCCTTTCCCCATATTCAAAATTTTGCATGTTTTTAATAAGCCATTGGGCCCTGCACTTCTGGTCCAGTTTATTCCTGAACTCCTGCCTGACCCCTTCGAGTTCCCTCTGAACCTGCGCTATCCTTTCTGAATCCCCTTGGTTACCTTGGTACCTACATTCACTTTCTAATTGCGAGATCTTTCCTCTATTACTTGTAGCTCCTTGGCCTTCTCCCGGTTTTTGAACAGATAAGACCATGCATCTACCCTCAAACAGGCCTTATAGGCGTCCCAGACAAAATCCATAGTCAGCTGAGCCCATGTTTAGTGAAAAATATTCTGAACAGAAAGATTTAATGGCCAAGATAATTTCGGGTCTAATAACATTGTTCTGTTCAACGTCCATCTTGTTTGTGGAGTGTTACTTTCCCTACGATACAGAAATAAAATAGGGGCATGATCGGAGAGATGACTGGGAAGAACTGATATCTCTTTATTCTCTCCAGAGCATCCCGACTAGCTAGAATATAGTCTATTCTTGAATAGTGGTGATATTTTTGCTATGAAATGTATACCTCTGAAGCTCTCCCCTTTTTACCCTCCACACATCACCCAAATCCATATCGTGCATCAAATTTTTCATGGCTCGACGCAATCTTGGGGCCCCTACAACATAGCTCACGTTCGACCTATCCCTTAAAGGGTCCATAAGAACATTAAAGTCCCCTCCTATAAGCAATGGTGGCGTTGCCATTATCAGATTCTCTTGGAGTTTACAGATATAGTTGGGATCATCAACATTGGGACCGTAATAAGAGGCGCAGGCTAGTTCTGACCCACCCAGGTCCAACTGTGCCACAATCCATCTCCCAGTTTGATCGGTCTGGATGGATTTAATGACACATGGGATCCCCTTCTTTACCAAGATTGCAACCCCCCTACAATTAGTTGTCTGTTGTGAAAAACAGTAACAATTTAACCAGGGAATCTTGGAAAAAATTGACCGACATTCTGCAAAGGTCAAATGTGTCTCTTGTAAGAAAAAGATCTGGGCGGGAGAAAGCTCTAAATACTTAAGTATTAGCCTTTGCCTACGTGGGCATATCATACCATTTATGTTCCAAGAAATTAAACCAACTCTACTGTCCCTTGTGGAATTACCTGCCATTAATTTGTGAGCACCCAACCCTAATTAAACAACCTTCCTTCCAATACCAGCAAGATGAGGATTTTTTTTCTTTCCCATTGCTCCCCACCCAGTGCACCCCATCCACTCCCTCCCCCCTCCCTCCCCTCTCCAGTGTCCCCCTTCCCCCAGAGGAACCCTCCCTTCCAGTAGGCTAAGCCTATTTGGTCAACCCCACCTCGGGAAACACTAGAAAAGAAAAATATATATATTAATCAAACCCGGGACTTAACACCAGAAGCACTCCTTAACTACTACTCTCCCTACATTGCCCCTCCTTTCCTCTTCTGAATTTTTACAATAAGAACATCCACCTCCTCTGTTGTATGAATCAAATGCATGTGCTTATTCCACATTACACGCAATGTGGCTGGGAACCTCAACTGAGCCTTAGCCCCCAGGCTATTTAATTCATCTAGCCTCTTCCCCAACTCCCACTGCCTTGTTGCAGTTATGTGAGAGATATCCGATCTAATAAAAAAGTAAAGGGGGTTGGTCAGTAAGTGTAGATGCTATCGTGCCTTCCTTAAGTGCCAAAGATAATATCGACTCTTAACAGAGTAGGACAAGAAATTAACCAGAATATTCCTTGGTTTTTGCCTGCCTGGTTCCTCCTAAAGGGATCTCGATGGACCCTTTGGATCTCCTGCACAAGATCTATACTGGGCAAAGTTTTTGCCACAGTTCCTTTTAATAAGGCAACCACGAATCCCTTTATGTCCGATCCCTTCCAGGCCTTCTGGAACATTTAAAAATTTCCACATTGTTTTTCCTTGAATGGTTTTCCAGACGCTCAAGACCGCCCTTTAATTCCTTATTTTGAGCAGATAATTTTACTAAATCCGCAGATGTTGTATGGATCACTTCTTTGAGCTTAGGAATCTCTGACTCCAATTGCATCTGTCCGCAAAGTTATGTTCTTCCACTTTCTGAGCCAGCGCTCACAGGAAGATCGAATAGCCACCTGATTTGCTTCGGACACTAAAACCTGCTGGCCAACTCTGCTTGATTCATCTCCGATACTGTAAACCTGCTTGCCATCTCCTCCTTCAAAACCGTAAGTATGTCTACTAACGAATGAATTATGGGGGCTGAGACAGCTCGCCCTCATGACCCGAGGGACTTTGCTGAGTACAAGCCTCTTGCTGGGCTTCCAATGACTCTTGCACTTCCAAAACAGAAAATCTATTAGAGAGACTCACCGCAGGATGGATAACAGGTTCACTCACCGAGACCGTAGGGGAGGCTGTGGCCTCAGCTGTTATCACTACGTGGGGCACTGCGGAAGAATCTGAGGTCTTTGGATTATTCAAGGGTACTGATAATCTAACCCCTTTAGCTTGCTCCATACTGTGGGAACCTCAACTTCTGGTGCTTCAGGGCTTCTTCTTACTTGTTCTTCTACTCTGTTCTACAGGCTCTACAGGCTCTCCTCACTCACCAACTAAGGAGACCATCTTCCCAAGCCTGGTCCCCTCTGAATTAGCCCCTGTTATGATCTCCATAGCATCAGGAGGTATTTTGGCAACCTTTAGGTCTGGAGTAGCCAAAGCCTTAAGTGAGGACGTAGACATAGAAGTAGACGTGACTTTATAGTAGGTTTTAAGAGACAGGGTAATTTTAACCTTTAATGAAGTCGTTTTCTTGCCCTTGTCTCTCCCACCCCCCTTATTAGCCTCTCTTCCCCTTTTAACAGATCCACCATCAACCGAAATCCCCATGGGTTTGGCAGTGCTCTAACTTTAGAGATGGGAGGAGAAACTCGGGGGCAAACTAGACTCGATAATTGCAGTGTTGGAGGCAAGTTGGGCAGCTCTAGTGCGCAAAGTGTACCTACTTACTTTTGGAGGAGAGAGACCCACTGTCGTCTTGTCATTTATCTCCATACGGCAGGGGGCGCTTCTCCCCCACCTAGCGCCACAAAGTCACAAAAGCACTAGTCAGGTGAGGGGGGAGGTAATTATCAAAGTTACTCTGCTTCCCGAAGAGGCTTAATATCCCCCTCTTACCTTCACATAAACTAATGCCATCTCGCTGAATTGAACACTGGATTAGGCGCGGGCTTCCAAATTGGTCGAGCTTCCTCTGCTGCTGCACCAATCCCCCTCCGTCGTTATTTTTAACCACGAAGCCCGGAGAAATGCCTAGGAGAATGCCACCAAAACATGTGCTGACTCTGCCTTTCATGAGCCGGAACGAGAAGCAAGCGTTATTCCAACGCTCCCGCGCACGGCTTCACCCCACCTCCAGCGCCGATCTCCAGCCTCAAGGCAGCGGGAACTTTCCCCCGTCGATCCGCCGCAGTCTCCACAACTGTTATCGCCACACCTCTCTCGCATAGTCAGAACAGGTAAAAATTATACATAAAAAAGAGACAAAAGAGCGATAAAGAAACAGGGAGGCAGTACTTCTACATGAAAAGACGGGGCTCTGGTATCAGTCCCCCATGTGAATCCCGAGGCAGCTTGACCGCGGCCGTTTAGCTGGCGGCCGTCATGTTCCTCAAAAGTGTGTCTATATGTTGGTATTTGTGATAAATTTACTCTGCACTGTTAATATGATGATTAATGCTAAACATCCCTCTGAGTTGTGTAAATGTCTGTTTTTCAGCATGCTAGGCCTTGACCTGGTTAATTTTACATTTCTCCTCTCTGCCGTGTTGTGTTGAATTATTGGTACATTTCATGTATAGTTACTAATTTTTACATTTCAGGACATCCTCTTATCTGTTTTTGTTAAGTTGTTTTGTATGAAATGTAAACTTTTTTGTGTAAAGAATTACAATACCATTGAAAGTTATAATCATGATTTTGATTTCCTTTTCACGTTTAGGTTGCAACATTTTTGCCTTCTCATTCTATTTGTAATCCACACGTTTACAATGTATCCATATTTTTACATTGATAATTGGTCCAACAGCCAGAGCACCTGGCCCACCATCTGCCACTCAGGAGACCTACACTCTAGCCCAGGATTAAGAGATGACTACACTTCTGCAAGTTTGATTGAACAGGAGTGGCCTGGCCCATCTGGTCTGCCTGGGCAGACAGCGCCAGTGGGTCTCACTCGGCCCACCCCTACACCTCCCACTCCAGCTGTTACAATACCTCAGCTCATGAATACCTCCACTTCCTGTATCCAAAGCAACACCACACCAATCTTGTGCACCCCAGTCCTGGATGCTGTTGAGACACCATCCTGTACAGTTCAGCAAGGAACCAGTGCAATGGGGCAGGCTGGGTCAGGCCACAGGGTAGTGGGGGTAGGGGTCGTGGGAGGGACACTGTGGGCCGGTGTAGTGAGGCCACTTGGTTGACACTCAACCAAGCCTTAGGATCCTTCCATCAGTCCCAAGACTTTATTGACTGGGTACTCACAGAACTCTGGTACATGAAGCAGTTGCAGAGGGAGCACAATGTACAGATGCAGAAACTTAAATCTAATTTGGGCTCCTGACTGTGGTGCTGCAGGACATTTATACACTTATGTGCAGGGATTCCCCAGCACCATCTACCCCTTTCTGTGGTCCTACAACATCTGGTCCAAGTACATCTGCCACTGCCACAGAAAGGGAAGCCTTGCCAAAAGTAGAAACACCTGCACCCACCCCAGTCCTGGGAACTGTAGATCGTCCCCCACAGGAGGGGACATCCAGCCAAACCACCAGCAGGAGAGGCTGTCAAGACCTCTACCACCAGCAGCAAGAGACCCTGAACCTAATTTCCTCCAGTGTGGGACTACCATTTACGCTGTGGACTATTTCTGGACACATTAATCTTTCTGATGCCACTTGTATTTTGGACATTGGACTTCATACAATTTTGGCTCTTCAAGAATGGTTTCATTCACCATGGTTAACGTTTCCTATTTTTGGTTTTCTTGTTTAATTTTCATCCTGTTTTAGTTCATTAGATTTTGTTTAATGAAATCCCAACTCACAAAGTGAAAAACACTGGTGTCGTATTCCTCAAGTCGATTATTTCATTTGTTTCCTTCCATCATAAATTGCAATGTCAAAAAGCAAATTATTGTGTCATTATTTCTGGTTGGCTAGGGTATGCACCTAAGCCAGGCAGAACCCTCCACTCTAGTCAGGGCAAGTAACTTATACACCTAAGATAACCTGTGCTCATCCTCAGGAAGCTTGGCACAGAGCAGTCACGCTTATCATCAGAGGCAATGTGTAAAACGTTTGTGCAACCCACTCACACAGAAACACAATGAATACACTACAAAAAAGACTCCACATAAGATTATATAAAAATATAGTACATATTGTGGATATAACATAGACCAAAATGACATGAATCATAAGCATTATGCATATCATGCAATTACTGAAATACTACTTGTTATCCTGTCAATGCAAGAATCAAAACAACATACATTATATTGTAGGGGCATGAAATGCAACAAGTTATGAAATTAAAAAATGAATCATCACATGAGTGCAAGAACACGAATCAAGTTATGAAAAGGCACAAGAATTATCAAATGTCGCCATGAACTCATAGGGCACAGTGCACCTGCGTGTTTACTATGTGTACTACGGTAATTCAGCAAAGTTCTGTCAATGTTTTACCCTGCAATACCACACCAGAACAATGCCCCCAAGTTCAGCACATCTGGAGCCCTTCAGGGCCTCTCAGGCCACGATGGCAGAGACAGAACAATGCAGGCAAAAATTGTAAGCCGCTGGAGCATCTGTACGCCTAGTACAATTAATATGGTAATTTTAGCTCTTCCACGTAGAGCAAGCTCCCAGATATGATAGGGACCTCCATTGAGGGGTCTCGTCTCCCTCTAAGGCTTGCTGAGCTTGCGTGCCCCAGGTATGTGGTAAAACTGGGGGTGCTGCACACACACACAGTGGATGCAGTGGGCTCAAACGCAACTGCTGTCGAGCATACAGTGCAGCTGTTACAGCCCAGCCCCTTTCAATCCTGGCACCTCTGTGGTCTATTCCGACTTGGGCAGCGGAATCCTGGAAAGGGAGGGGGGACCTCTGGGCACTCACAATGTTCAGCAGCTTCCAGAGCAGGGTCAGCTTCAGCAGATGCAGGAAATTCCCTAGATGAGGGGGGTGGATCAGGCCCAAGCGGTCGCCGGTGGCGTCTCCTGCGCTGCCCCGGCAACGCATCTTCTAAGACGAGAAAGGTGGCCTAATCCGTCTTCGGGTGGCGTGAAGCAAACCTAGGGACACACCGATCCTGAGTGCTGCACTTCCCCTTTGCAGGGCCTCTCTCAGCCTAGGGCACTGGAGACCTGCTTTGCATCACTCATCAGCGCTTGCCCAGTGCTGACTGAAAAGGTGACGATTGGCCGGACCCCCGAGTCCCAAGGCTGTTTCAGGGTATGGTGGAACCTTTTTTCGATCCTGGGATTCCAAAGAACAGGGAGGGGGCTGCAAACCAACAAGCCCCTTGAGAGCACTGGTAAGCACTCAGGAAACAGCAGGCAGGCCAGCACATTAAAACCCTTAGCAGAGTGGCATATCCTCCAGCAGTCCAACAGGCAGCAGGCCAGCACAACAAAGAAGGTAGTCCAAATAGCTGTTCCTCCAGGCATCACAGCAATCCTCTGGTAATGTGCAGAATGTAGAGCCAGCAGCATCTGTTTACATCTCCTACGCAGTGTCTAAAATCATGGGGTCAGAGCACCTGTACTTATACTCCAAAATGTCTTTGTTCAAGGGGGAACTTCAAAGGAAATTGTGCAATAGTGTGACGCATTGTGTCAGGATCTGTTTGCCCAGTGTGTTCATGCAATTGCAATTAACCTATTTCTACTACTATTACAGCATCAACCCATGGCACTGGAGGAGACAGAGCCAAGTCCATTGGGGAAGCAGCTGGCCACAGTGGTTCCCATCGCACCAGTGACACAGAGGGAACCAGTGGCCGAGAGGGTGAGGAGAGTGCCATGGACGAGCCAGACAACCCATCAGCATTGTCATTAACTGGGTCAAGCTCTAGTGGCACTCCCTGATGGTGGCTGACCCCCCTTGACCTGCTTCCACAAAATCCATGTCCTCCACCCCCAGTTATGGTGTTACAGAGGACGAGGGTCAATGCTCAATGGATGTATATGTGGAATGAGTTACAATTGGGGCTGAGACTGCATTGGGTGATATCTGTTATGGTAAGTATTTCAGCTTGACTTAGCCAATATCCAAGATATTCGGCTTGCTGTACTACCTAAGATGTAGGGTGGATATGTGTTTAATGTGTGCATTAGGTAATTGTTTCTCCACACATGGGACATGAGGGTGTTGTAGTGTCATACCTAATTGATACTTTGGTTGCACATGTACCCTTTTTCATGTGTGTTTTTTCCACATACATTTTTACTAGATGTCTGACAACTGCTGTTGCTGCAGTATTTTTTTCAGGAATAGTACTCACATATTAGCCACATGTGTGTGCCAATTTGTGACAATATTGGTTGTCCCTGATATACCTCATGCCATAGGTCCTATGCACATGAGGACATTGAAGCAAGTGCAATATGGACTGTGGCTTTGGCAAGTAGCCTTCCAGGAGTCCCCCATGGTTTGGGTAACTCAAATCGGCATGGACTCATTACATTGTGGCCTTTAAATATTTGAGACTGTGGTGTTTGGGAATCCCATTTACCTGACTTTCCTTTTCCATGTGGGTGATATGTGAAGGCGCATTACACTGCTTTAGCAGTGGAGGTGTGTTTTCATTTCCTGTGAAGTCAATACTGATGTATGTTCGATGTCACAACAAGACCTAGCTTTTGAGAAATATGAGGGTGTAACAGAAGATGATTGCTACATTATTCATGAGAAGGTGCCGTTTTGTGATACTGTTTATTGCACACATCAGTATACCAGCTTCTGAGTTTGCGAGAGTGTGCCTGTACAGTGTCAGTGACCTGGACATAGAGGGCATGATGCAGATGTGATGGGAACATACATTCTGTGATATTGCATACAGGGACCCACCACATATGTTTGGACTAGGGATACAATGCCCCTACCCTTATCCACGGTGTTGTGGTTCCACGAGGGGGGTATGTAGTGTCACAACTCCATGATTGATCGTTTTGGACATAGTTGGCTTGGAGTACTTTCAGTCAGGTGATGTGCAGTGTCTGTAGATTTTAACCAAGGATGTTTGGCTTACCCACACTGACACATACACATGCTCTCTGTCTACTATGTTGTGGTGTACTTGTATAGTGTTGTGAATTTTGTGTTGCATTGTGTTTTTCATCTTCTCCACAAGAGGACTTTGAGTGTGATGGTTGCACTAGGGGGGTCTCTCACAGGGGCGTGGCTGATGTACACGAGGGCGTGGTTTACAAGTATTTAAACTGTACATCTGTGATTTGCATATTGTCATGCACAAACAATATATTCCTACTTCTGTCATTGCAAAACCTCAAGTTATCTGATACAAGGAGTTACATTCCACCTACAAAAGCCAGGATTGTTGGATTTGCCAATGGTTGATAGTTTCATCAGCTATTGGAGCAACAACTATGACATCATTGCGAAAGGAGTCAGGCCCAGGCAAAAGTAGCAGTTCAATTATTTAGAAGCCCCTTGCTGCTACCTGGCCAGCATCTCTTATCTCTTGGGCTACCTGTTCTGTATGAACCACTTGTGTATGGCCGTCTTTAATAATTTTTAAACGACCAGGTTCCTGCAAGAAGACCTGTGCCCCTTCAGCCTTTAAAGGATCAATAAGCTGGCGTAGTTTCCATCGCCTGTCCATTGTATTTTTGCAAAAATCTGATCTGGTAAACACAGAGAAAGAGTCCAACCGAATAGGAGATGTAGGTCGAGCCTTAATTGAAACCGCTTGTCTTAATAAAAAGTTGCCAAAGTAAATAAGAAAGGGTCTAGGGAAGCGTCTAGTGGGTTCGTTAGAGACCAGTGGCAGCCTACGTGCCCTTTGAATTTGACTATCCCAATCCCAGTCAGCCAGGTCTGGAAAAATCTTTTGAAAAATTGAACAATGTATGACCGGGGAGCCATGCCCTCCTTGCCTTCTGGGACCCCAAACAACCGGAGATTATTTCGGTGTTGTCGGTTCTCAAGATCCTCGATCTTTCCTTGCATAAGGTTAAGCTGGGTATCTTGTACTTCTGAGGTTTTAGCTGATTTAGTTACATAGTTTTCCATATTGGCTACTCGCTTTTGTAACTCCGTGATGTCTGATGCGAGAGAGGCCACTTTGCTTTTTACCTCCATGAGAGACTGTTTAATCAGTGAACTATCAGCCCTAGCTTGGACATAATATTCTTGTGCTTCTTCTCTTTGGAGTTGCAGTGCTTGAAGAATCACTGTAAGAGAAGACTCCTCAGAAGAGGCACGCAAACCAGTTAAATCGTGCTCTTCTATAGCCATTGGAGGAGTTAGAGAGGCAGAAGGGGACTGACCAGTCCCATGCAACAGAATCCCGCTCATATTAAAATCCATCGAATCTGGAGTTGTCTTCACCTGAGCAGCACCTTGAGGTCTTCGTTTTGGACCAGTTACCGTTGCTGGGTGAGAACCGGAAAGCTGTGATATCAATTTTTTTTTGCCAGAGCTGATTCTGCTGTCTTGTATGATACCTTGCTTATGAGCTCCCTTTTTATGAGATCTCGGGGCTTTAGGTTTAGTATCGCTTTTTTTATGGGTGGATAGTAAATCGGTAGTTTCAGTGTGGAGCCCCCCATTGCTTATAGATAGATTATCCCAGCTGGTGTTAGCTTTGTGTGGACTAACCCCACTACTAGGTTTTATTTCAAGTAAGTCAACAGTACTAATAGATAAGGAGCTGTCTGAATGTTCAGGCTGCAATATTGAAGTTACTTTACCCACTTGACCAGGCGGCAGATCAATATTCAAGCCTACAGGGCTTTCAATAATAATGTCAGACTGCTGCAATATCTCTCCATGTTGGTTAAGAGTGTACATTTGCTGGTTGGCAGCTGACTGCCCCGTTACTAAATTAGTGGGTAGCTCTATTAACCCCTCACTCATCTCGCCACCCTTCGCAGCCTGATCTACTGATGAATTTATTAAATTCAATGGCAGCCCATCCATAGAAGCAGAAGTATCATCTTCGCAGAGGGAAATTGACTGTGCAACTTCCACAGAAACTTCAGCTACAGCATTCATAGTCACATTATCTCTAGTGCCTGAAAGTACAGCCCCTAATAATGCCTCTACCATCTCAGTCTCTGGTAGCAAAGCGGCATCCCCACCAGGGTTAATAACCTCGGTGACTTTGGCAGATTGCAGTACCTTCATTATTGGCGACCCACTCTAGAGGCAGAAGTCCATGTCGTATGGCCTTTAGCAGCAGAAGGGGGTACATCTCCCTCTACACCAGCTGAACCAGCAGTCTCCAAACCCGGCGCCGCGGAGCGAGATCCAGCACGTCCTCCCTTCTGAACAATCACCTTCGGCGGGCCCATCCTACACAGCTGGGTCGGAGCAGGCAAATGAGCAGTTATGCAGCCCCACGAAAACCAACAGAGAGAGGAGCATCGAGAATAAGCTAAACCCCGTCGGGCAGAAAGCCAAACCTGCTGCAGCGTTCGGGTAATCACCAAAACCATATGTAAGCAAATTACGCTGGCTCCGTCCCCCTTGATTTGCTGCAAGGCGCCAAACGCAATAGAATTATCGGGCTCACCGGGCTGAAGATCGCCAAAATTACACGGTTGTCTCTCTTAGAGTCAGAATTTCTTTCGCAAGTACACTTTTATATTTTCTCCCTTCTCCTTCGTTTGCAAAATTGCTGGTGTCTAAACAGCGTTCATAGCGGCTACAAAGTATCCATGACGTGGGAGCGGCTCCGTGTGCGAGCTACTCAGCGGCAGCGTTAACCCGCCATCTTCCGTTTGGGCCAGAAAATCTCTTTCCTATAACGGCTGTTTTCTCTGTAGGGATTCTTTTTTGCTTCATGTTAGTTCCCCCTTTTTCTCTTTATTTTATTTGATCAGGTTAATGGCTGGGTTACCCTCTGTGTGCGACTTCTCTTTAAGGCTGTCTATTGTGACAGCAATAAGGGGGGTGATTCTTTTTCACAGACACGGGGTGGGTGTTGGGCAGGGTGGGGGTGGGCAAGTGTGGATATTGGGTAAAAGCAAGGGTGGCACTATATGGAAATGGCAATGCATTAGGGATGTGCGACAGCTTGTAGAAGCTTCAATACTAAGTGCAGATAGTACTAATAAAGGTTATACTAAGGCAACTATGTGTATCGCAGGAGAACTTATACTATACGAAGGGATTTTCTTTCATACCAAGGGGGTAATTAAATGTCTATGTTAGAACGTTTCTGGGCTAAATGCTGGTCGTAAACGCCAATTGGTATGAGAAGAGCTAAAAATGTTTCGACCTCATTTGAGATTTTTGACTGAAACACACCAGGCGTATAAGGACCGGGCATTGCTCAACCAGCTCGGATTTCAAACTGTTGTGTGTTCGTCTCAGGGGGTATTGATCAGGGGTGTTGCCATTTTAGCTAGTAAAGCATTTATGTATAAAACTTGCCAAGTTTTAGCAGATTCTAAAGGGAGATGGTCTATAGCCCAACTCGAAATCGCTGGTATTAAACATGTCTTAGTGGCAGTGTATGGGCCTAATGTTGATGACCCTGAGATGTTTAATTCTTTACTGTTAACTATATTGGAACTACAAGGGGTATTGATAGTTATGGGGGACTTTAATTGTGTTATGAACCAATCTATAGGCTCTACTTCTCGGCGAACAACTATCAGAATGTCAAAAGTACGTGCATCTATTTTAGAGTTAGCACGTTTACATAACCTCAGGGACGTATGTAGAGTCTTATATCCAAATCTTCCGGGCTTTACATACTATTCACACCCACATAAGCAGTATTCAAGGATAGATTTGGTCTGGGCTAATAATACTCTACTCCAAACAGCTAAGATAGAGGTATGTCCTAAAATCACCTCAGATCACAACCCTATCTTGTTTTCTTTTCAACTACAACCGACAAGTAAATTGAGGCACCCTTTTTCTTTCCCACACTATCTATTAACTGATGATGATTATATTGCGCATATGGGGAAACTGTTGTCGGTTTAATATTAATACTGCTTCATTATGCATGGTTTGGGACTCAATGAAACCATTCATAAGGGGTATCACACAACAATTTATATATATTAAAAACAAAACCATGGAGGCATCCACTAAAGCAGCTTGTTTAGTGTTATCCAACCTTAAAAAATGTCATGTGGCAGCTATTAGGTAACAAGATTGTAACCAGATTCAGCTCTATATTAAATTGGTAGAGGCACGAGCAACAGCAGTAGGGATACTTAGAGAAAAAGTGGCTGCCGCTTACAATAAATATCGATCTAGTCAATACGAATACAGCGAGCAGGTAGGCAGGATATTAGCTTACAAATTAGCTGATAGTAAGGCTAAGAATCAAATAAAGGCAATTAAAGGATTGGGCAATTTACTTTATACAGAAACTCACACGATACTTGCACAATTCGTATCTTTTTATGAAGATCTCTATGCTCCATCAGACCCAATAATAACTAAAGAGGTTTCTAAGTATTTAGCAAGAGTTGCTTTACCAACTCTACCAGTAGAAGATAATGCCCAACTGAGGGGCCGATTCCGATCCCGGCCGGTAGGGCACCGAATCGGATTCGGCTTAACTGGATCCGATTCGGAGCCCTCTTTCCCGACCGATTCGTACGTGCGTCCGGGCAAGCGAGTACGATGCGAGCGCACGCGAAATCGCCGACCGACTCGTACGCGGGTCCGACCCGCTCCGACCGACTCGCACGGACACGACTCGCACCGTGCAATGGAGACGTTCCCCGGCCCGGCAAGTATGATGCGCGCCTCGAGCAGTCCGACCGACTCGCGCCGTCCGGCTCCAAAGGGCAGTCGGAGCCGGACTTTGGGGTTCCGTGTCGGACTCCCCTGTACGCATAGCCGCGCGAGCCGCACACAGGGGGGACCCATGGGTCCCCCCTACCTGTGCATGTATGGCGTGATTCGCATCGACGCGTACCCGCTGTAGGGGGTGCCCTTGTTCGCCTCGCACCCATTGAGTCAATGGGAGCCCGCGTACGCGTTGTACGACCGGCTCCCATTGACTTCAATGAGAGTCCGACCGAATCGAGTCCGATTGCATGCGTACGCATCGTACTCGTTCGGTCGGGCTGCTAGAGTCCGATTCGGTCGGAAATCTCTCCGGGTCCGGCTCGGTCGGAGTGATTTCCGGCCCAAATCGGAATCGGCCCCTAAGTGTAGAGATGTCGCCAGAAGAGATTCTGGCCGCTTTGTCTTCACTCCCTGTAGGTAAGGCTTCAGGCAAAGACTCGATACCTGCTGAGTTTTCTAAAACATTCACTCTTTCAAAAGTTATTCAAGAGATAGGCGATATTGGTACTGTACCATTAACTTGGGATATTACCAATATAGTATTTTTTCTGAAAAAGGGAAAACCACCGGAAGAATGCGGCTCTTATCACCCATTATCGCTTATCAATGCTGATGCCAAAATGTATGCTAAAATGTTAGCTAACCGACTCGCTCCACTAATGTCAAAACTGGTCTCTAGCCAACAGCATGGCTTTATAGTGGGCCGAGATACTTCGGCACATATTAATACTGCTATGATGGCATTCGACTTGGCTAAACAATCTGGTAGTAATTTGGGGATGATATTATTAGATGCGGAAAAAGCCTTTGACCCTGTGGCATGGGACTGTCTGTGGCCTAATTTCACTACAGGAATAACGGGCCGATTTCTTACGTGGGTAAAGGTGCTTTATCATACTCCACAGGCCAAACTGAACTATGTAGGCTGTCAATCTGCATTTTTCCGCACACACAGGGGTATGCGTCAGGGATGCCCTCTCTCCCCACTACTATTTGCCTTGTATCTTGAACCTTTCATTCGGGCTTTACTTGCGAACGAAAATATTTTGACACTATGCCCGGGACCTAACGAATTAAAAATTAATGCTTATGCAGACGATATTGCCACTTTTACGACGGCTCCGGGTAAAACCTTGGAAATAATCATGCATGAGGCCGGAATATTTGGATCCTTCTCTGGATATAAATTAAACCCTAATAAAACTCAGGTGCTACTCAATTTTAGCCCAGATAATCCTGTGATGGGCACATGTCCCAAAGCTACTTATTTAGGTATCTACATTTCATCCCAGATTGAACATATAATTAAACTAAATTACGATGCTTTACTTTATAATGTCACTAAAAAGCTAAAGAACAGGCATAAATTACCCATAAGCATAGTTGGCAGGTGTAATATCATTAAGATGATGATTCTACCAAAATTTATATATTTATTTTGTTCAATCCCTCTGAGAGTCACTAATGTTTTTTTCCAAAAACTAGGTGGGGTAATAAGTAGTTTTATATCGGGATATAAACGGGCACGCCGAGCTATTAAACTACTAAAGTATCCATTTAGCCAAGGTGGTCTCCAGCTTCCTGATATTAAATTATACTATTGGGCCTCATTTATGAACTGACTATGCAGCCTTCTCTCTAATAATGGCCAGGATTTTAACCACAAACTTTTGTTAGGACAAGATTGCCGCAGATTTCTCTATCAAATCCTCGACCCTAACTACTTTAAGAGAGTACGTTTTAAGACTCTCAGGGGATTAGTCTTTATATGGCGGGAAATTGTAGCTAAATACTCTTTACTGATATACCATATCATATCAATTTCCCTCTCTGGGATAATCCATTTCTTCCAGATATTTTTCATGATGGAGTGTCTAAACAGTGGGATAAACTTGGCATTGATAATCTCGGAGACAGTTATGATTTTAATGGTTTTCGAACTTTTCAAGACTTTCAATGCCACGTCAACACTATTATAAATATCTGCAACTTAGGGATTATCTTTGGCGAGCACAGGGTCTTAAACCAGCGGCACATGATCTCTTGACATTTTTGCATGACCCTCCTCGAAAGCATGCAATACGTGTGGTGTATAATTATCTTTGCCAGGATAGAACTGATCCATGTCAACAACTAGCTCTAAAGTGGAGTACTACCCTAGAGACTGAAATTACTTCTATAATGATAGGGGAAGCATTCGCAACATTAAAAGATGCTGTGTGGTCTACTAACTTAAGGCTACAACAATTTAAGACAGTATGCAAGTTATTCTATACTGTGGAAAAGATGGCCAGCTGGGGGCGACAAAGAACTCAATATTAAAGCAACAAGCTGAACTGCCCTAAATGTGGTGTATATGGAGCAAATATTGTACATATGTTTGCTACATGCCCACAGTTACTGCCATTCTGGGAAGGAGTTATGCAGGCGTGTAAAAGTTGCCTTGAATTAGATCTGGTTTTTACTACACAAAAGATCACGCTGGGACATAAGGAAGATCCTAGCTATGCAAGTCGTGCATTTTTTTCCATGATTTTGGTCGCGGCTAAACTAACTATTTTTAGGGCTTGGATCTCTCCTAAACCCTGAAATGCTGTGGAGTGGTGGGCTATTATTTTGGACATTTTTGAGAGGGAAAAGGCTTTGGCAAAAATCAGGGGCTTAAGCTCTATGAACAGATTTACTGCAATATGGCATAAAATGATGCAAGATTGATTGTATATAGTGAGATACCCCATTCAAATATTATGACTGCATGAACCTCATGTAATTTTCTCTGCAATATAATTTCTGACTTTTGATGTTAAAATCCTTTTTTTTCTGTATTGTATCAGAATCAGTATAAGCTGCATGTATATATGTTTTGTTTTGCCTCCCCTGCTTGAAATTCAAATAAAAATAATTGCATAATATTATGATAGTGCTTCAGTTCTTCTGACCTGGCAACACTGTGTATTAAGTTCTACTAGACTCTATGCAGTTACATCAGTGGCAGTGGAAAGTGGTACTGCTGCAGAGTTTAATTTAATTCACACACTGAGGTTGAGTGCAAATATGGAGAGTCCGATGGAGCCCATCTCTGCATCTGCTTTTCTGACCTGCTGGTGCTAAGCACCAGCAGACCCCAGACCACTTCAAGCCCTGCTTTACAACTCTCACTACTCGCTCTTTCCACTTTCCCTTCATGCCTCTCATGTCCTGCTTCTCATGAAATATGTATTGGCAAGATGTCCCAGCGTGAAGACTTGGAAACATGTTGCTCTTACACCCCCACTCATACAGAGCAAGCTACGCCCCTGATTTTCCATGGTGGTGCATCAATTTGGTGCAGACTCCATGTACACTGGTAGGTGTGAGACTTACTGGCAGTTGTGTCCACAATAGTGGTGATTTTAGGCATCATCGAGCAGGTACAGCAGAGGCAGGACAAGTACAATAGATTCAATGTCGGCATAGGACTTCAGAAGCTGTGTACAGGTACGTTTTGGGCTTATATCCCTCCCTTGCTGCCAGCTCTGATGAGGAGGCTGGACTGCCACAGTCGGCTCGTCAGAAAGGCGCATCATAATTGAGTTGGTGGTTCGTAAGGCGGTCCGCTCTCTGACTGGCTCCATTGGTCCTTTTTGATGCCACTGTGGTCGAAATTTCATGGCGGAGTTGGAAGAACCATGGGGGTCGGATTTCTGTGAATTCACAAGCATTGTAATCTGACGGTCAGTGAGACCGCTTCCGATGAGAGTGCAGTGGTCTGACCGTCTCCAACAAGACCGCAGAAGCTGGTCCGACCGGCATCGTAATGAGCCTCTATGCTTTTTTGGCCATATTTGTTGAAGCAAGCCCAGCATAGAAATTTTATTGCAACCTGAAGATATATTGTAAAATGTAGAGGTATGCAATTTTTTAAATCAAATATGTTCTATATTTTGTACATTTCTGAAATGGAAAAACATAAATTCCAAAGTGCTAATCCGTGAAATAGTGCCCTGGATGTATGTGTCCTAAAATACCAAATAAATGTAGTTTTTCCTTAGGAACATAATTTGCATAATACATTATGTAATATTAGCAGAGCTGGATAAACTATGGTAGAATCAATGCTTATGGAGCACAGTTCACTTGATGGCAGATATCAGACTCAAGATTCTATGGAAAGTATAACAACTATGGAGCCCTTTCTCAAACTACATTTTGTAGTGCATTTAGTAGTACTACAGTAGTACGACTAAAATACAAGAAAATGCTATTCACACATTTACATAGAGAGGTTACGTCTCTGTCTCTGTTACCTTTTTCTGTGCAGAGATCTCTGTCTGACTAAGGAGTATCTCCACATGTAAGGTTACATTTTAGTAGTAAATGTGGAAGGGAGAGAGGGGAGTAGATGGAAACTGGGGAATATATACATTTAAATGGGAGGGGATTTGGGTGGAATAAGAAGGGCTTTAGGGAGGGTTGCAATGGGTTTAGAAATGGAAGGACGCCCAACCACGAGAGCAAGCCCATTGCTATTTACAAACTACAATTCTAAACTTACTACACTAAAAGGTGATCTAAAACAGTAGTAAAATACTATAGCTCAGACATAAAGTGAGTCCAGCACCACACATTGCCAGCCGCTGATACTGCAACAACATCCCATAGAAAATAATGGAATCAGGAATTTTGGCATAGGAAATAATATTAAATGGAATTAAATAATTTAAAATAGTTAAAGATATAAATAAATATTAGCTAGTGTTAAAAAATATAACAGAGAAACATATTTAATATTTAATCATATAAGATTTTAACAATCATTTTTTGTTTAAATAATAATGTAACATTAGTTTTCATGAAGCTATAATTACATTTCTCATAATTAATTCTATACATCACTTTTAATAATTATTAATGCATAATGAAAAATAAATTTACTTTAGAAGGGAATTTATTTGTATTTTAAACTTCACCAAAATCATTTTTATTTAATTTATTCTGATAAAATAATTAAAGATTTAATTCAGAATTAAAGTAATATTTATTTATTATTTTGTGAATAGCCAAAAGTATTTAAGGTTTTCAAAAGTGTAACAGTAAATTTACATATGTAAGTTTATCTTTGTGAAGAGCCCTGCAAATATTTTCTAATTTTTTATGACATAAGGAACCTGTTGGAGCGAGCCAGACCTTCCTTGTCCTGACTGGCTGCCGTGGCTGCCTAATAGTACACAGTAAACATGCCATCTGTCTGATCTTTAGCAATTTATTTTCCGAAACATAGTAACTCTCTCCAGTCTCCCTTGTGCAGGAACACATCCCTCAAAAGGTATGAGAAATAACCTTGTTTCGCTAGTCTCCTGAGACTGGGGGAGGGGTACCAGATATGTATGGATTTTCTATGAGGACAGGATTACAATAAGTGAAATACTGGGTGTAATGCATTTGCAACATTTGGAAAGCAACTGTAAGAGAAATTCCTGTTTAGGGTACTTGTTTTTGATTACAGGTATCACCCTTGGGATAAATGGAAACATACAACAACCATATATTTTAACATATGTACATCTATCTTAAAATGTGTCTCACTAGGTGCCAGTCCCCTCTCAACCTGACAGGCAGGAAAGAATAATGTATTTAGAAATTAATTTGTTTTAGATTTTCAGCTATTTTCTTTTCTATAAACTGTTAACTTAATTCAGTCTTCATAATACAGGAAGATATCCCTACCAAAGATTTACCCACATCTATGTTCCCACTGGTGTCTGAGTGTGGAGGAACAATACATTTTTTTCACATATTAGACACCAGGGAATGTGATTGATAAGGCATCTTCCTTTGGGATATCTGCAGTAATTACACCTAGAGATGGCCCACCACTCAAGTAACCTACAGTACCAACCCTAGACCGGTCTAGAAAATAATGACACAGGGGAATCAAAGGTGATGTGGCTTGTATGAATATCAGAAGTATTGATAACCCAAAATAACTTGCAAATGTCAAACTGTGGGTAAAAATTCACAATTGTTTCAATTTTCTATGTTAGAAAACCCCATATCTTCTGACAAGCAGCCAAACTTCCAACAATGTCCCCAAATTTCTCTTGATCACAAGAGTACCCAACATGTTAGGGTGGGCCTATTGCACAGGAGCAGGTCAAAGCTTTAACCACGTGAAGGCCACTTTGACAGTGGATTGACGTCAAGCACATTTTTGACCTGCTACTGTTTTGTTTCACCCTTTTAATGGGTGGTTATTGTTCAGCACACATTCCAAAACTTTGCACCACAGAAATGTGAGGAAATTCTGTTTTTTTAATTAAAGTTTGGTGTTGGCATGGCATTGTGAGTAAAACGAGTGGTGACTTCCAAACAAGCCTCACCATCAAACACTCCCTTTGCTGTGTATTTTTTAGAAATGTCTGAGATGGTAGTTTCCCTAGGTGCTGACCAATCCCAGACTCAAATACCCAAGCTACCTATGACTCTTTGTCCTAGCAAGGACCTTAAAAGCTGTTTAGATTTTTTTGGGGCTAAGAAAAATCAAAAAAGCACCTTACTGGGGCACACACATCTCCTGCCTCTCAGAATGTCTCACATGGATAGAGAAGTATTTTGTGACATGCTGCCCTAATCCTTCTCTTTGTCCCACCCACTGGATTTGTCCCTTCAAGGACCTAGGAAGAGCGATGGAATCCCTCAAAGCCCCATGTGATATCTGTCTGACAATATTAGTGATATCACACACATACTGAGGCAGCCCAGAAGTGGAATCTGTCATTGTTCAGAAGGAATCGGACACTGACAAACTTCTTCCCAGTACCCACAGCAACCAGGAGGAGTTTGCTCTCCATGGGTGTGGAACAAAAAATCTTTAAAAAACAAACAACTGGTAAGAGGCCCTTGGCAGAATTGATTATATGTCATATGTGCATTCTGAAGGCACCGTTACATTAAGTATGTAAAACATCATTATGACAGCAAAGTGGCTAAGCCTGAGTAGAAACAGAAGGATTACAATTTATAAGTAGGTATTTAAACATTAATTACGCATAGGGTATGTAAGTTTTGGATCCTACAGTGTTTACCTTAAGACCCACATGGTTAGGGCATTAAAAGTAAATGTCTCTATAACAATTGGTACATGCATACCAGAACTCGTTCAACAGCTATTTTGTTAAGCAACTATGAGCTTCTCTATACAACTGAAAATAGCACAATAGACTGGCAATTAAAGATCCATTCGATCTGATCCTAGGACAATCTCATACCTAATTGATTTGAGAGGCATGCGGCTTTTTAGCCCAAATAGTTAACTCAATTCAGATGCCTCCTGCCCGTACACTGCAATATTTATAAAAGGAAGCTGATCAAGGCCCTGTAAGAGAGAATACGATTAACATTTGTTCAGTACACCTTTGTCGGGTGTCACAGTGAATAATCTCCATGTCGAGTTAGAAATGATCTCCTGGGTTAATTATCATCAAAATATAAATATTTATAGGTTTTGGCTGTCATTAACTGTACATTGTCTATGTGCAATTATATTTTGTGGCGCTGTGAAAAACCATCATAATTTCACTTTAAAAAAAATTAATATTAGAGATATTAAGGCAGGATTATCTTGATAATGCATTACGTATCATTTGAAGGCCAGGACATGTTTGGTCACATAATATATGCTCCCAGTATTGGGGGTAATTATTTTACTCCTTTCAGTAAGACATCCAAATTACTCATATATATGTGTTGAAAGGATTGGAGACAGGACACACACTTAAACACACTTAATCTACTACCTCTACAGAAAATGGATTTAGTAGCACCAACAGATGCAGTATATTTTAACGTCTGGATCTATGTCATATGATGGACATTGGCTAATATATTGATCACTGTCTGAGGAAAATGAGTTTTGTTTAGAGTAACAAGCAGTCCAGTTAGTCAAACATCTTGGAAAAGTAAATAATTAATGCACAATGCACCTGGGGAAGAGCATGACATCCCATGAATTGTAGTACCACTGAATTGTGCGTCATTGCCATACCTTTAAGAACATTCCTTAGAATAATTGGAAAGAAACACGCCATATCCACAAATGAAATTCTTCCAACATGATTACTAATAAATATTTAACAAAACGGCAAAGCACATAATAAAGATCGTATTTGCAAGAGTTCCTTCCCATGATACCCCATCTTAAAAATTGGGACCAGACGTCCACACCTTCAAGTATCCAGCATTTACTGCCTTTTAAAGAAGGAAGTTGAATACATGAGCAAACAGAGGAGGCATTTCTTTCGTATTTTGCCCATTGATGTCATTTTAATTCTTATGACACTGTTAAACTTTAATATTTCCAGACCAGTGGAACTTAATAGAATAACCATTTTATATTTACCTAGTAACTAGAAGTGAACAAAAGTATTTCACAAAGAGCAAAACTGTGAAGGTAAACAGAAAAAATAGGCAGCTTCCAGGGGTTCCTCACAGTTTATTCACCTTCTGTTGTTCTCCCAGGCAATGCAAGGTTCAAAGAGTACAACATAATCTGCTGAGGAACTGGGAAGTTACTGTGGTTCTCCTTGTGACTGGGATTTCAGAAAGGGAGGTGTCTGTGAAGACAGTACACTACTTAGGCCACTTCTCAGTCAGTCATAAAGCAACTACTTGATAATTGACAGCTGCAGTCACCCACTAGCGGGAAGAGTAGAATTGCTAGTGGCAACCCTACCCACCTTTGCACTACTTCCTGCTTGCTCCACAATGCATCTTACTCCCAACATCCAAAATGAGGGACTCCTTCCTCCCTTGTGCAGAGCTTGTGTGCCAGCCCAGAGGTGTGGCCAGGGAAATGAGCAGCCCCGTCCTCTGCTTTTCTGGAGTAGCTCTAATCCCACTAGGTGTGATGTCAGCCTGGCTAGAATAACACAGGGTTGCCTTTTCTAGGTCTAACCCTTCATTTAAATACGAAAGGACAGGTTCTTTTACAAGTTAATGAAGTACTTAAGTCCACCCTCCCTGGTCATCCTTCAAGGGGAAGAACAACATCTCTCCACCGAGGCCATTATTCCACCTGTGGGAGCAGTTTTCACTCTTCAATAAGGTCACAGCACTTACTAGGCAGCTGCTGGAGAGCAAATGCAAATTACCCCCCATGATCTTCAGGCAGGGAAAAGGTACCTTTCTAAAAGATACTTTCCCTAAATAGTTATGAAAAGTCCAACTTCACCACTGAATTGGACTTTTAATATATATTTAAAACAGTGGTTGAACTATTTTTCTTGTTAGTCCCAAACTAGAGATAGCACAATTCATATTTTATTCTATATATAGATTTTTCATGGGACAGGTAGAGCCTTCCACAGTGAAAATAGCTTTATTGGGGGCTTGTCAATGTAGTGACATGATAACTTTAGATTTCTGCAAATCCGGTTTTTAAATACTATGCACCCTACAAAAAGGCCCACATCGGGGTAGCTTAATAATATTTGAAAGGAAGGTCTTCCTACCCATCAAAAGGGTAATTTTGACAGGTTGAGTGTCAAGTTCAAACTGCAGGGCCTAAAGCTATATTTTCACGTGTCACACTAGTGGATGGCACAATAAGTGCTGCAGTCCACAGATAAGTTTAACTTTCCATGCATGGATGTAGTTTCTACACCAGATGCTATGACCTTATAGGAGAGTTAAGTATGTTAATCAGGGATTAGCCAATTCCTACATATTTTAGGGGCCATGGCACATACACTGGGCACTGGACAGCAGTGCCCCAATGTGCATAGTCTAAACATCAGCAATAAAATTTAGCAAACAATGGGGGTAACAAATAAAAAAAGTAATGTTCTCAAAGTATATTTCAAGAGTTAGCCCAATAGTCTCCTTACAGCTTGAGTTCTATAGCACAGAGAGCACCAGACTTTCTTCTGAGCATATCTGTTGCACTTAGCAAGTCTCACTGAGAAGAATGAAAAAGTGAGTAGTTGAATGCTTAAGATATTCTTAGTCAATGTTCATTACTTGGGCAGCATTTCAGTGCATACTAGGATTCATGCTAAATGCCACTTGCAAGGCTGAAACTGGTTAGATTTGTCCTATTCGAAGACAACCAGGGCTAACTTGCATACATAACTTGACCCTACACAACTACCAGTGGCTGAAATTAGCACAAACATTGCACCCGCTATGTTTTGTTGTCCTGCACTGTCACTATCACATTTGTTATGCTTCCCATCGAGATGCCTCTTGTCTCATGTTTGCATATTTCTATTTACCAGGAAGCTGAAAGAGTTCCTGCATCTGATGGAAAGCACTTTCTACATTATGTTAATTTTATTTGAATTCCCATGTTTCCACTACACTGCCAACTCGATCATTCTCATACTTTGACTCCCCAAATGCAGTTTAGCGTTTGCTACTGCAATCTGTGTGTATCCATCTGATCTCAACCACATTGCTAAGCGTGAACTTTTTTTTAAGAGAGGTTGATAAATTGAAGATCTCTGAGCCTGATTATGACCCTGGCGGCTTTCTGGCGGTATGATAGCCCACATACCTGGCTGCCTGACTGCCGGAGTATGATGCAGGCTTGGAGATCACATCCAGACTGCCTCTGGACCACCACCTCTGCCAGCATCTGAGCCTCCGCAGTGGTGGGGACAGCAGCGGTCACTGGTGGTGGTGCCGGTACCGCCGTGTGTATTACGACCTGCCTACTGCCGACCTTTTCAAGGCAGGGACAACACCATGAAAAGGTTGGCAAAAAGGCAGGTTAAAGGCCACAGAAAAGGGCCTCAGGGCAAAGAAGGCCATGTGGTTTGCGGCTGGGGCCCATGTTGTGCCCAACTATGCCACACATGTCGGTGCGTGCACTGTGTCCCAAACACGACATGGTGTGTGTCAACAGTGCACCCCACTTGCTGGAGGTGCAGCAGTGCAGCTGGCATTGGCTCCAGTCTCTCTTCTAGAGCTGAAGCATACCGCCGCCTTGACTGTGCCACCGGAACGCCGCGAGCCCCGTGGTAATGTTGTAATATGGCGGTCAGGATGCCGCCAGCTTGGTGGCATTCTCCTGACCACCGCGGCTGCGAGTTGGCAATGAAACTGCTAAACTCATAATCAGCTCCTTTATTTGTGAAAATAGAGTCTCACTGACAAACAACAAACCCCTCTTTAGTAAGCTCAACTAGACGTATTAATAGAATTATTATATTTTACATTTTGTGTCTTTTCAAGTATTATTTGCATTATGTCAAAAATTAACTCCCCTCTGGGTGTTCAGGTCTAATATTGGATGACTGTATACAGAAGGCTTTTTCCCATTAGGAAGGGTTTAGCAAGATTTCTGTTTAGCTGTTTTTGGGAGTAAACCCAGATGATTTTAAAGTGGAAAAGAGAAGACAATATGTATTTTGATGAATGTATTTTGTTTCATCACATATGGGTTGTTTCAAGAATATATTGAAAATATATTTACAAAGGTTGCCATTATTAAGTATAACAAATACATTTTTAATTAGGGTTTTTTAAACGTGTTTAAATAGTTTTCTAAACAGTAATCAGTGTGCATTAGACGTTTTATTCCACTAGTTAACAGAAACAACAAAAACAAAAATGCATTTATGTTAGTTAACTAAAGCCATTGGGTACAAAACAGTAACCTTGATTTAAAAAAACAATTAATAAATCAAAAATGTCTTAGTTACCAAGTAAAGATTCAAATTTAAATGGGGTCTCCCCCACGTGGATGATTTGCCACTTTCATTCCAACTTTTATTTTTCCACAATTTTCATGAACGTCACAAAGCATGCACTCAAGATCAAGTTCTTTGCTTGGATAGAAGCCATAGCAAACACAAGGAGATGATGGACGAAGTGCTGAAACTTTTCAGACACTCACCCCCAGTCACAGATCTGGGCTGAATCCATCATCGTTCTTTAGCTCACTTCGTCACCCCAGTTCAGACACAGCTATATGCAAATCAGTCTTGACACTGTGCCTCATGGCAACAGTCCAGCCCGAACTGCCAAGCCATGTCTTCCCTGGACCGGTAACAAGCATCCTGGTACCGGTTTCAGGCTAACAGCCCTCATCAGCCAGGCTAGCTTGAATCCAGTGGCAAAGTGAGCAAGGGACCCACGTCTGGGCATACCCTGCCAACTTAGGGCGAACAAAGCAAACACAAGGAGATGATGGACGGAGCGCTGAAACTTTTCAGACACTCACCCCAGTGGCGAAGAGAGCTAAAGAATGATGATGGATTCAACCCAGATCTGTGACTGGGGGTGAGTGTCTGAAAAGTTTCAGCGCTCTGTCCATTATCTCCTTGTGTTTGCTTTGTTTGCCCTAATTTGGCAGGGTATGCCCGGACGTGTGTCCCTTGCTCACTTTGCCACTGGATTCAAGCTAGCCTGGCTGATGAGGGCTGTTAGCCCAAAACCGGTCCCACGATGCTTGTTTCCAGTCCAGGGAAGACATGGCTTGGCAGTTCGGGCTGGACTGTTCCCATGAGGCACAGGGTCAAGACTGATTTGCATATAGCTGTGTCTGAACTGGGGTGGCGAAGTGAGCTAAAGAATGTTGATGGATTCAATCCAGATCTGTGACTGGGGGTGAGTGTCTGAAAAGTTTCAGCGCTCCGTCCATCATCTCCTTGTGTTTGCTTTGTTCACCCTAAGTTGGCAGGGTATGCCCAGACGTGGGTCCCTTGCTCACTTTGCCACTGGATTCAAGCTAGCCTGGCTGATGAGGGCTGTTAGCCCGAAACCGGTCCCAGGATGCTTGTTTCCGGTCCAGGGAAGACATGGCTTGGCAATTCGGGCTGGACTGTTCCCATGAGGCACAGGGTCAAGACTGATTTGCATATAGCTGTGTCTGAACTGGGGTGGCGACGTGAGCTAAAGAATGATGATGGATTCAACCCAGATCTGTGACTGGGGTGAGTGTCTGAAAAGTTTCAGCGGTCCGTCCATCATCTCCTTGTGTTTGCTTTGTTCACCCTAAGTTGGCAGGGTATGCCCAGACGTGGGTCCCTTGCTCACTTTGCCACTGGATTCAAGCTAGCCTGGCTGATGAGGGCTGTTAGCCCGAAACCGGTCCCAGGATGCTTGTTTCCGGTCCAGGGAAGACATGGCTTGGCAATTCGGGCTGGACTGTTCCCATGAGGCACAGGGTCAAGACTGATTTGCATATAGCTGTGTCTGAACTGGGGTGGCGAGAGCTAAAGAATGATGATGGATTCAACCCAGATCTGTGACTGGGGGTGAGTGTCTGAAAAGTTTCAGCGCTCCGTCCATCATCTCCTTGTGTTTGCTTTGTTCGCCCTAAGTTGGCTGGGTATGCGCGGACGTGGGTACCTTGCTCACTTTGCCACTGGATTCAAGCTAGCCTGGCTGATGAGGGCTGTTAGCCCGAAACCGGTCCCAGGATGCTTGTTCCTGGTCCAGGGAAGACATGGCTTGGCAATTTGGGCTGGACTGGTCCCATAAGGCACAGGGTCAAGACTGATTTGCATATAGCTGTGTCTGAACTGGGGTGGCGACGTGAGCTAAATAACAATGATAGATTCAACCCAGATCTGTGACTGGGGGAGAGTGTCTGAAAAGTTTCAGCGCTCCATCCATCATCTCCTTGTGTTTGCTTTGTTCGCCCTAAGTTGGCAGGGTATGCCCAGACGTGGGTCCCTTGCTCACTTTGCCACTGGATTCAAGCTAGCCTGGCTGATGAGGGCTGTTAGCCCGAAACTGGTCCCAGGATGCTTGTTTCCTGTCTAGGGAAGACATGGCTTGGCAATTCGGGCTGGACTGTTCCCATGAGGCACAGGGTCAAGACTGATTTGCATATAGCTGTGTTTGAACTGGGGTGGCGACGTGAGCTAAAGAATGATGATGGATTCAACCCAGATCTGTGACTGGGGGTGAGTGTCTGAAAAGTTTCAGCGCTCGACGCAACAGCACCGGACATCGCCTTCCTCACCGAAACCTGGATGAACGCCTCCTCAGCGCCCGACATCGCCATAGCCATCCCGGACGGATACAAGATCACCCGGAGGGACCGCGTCAACCAGACGGGAGGAGGCATCGCCATCGTACACAAGAACACCATCCGCATCTCGACTAACTCCGACGAGACCTTCACCGCCGCCGAACACCTACACTTCCAGATACACACTGACCCCAAGACCACCCTCCGAGGCACCCTCATCTACAGACCCCCGGGACCACACACACTATTCAGCGAAGACATCGCAGACTTCATCAGCCCGCACGCCATGCCCTCCGCCGACTACATCCTCCTAGGGGACCTCAACTTCCACCTGGAGAACAACAACGACAGAAACACCACCGCCCTGCTGGACAACCTCGCCAACCTCGGACTCAAGCAACTGGTGAACACACCCACCCACTACGCCGGCCACACGCTTGACCCCGTCTTCTCGTCCAGCAAACACATCTCCTTCAGCCACGCCACCGGACTCCACTGGACCGACCACAGCTGCATCCACTTCAGCTTCAGAAAGACTGCGACCCACCACCACCCGCAACAGGCTCCCCGCCGGAGCTGGAGCAAGATCACCGCCGAGCAGCTCACCGCCTCCCTCGGCCAGAACACACCCACCAACACAACGGACCCAAACGAAGCAGCCAGCAACCTCGCCAAGTGGCTGACCGCCTGCGCCGACGACCTCGCACCACTAAAAACCCTCCCAGCAGACCCGGAAGCAAGAAAACCCCTTGGTTCACCAACGAACTCAAGGAATCCAAGAAGAACTGCCGCACTCTCGAGAAAACCTGGCGACTCGACCAGACCACAGACAACAGGACCGCCCTCAAGCACGCCACCCGCAAACACCACCAGCTGATCCGTGCCACCAAGAAGTCGGCACTCAAAGAACGACTGGACAACAACGCCCATGACAGCAAGGAACTTTTCAGCATCGTCAAAGAGTTCTCCAACCCCAGCGCCGGAAACAACGACATCACCCCCTCGCAAGACCTCTGCAACTCACTCTCCGCGTTCTTCCACCGCAAGATCACCGACATACATAACAGCTTCGACGCACAAACCACGCACCCTACCGCCGAACCAACGCCCGCCACCACCACCCTCTGCAACTGGACCCCGATCAGCACCGAAGACACCACCCGCACGATGAACTCCATCCACTCCGGATCACCAACCGACCCCTGCCCACACCACGTCTTCAACAAAGCCGACGCCACCATCGCACCCCATCTCCGGGACATCATCAACTCCTCCTTCCACACCGCCACCTTCCCGGAGAGCTGGAAGCACGCCGAGCTTACCGCCCTCCTGAAGAAACCAACGGCGGACCCCACCGACCTCAAGAACTACCGTCCCATCTCGCTCCTTCCGTTTCCGGCCAAAGTCATCGAGAAGACCGTCAACAGACAGCTTGCCGCCTTCCTCGAGACGAATGGATCCCTCGACCCCTCGCAGTCTGGGTTTCGGGCCAACCACAGCACCGAGACCGCCCTTATCGCAGCCACCGACGACATCAGAACCCTAACCGACAACGGGAAACAGCTGCCCTCATCCTCTTGGACCTCTCCGCGGCGTTCGACACCGTCTGCCACCGCACCCTAGTGAAGCGCCTCAGCAACATCGGAATCCGAGAGAAAGCACTGGAATGGATCATCTCGTTCTCGCCGGAAGAACCCAGAGAGTCCGCCTCCCCGTTCAGATCCGAAGCCACCGAGTCATCTGCGGCGTTCCACAAGGATCTTCACTCAGTCCAACCCTCTTCAACGCCTACATGAGCCCCTCGCAGCCATCGCACGCCAACACAACCTCAACATCATCTCCTACGCCGACGACACCCAGCTGATCCTCTCCCTCACCAACGACCCCACCACCGCCAGAGCCAACCTACACGACGGGATGAGAGACGTCGCCGACTGGATGAGGAACAGCCGCCTTAAACTGAACTCGGACAAGACGGAAGTCCTCATCCTGGGCTCATCTCCCTCCGCCTGGGACGACTCCTGGTGGCCCCCGGCCCTGGGCACCGCGCCCAAGCCAACGGACCACGCACGCAACCTGGGCTTCATCCTGGACTCCTCCCTGTCGATGACCAGACAAGTCAACGCCGTCTCATCTTCATGCTTCAACACCCTGCGCATGCTCCGCAAGATCTTCAGATGGATCCCCACTGAAACCAGGAAGACCGTCACCCAGGCACTCGTCACCAGCCGACTGGACTATGGGAACACCCTCTACGCCGGAACCACAGCCAAACTTCAAAAAGACTCCAGCGCATCCAGAACGCCTCCGCACGACTCATCCTGGACATCCCCGACACAGCCACATCACCGGACACCTGAAAGACCTGCACTGGCTCCCCGTCAGCAAGAGAATCACGTTCAGACTCCTCACCCACGCACACAAGGCCCTCCACGACCTGGGCCCAAAGTACCTCAACGACCGCATGACCTTCTACACGCCCACACGCCAGCTACGATCAACCAGCCATGCCCTCGCCACCGTACCACGCATCCGCAGAACCACCGCCGGAGGAAGATCCTTCTCCTACCTGGCAGCCAAGACCTGGAACTCCTCCCCACTCACCTTCGGCGAACCCAGGACCATCTCTCCTTCAGGAAGCAGCTCAAGACCTGGCTGTTCGAGCAGTAACCTACCCCCTCCCCCAGCGCCTTGAGACCCTCCCGGGTGAGTAGCGCGCTCTATAAATGCCGTGATTGATTGATTGATTGATTGAGCGCTCCGTCCATCATCTCCTTGTGTTTGCTTTGTTCACCCTAAGTTGGCAGGGTATGCCCAGACGTGGGTCCCTTGCTCACTTTGCCACTGGATTCAAGCTTGCCTGGCTGATGAGGGCTGTTAGCCCGAAACCAGTCCCAGGATGCTTGTTTCCTGTCTAGGGAAGACATGGCTTGGCAATTCGGGCTGGACTGTTCCCATGAGGCACAGGGTCAAGACTGATTTGCATATAGCTGTGTTTGAACTGGGGTGGCGACGTGAGCTAAAGAATGATGATGGATTCAACCCAGATCTGTGACTGGGGGTGAGTGTCTGAAAAGTTTCAGTGCTCCGTCCATCATCTCCTTGTGTTTGCTTTGTTTACCCTAAGTTGGCAGGGTATGCCCAGACGTGGGTCCCTTGCTCACTTTGCCACTGGATTCAAGCTAGCCTGGCTGATGAGGGCTGTTAGCCCGAAACTGGTCCCAGGATGCTTGTTTCCGGTCTAGGGAAGACATGGCTTGGCAATTCGGGCTGGACTGTTCCCATGAGGCACAGGGTCAAGACTGATTTGCATATAGCTGTGTCTGAACTGGGGTGGCGAGAGCTAAAGAATGATGATGGATTCAACTCAGACCTGTGACTGGGGGTGAGTGTGTGAAAAGTTTCAGCGCTCCGTCCATCATCTCCCTGTGTTTGTTTTGTTTGCCATAAGTTAGCAGGGTATGCCCAGACGTGGGTCCCTTGCTCACTTTGCCACTGGATTCAAGCTAGCCTGGCTGATGAGGGCTGTTAGCCCGAAACCGGTCCCAGGATGCTTGTTTCCGGTCCAGGGAAGACATGGCTTGGCAATTCGGGCTGGACTGTTCCCATGAGGCACAGGGTCAAGACTGATTTGCATATAGCTGTGTCTGAACTGGGGTGGCGACGTGAGCTAAAGAATGATGATGGATTCAACCCAGATCTGTGACTGGGGGTGAGTGTCTGAAAAGTTTCAGCGGTCCGTCCATCATCTCCTTGTGTTTGCTTTGTTCACCCTAAGTTGGCAGGGTATGCCCAGACGTGGGTCCCTTGTTCACTTTGCCACTGGATTCAAGCTAGCCTGGCTGATGAGGCTGTTAGCCCGAAACCGGTCCCAGGATGCTTGTTTCCGGTCCAGGGAAGACATGGCTTGGCAATTCGGGCTGGACTGTTCCCATGAGGCACAGGGTCAAGACTGATTTGCATATAGCTGTGTCTGAAATGGGGTGGCGAGAGCTAAAGAATGATGATGAATTCAACCCAGATCTGTGACTGGGGGTGAGTGTCTGAAAAGTTTCAGCGCTCCATCCATCATCTCCTTGTGTTTGCTTTGTTCGCCCTAAGTTGGCAGGGTATGCCCAGACGTGGGTCCCTTGCTCACTTTGCCACTGGATTCAAGCTAGCCTGGCTGATGAGGGCTGTTAGCCCGAAACCGGTCCCAGGATGCTTGTTTCCTGTCTAGGGAAAACATGGCTTGGCAATTCGGGCTGGACTGTTCCCATGAGGCACAGGGTCAAGACTGATTTGCATATAGCTGTGTCTGAACTGGGGTGGCGAGAGCTAAAGAATGATGATGGATTCAACCCAGATCTGTGACTGGGGGTGAGTGTCTGAAAAGTTTCAGCGCTCCGTCCATCATCTCGTTGTGTTTGCTTTGTTCGCCCTAAGTTGGCTGGGTATGCCCGGACGTGGGTACCTTGCTCACTTTGCCACTGGATTCAAGCTAGCCTGGCTGATGAGGGCTGTTAGCCCGAAACCGGTCCCAGGATGCTTGTTCCAGGTCCAGGGAAGACATGGCTTGGCAATTTGGGCTGGACTGGTCCCATGAGGCACAGGGTCAAGACTGATTTGCATATAGCTGTGTCTGAACTGGGGTGGCGACGTGAGCTAAATAACAATGATAGATTCAACCCAGATCTGTGACTGGGGGAGAGTGTCTGAAAAGTTTCAGCGCTCCATCCATCATCTCCTTGTGTTTGCTTTGTTCGCCCTAAGTTGGCAGGGTATGCCCAGACGTGGGTCCCTTGCTCACTTTGCCACTGGATTCAAGCTAGCCTGGCTGATGAGGGCCGTTAGCCCGAAACCGGTCCCAGGATGCTTGTTTCCTGTCTAGGGAAGACATGGCTTGGCAATTCGGGCTGGACTGTTCCCATGAGGCACAGGGTCAAGACTGATTTGCATATAGCTGTGTTTGAACTGGGGTGGCGACGTGAGCTAAAGAATGATGATGGATTCAACCCAGATCTGTGACTGGGGGTGAGTGTGAGTGTCTGAAAAGTTTCAGCGCTCCGTCCATCATCTCCTTGTGTTTGCTTTGTTCACCCTAAGTTGGCAGGGTATGCCCAGACGTGGGTCCCTTGCTCACTTTGCCACTGGATTCAAGCTAGCCTGGCTGATGAGGGCTGTTAGCCCGAAACCGGTCCCAGGATGCTTGTTTCCTGTCTAGGGAAGACATGGCTTGGCAATTCGGGCTGGACTGTTCCCATGAGGCACAGGGTCAAGACTGATTTGCATATAGCTGTGTTTGAACTGGGGTGGCGACGTGAGCTAAAGAATGATGATGGATTCAACCCAGATCTGTGACTGGGGGTGAGTGTCTGAAAAGTTTCAGTGCTCCGTCCATCATCTCCTTGTGTTTGCTTTGTTTACCCTAAGTTGGCAGGGTATGCCCAGACGTGGGTCCCTTGCTCACTTTGCCACTGGATTCAAGCTAGCCTGGCTGATGAGGGCTGTTAGCCCGAAACTGGTCCCAGGATGCTTGTTTCCGGTCCAGGGAAGACATGGCTTGGCAATTCGGGCTGGACTGTTCCCATGAGGCACAGGGTCAAGACTGATTTGCATATAGCTGTATCTGAACTGGGGTGGCGAGAGCTAAAGAATGATGATGGATTCAACTCAGACCTGTGACTGGGGGTGAGTGTCTGAAAAGTTTCAGCGCTCCGTCCATCATCTCCTTGTGTTTGTTTTGTTTGCCATAAGTTGGCAGGGTATGCCCAGACGTGGGTCCCTTGCTCACTTTGCCACTGGATTCAAGCTAGCCTGGCTGATGAGGGCTGTTAGCCCGAAACCGGTCCCAGGATGCTTGTTTCCGGTCCAGGGAAGACATGGCTTGGCAATTCGGGCTGGACTGTTCCCATGAGGCACAGGGTCAAGACTGATTTGCATATAGCTGTGTCTGAAATGGGGTGACAAGAGCTAAAGAATGATGATGGATTCAACCCAGATCTGTGACTGGGGGTGAGTGTCTGAAAAGTTTCAGCGCTCCATCCATCATCTCCTTGTGTTTGCTTTGTTCGCCCTAAGTTGGCAGGGTATGCCCAGACGTGGGTCCCTTGCTCACTTTGCCACTGGATTCAAGCTAGCCTGGCTGATGAGGGCTGTTAGCCCGAAACCGGTCCCAGGATGCTTGTTTCCTGTCTAGGGAAAACATGGCTTGGCAATTCGGGCTGGACTGTTCCCATGAGGCACAGGGTCAAGACTGATTTGCATATATCTGTGTTTGAACTGGGGTGGCGACGTGAGCTAAAGAATGATGATGGATTCAACCCAGATCTGTGACTGTGGGTGAGTGTCTGAAAAGTTTCAGCGCTCCGTCCATCATCTCCTTGTGTTTGCTTTGTTCACCCTAAGTTGGCAGGGTATGCCCAGACGTGGGTCCCTTGCTCACTTTGCCACTGGATTCAAGCTAGACTGGCTGATGAGGGCTGTTAGCCCGAAACCGGTCCCAGGATGCTTGTTTCCGGTCCAGGGAAGACATGGCTTTGCAATTCGGGCTGGTCTGTTCCCATGAGGCACAGGGTCAAGACTGATTTGCATATAGCTGTGTCTGAACTGGGGTGGCGAGAGCTAAAGAATGATGATGGATTCAACCCAGATCTGTGACTGGGGGTGAGTGTCTGAAAAGTTTCAGCGCTCCGTCCATCATCTCCTTGTGTTTGCTTTGTTCACCCTAAGTTGGCAGGGTATGCCCAGACGTGGGTCCCTTGCTCACTTTGCCACTGGATTCAAGCTAGCCTGGCTGATGAGTGCTGTTAGCCCGAAACCGGTCCCAGGATGCTTGTTTCCGGTCCAGGGAAGACATGGCTTGGCAATTCGGGCTGGACTGTTCCCATGAGGCACAGGGTCAAGACTGATTTGCATATAGCTGTGTCTGAACTGGGGTGGCGAGAGCTAAAGAATGATGATGGATTCAACCCAGATCTGTGACTGGGGGTGAGTGTCTGAAAAGTTTCAGCGCTCCATCCATCATCTCCTTGTGTTTGCTTTGTTCGCCCTAAGTTGGCAGGGTATGCCCAGACGTGGGTCCCTTGTTCACTTTGCCACTGGATTCAAGCTAGCCTGGCTGATGAGGGCTGTTAGCCCGAAACCGGTCCCAGGATGCTTGTTTCCTGTCTAGGGAAGACATGGCTTGGCAATTCGGGCTGGACTGTTCCCATGAGGCACAGGGTCAAGACTGATTTGCATATAGCTGTGTTTGAACTGGAGTGGCGTCGTGAGCTAAAGAATGATGATGGATTCAACCAAGATCTGTGACTGGGGGTGAGTGTCTGAAAAGTTTCAGTGCTCCGTCCATCATCTCCTTGTGTTTGCTTTGGATAGAAGCCATGACGGCCTGCCTACACCAGCGGAATCCCATTAAGTTCAATGTCGTTTGAGCATAGATCTTCTTTTTGCTGCCAACGTTTGACAGGAATAAACAATATGTGCAATAGACTCCTTAGTATAATAACATAGGGGCATATGTATGGAAGTTTGGTTTTGCGATTCTCAAATAGCGAATTTTAGAGAATCGCTATTTGAGAATCGCAAAACGAGATGTATGAAGGATTTGCAAAAAAATTGCGAATCCTACATATTCCTTAATTGCGAATCGCAAAGTGCGATTCGCAATTAAGAAGTCCTCCTCATTCATTCCTATGGGCCTAGAGGCCCATAGGAATGAATGGGAAGACATCTCAATTTGCGATTAGCAATTAGAGAATCGCAAATTAAGAATGCAATTTCAAGGTTGCAAGGGTGTCAAAAGGACTCCCTGTTGCACCCCTGAAATAAGCATGGGTGCACATGTGGCGCACATACATATGCGCCACATTGCACTTTGAAAAATGCAAAAAAGTGCATTATTCAAAGAAATCGCAAATTACCACCAACTTGAAGTTGGTGGTAATTTGCGATTCCTTAAGGCCAGATTGCACTTTTTTTGTGCTTCTTACATTGCATTTAAGGAATCGCAATTTGCGATTCCTTAAATGCAATTGCAAAATAGGGAATCGCAAATTTTGCGATTCCTTATTTTGCAAGGCAGTTTTTCATTAATACATACCACTAAGCCCAATTGCGATCGCAAATCGGAATGATACATATGGCCCATAGTCTGTAATTCCCTCTAGCACTGGTGTTACACCATTTTGGAATTAGATGTAACGTAGGCAGGCCTCCAAACTGGTATATCATCAGTTTGTTTTGCTTTTGAGAAACACATGCCTGTGTTTCCATGCATGTGCACGCTTTGCCAGTTCATGGTTATCATCTAAGAATAAAAGGTATATATATATATATATATATATATATATATATATATATATATATATATTCACTGAAAAACCATAGGTTTTAGGGACAGTTATAGTTAGTTGGACATTGCACTCGTACAAAACCCGTGAAATTCTCCCGTTATAGTTAGTCCAGCTAACTATAACTCGCGCCCCGCAATGCACTGCTGATGACGTCACATATTACATCACTCATGACATGGTCAGTGACATCACTGATGACATCACTGATGACATCTCAAATGACATCACTGATGACATCACTGATGACATCATCCAGTGACTGTGTGTTTCTGTAAAGTTTAAATATTTTTAATATATATAGGAAAAGACGTATTGAAAAATGAATGGGTGTGTAAGTGTCTGTATGGATGATTTAGTAGGTGCGTGACTGACTGTATAAGTGAGTGATTTAAGGTATCTTACTGAATGCATGGGTTAGTGACTAAACTGGGTGAATGTCTGTATCCGTCTGTCTGTTGCTGTGTAAGTGGCTGCATGTGTTTGTGAATAGCTACATGAGTGTCTATATGAGTTATTTAATGCTTGTGTGAGTATCTGTATGGGTGCCTGAGTGTTTGTGTGGGAGGGGTGTGTGCGACTCTGTGCATAGATGTGTGAGTGGGTGATTCACTGGGTGGATGCTTTCAAGAGTGCATCTGTGATAGACTGTATGGGTGGGTAAGTGTGTGTAAGAGTGTGTTAGTGAGTGAATGTATGTCCCAGTGGTACATGTGTGAGTAACTACATATGTGAAAGGCAGTATATATGTGTGTTGGAGTATATAAATAGCTATAGCTTAGAGTGAGTGATTGTGATAGTGGCTGTATGGATGAGTGTGTGCTTGTATCAGTGATTCTATAAGAGCGTAAGAATGTGCTAGTATTTGTATGAGTAAGTGAGCTGGTGTGTGTATAACTGTATAGGTGAGTAAATGGTAGTGTGTTAATTTATTTGCATGACTGACTAGGTGTGTGAGTACCTCTATGGATGAGTGGCGGTGTTTGAGTGTCTATATAGGAGTATGAGTGCATATGATAGTCCTGTACTGAGTGACCGTAAGTATGAGTGACTGTACGGGTGAGTGAGTGGATGTGTGCGTAGCCCTCAGAATCAGTGAGTGGGTATGTAGTTATTGGTGTTGGAGTGTCTATGGTTTTGCGAATGGCAGTCTGTAATTTAGAGTGGGTGTATCAAAGGTTATATTAGGGTGTGAGAAGATGCATGAAATTATCACGTGGATGATGTCATCAGTGATGTCATTTGAGATGTCATCAGTGATGTCATCAGTGATGTCACTGACCATGTCATGAGTGATGTAATATGTGACGTCATCAGCAGTGCATTGCGGGGCGCGAGTTATAGTTAGCTGGACTAACTATAACGGGGAATTTCACGGGTTTTGTACGAGTGCAATGTCCAACTAACTATAACTGTCCCTAAAACCTATGGTTTTTTCAGTGAATTTCAAAGGTTTTTTAAATGTTAATTTGTAACTATAACGTCCCTGAAACCTATGTTTTTTTCAGGGAATTTCAAAGGTTTTTTAAATGCTAATTTGTAACTATAACATGTCTGAAACCTACGGTTTTTTCAGTGAATTTCAAAGGTTTTGTAAATGACAATTTTTAAATGTATTAATTGTTATATAAATTTTTTTCATACTGATTTACTACATTTTCAGAAACAATTTTTTTACATATTTTATTTTTAAATTACATTGTAATTACATTATACATTACATTACAAAAATACTTTCTCAGAATGAATTACTTTAGTTTAAATACTTTGCACATAGGCAATAGACTTTAAGTACAGTAGTTACAGTTGTTGCAATGGGCAACACATTTTCAAACACAATGCAACATTCAGCTCAATGTGAATTTCTAGTTAAATGCAATTATTTACTTTATGGATTACTTTTTCTAACCACAGGACTGGATCCTAGATTCAGTCCTGGAACATCTCCTGTAAACAGTTGAGTAAAAGCGTTTTGGTTACAGTCGTGATTTTTAAGGAATATTATTGTACTTTAAAAGTTGACACTCAGAAACTTTTTCTCATAGAATCACCAATGTTATCCTATGGAAGGAAATTCACTTAGAAGGTAAAAACTGTTATCGTTACATTTTCTTACTCAGTGTTGCATCCTGGATCCAGCACTGGTGCATCTCCTGTAAACAGTCGAAAGAATGCGTTTAAGTCATACAGGCGATTTTTAGGAATATTTGTAGTTTGTGAAAATCGACACTTTGAAACTTTTCTGCTGAAAACCACACAATGGATTCCTATGGAAGAAAATATAAGTTACTGGTAAGTACGGTTAAAATTACTTTTCAGGGTCAGTGCTGGGCTAAAAGATGCAGCACTGGGTTCTCTCCTGATAACAGGTGAGTAAATTGGAATTCGTACTTTGGTTGATTTTAGAGGAATATTATAAAGTTCCAAAACTCCACACTTAGAAGAATTTCCAAGTGAAACCAGTCAATGTTAGCCTATGGAAGGAAATTCAAGTTACTGGTAAGTACGGTTAAAATTACTTTTCAGGACCAGTACTGGGCTGAAAGATGCAGCACTGAGGTCTCTCCTTATAACAGGTGAGTAAATAGGAATTCGTATTTCGGATGATTTTAGAAGAATATTTGCACAATGGTGAAGGGAGGGGCGGGGCCTGAGGTGACATCTGTGCAAACGCGCCCGTGGCGCGTTTTAAGTTGGGGAATTAAGTCCCCTTGAATCCTGAGGGTCCCTAGGGGCCAACTAGCCCACCAGGAACCTCCAATATGCGCCAGGGGCTGCGTTGCAGAGACGTGTAGAGAGGCCACACCCCTTTTACACCTCTCTGCAACGCAGCTCTGTGGCGCTTTCTGGATGTACCTGTTGGGCTAGTTGGCCCCCAGGGACCCTCAGGATTGAAGGGGATTTAATTCCCCATCTTAAAACGCGCCACGGGGCCTGTTTGCACACATGTCACCTGAAGCCCCGCCCTCCCTTCACCACTGTGCAAACGCGCCCGTGTGTGTGGCCCCCTTCCTTTTTTCTGTTTTTGGGCCCTGGGGACCCCATCCCCCAGGGCCTTACCCCTTTTTTTTAATTACAAATAAAAAAACGGCATGGCCTCTATTTTTACTTTTATTCTTTTGAGGGGGGCTGCGTGGCCCCCCTCCTCTGGCCATTTTAAGGCCCCGGGGACCCCATCCCCCGGGGCCGGCCATACCCTTTTTTTTTTTAAATTTTTTGTAAACTTTGGGAGGGGGGCCGCGTGGCCCCTCCCAGGCCACTACTTGCCCCGGGACCCCATCCCCGGGGCTGGCCCTCTCGTTGGGGACTGTGGGGGTCCCCAATCCCCCACAGTCCCGCCGGCTCCCCGCGTCCCTTGGGAGCCGGCATTGCTTTCCACATGGGGAGCTGCTAAGATGCAGCTCCCCATGTGGAAAGCTAATGTGCTTGGATATTGGAAGAGAGGCAGGTTTCCCTGCTCTCTCTTCCAATATCCAAAGCAGTTTGCTATGGCAGGACGGGAGCCGCGAGGCTCCCGATCTGCCATAGCAAACTACAGTGTCCCGGGAGTAGGCACCCGGGACACTGCGAGGAGCCGGCCCTGGGGGTGGTGGTCCCCAGGGCCATCAAGGGCTCCAGGAGGGGGGCCGCACGGCCCCACTCCCATTCAGTTCACAGCCCCGGGGAGGTGGTGGTCCCCGGGGCTCTGGGGGTCTGTAACGGTGGTGGTGGTCCCCGGGGCCAATACAGGCCCAGGGAAGGGGGGCCACGCGGCCCCCTTCCCGTTTTTTTTTTTTTTTAAGGTAATTTAAAAAAAGGGGTAAGGCCCTGGGGGATGGGGTCCCCAGGGCCCAAAAAGAAAAAAGGAAGGGGGCCACACAGCCCCCCTTCAGGGAGAAAAAAAAAAACAATCGGGCCCGCAGGCCCCGCCCCTTCCTTCACCACTCTGCAAACGCGCCCCTGGCGCGTTTGCAGAGGGGGACGAATTCCCTTGAATACTGGGGGTCCCTGGGGCCAACTAGCCCACCAGGTACCTCCAGTATGCGCAAGGGGCTGCCTTGCAGAGAGCTGTACAGAGGCCACGCCCTTTTTACACCTCTCTGCAATGCAGCTCTGTGGCGCTTTGGAGGTATATGGTGGGCTAGTTGGACTCCGGGGACCCTCAGGATTCAAGGGGACTTAATCCCCCAACCTAAAACGCGCCACGGGGCGCGTTTGCACAGTGGTGAAGGGAGGGCGGGGCTTCAGGTGACATGTGTGCAAACAGGCCCCGTGGCGCGTTTTAAGATGGGGAATTAAATCCTCTTCAATCCTGAGGGTCCCTGGGGCCAACTAGCCCAACAGGTACATCCAGAATGCGCCACAGAGCTGCGTTGCAGAGAGGTGTAAAAGGGGTGTGGCCTCTCTACACGTCTCTGCAACGCAGCCTCCTGGCGCATATTGGAGGTTCCTGGTGGTCTAGTTGGCCCCTAGGGACCCTCAGGATTCAAGGGACTTAATCCCCAACTTAAAACGCGCCACGGGCGCGTTTGCAAAGATGTCACCTCAGGCCCCGCCCCTCCCTTCACCATTGTGCAAATATTCCTCTAAAATCAGCCGAAATAGGAATTCCGATTTACTCACCTGTTATAAGGAGAGACCTCAGTGCTGTATCTTTCAGCCCAGTACTGGTCCTGAAAAGTAATTTTAACCGTACTTACCAGTAACTTGAATTTCCTTCCATAGGCTAACATTGACTGGTTTCACTTGGAAATTCTTCTAAGTGTGGAGTTTTGGAACTTTAAAATATTCCTCTAAAATCAGCCGAAATACGAATTCCGATTTACTCACCTGTTATCAGGAGAGACCTCAGTGCTGCATCTTTCAGCCCAGTACTGGTCCTGAAAAGTAATTTTAACCGTACTTACCGGTAACTTGAATTTCCTTCATAGGCTAACATTGACTGGTTTCACTTGGAAATTCTTCTAAGTGTGGAGTTTTGGAACTTTAAAATATTCCTCTAAAATCAGCCGAAATACGAATTCCGATTTACTCACCTGTTATCAGGAGAGACCTCAGTGCTGCATCTTTCAGCCCAGTACTGATCCTGAAAAGTAATTTTAACCGTACTTACCGGTAACTTGAATTTCCTTCATAGGCTAACATTGACTGGTTTCACTTGGAAATTCTTCTAAGTGTGGAGTTTTGGAACTTTAAAATATTCCTCTAAAATCAGCCGAAATACGAATTCCGATTTACTCACCTGTTATCAGGAGAGACCTCAGTGCTGCATCTTTCAGCCCAGTACTGATCCTGAAAAGTAATTTTAACAGTACTTACCGGTAACTTGAATTTCCTTCATAGGCTAACATTGACTGGTTTCACTTGGAAATTCTTCTAAGTGTTGATTTTTGAAACATACAAATATTCCTCTAAAATCAGCCGAAATCCGAATTCTGATTTACTCACCTGTTATCAGGAGAGACCTCAGTGCTGCATCTTTCAGCCCAGTACTGGTCCTGAAAAGTAATTTTAACCGTACTTACCAGTAACTTGAATTTCCTTCCATAGGCTAACATTGACTGGTTTCACTTGGAAATTCTTCTAAGTGTGGAGTTTTGGAACTTTAAAATATTCCTCTAAAATCAGCCGAAATACGAATTCCGATTTACTCACCTGTTATCAGGAGAGACCTCAGTGATGCATGTTTCAGCCCAGTACTGATCCTCAAAAGTAATTTTAACCGTACTTACCGGTAACTTGAATTTCCTTCATAGGCTAACATTGACTGGTTTTCAGCAAAAAGTTTCAAAGTGTTGATTTTCACAAACTACAAATATTCCTTAAAAATCGACAGTATGACTTAAACGCATTCTTTCAACTGTTTACAGGAGATGCACCAGTGCTGGATCCAGGATCCAACACTGAGTAAGAAAAAGTAACGATAACAGTTTTTACCTGCTAAGTGAATTTCCTTCCATAGGATAACATTGGTGATTCTATGAGAAAAAGTTTCAAAGTGTCAACTTTGAAAATACAATAATATTCCTTAAAAATCACGACTGTAACCAAAACGCTTTTACTCAACTGTTTACAGGAGATGTCCCAGGACTGAATCTAGGATCCAGTCCTGTGGTTAGAAAAGTAATCCATAAAGTAACTAATTGCATTTAACTAGAAATTCACATTGAGCTGAATGTTGCATTGTGTTTGAAAATGTGTTGCCCATTGCAACAACTGTAACTACTGTACTTAAAAGTCTATTGCCTATCTGCAAAGTATTTAAACTAAAGTAATTCATTAAGAGAAAGTATTTTTTGTAATGTAATGTATAATGTAATTACAATGTAATTTAAATAATAAAATATGTAAAAAAATTGTTTCTAAAAATGTAGTAAATCAGTATTTTAAAAATTTATATAACAATTAATACATTTAAAAATTGTCATTTACAAAACCTTTGAAATTCACTGAAAAACCGTAGGTTTCAGACATGTTATAGTTACAAATTAGCATTTAAAAACCTTTGAAATTCACTGAAAAACCATAGGTTTCAGGGACGTTATAGTTACAAATTAGCATTTAAAAACCTTTGAAATTCACTGAAAAAACCATAGGTTTTAGGGACAGTTATAGTTAGTTGGACATTGCACTCGCACAAAACCCGTGAAATTCCTCCGTTATAGTTAGTCCAGCTAACTATAACTCGCGCCCCGCAATGCACTGCTGATGACGTCACATATTACATCACTCATGACATGGTCAGTGACATCACTGATGACATCACTGATGACATCTCAAATGACATCACTGATGACATCACTGATGACATCATCCATGTGATAATTTCATGCATCTTCTCACACCCTAATATAACCTTTGATACACCCACTCTAAAGTACAGACTGCCATTCGCAAAACCATAGACACTCCAACACCAATAACTACATACCCACTCACTGATTCTTAGGTCTACGCACACATCCACTCACTCACCCGAACAGTCACTCATATTTACGGTCACTCAGTACAGGACTATCATATGCACTCATACTCCTATATAGACACTCAAACACCGCCACTCATCCATAGAGGTACTCACACACCTAGTCAGTCATGCAAATAATTAAACACACTACCATTTACTCACCTATACAGTTATACACACACCAGCTCACTTACTCATACAAATACTAGCACATTCTTACGCTCTTATACAATCACTGATACAAGCACACACTCATCCATACAGCCACTATCACAATCAATCACTCTTGCTTATAGCTATTTATATACTCCAACACACATATATACTGCCTTTCACATATGTAGTTACTCACACATGTACCACTGGGACATACATTCACTCACTAACACACTCTTACACACACTTACCCACCCATACAGTCTATCACAGATGCACTCTTGAAACCATCCACCCAGTGAATCACCCACTCACACATCTATGCACAGAGTCGCACACACCCCTCCCACACAAACACTCAGGCACCCATACAGATACTCACACAAGCATTCAATAACTCATATAGACACTCATGTAGCTATTCTCAAACACATGCAGCCACTTACACAGCAACAGACAGACGGATACAGACATTCACCCAGTTTAGTCACTAACCCATGCATTCAGTAAGATACGTTAAATCACTCACTTATACAGTCAGTCACGCACCTACTAAATCATCCATACAGACACTTACACACCCACTCATTCTTCAATACGTCTTTTCCTATATATATTAAAAATATTTAAACTTTACAGAAACACACAGTCACTGGATGATGTCATCAGTGATGTCATCAGTGATGTCATTTGAGATGTCATCAGTGATGTCATCAGTGATGTCACTGACCATGTCATGAGTGATGTAATATGTGACGTCATCAGCAGTGCATTGCGGGGGCGCGAGTTATAGTTAGCTGGACTAACTATAACAGGGGAATTTCACGGGTTTTGTACGAGTGCAATGTCCAACTAACTATAACTGTCCCTAAAACCTATGGTTTTTTCAGTGAATATATATATATATATATATATATATATATATATAAAAAATTAATGCAGCAGTGTCCCATAGGCCCTCTATTTGCATATCTGATAAAGATGCTTTCACGAAACAACGTGAAGATGTTTTTTCACCCGAATTCGCAATTTCCAGCCAGAGAAAGTGTGTGAGTGTGTCCTGTTGTGCTGATCGAAGTTTGAAGCACAATTAAAAAAAAAGTCCTTTGACGGGCAATAAAATATGAATTAATCCAAATTCGAAATTGATTTGTGCTGTTGTGATTGGTGGAAAATCCTCCTGTAAGTGACTGAGATGAGTTTCTCCAGGAGTTTCACCTCTCTTAGCAAGTGTGTGGAGTAATTTTGTCTGGATGACTTTCAACATTGGAACCATTGTCGGGCCCAAAGTTGTTTATCCAATACACAACAAGCGTAAAAGCATGAAAGAAGCTCTATTTTTGATATATTGTTTATAAGGGAGAAATTATGCTCGATTTACTATATGGAGCCCGAGGTATTTATATTCGTGTTATTTCCTTACTTGAAGACAATTCAGATCCCAGTTACCGATTTTTTAAAAACTTTTTTTGCATATGATCCAGAGTTTGGTTTTTAGTAAGATTGACTTGCAGCTTATTGTTTACGGTGTATCCGTAAAGTAAAATTCAACAAAGCTGTAATCCAACACTTGTCTTGCTCATTAAGAGGAAATCTTTCACATAAAGATCACTAGTCAGAATTAGCAATTTCAAATTGATTTTTACTATCACATATTCAATTACATATTGAATTCTGCCTCTTCTACGCATATGAATATAGTTGAATAAAAAGGTGCCACAGCTAGTTGGAGGACTGTGCCAAAGTTGGTGGTGTAAGAGTAAATATTGGTGTAACAACTGATGAACTGCAGCAAGAGTTGGCATCCATTCTGCCTGTGTTAAGGAGAAATATAATTATTTATATGCTACATACAAATACTGTTGACCCTCTTAAGTATTTTGCGACAGATTAAATACACATCTAAATCTAAAATGGAAGATTTTGACTGGTTCTTACTTTTTAAAATCTAGCCTAGGTGTATTTGATCATGGGCACATTTTTAAATTAATTCCCTGTCATAATCTAATTTTCTTAACATATTTCAACATTTGTAAACAGATCAATATAATTTAGGCATTTACAATTGACAATTCCAAAGTTTTAAAAATATTTTTACAAATTATAACTTTAAAAGAAATTGTCAGCAGACTTATATGATTGTTTAAACAACATTGCATTTGCAATCCACTGAATATATTTAAATACATTCAACATTGAAGTTTTAAACAAAATTGCCCTTTATTGACAGTTTTGCATACACTGAAAAGAAAGGTGAAGACACATATCCAGCCACAGTGTTCAGGGCTATATACAGCCATTGACCATTATACATAGCAAACAGGGCTAACAAGGTCCATGTCAGGTCATACACAAATGAATACCACCCGGCATGCTGTGTTACATGACAGGTGGGGTGCATTAGAACATATTAACACCATAATCTTCCAACATGGGGAAGGCGGTCGTGCGTAGCCCTACTGGCGGTGTGGTAGGCACCGAGGAGCATCAACGGTAATGGAAAGAGTAGGACTGAGGTAAGCAGGTAAAAAAAAAAAAAACTAAGGTATCTTAGAATCTTCTAGCTGATGAGTTCACTCTTTAAAATTTTATAGATCTCCCGAATATTTTGACTAAGTTGCAGCTTATCAGCAGTATCTTCATTACTGAACAGCAGCGGAATTTTGACACTATTACTTAGAGGCCTTTCTTGCAGCCTCTTTTTTATACAAATACTTTGTCCAGCTGCACGAAAAGAGATTTTAATAACTTTTTTAAAACTCTCACATGGAAATAAATAGCAGGAAAAAGATGTGTTGCTCAGAGGCAGAATGCCAGAATCTCTTCCCCAGCTCTTAGCTCCAGCTGCGCTCTATTCAATTTCCATCATTTAAGTGTGGCAATCTGGTAAGTAGTTAGTAACTAGCTATTGCTGTGCTCTCTGACAGACTATAACATTTGAAAAGGTGCCAAACCTCTGTTTACTTTTTCTTTAGAGCGGCATCTCTGACCATGCAGCTTGTTCTCCATAACGTCGAAGGCTTCCATTTTCCTTTGCCATCAAACAGCCACATCAGATCAGAACAAATGATTAAGGGGGTCAAGCTCTTCACTCCTAAGGCCAGGAGCAGCAAAGAAAGGAAAAAATAAAATCATTTTATTTTGTCTCCCTGCTGCGCAGTGCGTGAGTGGGTGGGGCGGAGCTGCAGGGGAGGAGTGGTAGAACACTCCTGTACGTAATGACTGTTTGGTCGGCCCTCTCGGGCTGCCCAAAACAGTCATGTGCACTCCCCTGTTCTCCATGCAGGCTGCATTACAGCCTGCCTGGAGAACATGTCCACCCGTGCAGCCCCTGGCTGAGCGCCGTGTCTCGGCGCTCAGACCGCTTGGAGCATTGTGATTGGCTTAGGGGTGGGAGCCTGGCTGTCTGCTTCCTTGTCCGACCTGGAGTCGGACACAGGTGAGCAGGAGAGAAGACGCTGGACCCGGCGTCAATGTAAGTTTTATTTTTTTAAATACATTTTTTTAAAAGCGGCCCGCGCCCCCTTTGCGCGCCTGACCCCCCCCCCCACCCGTGAGCCATTCCGGCCGCCCCTGGGCAGAGGAGGGTGTCTGTTCATATGCTTCCAGACTCACTGGGCTAGGTATTCAAAGTCTATTAGGGTACATTTGCTATATCAAAGAACACTACGCCACAAGGCTGCCGGAGTAAGGACTAGAAGGCTATTGCAAGTAGTGGGATAAACGATGAGAGCCGGGAAGAAGGCCTGGCCATAACGTCTGCATGACAAGCCTAAATCAGACATCTGGCACTCTTTGTGAACTTGAAAATAAAGATTCCAGTGACATCAAAATACCCAGGTTTGTTAAGGTTGCAGCAGTTGTCAAGGCTTTATTGATGTCAGCAGCGCGTAATGTGATTCCATGAAAATGTTATAAGTGCTATTTTCTAGGACAAGACCCAATATCACTAGAATTGCGTAATCATAAATTAGACTTGCCCCTGCATTCAGGACTTTAGGAATAATTTGTTTATTTTAAACCAAACCAAGAAACACCCCTAAATATCTCGTTTTTGTCTATTATTCTAGTAAAATGTGATGCAAAGATATATTTATTAAAACAACATACTGGATACGGTGTTCTTTCGGGTTATTCATTCTGACCAGTTGCCCTTAATTTGATGTAGGTATATGCTAAAACATTCCCAATCTCCTTTACAATACTGCTGCTGCAGCATCTACTCAATTCCTCCTGAAGGCTGTTTCAGAGAAGGCCTTTGTTTGGTCTCTTGGCATTATCCAAGGAATCTCTATTGATATTTGATGATCACAAATAAAATTATCTGTGCCCTCTCTCATCATCTAAGAGCATGATTATTGTTTATTCTAGAGTTGGACTGACAGGTCAAAATCAGTGATGGCACACAATAGGACATCTTATATCAAACCTGTTGTGCCCTTTAAGTACTGAGCAACTATGGAGAGCTGGGAAATGCTCCTGACATCCTTTCTTTTTTCAAAGGCCTACATTTTCATAAGATTAAACTCTACACAGGTGATGTACGATCATTAACTCCTAGTTTCCTTCTGTTTAGATGTCAGAGTTGTAGCCATTTAGTGCTATCTCAAACTTCACAGGGAACTCCGTTAAGTCTGGTGTGATGGCCTGGTATTTAGGCAACTCTATGGATGGAAGGGTAGAAGATTCAATATGATAACCTTGGGTTATAATCTTGCATGGCATTGATGCACTTTATTAAAGAAACATTCTTGATATATTGGCTCAAGTTAAATCCAATGTGGATAGGAATGAACGCTTCCCTCTGTTTATTGCAAGTAGATCTAATTTTGGGAAAATCAGCATACTTGGATACTGTTTTTGTTCTAACATACCCCGTTTTATTTTCCCCCACATTCTACATTATTTAGATCAGTGGCTCTTAACCTTTTGACTACTGTGGACCCCCACTTATTCATGTCTGGTATTGGGGATGCCTACAGTATCATTATTGGAAACCTGGGGTACCCACTGAGTCATTATTAGAACCTTGGTACTCCTGCCTAAGCAATTCCAAAGATTTAAACAGTAGAACAATACAACACAATATGGAAACAAGCATTTATCAAACAAATACAACATTTATGAAAGATGTTATTTAATTCACAAACATATACTTCAGAAATTAAACTTTTCATTTGAATGGGAAGGTTAGAGCTCTTCTAAATTCAATTGAGGGCACCCATTGTCCATACTGTATTCTGTTTGATGCACTTGAACTGGTCCCATGAACCAATATGAGGATATCAACTTAATTTTCAGCCTGAAAATGTTAAACTCCTTTACAGTTACACAACGTTTTAAATGTTTCAATTCTACAGTTTATTTATTATTTCTATACACCTCATTAACCTGCTAATATTATTTAATTTTCTAAGCAGTCACAGACTCCTAATTAGGTAACACGGACCCCAGAGCAGGTCGGCTGGCAAAGGTAACAGAGGTGAGGCAGGGGTGGGGTGATGGGGGGAAGTGGACAGACGACGGGATAGGGAAAATAAAACCACTTACCTTGAGCTCGCCGCATCGCTGACTCAACGATAATGTTGTTCATGTATAATAGGAACCCAGGCCACCCAAAGAGTGCACATAACAACTGACTTGCCTCTTAGTTCACTATTGGCATTGTGGATTAGGTGAGGGGAAGAACGAATGTTTCCAAATTCAGGTTTGAAAACTATAGCTTTAAAAAAAATACATGTCAGTGCACTAATCTTATCTGACGTACTAAGATTAACAGGTTCTGAGTGTTAATGAAACACACATTTTGAATTTTAAAGAAACGTTATCATATTTTTACACTTTTGCTGCACGATGCCTTTAAAAATGAGTGTTCCTAAAGTTAAGAGGTGCAGGACACCCTAGTTACTTCCTTTCTTTAACTTCAATTACCCTTTAAATAAATGCTTGCCTGTTTACTTAACATCTCCTTCATGTTAGTGCTGAGTCAAGTAAACAGCAGCACAGTGTTGCTGTTGAGGACAGGGCTACATGGAAAGGTCAGGAGGGCTGTGTGCGGCTCCCGGGCAGTACTTTGAGTATTACTGATTTATATGAAGGCAAAAAATTCTATTAAAAGTAGGGGAGGGCATAACTTGCGTTATTCAGGGTACCTTAAAATTTAGTGAGATTATGCTCGAATTACATGAGAAGAGAAGCTCTGCATTTAGCACTATTTGTTCAAATTGGATGCAAGATGCATTTTGCGCTAAGAACACGAATAGCGTGCGCAAGTGGCCACTGGCATTTGCTAAATGTGCTCTCTCCTTAGACATTTTTCTCCCAAATTATTCTTAGTTATGTGGGGAGGAGTAATCGCATAATTATCTGTAATTCCGCATACAAGAGTAACACAGAATTACCGAAATTACTCCAATTACTCTGACACAATTGGAATTCCTCCCAGACCTAATTTAGAGTTGTTAAGTGTGTAACTTCAGAACTTCAGAAGCTACCAGGGGCAGATTTGTTGTATAAAAATGGCCTGTGAAGTACACATAGTTAAATGGTAAATTTATTAATAGTAATATTAATAAATAAACATTACTTACCACAAACCTTTGCTGCAGGAACCTCGACATCCAGGTTGATGGGATCAAGAAAGTATTCTTTTTGGACCATCTGGAACAATCACCATAGATGACTTTCCATTGGGCATAGATGATGCAGTTTCCTTGTGCATCTGCCTCTCCACACTCCCCCAGTAATCACACATGTGTACAAAGGGAAAATGTACCAAGGAGTTTCGATTTTCAAGTGCAAGCCCAAACTAAAAGAACTTTGCAATCTTTGCAAGTTTTTCAGAGTTTAATGAGAAGAGCACAATCAAACTCTGTACTCCCCTAAATATCTTCTGTCCACTATTAACCACTTCGGTGCGCATGCTTGAATGGTTGCGACCTGCGCCATGGTGCTCGTTTTCTGAGGACAGAACCATTCCATCCTCTGCACATGAGCACCAAATCCCTCTGCTGTAAACAGCAGAGGGATTTCCTTTCATTTTTTTTCTGCCTCATGAGTTGGGGAAGAGCTTCCCCAATCTCCTGAGACGTTGTCTTTTTTCAGTGTAATGGCGATTGGCGCGCCAACGTCATTACACTGACATTGAAATTAACTGATTGGCTCATTTCACTTTCACAGCCTATGTACTTGTGGGGCTATCTCAGCCCTCCAAGCATGTAGGCAAACAGGAGAGGTATCATTGGAAAGGGGAGAATCTCCCCTTTCCAATGGCACCCTTCCCTAGTGGATCCCTGCTTGGGGATCTCCGAAGGAGGGCGATCACCAAGCAGGGATACACCCACAAGACACCAGGGAGGGGACAGAGGTCCCTTGGGCAAGGGCTTTTGCTCCTCCCATTTAGTAATGGCCATATTCAGTCTTTCTGCCCCCCCGGGGGAGCAGAAAGCACACTATACACCAGGGACTATTTCTTTTGAATACTTAGGGGTGGGGGCTGCCCTAAATGGCTATTATAATGCCCCCCTTCCCCAAAATTGCCACAGTCTTTCAGCCCCCCCCTGGGGCACAGATGGAGGCAATAGCCCCCGATCTGCTCACCCAGGGGCAAAAAGCCCACTAGACACCAGGGTTTTTTTTTTTTAAAGAGGAGTGGTGGCTGCACACAATGTGCATGCCCTTGCCCCGATTGCCCAACAAAAGGGATAGTCTTTCTTCCCCCCCGGCAGGCAGGTGGGGGTTATTTATCCTAATTTGCCCCCCAGTGGGGGCAGAAAGCCCACTAGACACCTGGGATTTCTTTTTCCAAAAGATGTGTGGGGGCTGTCCAGAATGGGCAATCAAAAGCCCCCAAACCATAAAAACATTGGGGGGCAGATGGGGATTATTACCGCCGATATGCCCCCAGGGGGGGTAGAACATCCACTAGGCACCATGAATTATTGATTTTTTATAAAAGAGGGGTAGGGCTGCCCACAATGAGCATGCCAATGCTCCCACCCTCCAGACCCTAAAAACAACCCCCGATTTGCCCCCCAGGGGGAAGACAGGCCACTAGACACCATGGAGTTTTTTTTATAAAAAAGGGGTGGGGGTTTCCCGGAATGGGAATGCCACTGCTCCCACCCTCCCCAAATAATGGCCACAGTCTTTCTGGCCCTCCTGGGGCATATGGGGGCAATAGCCCCCTATCTGTCCCCTGGGGTGTATAAAGCCCACTAGGCACCAGTGATTATTTTCTTTTCTTAGTGTAGGGGTGGGGTCTTTCCAGAATGGAGATGCCAATGCCCCCAATCCTCCATTAAAAAAATCGTCAGTCTTTCTGCCCCCCTGGGTGCATATCGCAGCAATAGCCCCCCCATTTCTGCCACCCCCAGGGGTGCAAAAATCCCACTAGGCACCAGGGACTAATCTTTTCCTTGTGCAGGGGTAGGGTCTAACTTGAAGAGGCATGCGGATGCCCCATAGCCCCCAAACAATGGACACAGTCTTCCCCCTGGGGTAGGGGCAGAAAGGCCACTAGGTACCAGGGATATGCTTATGGGATTGTCAAGGAGCGGCCCCATAGTCAAGGGTCGCTCCCTTTTTTTAGGCACACATTTTAGTCATTTCTGTCCCCCTTGGGGGCAGATCAGAAATCTGTTTAGGCTCATCTGCCCCCAAGGAGGGCAGAAAATCACTAGATTGTAGGGAAAAGTTTGTGTGTGTGTGTGCGAACTGGAGTTCGGCTGACAGTCTGCATGTACTGGCACTTGGCTGGCTGTGTGTGTACTGGCATTTTGCTGGTGCTGTGTGTGAACTTGCGCCTGGCTGGTGGTATGAGTGGACTAGTGCTTGGTTGCGGTGTTTGTGGACTAGCGCTTGCCTGGCGATGTGTGTGGACTGGCGCTTGGCTGGCGGTGTTCGTGGATGGCGCTTTGCTGGCGAGGTGCTTGGATTGGCACTTGACTGGCAGTGTGGGCAGACTGTGCTTGGCTAGTTGTGTGGCTTGCATGGATCCCCCAGCATTTTCTTACCAAGAATCCACTGTAAACCTCAAATTTAGCTACAAAGTCAAATTTTCCTCACATGCCTGTGTGGGAAAGGTTAAGGATCACTGTTCTGGCACAAATTACCTACCACCCAGCATTCCCCTGGACTCCTGATAAAAAAACGATACCTCACTTGTGTGGGTGCCCAAAGCAGAGTCAGCCTAAAAACATATTTAAAAAACTGCCCTCATGGACACTCTTTGTTTCCCCCACAGTTTTTCATTTTATACATTTTAGGCTGACTCTGCTTTGGACACTCACATGAGTGAGGTATCATTTTTATCAGGAATCAGAGGGGAATGCTGGGTGGTAGGGAATTTGTGCTGGCACACTGATCCCACACAGAAATTTGAGGAAAATTTGATTTTTTTAGCTAAATTCAAGGTTTGCAGGGGATTCTGGGTAAGACAACATTAGGGGATTGTTAGACTTGGCATCTTTTGGCGTGTTTCCCCTGACTTTTTGCTTTCTGACCTCCCGGTTTTGACTCTGTTTTTGCTGGTGTAATGATTCTGCGCACTTTCCTCACTGCTGTCCAGTGGGAAAGTGCAAGTGCTCCTGTATAAAATATGTTATGGATTGGTGTTTCCATGATTGGCCTATTTGATTTATGTGTCAGTCCCTTGTAAAGTGCACTGCGAGTGCCAGGGCCTATAGACCAAATGCTGTTGGTGGGCTGCAGCACTGGATTGTGCCACCCACGCAAACAGCCCGTAAAGTGTAACTCGGGCCTGCCAATGCAGAGCCTGTGCGCAGCCTGGGGCTGCCATGTCGACTTGGAAAGTGCACACACTTGCAAGTCCCTAAACCTTCCCTTTGCTACATGTTAGCCACCCTAAGGTAGGCCCAAGGTACCCCTGTGGGCAGGGTGCGTTGTACGCGAAAGGTAGGACATGCCCTGGTGTGTGCGGCATGTCCTGATAGTGAATTACAGCCTAGTTCGTTTTTCACTATTGCAAGGCTACCTGTTCCCCTAGGCCAGAACGGGCGGTTTTGATTATTACAGTTTATAATCCTAACTGACCCCGGGAACGTGGTAGAAATTCGAGTTTAGTATGCCTGGACTCAGAATGATAAAATGCATCTTTTAGTGAAGTTGGTTTTAACATTCTGTGTTTGAAAATACCACTTTTAGAAAGTGGGTATTTTCTTGTCTAACCATCCAAACCTGCCTCTGCGAGGTTGTGTATTCCTTGTCTGGAATGTGAGTGACCGGGGCTGGGGGATGCCAGGAGACAGGGTGAGTCAGCACAGGGCTGAATAGCAAGATCTACATGTAGATGGGTGGGAGGGGTCGCACCTGGGCCCTGAATAGGACAGTGCCTTCCCTCCACAATGCTGGCTCCACCTCCTGTGGTGCGTCTGATGTCCCTGGCCTACTCACTGAAAGAAGGGACGGAGACTTGTCAACAAAGTGCTCCAGAACTGGTTTGGACTAGGCAAAGGCCTCTCTGCCTTCAGAGAACAAAGGAATTTGGGATATAAATATTGGGGCCCTGACCCCATGAATTTAGATCTCGCTGGAATCAAGGAACCTGCCAAGACGAAGAGCTGGAAGAGCTGCCAGGAGGAGTACTGCCCCTTTGCTGTGTTGTTGCTTTGTTGGGTTGGCCTGCAGTTGCTGCTTCTGTCTTGGGCAGTGAAAGGACTGGACTGAACTTTCTACAAACTTGTGCTGAGTATCTCCAAGGGCCTGAAACCGAGCTGGCCTCCTGTTAAGAAGTCTCAGGGACTACAAAGACTTCACAAGCCTCTGGGTACCGCTTCTGGAACGCTGTTTCAGTTGCCACAGAGGAAGGGAACCGCAACCGACTCCGTCAACCGAATCCATCCCTGGCCGGTGACCTGTTTGCACCGCAGACCGCATCGCCCCGCTTCGCATCGCAACCCTGGTCTCACCGTGGGCGACGTCCGACGCCGCCAACATCGAGCCGCTGCTTGCACCGTGACCTGTGGGCACCGCAGTTCGCATCGCATCGCTTCACTGAACCAACCGGACACGACCGACGCGGTCGCTGCAACTGGCTCAAGAGTCGAGACCGCACCACATTTGGGGCACCGCTCGCACGTCTGCGACGCACCGCTCCGACTCGCACCGCTGTCCGACGCCAGCTCCCGCACTCCGGCTTGGTCGCCTGCATCGCAACCTGTCAGCACCGCACGCATCGAGCACCGTCTCGCCCTGCATTGCACGCCTTGGACTCACCGACTCCGTCTACACGACGCTCATCGAGCCGCTGCCTTCACCGCATCGAGGGACACCGCACCTTGCATCGCTCCGTCTTGCACCGCAACCGCGACGAACGCCGACCGGCTCGTACACTCCGTACCAGCTACAACGAGAAAGGTACTGTAACCGAGTCTGTTCATGATTCTGCTGGCCCGTATCGACGCGGTCGGCTGGAACTGTTAGACTCTGTGGTTTTCAGCATCACGGTAGGCTCGGACGGAGCTACCGACTCGTACGAACTTTGCTTTTGTGCTATTCCTGCAAAGAAGAAGTTAACGTATCAAGTATTCATTCGTAAAGTACAGTATTGTGGATTTTTGTCGTAATTGGTCTTGTCTTGAGTATATAAAATATTGGTTATTTTTCTAAACTGGTGTGGTGTCCGTTTGTAGTGCTTACACTGTATTACTGTTGGTTATGTGCAAATGCTTTACACACTGCCTCTGAATTAAGCCTGACTGCTCGTGCCAAGCTACCACGAGGGTGAGCAGGGGTTACTTCACGAGTGTAACACCCTTACCCTGACTAGGAAGAAGGGTCCCTACTTGGACAAAGGCGCAAGCCCTTGCCAACTAGAGATCCCATTTCTAACATTGGTTGTCAGCGGTGAGGATAGGACTTGTGTTTGCACTTGACTTACAGTGATTGGTGTGCACTACTACCATATCGCAGACCATTACGTACCACATACTGGTTCTTTTTCTTTTGGCCTATTTTTGATCTTGCCAGTTTTCAACTCACGACTTTTGTCATGCCTGAATCAATTGCATCATCCGTTGCATCTCTGGAAGTTATCTTTGAGGAGGACAGGTTGGAATCCTACGCCGTAAAGGAGTTACGAGCGATTTGTAAAAACCTGAAAGTCCAAATTAAAGGCCTCACAAGGAAGGAGGAGCTACAGAAGGCACTGAGGGCCTGGGTAGCAGCCAGACATGCCAATGGGCAGCCTGGTAATCTCAGTGAGGAGGTGGAGGAGCCTATTTCCAGGGTGGGTGTGCTTTTGGGTAGGGGGAACCCGCCAGGTCAGGCAGCAGCAGTCTGTCCCCAGAGGAGCTGGAGGACAGGCGGGAGGCAAGGCAGTTTGAGCTGCAGAAGCTCAGGCTGGAGAGTGAGCGGGAGGAGAAGAGATTGGCCATAGAGGAGAGGAAGATGCTCTTAGAGCATGAGAGAGAACTGAAGGAGCTAGAACTTAGGAGTAAGTCAGGCTCAGATGGTGGCAGCAATTCGTCCAGAAAGGCAGACAGGATTGTGCACATTCCCAAGAACGTAGGCAAGGAGTTCAAGAAGGGGGATGACATACAAAGGTGGTTTCAGGGTTATGAGGCAGCCATACACATGAATGGGGTCCCTGAGGAGAATTGGGGAGCAGGATTGTGGCCACTTTTCCCTGAAGAAGCAAGGGATGCTCATAGCTTTGTGTAAGGGGTATCACCTCACCTATGCTGACATGAAGGATGCCCTTCTCACGAAGTATGGTCTTACTCCTGAAAAGTACAGGGATCAGTTCAGGTCCAGTAAGAAGTCTGATGCCAACACTTGGTTGGAATGTGTGGATGTGTTCTGCAGGTCTCTGGATGGTTGGGTGAAGGGCAGTAGTGTAACAGATTTTCAGGGGCTCTACAACTTGATTGCATGGGAGCACTTGTCGAGTCTATGTTTTGCAGATCTGCGCCAGCACCTAGTTGATAGTAAGCTAACTGACCCCAGGAAGCTTGCTATGGAAGCGGACCGCTGGGTGAGTACCAGGGTCCACAAGAAAGCGTTTGGGGGAGACTCAGCCAAAGGTGGGCAGGGTCCCCAGCAGAAAGGTGGGGGGACAAGGGTAAAGCACAGGAGTTCTCTAAAGGGCCCCAAACTAGTACCCAGGGTAAAGGTTCCCAGCCCCCGGTGATAAGAAGAAAGGGGTCTCTACAGGGAAGCCTGTTGAGACCGGCCCCCGCAAGTGTTATGCATGTGACCAGGTAGGTCACTTTAAGGGGGACCCCAAGTGCCCAAAGGGGACACAGCCACCCACCGGTGGTTTAGTCCAAAGTGTTGGCTAGTGTAGCGCTTGGGGAGGAGGGGTGCCCACAGGAGGGTGGGGATCCCGCAGAAATGACCCTTGTCTCACTAGGGGACAGTGAGATGGTCCCAGGAAACCAGGTGCCCCCTAACACAAAGAAATATAGCACCTGGGTGACCATTAATGGGAACAGGGTAGAGGCTCTCAGAGACACTGGAGCCAGTGTGACCTCAGTCCGGTGTCACCTGGTGTCTGAGAAGCAAGTAGTCCCAGGAGCATTCCACCAAGTAGTTGCTGTCGACAACTCAGAGTGCCAATGTATGGTGGCGCAGGTTCCCTTTGAATGGGGGGTCTCAGGTCCCTTGAGGGTGGTTGTGAGCCCTACCATGCCTGTAGATTGTCTGCTAGGAAACGACCTGGAGCAGTCCTCATGGAAGGAGGTTGAGCTCAGGTCTCACTTGGAGATGCTTGGGTTGCCAGAGTGGGCATGCGTGTCTACTCGGTCAATGGCAGCCAGAAAGGGTGATCAAGAGGACTTGGAGCCTGAAACAGTGGCCCAAGTCCCTGCCAAGAGAAAGGGCAGGGGGCGCGGGAAACCGGCCCCCGAAGTTCCCACGGACCGGGAGGAGGCGGACCTCGAGGGGATGCCCCGGTGCCTACAGGGGAGCAGGTAGCCGAACTGGGAGACATCTCTGAGCTGACCCATTGGCAGCAAGAAGGGGGTCCCACCAGGGAGGAGTTCTGCAGGGAGCAGAACGAGTGCCCTACTCTGGAGGGTCTACGGCGGCAGGCTGCAGACCAGGCAGCTGGTAATCAGTCCGGGTCACATCTGATCTACTGGGAGAGTGGTCTCCTATACAGTGAGCCTAAGGTTGCTGAGCCTGGGTCAGCCCGTGTGCTGGTGGTACCCCAGCGCTTCAGGACCTTCCTACTGGGTCTGGCTCATGACGTGCCTTTGGCAGGACATTTGGGGCAGGACAAGACCTTTGACAAGCTTGTCACCCACTTCTTTTGGCCCCAAATGCGAAGGCAGTCAGATGCACACTGTAGGTCTTGCCAAACTTGCCAGGCAAGTGGTAAGAGTGGGAGGAAGGTCAAAGCTCCTCTCCAACCTTTTCCTGTTGTTGGAACACCCTTTGAAAGGGTAGGGATGGATATTGTGGGGCCACTGGATCCCAAGACAGCCATGGGCAACAGGTACATCCTGGTCTTGGTGGACCATGCCACCCGGTACCCGGAGGCAATCCCTCTCAGGACAACGACGGCGCCAGTGGTGGGCCGGGCGTTAATGGGGATCTTTTCCCGTGTGGGATTCCCCAGAGAGGTGGTTTCTGATAGGGCGACCAATTTCATATCGAAGTATATGACATCCCTGTGGAAGGAGTGTGGTGTAACCTACAAGTTCACCACTCCTTACCACCCACAAGGGAACGGTCTGGTGGAGAGATTCAACCAGACCTTGAAAGGCATGATCAAGGGTCTAACTGAACCCATGAGGCGTAAGTGGGACGTCCTCTTGCCATGCCTACTCTTTGCATACAGGGAGGTGCCTCAGAAGTCTCTTGGGTACAGCCAATTTGAGCTCCTGTATGGCCACCCTGTCAGAGGACCTCTGAGTTTGGTAAAGGAAGGCTGGGAGGCAGCTTCCAGGAAAACTCCCCAGGATGTATTTAGCTACATGCTGGCCTTTAGAAACCAAACTGCCCGCTTCAGGAAACTCGCTCAGGCGAACCTAGAAGCAAGCCAGGAAGAAATGAAGAGATGGTATGACCAGAATGCCACTCTGGTCGAATTTCAACCTGGGCAAAAATGGCCCCAGTGGCACCTTGTGCCTTGCAGGACAAGTGGACTGGGCCATATGAGGTAAAGGAGCGCAAAAGTGACGTCACCTACCTGGTGGATTTGCAGGCTCCAAGGAACCCTTTGAGGGTCCTTCACGTGAACCGCCTCAAGCCCCACTTCGAGAGGTCCGAAGTGAGTATGCTCTTGGCGACAGATGATGGGGTGGAAGAGGAGAGTGAGCCTCTCCCTGACCTCCTGTCTACCAAGGAGCATGATGGGTCAGTAGAGGGTGTGATCCTCTCCCCTACTCTGACTCAGGAGCAGCAGGGGGACTGTCGCCAGTTGTTGGGACAGTTCGCCCCACTGTTCTCTCTGACCCCCGGTGTTACTCACTGGTGTACCCATGACGTGGACACTGGTGACAGCCATCCTGTGAAGCACAAGATTTACAGGTTGACTGACCGGGTCAGAGCCAGCATCAAGGAGGAGGTCTCTAAGATGTTGGCGTTAGGGGTGATTGAGCCCTCCCACAGTCCTTGGGCCAGCCCAGTGGTCTTGGTCCCAAAGGCTGCGGCGCCCGGTGCCACCCCAGAACTCCGGTTTTGTGTGGACTACCGTGGGCTCAATGCCGTCACCAGGACTGACGCGCACCCCATCCCCAGAGCTGATGAGCTCATTGTTCGGTTGGGAGCTGCCCGGTTCCTCAGCACGTTTGATTTGACGTCTGGGTACTGGCAGATTGCCTTAACCGATGGGGCCAAGGAGAGATCAGCATTCTCAACCCCAGAAGGTCATTACCAATTCCGGGTGATGCCCTTTGGGTTGAAGAATGCCCCTGCCACCTTTCAGAGGTTGGTCAATCAGGTGTTGGCCGGGCTGGAGGATTTCAGTGCCGCCTACCTGGATGACATTGCTGTGTTCAGTTCCAGCTGGGAAGAACATTTACAGCACCTTGAGAAAGTGTTGAGGGCTCTGCAAGGTGCAGGCCTCACGATCAAGGCCAGTAAGTGTCAGATCGGGCAGGGTTCTGTGGCGTACTTGGGACACCAGGTAGGAAGCAGCCAGGTGGCGCCCTACAACCCAAGATTGACACCATTCTGGCTTGGGAACCCCCAAGACCCAGACAGAGGTGAGAGCCTTCTTAGGTCTCACCGGTTATTATAGGAGATTTGTTAAGGGCTATGGCACCATCGTTGCCCCCTTAACAGAGCTGACCTCTCAAGAGGCAGCCCAGGAAAGTGATCTGGACTGAGTCCTGCCAGAAAGCTTTTGATGCCCTGAAGGCAGCCATGTGCACGGCGCCCGTGCTCAAGGCACCTGACTTCTCCAAAGAATTTGTCGTGCAGACTGATGCTTCAGAGCATGGTGTGGGAGCGGTGCTCTCACAACTGAACGAAGAGGGCCTGGATCAGCCTGTAGTCTTCCTTAGCAGGAGACTACTTCCCAGGGAACAGAGGTGGAGTGCCATAGAAAGGGAAGCTTTTGCTGTGGTCTGGGCACTGAAGAAGTTGAGACCATACCTGTTTGGGACTCACTTCCGGGTTCAGACAGACCACAGGCCCCTCAGATGGTTGATGCAAATGAGGGGTGAGAATCCAAAACTGCTGAGGTGGTCCATCTCCCTACAGGGAATGGACTTTACGGTGGAACACCGCCCTGGTACAGAACACGCCAACGCAGATGGTCTGTCCAGGTTTTTCCGCCTTAGTGAAGAGAACTCCAATGGGGTTGGGTAGTTCTCCCTACTTTCAGCTGGAGGGGACATGTGTTAGACTTGGCATCTTTTGGCGTGTTTCCCCTGACTTTTTGCTTTCTGACCTCCCGGTTTTGACTCTGTTTTTGCTGGTGTAATGATTCTGCGCACTTTCCTCACTGCTGTCCAGTGGGAAAGTGCAAGTGCTCCTGTATAAAATATGTTATGGATTGGTGTTTCCATGATTGGCCTATTTGGTTTATGTGTCAGTCCCTTGTAAAGTGCACTGCGAGTGCCAGGGCCTATAGACCAAATGCTGTTGGTGGGCTGCAGCACTGGATTGTGCCACCCACGCAAACAGCCCGTAAAGTGTAACTCGGGCCTGCCAACGCAGAGCCTGTGCGCAGCCTGGGGCTGCCATGTCGACTTGGCAAGTGCACACACTTGCAAGTCCCTAAACCTTCCCTTTGCTACATGTTAGCCACCCCTAAGGTAGGCCCAAGGTACCCCTGTGGGCAGGGTGCGTTGTACGCGAAAGGTAGGACATGCCCTGGTGTGTGCGGCATGTCCTGATAGTGAATTACAGCCTAGTTCGTTTTTCACTATTGCAAGGCTACCTGTTCCCCTAGGCCAGAATGGGCGGTTTTGATTATTACAGTTTATAATCCTAACTGACCCCGGGAACGTGGTAGAAATTCGAGTTTAGTATGCCTGGACTCAGAATGATAAAATGCATCTTTTAGTGAAGTTGGTTTTAACATTCTGTGTTTGAAAATACCACTTTTAGAAAGTGGGTATTTTCTTGTCTAACCATCCAAGCCTGCCTCTGCGAGGTTGTGTATTCCTTGTCTGGAATGTGAGTGACCGGGGCTGGGGGATGCCAGGAGACAGGGTGAGTCAGCACAGGGCTGAATAGCAAGATCTACATGTAGATGGGTGGGAGGGGTCGCACCTGGGCCCTGAATAGGACAGTGCCTTCCCTCCACAATGCTGGCTCCACCTCCTGTGGTGCGTCTGATGTCCCTGGCCTACTCACTGAAAGAAGGGACGGAGACTTGTCAACAAAGTGCTCCAGAACTGGTTTGGACTAGGCAAAGGCCTCTCTGCCTTCAGAGAACAAAGGAATTTGGGATATAAATATTGGGGCCCTGACCCCATGAATTTAGATCTCGCTGGAATCAAGGAACCTGCCAAGACGAAGAGCTGGAAGAGCTGCCAGGAGGAGTACTGCCCCTTTGCTGTGTTGTTGCTTTGTTGGGTTGGCCTGCAGTTGCTGCTTCTGTCTTGGGCAGTGAAAGGACTGGACTGAACTTTCTACAAACTTGTGCTGAGTATCTCCAAGGGCCTGAAACCGAGCTGGCCTCCTGTTAAGAAGTCTCAGGGACTACAAAGACTTCACAAGCCTCTGGGTACCGCTTCTGGAACGCTGTTTCAGTTGCCACAGAGGAAGGGAACCGCAACCGACTCCGTCAACCGAATCCATCCCTGGCCGGTGACCTGTTTGCACCGCAGACCGCATCGCCCCACTTCGCATCGCAACCCTGGTCTCACCGTGGGCGACGTCCGACGCCGCCAACATCGAGCCGCTGCTTGCACCGTGACCTGTGGGCACCGCAGTTCGCATCGCATCGCTTCACTGAACCAACCGGACCCGACCGACGCGGTCGCTGCAACTGGCTCAAGAGTCGAGATTGCACCGCATTTGGGGCACCGCTCGCACGTCTGCGACGCACCGCTCCGACTCGCACCGCTGTCCGACGCCAGCTCCCGCACTCCGGCTTGGTCACCTGCATCGCAACCTGTCAGCACCGCATCGAGCACCGTCTCGCCCTGCATCGCACGCCTTGGACTCACCGACTCCGTCTACACGACGCTCATCGAGCCGCTGCCTGCACCGCATCGAGGGACACCGCACCTTGCATCGCTCCGTCTTGCACCGCAACCGCGACGAACGCCGACCGGCTCGTACACTCCGTACCAGCTACAACGAGAAAGGTACTGTAACCGAGTCTGTTCATGATTCTGCTGGCCCGTATCGACGCGGTCGGCTGGAACTGTTAGACTCTGTGGTTTTCAGCATCACGGTAGGCTCGGACGGAGCTACCGACTCGTACGAACTTTGCTTTTGTGCTATTCCTGCAAAGAAGAAGTTAACGTATCAAGTATTCATTCGTAAAGTACAGTATTGTGGATTTTTGTCGTAATTGGTCTTGTCTTGAGTATATAAAATATTGGTTATTTTTCTAAACTGGTGTGGTGTCCGTTTGTAGTGCTTACACTGTATTACTGTTGGTTATGTGCAAATGCTTTACACACTGCCTCTGAATTAAGCCTGACTGCTCGTGCCAAGCTACCACGAGGGTGAGCAGGGGTTACTTCACGAGTGTAACACCCTTACCCTGACTAGGAAGAAGGGTCCCTACTTGGACAAAGGCGCAAGCCCTTGCCAACTAGAGATCCCATTTCTAACATTGGTTGTCAGCGGTGAGGATAGGACTTGTGTTTGCACTTGACTTACAGTGATTGGTGTGCACTACTACCATATCGCAGACCATTACGTACCACATACTGGTTCTTTTTCTTTTGGCCTATTTTTGATCTTGCCAGTTTTCAACTCACGACTTTTGTCATGCCTGAATCAATTGCATCATCCGTTGCATCTCTGGAAGTTATCTTTGAGGAGGACAGGTTGGAATCCTACGCCGTAAAGGAGTTACGAGCGATTTGTAAAAACCTGAAAGTCCAAATTAAAGGCCTCACAAGGAAGGAGGAGCTACAGAAGGCACTGAGGGCCTGGGTAGCAGCCAGACATGCCAATGGGCAGCCTGGTAATCTCAGTGAGGAGGTGGAGGAGCCTATTTCCAGGGTGGGTGTGCTTTTGGGTAGGGGGAACCCGCCAGGTCAGGCAGCAGCAGTCTGTCCCCAGAGGAGCTGGAGGACAGGCGGGAGGCAAGGCAGTTTGAGCTGCAGAAGCTCAGGCTGGAGAGTGAGCGGGAGGAGAAGAGATTGGCCATAGAGGAGAGGAAGATGCTCTTAGAGCATGAGAGAGAACTGAAGGAGCTAGAACTTAGGAGTAAGTCAGGCTCAGATGGTGGCAGCAATTCGTCCAGAAAGGCAGACAGGATTGTGCACATTCCCAAGAACGTAGGCAAGGAGTTCAAGAAGGGGGATGACATACAAAGGTGGTTTCAGGGTTATGAGGCAGCCATACACATGAATGGGGTCCCTGAGGAGAATTGGGGAGCAGGATTGTGGCCACTTTTCCCTGAAGAAGCAAGGGATGCTCATAGCTTTGGGTAAGGGGTATCACCTCACCTATGCTGACATGAAGGATGCCCTTCTCACGAAGTATGGTCTTACTCCTGAAAAGTACAGGGATCAGTTCAGGTCCAGTAAGAAGTCTGATGCCAACACTTGGTTGGAATGTGTGGATGTGTTCTGCAGGTCTCTGGATGGTTGGGTGAAGGGCAGTAGTGTAACAGATTTTCAGGGGCTCTACAACTTGATTGCATGGGAGCACTTGTCGAGTCTATGTTTTGCAGATCTGCGCCAGCACCTAGTTGATAGTAAGCTAACTGACCCCAGGAAGCTTGCTATGGAAGCGGACCGCTGGGTGAGTACCAGGGTCCACAAGAAAGCGTTTGGGGGAGACTCAGCCAAAGGTGGGCAGGGTCCCCAGCAGAAAGGTGGGGGGACAAGGGTAAAGCACAGGAGTTCTCTAAAGGGCCCCAAACTAGTACCCAGGGTAAAGGTTCCCAGCCCCCCGGTGATAAGAAGAAAGGGGTCTCTACAGGGAAGCCTGTTGAGACCGGCCCCCGCAAGTGTTATGCATGTGACCAGGTAGGTCACTTTAAGGGGGACCCCAAGTGCCCAAAGGGGACACAGCCACCCACCGGTGGTTTAGTCCAAAGTGTTGGCTAGTGTAGCGCTTTGGGAGGAGGGGTGCCCACAGGAGGGTGGGGATCCCGCAGAAATGACCCTTGTCTCACTAGGGGACAGTGAGATGGTCCCAGGAAACCAGGTGCCCCCTAACACAAAGAAATATAGCACCTGGGTGACCATTAATGGGAACAGGGTAGAGGCTCTCAGAGACACTGGAGCCAGTGTGACCTCAGTCCGGTGTCACCTGGTGTCTGAGAAGCAAGTAGTCCCAGGAGCATTCCACCAAGTAGTTGCTGTCGACAACTCAGAGTGCCAATGTATGGTGGCGCAGGTTCCCTTTGAATGGGGGGTCTCAGGTCCCTTGAGGGTGGTTGTGAGCCCTACCATGCCTGTAGATTGTCTGCTAGGAAACGACCTGGAGCAGTCCTCATGGAAGGAGGTTGAGCTCAGGTCTCACTTGGAGATGCTTGGGTTGCCAGAGTGGGCATGCGTGTCTACTCGGTCAATGGCAGCCAGAAAGGGTGATCAAGAGGACTTGGAGCCTGAAACAGTGGCCCAAGTCCCTGCCAAGAGAAAGGGCAGGGGCGCGGGAAACCGGCCCCCGAAGTTCCCACGGACCGGGAGGAGGCGGACCTCGAGGGGATGCCCCGGTGCCTACAGGGGAGCAGGTAGCCGAACTGGGAGACATCTCTGAGCTGACCCATTGGCAGCAAGAAGGGGGTCCCACCAGGGAGGAGTTCTGCAGGGAGCAGAACGAGTGCCCTACTCTGGAGGGTCTACGGCGGCAGGCTGCAGACCAGGCAGCTGGTAATCAGTCCGGGTCACATCTGATCTACTGGGAGAGTGGTCTCCTATACAGTGAGCCTAAGGTTGCTGAGCCTGGGTCAGCCCGTGTGCTGGTGGTACCCCAGCGCTTCAGGACCTTCCTACTGGGTCTGGCTCATGACGTGCCTTTGGCAGGACATTTGGGGCAGGACAAGACCTTTGACAAGCTTGTCACCCACTTCTTTTGGCCCCAAATGCGAAGGCAGTCAGATGCACACTGTAGGTCTTGCCAAACTTGCCAGGCAAGTGGTAAGAGTGGGAGGAAGGTCAAAGCTCCTCTCCAACCTTTTCCTGTTGTTGGAACACCCTTTGAAAGGGTAGGGATGGATATTGTGGGGCCACTGGATCCCAAGACAGCCATGGGCAACAGGTACATCCTGGTCTTGGTGGACCATGCCACCCGGTACCCGGAGGCAATCCCTCTCAGGACAACGACGGCGCCAGTGGTGGGCCGGGCGTTAATGGGGATCTTTTCCCGTGTGGGATTCCCCAGAGAGGTGGTTTCTGATAGGGCGACCAATTTCATATCGAAGTATATGACATCCCTGTGGAAGGAGTGTGGTGTAACCTACAAGTTCACCACTCCTTACCACCCACAAGGGAACGGTCTGGTGGAGAGATTCAACCAGACCTTGAAAGGCATGATCAAGGGTCTAACTGAACCCATGAGGCGTAAGTGGGACGTCCTCTTGCCATGCCTACTCTTTGCATACAGGGAGGTGCCTCAGAAGTCTCTTGGGTACAGCCAATTTGAGCTCCTGTATGGCCACCCTGTCAGAGGACCTCTGAGTTTGGTAAAGGAAGGCTGGGAGGCAGCTTCCAGGAAAACTCCCCAGGATGTATTTAGCTACATGCTGGCCTTTAGAAACCAAACTGCCCGCTTCAGGAAACTCGCTCAGGCGAACCTAGAAGCAAGCCAGGAAGAAATGAAGAGATGGTATGACCAGAATGCCACTCTGGTCGAATTTCAACCTGGGCAAAAATGGCCCCAGTGGCACCTTGTGCCTTGCAGGACAAGTGGACTGGGCCATATGAGGTAAAGGAGCGCAAAAGTGACGTCACCTACCTGGTGGATTTGCAGGCTCCAAGGAACCCTTTGAGGGTCCTTCACGTGAACCGCCTCAAGCCCCACTTCGAGAGGTCCGAAGTGAGTATGCTCTTGGCGACAGATGATGGGGTGGAAGAGGAGAGTGAGCCTCTCCCTGACCTCCTGTCTACCAAGGAGCATGATGGGTCAGTAGAGGGTGTGATCCTCTCCCCTACTCTGACTCAGGAGCAGCAGGGGGACTGTCGCCAGTTGTTGGGACAGTTCGCCCCACTGTTCTCTCTGACCCCCGGTGTTACTCACTGGTGTACCCATGACGTGGACACTGGTGACAGCCATCCTGTGAAGCACAAGATTTACAGGTTGACTGACCGGGTCAGAGCCAGCATCAAGGAGGAGGTCTCTAAGATGTTGGCGTTAGGGGTGATTGAGCCCTCCCACAGTCCTTGGGCCAGCCCAGTGGTCTTGGTCCCAAAGGCTGCGGCGCCCGGTGCCACCCCAGAACTCCGGTTTTGTGTGGACTACCGTGGGCTCAATGCCGTCACCAGGACTGACGCGCACCCCATCCCCAGAGCTGATGAGCTCATTGTTCGGTTGGGAGCTGCCCGGTTCCTCAGCACGTTTGATTTGACGTCTGGGTACTGGCAGATTGCCTTAACCGATGGGGCCAAGGAGAGATCAGCATTCTCAACCCCAGAAGGTCATTACCAATTCCGGGTGATGCCCTTTGGGTTGAAGAATGCCCCTGCCACCTTTCAGAGGTTGGTCAATCAGGTGTTGGCCGGGCTGGAGGATTTCAGTGCCGCCTACCTGGATGACATTGCTGTGTTCAGTTCCAGCTGGGAAGAACATTTACAGCACCTTGAGAAAGTGTTGAGGGCTCTGCAAGGTGCAGGCCTCACGATCAAGGCCAGTAAGTGTCAGATCGGGCAGGGTTCTGTGGCGTACTTGGGACACCAGGTAGGAAGCAGCCAGGTGGCGCCCTACAACCCAAGATTGACACCATTCTGGCTTGGGAACCCCCAAGACCCAGACAGAGGTGAGAGCCTTCTTAGGTCTCACCGGTTATTATAGGAGATTTGTTAAGGGCTATGGCACCATCGTTGCCCCCTTAACAGAGCTGACCTCTAAGAGGCAGCCCAGGAAAGTGATCTGGACTGAGTCCTGCCAGAAAGCTTTTGATGCCCTGAAGGCAGCCATGTGCACGGCGCCCGTGCTCAAGGCACCTGACTTCTCCAAAGAATTTGTCGTGCAGACTGATGCTTCAGAGCATGGTGTGGGAGCGGTGCTCTCACAACTGAACGAAGAGGGCCTGGATCAGCCTGTAGTCTTCCTTAGCAGGAGACTACTTCCCAGGGAACAGAGGTGGAGTGCCATAGAAAGGGAAGCTTTTGCTGTGGTCTGGGCACTGAAGAAGTTGAGACCATACCTGTTTGGGACTCACTTCCGGGTTCAGACAGACCACAGGCCCCTCAGATGGTTGATGCAAATGAGGGGTGAGAATCCAAAACTGCTGAGGTGGTCCATCTCCCTACAGGGAATGGACTTTACGGTGGAACACCGCCCTGGTACAGAACACGCCAACGCAGATGGTCTGTCCAGGTTTTTCCGCCTTAGTGAAGAGAACTCCAATGGGGTTGGGTAGTTCTCCCTACTTTCAGCTGGAGGGGACATGTGTTAGACTTGGCATCTTTTGGCGTGTTTCCCCTGACTTTTTGCTTTCTGACCTCCCGGTTTTGACTCTGTTTTTGCTGGTGTAATGATTCTGCGCACTTTCCTCACTGCTGTCCAGTGGGAAAGTGCAAGTGCTCCTGTATAAAATATGTTATGGATTGGTGTTTCCATGATTGGCCTATTTGGTTTATGTGTCAGTCCCTTGTAAAGTGCACTGCGAGTGCCAGGGCCTATAGACCAAATGCTGTTGGTGGGCTGCAGCACTGGATTGTGCCACCCACGCAAACAGCCCGTAAAGTGTAACTCGGGCCTGCCAACGCAGAGCCTGTGCGCAGCCTGGGGCTGCCATGTCGACTTGGCAAGTGCACACACTTGCAAGTCCCTAAACCTTCCCTTTGCTACATGTTAGCCACCCCTAAGGTAGGCCCAAGGTACCCCTGTGGGCAGGGTGCGTTGTACGCGAAAGGTAGGACATGCCCTGGTGTGTGCGGCATGTCCTGATAGTGAATTACAGCCTAGTTCGTTTTTCACTATTGCAAGGCTACCTGTTCCCCTAGGCCAGAATGGGCGGTTTTGATTATTACAGTTTATAATCCTAACTGACCCCGGGAACGTGGTAGAAATTCGAGTTTAGTATGCCTGGACTCAGAATGATAAAATGCATCTTTTAGTGAAGTTGGTTTTAACATTCTGTGTTTGAAAATACCACTTTTAGAAAGTGGGTATTTTCTTGTCTAACCATCCAAGCCTGCCTCTGCGAGGTTGTGTATTCCTTGTCTGGAATGTGAGTGACCGGGGCTGGGGGATGCCAGGAGACAGGGTGAGTCAGCACAGGGCTGAATAGCAAGATCTACATGTAGATGGGTGGGAGGGGTCGCACCTGGGCCCTGAATAGGACAGTGCCTTCCCTCCACAATGCTGGCTCCACCTCCTGTGGTGCGTCTGATGTCCCTGGCCTACTCACTGAAAGAAGGGACGGAGACTTGTCAACAAAGTGCTCCAGAACTGGTTTGGACTAGGCAAAGGCCTCTCTGCCTTCAGAGAACAAAGGAATTTGGGATATAAATATTGGGGCCCTGACCCCATGAATTTAGATCTCGCTGGAATCAAGGAACCTGCCAAGACGAAGAGCTGGAAGAGCTGCCAGGAGGAGTACTGCCCCTTTGCTGTGTTGTTGCTTTGTTGGGTTGGCCTGCAGTTGCTGCTTCTGTCTTGGGCAGTGAAAGGACTGGACTGAACTTTCTACAAACTTGTGCTGAGTATCTCCAAGGGCCTGAAACCGAGCTGGCCTCCTGTTAAGAAGTCTCAGGGACTACAAAGACTTCACAAGCCTCTGGGTACCGCTTCTGGAACGCTGTTTCAGTTGCCACAGAGGAAGGGAACCGCAACCGACTCCGTCAACCGAATCCATCCCTGGCCGGTGACCTGTTTGCACCGCAGACCGCATCGCCCCACTTCGCATCGCAACCCTGGTCTCACCGTGGGCGACGTCCGACGCCGCCAACATCGAGCCGCTGCTTGCACCGTGACCTGTGGGCACCGCAGTTCGCATCGCATCGCTTCACTGAACCAACCGGACCCGACCGACGCGGTCGCTGCAACTGGCTCAAGAGTCGAGATTGCACCGCATTTGGGGCACCGCTCGCACGTCTGCGACGCACCGCTCCGACTCGCACCGCTGTCCGACGCCAGCTCCCGCACTCCGGCTTGGTCACCTGCATCGCAACCTGTCAGCACCGCATCGAGCACCGTCTCGCCCTGCATCGCACGCCTTGGACTCACCGACTCCGTCTACACGACGCTCATCGAGCCGCTGCCTGCACCGCATCGAGGGACACCGCACCTTGCATCGCTCCGTCTTGCACCGCAACCGCGACGAACGCCGACCGGCTCGTACACTCCGTACCAGCCACAACGAGAAAGGTACTGTAACCGAGTCTGTTCATGACTCTGCTGGCCCGTATCGACGCGGTCGGCTGGAACTGTTAGACTCTGTGGTTTTCAGCATCACGGTAGGCTCGGACGGAGCTACCGACTCGTACGAACTTTGCTTTTGTGCTATTCCTGCAAAGAAGAAGTTAACGTATCAAGTATTCATTCGTAAAGTACAGTATTGTGGATTTTTGTCGTAATTGGTCTTGTCTTGAGTATATAAAATATTGGTTATTTTTCTAAACTGGTGTGGTGTCCGTTTGTAGTGCTTACACTGTATTACTGTTGGTTATGTGCAAATGCTTTACACACTGCCTCTGAATTAAGCCTGACTGCTCATGCCAAGCTACCACGAGGGTGAGCAGGGGTTACTTCACGAGTGTAACACCCTTACCCTGACTAGGAAGAAGGGTCCCTACTTGGACAAAGGCG